>JARQOD010000001.1:33249748-33296084 GCA_033576555.1 Oophaga sylvatica
TGTGACGCAATAGTCCTGCTGCCTCACCATGTTCTTTCTCATCCCTGGGTTACAACACCGCCAGTTGTTTCTCGGAAGTGCTGTTAGCACAGTCTACACTTGCTCCTGTGTTACTGGGGTTCAGTAATGTCAGCTGTTCCCCTGCTGTGTGAACGGCAAAAGTCCTGCTGCCTCCACCATGTTCTGTTCTCATCCCTGGGTTACAACACCGCCATTGTTTCTCGGAAGTGCTGTTAGCACAGTACACACTTGCTCCTGTTACTGGGGTTCAGTAATGTCAGCTGTTCCCCTGCTGTGTGAACGGCAAAAAGTCCTGCTGCCTCCACCCTGTTCTCTTCTCACCCTGGGTTACAACACCGCCAGTTGTTTCTCGGAAGTGCTGTTAGCACAGTTTTACACTTGCTCCTGTGTTACTGGGGTTCAGTAATGTCAGCTGTTCCCCTGCTGTGTGAACGGCAAAAAAGTCCTGCTGCCTCCACCCTGTTCTCTTCTCATCCCTGGGTTACAACACCGCCAGTTGTTTCTCGGAAGTGCTGTTAGCACAGTCTACACTTGCTCCTGTGTTATGGGGTTCAGTAATGTCAGCTGTTCCCTGCTGTGTGAACGGCAAATAGTCCTGCTGCCTCCACCATGTTCTGTTCTCATCCTGGGTTACAACACCGCCAGTTGTTTCTCGGAAGTGCTGTTAGCACAGTCTACACTTGCTCCTGTGTTACTGGGGTTCAGTAATGTCAGCTGTTCCCCTGCTGTGTGAACGGCAAAAAGTCCTGCTGCCTCCACCCTGTTCTCTTCTCATCCCTGGGTTACAACACCGCCAGTTGTTTCTCGGAAGTGCTGTTAGCACAGTTAACACTTGCTCCCGTGTTACTGGGGTTCAGTAATGTCAGCTGTTCCCCTGCTGTGTGAACGGCAAAATAGTCCTGCTGCCTCCACCCCGTTCTTTCTCATCCCTGGGTTACAACACCGCCAGTTGTTTTCTCGGAAGTGCTGTTAGCACAGTTAACACTTGCTCCCGTGTTACTGGGGTTCAGTAATGTCAGCTGTTCCCCTGCTGTGTAACGGCAAAAAGTCCTGCTGCCTCCACCATGTTCTGTTCTCATCCCTGGGTTACAACACCGCCAGTTGTTTCTCGGAAGTGCTGTTAGCACAGTCTACACTTGCTCCTGTGTTACTGGGGTTCAGTAATGTCAGCTGTTCCCCTGCTGTGTGAACGGCAAAATAGTCCTGCTGCCTCCACCTCTGTTCTGTTCTATCCCTGGGTTACAACACCGCCAGTTGTTTCTCGGAAGTGCTGTTAGCACAGTCTACACTTGCACCTGTGTTACTGGGTTCAGTAATGTCAGCTGTTCCCCTGCTGTGAACGGCAAAAGTCCTGCTGCCTCCACCTGTTCTTTCTCTCCGGTTACAACACCGCCAGTTGTTTCTCGAAGTGCTGTTAGCACAGTCTACACTTGCTCCTGTGTTACTGGGGTTCAGTAATGTCAGCTGTTCCCTGCTGTGTGAACGGCAAAAGTCCTGCTGCCTCCACCTGTTCTGTTCTCATCCCTGGGTTACAACACCGCCAGTTGTTTCTCGGAAGTGCTGTTAGCACAGTTACACTTGCTCCTGTGTTACTGGGGTTCAGTAATGTCAGCTGTTCCCCTGCTGTGTGAAGGCAAATAGTCCTGCTGCCTCCACCATGTTCTGTTCTCATCCCTGGGTTACAACCCGCCAGTTGTTTCTCGGAAGTGCTGTTAGCACAGTTAACACTTGCTCCTGTGTTAACTGGGTTCAGTAAGTCACTGTTCCCCTGCGTGTGAAGGCAAAAGTCCTGCGCTCCACCCTGTTCTGTTCTCATCCCTGGGTTACAACACCGCCATTGTTCTCGGAAGTGCGTTAGCACAGTTAACTTGCTCCGTGTTACTGGGGTCAGTAATGTCACTGTTCCCCTGCTGTGTGAACGGCAAAAGTCCTGCTGCCTCACCCATGTTCTGTTCTCATCCTGGGTTACAACACCGCCAGTTGTTTCTCGGAAGTGCTGTTAGCACAGTCTACACTTGCTCCTGTGTTACTGGGTTCATAATGCAGCTGTTTCCCGCTGTGAAGCAAAAGCCTGCTGCCCACCTGTTCTTTCCTCCCGGGTACAACACCGCCTTGTTTCTCGAAGTCTTTAGCACAGTTAACTTTCCTTTTTGGGCACTGTCCGTGTGAAGAAAAAGTCTCTGCCTCCACCTGCTTTCATCCGGGTTCAACCAGTTTTTCGAATTCTGTTACCAGTCTACACTCTTTTATGGGTTATTCAGCTGTTCCCTCTGTTGAACGGCAAAAGTCCATGCTGCCTCCACCATGTTCTTTCTCATCCCTGGGTTACAACACCGCCATTGTTCTCGAAGTTGTTAGCCAGTTCCTTTCTGTTCGGTTCTAAGTCTGTTTCCCCTGCGTTGAAGCAAAAGTCCTGCTGCCCACTTTCTGTTCTCATCCCGGAACACCGCATTGTTTTCGAATGCTGTTCACGTAACATTGCTCCTGTGTTACTGGGGTTCATAATGTCAGCTGTTTCCCCTGCTGTGTGAACGGCAAAAAGTCCTGCTGCCTCCACCATGTTCTGTTCTCATCCCTGGTTACAACACCGCCAGTTGTTTCTCGGAAGTGCTGTTAGCACAGTCTACACTTGCTCCTGTGTTACTGGGGTTCAGTAATGTCAGCTGTTCCCCTGTGTGTGAATGGCAAATAGTCCTGCTGCCTCCACCCTGTTCTCTTCTCATCCCTGGGTTACAACACCGCCAGTTGTTTCTCGGAAGTGCTGTTAGCACAGTTAACACTTGCTCCTGTGTTACTGGGGTTCAGTAATGTCAGCTGTTTCCCCTGCTGTGTGAAAGCAAACAGTCCTGCTGCCTCACCTTTAATTTCCATGGGTACCTTCTGCTACCCATCGGGTTCCAGTACCGTCAGCTGGGTCTCCGCAGTGCCTTTCCGTAGGTGCCATCCATGTCGGTATCCGGTTCCAGCATCGGTCTGCTGGTCCTTGGTAGTGCTTTGGAGCCAGGTACCTTCCTGGCTTAGTAACCGTGTCCCAGTAACGTCAGCTGTCCCGTTGTGCATTGGCTCTTTTCCTTCTGCTGACCCTCCGGGTTCCAGCACAGTCAGCTGGTCCTCGTTACTTTCATTGGCTCTTGTACCTTCTGCTACTCATCCGGGTTCCAGTACCGTCAGCTGGTTCTCCGCAGTGCCTTTGGCCTAGGTGCCTCCAATGTCGTATCCGAGTTCAGCAACGTCTGCTGGTCCTTGGTAGTGCTTTGGAGCACAGGTACCCCTGCTTAGTAACCGTGTCCCATAACGTCAGCTGGTCCTCGGTTGTGCATTGGTCTTTTCCTTTGCTGACCCTCCGGGTTCCAGCACAGTCAGCTGGTCCTCGTTACTTCCATGGCTTTTGTACCATCACCAACAGACAAAGAAGGTTAAGACAACTACAAGATACAGAACAAGAGACAGAAGAACAATAAGCAGAAGATCAAAAAGCAGAAGACATTAAGTATAAGCCAAATGAAGAGCAAAATATATGCTCAAATTCTAAGCAGAAGAAGACTAAGCAGTGTATGGGGGTGAGTCCGTTTCCTCCTCGTGGTGCCCCTGGAAAATGCCTGATGCTGCTGCAGGCTAAACTGAACGCGGACAAATACTGTTGTAATTAAAATCTTTTGTGACAGCAAGAACGGAAGGATGAAAATTCAGAGTTTTTACAGATTACAAGTACAGGAATGTCTGTCACAAATAAGAATATGATGAAAAGGATGAATAGGAAGAAGATGAAGAAGTAGAATATGAAGAATAATAACTGTTTAATAAGAACAATATAAGTAATGTTAACAAAAAGATGAATAGCAAGAAGTTTTAGAAGATTAAGAAGGTGAAGATGAAGAATAATTTGATGAGAAAGATGATGCTGCTGAAAATTATGAAGGAGAAAGTGTGTGAAAAGTTAAAAAGGTGAAGACCATGGAAGTTGTGAAACAGACATATTTGACAAAATAGAAAAAAAGGTTAAGAACATTGTCAATTTGTTCGTCAATCCGAACGTATTTCCTAAAAAAAAATAAATAATGCTATTCCATTGGATTGGGTCAAACATCTATGCCTTTAATGTCTCCTCAACCTCCCCCAATACATTCTACATTACTCTTTGTTGTTTTCCTTCATGTACAATTAACCAACAAGACAAGAATGGTTTTTTTTTAATTTCGATATTTTGTTCCCATAGACTTACATGGGACTTCCGGTATCGGTATCGGGTATCGCCGATATTTTAGTGATATCGGCGATACCATTACGATTCCGATACTTTAGGATATCGGAAAGTATCGCTCAACTCTAGTCAACAGGTCTTCTTCTTCTTCCAGCTTCAGGTAGGATGGTTCCATTGGGGTTGATATACCTTTGGCCTCTGACATTCCAAATTGATTCAGAATCAAATTAATTTTTGCACTTTGGTTTAGGAGAAAACTCCCATCTTCCTCTCTCTGGATTTGGATTCCTAGATAATATGTCACACTTCCAAGGTCTTTTGTTTCAAAATGCTGATTCAGAATTTCAGTCATTTTTCCAATTTCTGCGTCTTCTTGATGAACTACAATCACATCGTCCACATATAAGAGAATATACAGTACATCCACTTTCCATCTGTATATTTTGTGTATAAGCATGGATCTACTTGACCTCTTTTAAATCTTTCTTCCAACAAGACTTTATTCATCTTGGTGTTCCATGCTCTTGCTGATTGCTTAAGACCATAGAGAGATTTTTGTAGTTTGCAAACAAGATTCTCTTCACCTCTTTTTACATAACCTTCAGGTTGAGTCATGTATAAGTCCTCCTCAATATGGAATACATGAAATTTAGAATAGCAATATGGCTTTGGAATATAAGGAAAAATTTGAGACGCTTAGTATAAACATTTGGCCAAACATTTTAAAGCCCACCATTTGGGCTTTAACCCCTTACTGCCATCGGACGTACTATCCCGTCCATGGTACCTGGGCCCGTATGACCGGGGACGGGATAGTACGTCATAGGTGATCAGCTGCGCTCCTGAGGGGAGCGCAGCTAATCGCCGCCGGGTGTCAGCTGATTATCACAGCTGACACCCATGACTGTGTGTCAGGAGCGGTCACGGACCGCTCCCGGCACATTAACCCCTAGCACACCGCGATCAAACATGATCGCGGTGTACTGGGGGCACAGGGGAGGATCGCGCAGGGTGGGGGCTCCCTGCGCGCCCCCCTGAGACCCTCAGAGCAGCGCGATGTGATCGCGCTGTTCTGAGGGCTTCCTCCCTCCCAGGACCCGGATCCAAGATGGCGCCGGGGTCCTGGAGGGAGGCGGCTACCTCAGTGCCTGCCGAGAGCAGGCACTGAGAAGCCTGCATCTATGCCTGTGCGATCGCTGGTGTGACAGAGTGCTGTGCACACTGCCACACCAGCGATCTGATAAAATACTGTGATGTCCCACCCTGGGACAAAGTAAAAAAGTTAAAAAAGTAAAAATAAACATGTGTAAAAAAAAAATCCAAAATAAATAAAAAAAAAAAAAATATTCCCCAATAAATTCACTTCTTCCTGTAAATAAAAAAAAAAAAAACAATAAAAGTACACATATTTGGTATCGCCGCGTCCGTAACGACCCCCCTATAAAATTGTCCCACTAGTTAACCCCTTTAGTGAACCCCTTAAAAAAAAAAAAAAAAAAACGAAGCAAAAAATCAATGCTTTATCATCATACCGCCGAACAAAAAGTGGAATAACACGCGATCAAAAAGACCGATATAAAAATACATGTTACCGCTGAAAACGTCATCTTGTCCCGCAAAAAACGAGCCGTCATAAAGCATCATCAGCGAAAAAATAAAAAAGTTATAGCTCGCAGAATAAAGCGATGCAAAAATAATTATTTTTTATATAAAATTGTTTTTATTCTATAAAAGCGCCAAAACATGAAAAAATGATATAAATGAGGTATCGCCATAATCGTACTGACCCGAAGAATAAAACTGCTTTATCAATTTTACCACACGCGGAACGGTATAAACGCCTCCCCCAAAAGAAATTCATGAATTGCTGATTTTTGTTCATTCTAACCTCCCAAAAATCGAAATAAAAAGCGATCAAAAAACGTCACGTGCTCGAAAATAGTACCAATAAAAACGTCAACTCGTCCCGCAAAAAATAAGACCTCGCATGACTCTGTGGGCCAAAATATGCAAAAATTATAGCTCTCAAAATGTGATGATGCAAAAACTATTTTTGCAATAAAAAGCGTCTTTTAGCGTGACAGCTGCCAATCATAAAAACCCGCTATAAATAGTAAATCAAACCCCCCTTTATCACCCCCTTAGTAAGGGAAAAATAATAAAATTAAAAAAAAGTATTTATTTCCATTTTCCCATTAGGGTTAGGGTTAGGGTTGCGGCTAAAGTTAGGGTTAGGGTTGGCTCTAAAGTTAGGATTAGGGTTAGGGTTGGGATTAGGGTGTGTTAGGGTTAGGTTTGTGGTTAGGGTTGGGACTAGGGTTAGGGGTGTGTTGGGGTTAGAGTTGGAGTTAGAATTGGGGGGTTTCCGCTGTTTAGGCACATCAGGGCTCTCCAAATGTGACATGGCGTCTGATCTCAATTCCAGCCAATTCTGCGTTGAAAAAGTCAAACGGTGCTCCTTCACTTCTCAGCTCTGCCATGCGTCCAAACAGTAGTTTATCCCCACATATGGGGTATCAGCGTACTCTGGACCCCAAGAGTTATTGTGCAATTTGTCCTATTTCTTCTGCTACCCTTGGGAAAATAAAAAACTGGGGGCGAAAATATCATTTTTGTACAAAAAAAAATATTTTTTTGTTTTTATGGCTGTACATTATAAACTTCTGTGAAGCACTTGGGGCTTCATAGCGCTCACCACACATCTAGATAAGTTCCTTGTGGGGTCTATTTTCCAAAATGGGGTCACTTGTTGGGGATTTCCACTGTTTAGGCGCATCAGGGGCTCTCCAAATGCGACATGACGCCCCCAGACCATTCCATCAAAGTCTGCAATCCAAAACGTCACTACTTCCCTTCCGAGCCCCAACGTGTACCCATACAGTAGTTTTCTCCCACATATTGGATATCAGCGTACTCAGGACAAATTGGACAACATCTTTTGGGGTCCAATTTCTCCTGTTACCCTTGTAAAAATAAAATATTGGGGCAAAAAAATCATTTTTGCAAAAAAAAAAAGGATTTTTTATTTTTACGGCTGTGCGTTATAAACTTCTGTGAAGCACTTCGGGGTTCAAAGTGCTCACCACACATCTAGACAAGTTCCTTGTGGGGTCTATTTTCCAAAATGGGGTCACTTGTGGGGGGTTTCCACTGTTTAGGCGCATCAGGGGCTCTCCAAATGCGACATGACGCCCCCAGACCATTCCATCAAAGTCTGCAATCCAAAACGTCACTACTTCCCTTCCGAGCCCTGACGTGCGCCCATACAGTAGTTTTCTCCCACATATTGGGTATCAGCGTACTCAGGACAAATTGGACAACAACTTTTGGGGTCCAATTTCTCCTGTTACCCTTGTGAAAATAAAATATTGGGGGCGAAAAAATCATTTTTGTAAAAAAAAAAAGATTTTTTATTTTTACGGCTGTACCTTAGTAACTTCTGTGAAGCACTTCGGGGTTCAAAGTGCTCACCACACATCTAGATAAGTTCCTTGTGGGGTCTATTTGCCAAAATGGGGTCACTTGTGGGGGGTTTCCACTGTATAGGTGCATCAGGGGCTCTCCAAATGTGACATGACGCCCCAGACCATTCCATCAAAGTCTGCAATCCAAAACGTCACTACTTCCCTTCCGAGCCCTGACGTGCGCCCATACAGTAGTTTTCTCCCACATATTGGGTATCAGCGTACTCAGGACAAATTGGACAACAACTTTTGGGTTCCAATTTCTTCTGTTACCCTTGTGAAAATAAAATATTGGGGACGAAAAAATCATTTTTGTAAAAAAAAAAAGGATTTTTTATTTTACGGCTGTACGTTATAAACTTTAGTGAAACACCTGGGGGTTAAAAGTTCTCACCACACATCTAGATAAGTTCCTTGAGGGGTCTAGTTTCCAAAATGGCGTCATTTATGGGGGTTTCCACTGTTTAGGCAGATCAGGAGCTCTCCAAACACGACATGGCGTCCAGCCAATTCTGCGTTGAAAAAGTCAGACGGCACTCCTTCCCTTCCAAACTCTGCCATGCACCCAAACAGTGGTTTACCCCCACATATGGGGTATCAGCGCACTCAGGACAAATTGCACAATAACTTTTGGAGTCTTGTTACCCTTGGAAAAATAAAAATTGGGGTGAAAAGATAATTTTTGTGGAAAAAATATGATTTTTAAATTTTACGGCTCTACGTTATAAACTTGTGTGAAGCACTTGGGGGTTAAAATTGCTCACCAAAGATCTAGAAAAGTTCCTTAGGGGGTCTAGTTTCCAAAATGGGTCATTTGTGGGGGTTTCCACTGTTTAGGCACATCAGGGGCTCTCCAAATGCAACATGGCATCCAATCTCAATTCCAGCCAATTTTGGTTGGAAAAAGTCAAATGGTGCTCCTTCCATTCCGAGCTCTGCCGTGCGCCCAAACAGTGGTTCCCACCCACATATGGGGTATCAGCGTACTCAGGACAAATTGTACAACAACTTATGTGGTCCAATTTCTCCTGTTACCCTTGAGAAAATAAAAAATTAGTGACTAAAAGATAATTTTTGTGGAAAAAAATAGGATTTTTTATTTTCATGCCCGGGCATTATAAACTTGTGTGAAGCACTTGGGGTTCAAAGTGCTCACCAAAGATCTAGATAAGTTCCTTAGGGGTATAGTTTCCAAAATG
This sequence comes from Oophaga sylvatica, assembly GCA_033576555.1. Classification (NCBI taxonomy): domain Eukaryota; kingdom Metazoa; phylum Chordata; class Amphibia; order Anura; family Dendrobatidae; genus Oophaga; species Oophaga sylvatica. The sequence goes on from JARQOD010000001.1 coordinate 33,258,634, forward strand.
GGGTCACTTGTGGGGGTTTCCACTGTTTAGGCTCATCTGGGGCACTGCAAACGGAACATGACCCCCATCAACGTCTGCATTCCAAAACGTTACTACTTCCTTTCCAAGCCCTGCCGTGCACCCAAACAGTTCCCCCCCCCCACATATGGGGTATCAGCGTACTCAGGACAAATTGGACAACAACTTTTGGGGTCCAATTTCCTTGGGAAAATTCAAAAATTTGGGACTAAAAAATCATTTTTGTGGAAAATTGTTTTTTTTTTTTTTCACACCCAGGCATTATAAGCTTTTGTGAAACACTTGGGAGTTCAAAGTGCTCAAAACAGATCTAGATAAGTACCTTAGGGGGTCTAGTTTCCAAAATGGTGTCACTTGTGGGGGTTTCCACTGTTTAGGCGCATCAGGGGCTCTCCAAACACGACATGGCGTCCAATCTCAATTCCAGCCAATTTTAGTTTGAAAAAGTCAAACGGCGCTCCTTCCCTTACGAGCTCTGCCGTGTGCCCAAACAGTGGTTTTCCCCCACGTATTGGGTATTGGCGTACTCAGGAGAAATTGCATAACAACCTTATCTGCCCATTTTTCTCCTTTTACCCTTGTGAAAATAAAAAAAAAGTTTGTAAAAGATCATTTTTGTGGCTAAAAAGCTAAATATTCATTTTTTCCTTCCACGTTGCTTTAGTTCCTGTGAAGCACCTGAAGGGTTAATAATCTTCTTGAATGTGGTTTTGAGTACCTTGAGGGGTGCAGTTTTTAGAATGGTGTCACTTTTGGGTATTTTCTGCCATATAGACCCCTCAAAGTGACTTCAAATGAGAGGTGGTCCCTAAAAAAAATGGCTTTGTAAATTTTGTTGTAAAAATGAGAAATCGCTGGTCAATTTTAACCCTTATAACTTCCTAACAAAAAAAAATTTTGGTTCCAAAATTGTGCTGATGTAAAGTAGACATGTGGGAAATGTTATTTCTTAACTATTTTATGTGACATATTTCTCTGTTTTAAGGGAATAAAAATTCAAAGTTTGAAAATTGCAAAATTTTAAAAATTTTCGCCATATTTGCATTTTTTTCAAAAATAAACGCAAGTTATATCGAAGAAATTTTACTTCTAACGTGAAGTACAATATGTCACGAGAAAACATTCTCAGAATCGCGAAGATCCGTTGAAGCGTTCCAGAGTTATAACCTCATAAAGAGACAGTGGTCAGAATTGTAAAAATTGGCCCGGTCATTAACGTGCAAACCACCCTTGGGGGTGAAGGGGTTAAAATGTTTGGCCAAATGTTTATACTAAGCGTCTCAAATTTTTCCTTATATTCCAAAGCCATATTGCTATTCTAAATTTCATGTATTCCATATTGTCATGCTTTAGTATGCTTGAGTGCAGCCTTTTTTTGTATGTTTTACATGGGGGTAGCTTCCCTTGGTTTGCACCTAGTTCACATTAGTCTGGATGTGCCAGTCAGGTTTTTTTGTCTAAGTCCTCCTCAATGTCACCATTTAAGAAAGCAGTTTTTATATCCAAATGTCTGACATACATCTTTTGTACAGCAGCTACAGCTAACAAAGCTCTGAACGTAGTCTGTTTAGCGACTGGAGCAAATGTAGCATCGTAATCTTCGCCATACTTTTGAGAATATCCTTTTGCGACCAACCTTGCTTTAAATCTGTGGACTTTACCTTCAGAGTCATATTTGGTTTTAAAGACCCACTTGCACTTGATTGCCTTTTTGCCCTGTGGTAGCTTGGTGAGTTTCCAAGTTTGGAGTTGATGAAGCGACTTGATTTCCTCATTAGCGGCATCAATCCACTTTGTTTTTTCATGGATAGGTAGTCCTTGCATTTCATCCCATGACTGCGGCTCTGACTCAGGTAGTGTCTTGACAATGTAGGATAGACGTTTAGCTGGTATACCTTTGTTTGATCTTGACGATCTTCTGATTTCAGATTCTTCTGATTTTTCTGTTGTTCCTTCAGTGGTTGAAGAATCCAGCCAGACTTCTACATCCTCCTTGTTTTTGTCTTTTAATTGTGACTTCAGCTGGACTACTGGCGTGATATCACAAAACTTCGGTGATACAAAGTTCTCATCAATCACTACATCTCTGCTTATTGTGACCTTGTTTATTTCTGGGTGTAGAATCCTATAACCTTTCTGGGTTTCACTGTAGCCTACCAGGATTCCTTCTTTAGCGTGAGATTCACACTTAGTTCGCTTTTCTTTGGGAATATGTACAAATGCTTTACTTCCGAATATTCTTATGTGGTGCAGTTTTGGCTTTCTGCTGTTCCATTGCTCAAATACAGTTTTCTCTGTAGCTTTACCTGGTAGTCTGTTCTGAAGATATCAAGCTGTCATGATTGCCTCACCCCAATATGTTGTAGGCAGATTTGCATCAAATAACATACTTCTTGCACTTTCACAGAGTGTTCGGTTCCTTCTTTCCGCAACACCATTTTGCTCAGGGTTGTACGGTACAGTGGTCTGAAATAGGATTCCATTTTTCTTTAGAATACTCTGTGTCTCATTGCTTGTATATTCAGTCCCATTATCTGCACGTAGAATCTTTGGCATTCTTCCAAATTTATTATATACCTCAGCTAGATATATTTCAAGTTTCTCTGGAACTTCTATCTTGCTGTGAAGCAGATGGACAACTGTATATCTGGAATGATCATCAATAAATGTGAGAAAATATCTCTTCTTCCTAGGAGTCTGAGTGCTCATTGGACCACAGACATCTGTGTGTATTAAATCTATTGGCTGTTCTGTTCTTGTAGTACTTCTCTTAGGAAAAGCTTTTCTAGACATTTTCCTTTGATGCAGCTAGTACACTTCATTGTCTGGATACATAGATCAATTGTGATATCATCAGCTAGTTGCTTCTGAACTAACTTTCTTATTGCTTCTGGGTCTCTGTGTGCCAGACGCCTATGCCATACATGAATACAGTTATCGTGCTCTTCTTGTTGAGCAGTATACACACACTCTTTACATTTCAGCTGATAAAGTTCATCTGTGATTTTTCTCTCTGCTAGTGTGTGACCCTCTTTTGAGATGATGCAGCTATCATGCTTAAATGTAACTTCATTTCCTTGTCTTGTGAGTTTCTTCACAGATAGTAAATTACTCTCAAGACTAGGCACATAGAGCACATCTTTTACTGGGATCTTCCTGCTTTGTGTTGGTGAGATTTGACAATCAATATAACCATCTCCTATGCCTTCTGAACTCATGTACTGACCATTGGTCCATAATCACTTTCTCTGACTTATTTTGATTAAGCTTAGAAAAGAAGTCTCTGTTATTAGTCATGTGACTAGTTGCTCCAGAGTCTATACACCATGCATGCTTTGATGTATTTGCACTGACAGTAAATGCAATTTCAGTATTCACAGAATCATTTTCTCCAGACACAGCACTCTTAACCCTTTTCTGACTGTTTTGCTTTTTCAGCTGATTCATTCTAGCTTTCCAAACTCTGCAGTCGGCTTTCAAATGTCCTGATTTCTTGCAAACAAAACATTCACGTGTTTCTTTTAGGTGCTTTCTGTTATCATATATTTTGAAGACTCTGTGTTTGTAAAGCAGACATTCTGCATACTGTTTATATTCATCTATAAACTTCCCTCTTACTTACTCCAGAGTAAGCTCATCATCTGGGCGCACATCTAGTGCAGTCACAAGCATGTCATAGCTCTCTGGAAGACCACTAAGCAGTAATGCAGCTACATGAAAGTCCTTCAGATCTTCCCCAATGCCTCTCAAGCGTTCTACAAGCTCTAGAATACTCCTGATATACTCCTGCATATCCTGGCCTTTCTGTAGCTTAGACTGGTACAGTTTTCTCATAAGATACAGTTTATTGCTTAAATTAATCCTCTCATGTACCTTTTGCAGCTGCTCCCACATTTCTCTTGCAGTATCACATTTACACACATGAACAATCTGATCATCATCTATGCTGAGTGATATGGTACTCTGTGCTTTCTGATCCATCTCTATCCACTCCTGTGGTACTGGGTCAGGTTTAGGCTCCTGTGTGTATTTCCACGTACCTTCCCTTATCAGCAGCATCTTCACTTTGAATTTCCAGGATTGATAGTTCTGGTTAGTGAGACTTGGTACTGTAAACTTCATGGAGTTGCTGGTGCTGGTGGCCATCTTTGCTGTCTTTCTTTCTTTTCTTTTCTCTGTGTTCTGGGGATCTCTGGGACTCTGGGACTCTGGGAAACTCTGGGCCCCATAACCTGTTAGCAGCGGATTAACCAGCGTAACATCCGGAGTCAGCAAGAGAATGTAGATTTATTCACATCCAGTATAGACAGCTTACAACACAGCATGAAATGTGATGAGCCTGATATCTGCTATGGCTGCATCATGAAAAACATTACAACAACACAGGAAGAGAAGGAGGAGGCATCCTGTCTGTGAGTGAGGGTTTTTTTTTTACAAAACTTTGTTAACAACCTCACAATATGCACAACATATCAAACAGTACAGTAGTAGTTGTTGCAATACATACAAACCAATATGCATTATTCCAACAAATAGACAAGTCCAGAACCGCCCAATGAGCCAATCAGATCACTCTGATATCTAGACATATAATGGAGATCTGTCAATCAAATTGAGTGGTGCACAGAAAAGTTGGCCAGGGATGGATGCCGGACTAGTCTCTTCTCATCATATGATTAAATGAAAAAAAACAGATAATAGAAATTCACAGAATCTGGAAGTTCCATACCAAAAGGTTTGTTGCTGCTTATATAATACTCCAGTCCTTTTGCTCTTAAGATGAAGGGCATCTGCTCTTCAGAAATCAATGACTGTAGGATCAGACTCCACAATAATTTTTAAATGAGAGATATGCCCATAGCATTCCAGACTTAGTAGGGAGGGCTAACATACATTTTCATAGACCAGAACAGCGCTGTCCATCGGTTTCGGGCAAGTTTCAAGTTTTTTTTTTGTTTGATGTAAAACTTGGCACTCAAAGGGACAATGCAGAAAAGATGAATTGTATTCACAATCCAAAAGATCCAGAATAATTTCTCAAAGGATCCAGAATAATTTTTAATGTTTCGGTCCTATACATGGTCCAGGAATGGGACAGCGACGGATGTTGAGCTTCCTAAAATGCTACCCAGTGTACTTTGTACAATCTGCCTCTTTCTGATGAAGGTCCAGGTATAGGATGGTGACGGATGTCGAGCTTCCCACAGCACTGCCAGTGTACTCTGCACAACCGACCTCTTTCTGATGAAGGTCCAGGTTTAGGACAGTGACGGATGTCAAGCTTCCCACAGCATCACCAGGGTACTCTGCAACAACCGCCTCTTTCTGATGAAGGTCCAGGTATAGGACAGTGACGGATGTCAAGCTTCCCACAGCACTACCAGGGTGCTCTGCACAACCGACCTCTTTCTGATGAAGGTCCAGGTATAGGACAGTGACGGATGTCAGCTTCCCACCGCACTACCAGTGTACTCTGCACAAACCGCCTCTTTCTGATGAAGATCCAGGTATAGGACAGTGACGGATGTCAAGCTTCCCACAGCACTACCAGTGTACACTTCACAACCGGTCTCTTTCTGATGAAGTTCCAGGTATAGGACCAAAACATTTAAAATTATTCTTCATCATTTGAGAAATTATTCTGGATTTTTGAATTGTGAATAAAATTCTTCTTTTCTGCATAGTCCCGTATGGATTGGAATCCTATTTGGACACCTGTTGACATTGTCAGAGTGCCGTATGATATTGTTTACTAAAGTGTTTTTATTCACTATTTTTCAGAGGCATTGATGAGTTAAAGAGGCAAGGGAGAGGAAAAGAAGTGCTTTCAAATGGAGTAATGAACAAAATGTTTCTGATATTTTAAAAAATGTCTTAAATTCACTTGTACTATTGATCTATGCAAATAGTTTGTTGAAATGACAGGGACAATTCAGTTGCACGTCTAACTATGATGCCTTCAATTATATTTAGAACATAATATTCCTTACTTTGTCTAAAGAATGCAATATTTATGGAAAACAAGTGAGTTACTGAACGAATAGATTTTGATAGACATTATAAGGCTATGTTTATTCCATGATAACATGATTGGTATAGCAAACTCCTGTACAAATTATTCCTATGTCTAGAAGAACGTGTGACAAGTAACATCAGTTTCGTACCCAATCAGTCTAACTTATCACATATACAAGATACCTATAATTCTATTCTCATGGCACAAGTCTAGTACGCCTCCAAAGCCACCGGTATTTATACCTTCCCATTCACAGATAACTATTAAACTCTATTGATGACCTCTCCTTTGGAAATGTCATCCAGGACCCAACTTCTGCATCACTTCTAGTTAATAACAGAAGTGAAGAACCAAATTTATGACTTGTTGACAACTTCTGCTTTCCATTTCATTTTACTGCTGGGTTTTTATACTATTTTATTGTTTTATGTTGCACTTGGTTGTCGGATAAAGTGTTGGATTGCAGTTTCTTAGGACCATCAGAAAAAAAAATGGTTCTCTGTCCATAGAGGACAAGTACATGTGGATCGCCCGCCAGGGCAGTGCGAATACTCGGTACCGGGCCGGTGTCTTAAAGGGATGTGTCACGGCAGCAGTGACCTGGTCCGTGGCCCTGGGCATCCAATAAAAGGGGAATATTTACAGGGTATGATAGAGTTTGTAGTAAAGTGTTCGTGACGCCACCTGTGGTTTCTGGTCAGAGGTGACCAGCGTTGCAGTGCAGATCCTCTGGGACAGATGGTATGATGCAGCAGAGTTGGAATAGCTTCCCACAGGTGAAGCTTATTGTCCCAAGGCAGAGAGATGTTGTAGAGAGTAATGGTGCTGGGAGATGTAGCAGAGTGGAGGAGTGTGTTTTTCAGGAAGAACTTGAGAGGACACAGTCAGATGCAGTTTCTAAAGCTTTACTCACAGTTTTGCAGGCAAAGTATCCAGGGCACTGAGTACAGATGGTGCTGGAGTCGGTCGGCCTGAAAGCAATTTGGAATCTCCTTATTTCAGGTGGGATGTGAGGTCTCCTTTCTAGCGCTATTCTCTGAGGCACTTGCTGCTGTAAGCTCTGTTCAAATTCCTCTCTCTGTCTCTTGTCTAAGTAGAACTTCACTCTCATATCAGACAGCTGTAGCCTGCTTCAGAAATCACTTCAATATCGCGTCTCTGGCTCATATGTGCTGCTGTGTGTAGTCGAGTCTTAGTTGGGGCAGAGAACATGCTGTCTCCTGCCCTTCGGATTCTGCTGCTGGGAGTTTAGTTACCAACTCAGCCTCGGACTTCGGGGTCCGGTTTCTGGCGCTCAGACCTGGGGGTGAGCTCTGCTATAGCTCCTCTTTCCTCCAGCTCGTCTCTGCACATCCTTCCTCTCTCAACCCTGCAGCCAGACTAACTAATTCTTCCCCAGCCAGAATGTTCTAGAGGAGCTCTTCTAAAATCAGGTGGTAGAGCTCCCCCTTCTTGTCTGGAGTAGGAAAGGTGTTGTATGCTGTGCTACCTGTTAAAGGGATCCTTCCTTGCTTTTAGGCATGACGGCAAGGTCACTGTGGCAACCGAACTCCTGGGGTGCCACATTCCCCCTAGTACAATTCAGTACTCCTGGACTGAGGAAACATAAAAGAAAACATATTGTAACTATTTACACAAATTTTAACATTAATTCAGTGTAGTTCTGAAATGGGGTGTCCTTTTCACCTTAACTAAGTACAATATGAGGGACCCGTCTCAAACCATCAACGTAGGCCTTGGGTGGGCTACAAGGCATGGCTGGTTTCCTTTGTGGACCACATCTTCGGCCACGCCAGGCGGTTTTTGTTCTGTAGTCATTAATGATAACTATTTACAAGCACTGTCCTGGTCACTACGAGTCCAGTGACCCAATCGTCCATTTAAAGAATGAAATAAGAATGCTAAAAAGTTCATACAGTAGTCTCTGTAAGCACATTTGCTTATTGGTTGCAGTTATTAACATTTTTAACTTATTTACAGTACTAGTACAGTAGCATTTTAGTCTTTATACCTAGCTGGGATCTGTCCTCTAGTACTACAGGTCGATTTACGCAGTACAGGTGTCTGTAGTGATCTAGCCTGATCTAGTGTGTCTGTTGGTAAACTGGGCAGTAACCTTCTGCGATTTCCTAGACTCACTGTGGGTGTGACAGATTCACCACTAGCAGGGGGCAGATTTTCACGTTCCACTGAGTGTGGCTTCTGTCACTTGAGCTTGCAGTTTTTCAGGCTGATCTTGAGTAACTTCTCTTTCAGGCACTGCCAGTTGGGGAAAGGTCAAGACGGGCACTACAATGGCCTGGTTTACTCTTGTCCAATTCTAAGGGAACTCGCCAAGTACAGTGCGGACCTTTTCTTCCACGTTTTCTACTGACGGCGGAATGTCCTTATCTCCAATCTTTTCCTTTAGCTGGTCAGGGCACGGTTTTAGGTCATCCCTTGACACTGCTGTGGAGTTTTCTCCTCCATCCTTGCTGATAAGGCACACCTTGGTATTGTCAAAATCTGAAGGCATAACAGTGTAAGTAACAGCTTCCCACTGATCGTCAAGTTTGTGGAGTCGTCTTTTCCTTTTAAGTACCTGTTATCCAGGAGACAAGGGAACCGCAGATGCATGCTGATTGTAGCTTCTTTCTTGCTTCTGTCTTGCTTGAGACAAACCCTTCTCTACACATTCTTGCACTTTGCGGTACTGTTGCTGCCGCTCAGTATCCCAGTCTGCATCTGGTGATGTTACCTCAGGTGTCAGAACTCCTATGTCCAAGTCAATGGGCAATTTGCCAGGTCTTGCTCTCATCAAGTAGGCTGGTGTGCAGTTGGTGGAATTCACCGGAATGTGGTTGTAGAGATCCACCAGATCTGGCAACTTTTCTGGCCACAAGTTTCTTTCTTGCAGGGGCAAGGTCTTCAGCAGGTCAATCACCACTTGGTTCATCTTCTCACACATGCCATTTGTCTGTGGATGGTACAGTGTTGTCCTGATTTTCTTGCAGCCGTACATGTTACAGAACTCCTGGAACACTTCTGCTTCAAAGGCCAGGCCTTGGTCAGTAAGCACTCGTTCAGGGTAACCATGTGGTCGACAAAAGTGTTGTTGAAATGCCTTGGCCGCTGTCTTTGCTGCTTGATCCTTGACAGGCACGACTACCAGGAACCTTGAGTAATGGTCCATGATGATAAGGCCATAGACATAGCCTGAACGGCTTGGAGTTAGCTTCACGTGGTCCAAGGCTACCAATTCAAGTGGCTGTTTGGTAATTATTGGCTGTAACGGGGCTCGCTGGCTGTTACGGTTTTTCCTTCGCAAGTTGCATGGTCCACACTCTCGGCACCAATCTTCAATGGCCTTCCTCATACCAACCCAGTAGAATCTCTCGCGAAGTAGAACTTCCAACTTCTTCCATCCGAAGTGTCCTGCTCCAATGTGGTACGCTTCCAGGACCATTGATGCATCTCTCCTTGGGACTACCACTGGCCAGACCAGTTCATGGGTTGGGGCGTTGACACTCCTCCGACACAGCTTTCCCTCATAGATGAACAGCCTGCACTTTTCCTTCCACAACTGTTCGGTCTCTTCTGGAGCATCTGGACCAGGACACGAGTCAGCTTTGTCAGTAGCTCCTTTACCAGGCAGACTGCTGGGTCGCTATCCTGTGTCTCTGCCCATTCATGGTGAGGCAGTGGGTTTAATGTGGCCTCTTACGTGATGCAGCACTTGTTTTTCACCCCTTGGGCGCATTGGGTCGCTATTAGCCGGTGAAAGGAAGGTAACTTGATTTCTTCGATTATGTCCAGATCTTCTCCCGCATCTGGTAAGTTGGGCATTCTGGACAGCGCATCAGCATTGGCATTCTTATGCCCCTCTCGATATTTGATGGTGAACTCATAGTAGGACAGCCTGGCCATCCATCGCTGCTCCAGCGCACCTAGCTTTGCGGTTTCCAAGTGAGTCAGCGGATTGTTGTCCGTGAAGATGGTAAACTTTGCCACAGCTAGGTAGTGTTTGAACCGCTCGGTCACAGCCCAGACAATGACTAGGAACTCCAGCTTGAAGGAGCTGCAGTTGTCAGGATTCCTTTCAGTGGGACGAAGTTTCCTGCTGGCGTAGGAGATCACTCTTTCTTTACCTTTCTGTACCTGCGACAGTACTGCTCCCAGTCCAACGTTGCAGGCATCAGTATAGAGGATGAATGGTTGGTTATAGTCTGTGTAGGCTAGAACTTCATCCCCCGTAAGACCCAACTTTAACCGAATGAAGGATCTTTCCAGTTCGTCATTCCAATCAAACGTAGAACTCTTCTTCTTGGCCTTCTTGGGCTGGCCCACGAGAAGGTTTTGCAGAGGTGCGGCTATTTCAGTGAAGCCTTTGATGAACCTTCAGTAGTAGCCTACCAACCCGAGGAACTGGCGTATTTTATGGATGTTGCTGGGCCTCTGCTAGTCCTTGACAACAGTGACTTTGTCAGTGTCTTGAGCCATACCTTCTGCGCTCACTACGTGGCCTAAGTACTGCACCTTGGGCTTCAGGAGGTGGCATTTGGACGGCTTCACCTTTAGGCCAAATTTGGACAGGGCTTCGAACACCTTAGCCAGGTGCTCCAAATGTTCCTCATAGGTCTTGGAGAAGACAATGACGTCATCTAAGTACAACAGAACTGTCTCGAAGTTCATGTGTCCAAGGCAGCACTCCATCAACCTCTGGAACGTTCCTGGCGCGCTGCAAAGCCCGAACGGCATGTAATTGAATTCTGATTGGTGTAGCAAAGGCGGTCTTCTCTTTGTCTGCCTCTGCCACGGGAACCTGCCAATACCCACTAGTGAGATCTAAGGTAGAGAAACAGTTAGCAGTTCTCAGTGCAGCTAGTGATTCCTCTATCCTAGGTAGCGGATAGGCGTCTTTGTGGGTAATGCTGTTAAGTTTTCTATAGTCAACACACATCCTCATTGTACCATCTTTCTTTCTAACGAGGACTAGCGGACTGCCCAGGGGCTACAACTGTCTCTGATCACCCCAGCCTCCTTCATCTCTCGTAGCATGCTCTTGGCATATTGATAGTAATTTGGGGGTACAGGCCGGTACCTTTCTTTAATGGGCGGATGATTTCCAGTGGGGATATGATGTTGGACCCCTTTTGCCTGCCCAAAGTCTAAAGGGTGTTTGCTGAATACCCGTTCAAACTCTTGCACTGCTCGGTAAACCCCATTCTTTTGGTGTGAAGGGTGGAGTCAGTGCCTACGTGCAGCTGCTGGCACCAATCCTCCAGCTGTTTTGCAAAGTGGTCGGATGAGACCAAGGGTTCTGCTGTCTGAATTGCATTGTTATTGACAGTGAACAGCTTAGCAACGGTGGCATTCCGAGGTAGTTTGGCCTCTTCTTCCCCACAATTTAAGATGCGTACAGATACCATAACATTGCGGATATCGACTACCCCTCTGGCTGTCAGGATAGTGGGCCTACTATCAGAGTACACTGGTTCTACCAGGGCTTGGTAATCTCTTCCTCTGAGGCGTATGGCTGCCCGACACCAAATTAACATTTCACTTCTTGGGGGTATTGCAATGGGGAATGAATCACTCACTCTGACACTGCCGACTTCTCCGCCAGATAGCTCTACTTGCTGTCTTTGCATCAGGGCCTTGATCTCCTTTTGCAGGACCCGTTGTTCACTGGAACCGGCAGTTTCAGCTACCTGTTGCAACAAAACAATAACCTCGGCAAGACAATTTTCTATCACATTAGTACCTAACGTCATCAGTGGGTTACATTCTCGTCGATCAATGTCTACAATTATCATACCTTGGGCTTTTAATTCAACTTGCCCCACCTTAATGGTCACTTTCTTATACCCCTTATACCCCTTTTGTGGCAAAGGCTGACCATTGCTGGCAACTACTGTCAGCTCATCATCTGGGCCATGAGTAAGATCAGAGTCAGCCCAATACCACTTGTAAAGAATATATGGCATAGTCGTCACCTGAGAGCCAGTGTCCAGCAAAGCGTTGATTGGGATGTCGTCAATCACAACTGGGAGGACCGGTCGTCCTCCGACGTACTTGGCTCGGCAGTTCTGTGGGCCTGGTCGCCTTACTCCTGGGGGTTGGCCCTCTGCCCCAGGGGTCACTCATTTAAATAACAGAATCTTGCGATGTGCCCTGATTTTCTGCAGAGGCGGCAAATGGGTCGTCCGTCCTGGTCGTAGCAATCATTGTCTCTCCCTCTGATTGGTGGGATCCTCTTCTTCCATCGCCACGGGATGTCATCTGGACTGGAGGCCAACTCTATCCTCTCCTTTTGGGGCACTTGCAAGTACTTCACGGTTTTGGCTAGTGCAGCCACACTTTTGGTCAGCTCCTGAACCTGCAGACGTAGCTCTGCAGATGGATCATTATCCAGGGTCTGTGCGTCAGCCTCAGCGGAGGTTTGAGTGAAGGATGCCGCCTCCTGTTGGTATGTAATTGCTGGGCGCCTAGGGGCACTGGACAGCTGGCATTTGGTTCGTGTAACGCCCGGATAGCCCTGTCTTTAAAGTATGCAAAGCTCAGGTCAGGGTTTTGCAGGGCCATGATGTGCAGCTGTGACCTGTGGGTGCTGGACAGGAGTCCCTCAACAAACTGCTCTTTTAACAATCTGTCTCCATCCTGCACGCTGTCTAGGTCAACCTGCTTTATGGCTCGCAGTGCCTCCTGAAGGTTAAGAGCATAGTCCCGTATACTGTCCTGCATCCTTTGTTTGCACCCAAAGAACCTCATTTTTATTTCTGCTGCAGTGCGGGTATCAAAGGTGCTCCTCAGCTTAGCCAGAATTTGCTTAACAGTCCCTTTATAAGTGCCCTGCCAGGACTTTACTTCTCTTTGATATAGTAAACTTGGCACTCAACAATAGAAGCAGGTGAACAATGTTTTTATTGTGGCATCCATATAGACAGAAGTTTATAAACTTCTGTCTATATGGATGCCACAATAAAAACATTGTTCACCTGCTTCTATTGTTGAGTGCCAAGTTTACTATATCATATTTTGGTTGGATACTGTACTTGGGCACCGTCATCTCCTCCCACAGAGTGCCGTGGTCTTATTATACAATTTACTTCTCTTTGAGCTGCACCAGTTAACTGTCCAATGAGAAAGTTTATTTTTGGCTTTCAGACAGGGGGTATACATCAAATAAACTGCACAGTCTCTCCCTGAAATCGCTCAGGGTATAAGGCTCCCCTGAGTATTGCGGTAGCCAGGCCACTCCCGATATATATGGCATTGAGAGCGGCATTATAGGGACTGCTGCGGCAGTCACCAGATCTTGCTGCGCTCTGGGGGCTGTGGCTGCTCTGGCCGCTGGATTCTGCTGTGCTATGGGGGCTGTGGCTGCACCTGACTCTGCATCTTGTGGCACTATGGGGGCTGCGGTTGCGTCCACCGCTAGTTAATCTTAGCCAGGCTCTGTGTTTCCACTGGTTTACCAGGCTGTTGCTCTGCCGGCGTGATGAACGGTGCACGCCGTGACTCCAGGCCTCAGCTCCCTGTGCTCTGTCAGTTGCCGTTTTCACGCGCAGCACTTCACTTTTCGCGTGCTTTCACTCTGGCTCCGCCCACGACAGCACGCCCCTTCTTCTCCTGCGCGCATTGTGGCGCAGTAATGGCGGCAATCACACAAAATTTTCAGCAAAGTCTCTGGCACAATAAACAGTTCAAAAATAGGCACACAGGACCAGGTGACACCGGGCTTCGATATCCTGTTCGTGACGCCAAGTTTGATCACCCGCCAGGGCAGTGGGAATACTCGGTACCGGGCCGGTGTCTTAAAGGGATGTGTCACGGCAGCAGTGACCTGGTCCGTGGCCCTAGGCGTCCAATAAAAGGGGAATATTTACAGGGGATGATAGAGTTTGTAGTAAAGTGTTCATGACGCCACCTGTGGTTTCTGGTCAGAGGTGACCAGAACTGCAGTGCAAATCCTCTGGGACAGATGGTATGATGCAGCAGAGTTGGAATAGCTTTCCACAGGTGAAGCTTATTGTCCCAAGGCAGAGAGATGTTGTAGAGAGTAATGGTGCTGGGAGATGTAGCAGAGTGGAGGAGTGTGTTTTTCAGGAAGAACTTGAGAGGACACAGTCAGATGCAGTTTCTAAAGCTTTACTCACAGTTTTGCAGGCAAAGTATCCAGGGCACTGAGTACAGATGGTGCTGGAGTCGGTCGGCCTGAAAGCAATTTGGAATCTCCTTATTTCAGGTGGGATGTGAGGTCTCCTTTCTAGCGCTATTCTCTGAGGCACTTGCTGCTGTAAGCTCTGTTCAAATTCCTCTCTCTGTCTCTTGTCTAAGTAGAACTTCACTCTCATATAAGACAGCTGTAGCCTGCTTCAAGAATGGCTTCAATATCGCGTCTCTGGCTCACATGTGCTGCTGTGTAGTCGAGTCTTAGTTGGGGCAGAGAACCTGCTGTCTCCTGCCCTTCGAATTCTGCTGCTGGGAGTTTAGTTACCAACTCCGGTTTCTGGTGCTCAGACCTGGGGGTAAGCTCTGCTATAGTTCCTCTTTCCTCCAGCTTGTCTCTGCACGTCCTTCCTCTCTCAACCCGGCAGCCAGACTAACTAACTCCTCCCCAGCCAGAATGTTTTAGAGGAGCTCTCCTGAAATCAGGTGTTAAGGGCCCGTCTCACATAGCGATCTCGCTACCGAGATCGCTGCTGAGTCACTAGTTTTGTGACGCAGCAGCGATCTCCCCAGCGATATCGCTGTGTGTGACATTCAGTGACGATCAGCCCCCTGCTGGGTATCGCTGATCGTCGCTGAAATGTCAGGACATTTTTTTGATCGCTGGTCTCCCGCTGACAGGCACGCATCGCTGCGTGTGACAGGCGGGAGACCAGCGATCCGCTGGTAACCAAGGTACACAGCGGGTTTCCAGGCGCGGGGCTGTGCCTAGAAACCCGCTGTGTACCTTGGATACCAGTGCCCCGATGCAGGGAGCTGGTATCCAAGGTACACAGCGGGTTTCCAGGCACCGCGCAGCGCTTGGAAACCCGACGTGTACCTTGGTTACCAGCGCCCTGCATCAGGGCGCTGGTATCCAATGTACACTGCGGGTAACTAAGCGATGTTACCCGCAGTGTCGCTGTCCCAGATCGCTGCCTGAGCTGCCTGTTTGACAGCTCAGCAGCGATCATATAGCGATACACCAGCAAGTGCATATCGTTGTCGGGATCGCTGGTGTATCGCTATGTGAGACCCAGCCTTTAGAGCTCCCCCTTCTTGTCTGGAGTAGGAAAGGTGTTGCATGCTGTGTTACCTGTTAATTGGATCCTTCCTTGCTTTCAGGCATGACATCACTCCCTCCTGGAGGGAGGCAAGGTCACTGTGGCAACCAAACTCATAGGGTGCCACATATGCCCAACTTTATCTGCACCTTAATATTTGTTCTTTTTGTACACACATACAAGACAATGCAGTTGTCTGGCTGCAAAGTCAGTTTCCAATGGGTTTGCATTCTCCTGGACCATTTATCCAAGGAACATGAGGTCCTGGATAGAGGGACCTAAGCCATGATATGACCCTCAACCTTTGCAGGTATCTCCAAGATTAACGATGTGAGGCATTACCTATGCAAAAAAAGAAGGCAAACGATGAGTTCTTTCAGTACCATATTGTTACGTGTGTGAAAGTATCAGCCAGTATCATACAAGGACCCAACTTTAAGATTGGTTATGGGGCTCCCTCATCTCAAGCTCCCATTATTTTCTCACAATTGACAAGTGGTACAGTAAGAAGCCTTATTAAAGGGAATATGTCATCAGGATTTCTGTTCCTGAACTGTTTTTATGTACAAAGACAAGGCCAACGAGACTTTTATGTAACCATGCGATTCCTCCGTTTACCAAGTAATCACCATTTGAACCAATATGCAGATGAGACTAAGGTGCTTTGGGCATGTAGAAGAACTTTCCATGACTCTGTTTGCCAGCTTCTGCTGGGACGGGAATGCAACTGTAGAAACAGAAAGTTGGGAAGTGCTCCAACATGCCCAAAATCCTCCAGCTTCAATTCCATATTGATTCAGTCAGTGATTTCTTGGCAATGGGGGAGTGGACTATCTAACTGGAGGTATGGATGAACAGTCTTGCCTTTGTAAACAGTTTGGGAGTGAAATCGCATTGACAGATTTCCTTTAAATATTACTACAAGTTTTAATGTAAAGAATAAGATAGAGCAGCTCACCAAACCCCAAAATCAGCTCTGATACTCATATTTGTTGTTTGTTGGAGCCACACTATTGAACACAGAAAGTTATAATTAGGATCCTTCTCTTGTTAGTGTAGACACTGACAACTCCTAGTGCAAATTTGGAAAAACTGATAAACTTTCGCCTGTTTTCAATAAACAAACAAGAACAATATAAATAGCTCAAAGTAAACTAATCTAAGAAAGTAGTTTCTCCAAATTCGGCACAAAATGCCACTTTTCCTGATGACTGCAGTTATATATATTATGGTACAATCTCTACAACCTCTGCTTGCTGGGATCTGACTTTTACTACTGTGCAACCTTTCCCTTTTAAATGGTACAATCTCTACAACCTCTGCTTGCTGGGATCTGACTTTTACTACTGTGCAACCTTTCCCTTTTAAATGGTACAATCTCTACAACCTCTGCTTGCTGGGATCTGACTTTTACTACTGTGCAACCTTTCCCTTTAAATGTGCCTGCTGAATGTTTGCTAAATTAATTTGTTGCATTGTATTCAATACTTACTGCTGTATAGCCATGCTGGGGCCAGTAGAGATGCTATCAGGTGTAAGGTGTTACCAGCATATGGATGCAGCCAGGCCCTGTGCCTTTGATTGTCTATCCTCCCCTGGTGTGCTGGGCAGCTGCTAATTTATCCCAAAGCAGCTACCACAACTCCTCCCACCTGATCCTCTACTCAGTCCTATATATTCAGTAGCAGCCTAAGGGGGGCACGCGTGTGGGGTCTGCACGCGTCATCTCCCTGCAGCAGAAGTACCACTGCAGCAAAAGTACAGTGAAGCTGCAGTTATTTCAACGGCAGTTAGTCACGGCAGGAGTCAGGACCCCACACTATGTCTCTTTTGGGTATGTCTGCTGAGTAAGCACTTCCAATTACTTGTACCTGGCTTTTCTATTTTTACCCATCTCACTCTTTCACCATGTTTACATATGCCTTCACAGTGTTTGCTCCGTTAATCCTCTCTCCTTCGCTATCCCCAAACCCCAGCACCCTCTAATCAAATAATCATCTCCCCTTCCCTCCTTCCTCCCCACCTGTCCTCCTCTGCTGACCTGCTCCTCAACCTCAAATCTGTCCTAATAAAACACAAAACAAGCTTCCCTCTCTCCTTCTCCCACCTGCTCTCCCTTTCTCTGCTCCTCCTCACTGCTGGTGACATATCTCCCAATCCTGGACCTCCACAGTTCATACCCACCATTAGTACTCCTTCCTACCGCTCCCTATCTAATAGGAACTACCGCAATCTTTCCAACGTAAAACCTGTGCCATTGACACCCACCCCCCTGCTCCCTCTCTCTGGAGCACTCTGGAATGCCCGCTCCATCTGCAATAAGCTTCATGTGATTCATGACCTCTTTCTCTCTCGCAATCTTGCTTTCCTCGCCCTCACAGAAACATGGCTGACACCCTCTGACACCGCCTCCCTGCTGCGCTGTGTTACGGTGGCCTCCAATTCACCCACACTCCTCGCCCTGGAAACAGACATGGTGGAGGAGTGGGTGTTCTCCTTTCCTCTAACTGCAACTTTAACCCAATCCCACCTCTTCCCTCCCTAATCCTCCCTTCCTTTGAAGTCCACTCTGTCCGCATCTACTCTCCCTCCAACCTCCAAGTGGCCGTCATATACCGACCTCCAGGCCCGACCGCTGCCTTCATCGACCAATTCACTACCTGGCTTCTTCACTTTCTCTCCACTGACATCCCCACCATCATCATGGGTGACTTCAACATCCCCACTGATACCCTTCAGTCAGCAGCCTCCAAACTTCTGTCCCTTACTTCATCCTTTGGACTTACTCAGTGGTCCTCCTCAGCCACCCACACGGATGGTCATACATTAGACTTGGTCTTCACCCGCCTCTGCTCTCTATCTAACTTCACCACCTCCCCTCTCCCTCTATCCGACCACCATCTACTCACTTTCTCATCCCTGTCCTCCTCTCCTGTCACCCATGTCCAGCAACACGTGCACCCCCGCAGACACCTTGCACACCTAGACATCCACACACTCTCTGACTCTATTCTTTCACTGGCATCAATATCCTCACTCCACGATACAGACAGTGCCACTGCTTTCTACAATGCACTCTCACATCGGCTATTGACACGGTCTCCCCTCTCGTTCATGGCAGAGTGCGACGTACCAACAGACAACCTTGGCACAATAACACCACTAAAAAGCTCCGGCAAGTGTCCAGGATTACAGAGCGGCGTTGGAAAAAAACAAATTCGCAAGATGACTTCACTGCATTCAAACAAGCAACACTCTCTTTCAAATCTGCCCTCACCTCTGCTAAACAGGCCTACTTCACAACCCTCGTATCTTCCCTATCCTACAACCCCAAACAGTTATTCAAAACTTTTAACTCCCTCCTCCGCCCACCACTGCCCCCTCCTACCTCCCTCATCTCTGCTGAGGACTTTGCCACACACTTCAAAAATAAGATCGACCAAACAAGGCAAGTCTTCATTGTTCAACCACCTCAACCACTTTGTATACCAGACCAATGCCCCAACCCCATAACCTCCCTCTCCAACATAACTGAAGGGGAGCTTAATTGTCTTCTCTCCAAATCACACCTCACAACCTGTGCACTTGACCCCATCCCAACCCACCTCCTCCCCAACCTCACCACCACTATTATCCCATCCCTAACCCACCTCTTCAACCTATCACTAACTTCCGGTACCTTCCTTCTGCTTTCAAGCATGCCACAATCACACCTATTCTTAAAAAGCCAACCCTCGACCCAACCGCTATGTCCAGCTATCGCCCAATATCGCTGCTCCCATTCGCTTCCAAACTCCTGGAGCTGCATGTCCACGCTGAGCTTTCCTACCACTTCTCTTCTAACTTGCTCTTTGACACTCTACAATCTGGTTTCCGCCCCCATCACTCCACTGAGACAGCCCTGACCAAAATTACTAATGATCTACTTACAGCCAAAGCGAACAGACAATACTCTATACTCCTGCTTCTTGACCTGTCCTCTGCTTTTGACACAGTTGACCACTGCCTTCTACTACAGATTCTTTCCTCCTTTGGCGTCAAAGACCTCGCCCTATCCTGGATCTCCTCATACCTTTCCAACCGCACATTCAGCGTCTCCCACTCACACACTACCTCCTCGTCCCACCCTCTCTCCGTTGGAGTCCCCCAAGGATCTGTTCTAGGACCCCTACTCTTCTCAATCTATACACTTGGCCTGGGGCAACTCATAAAGTCCCACGGATTCCAGTACCACCTTTACGCTGATGACACTCAGATCTACCTCTCTGGCCCAGACATCACCTCTCTGCTATCCAGAATCCCGGAGTGTCTATCAGCCATATCCTCCTTCTTCTCCTCCCGCTTCCTCAAACTCAATGTGGACAAATCTGAACTCATAATCTTTCCCCCATCCCATAGATCTTCCTTACCTGAACTATTTATCACAATTAACGACATCACGCTTTCCCCCGTACCAGAAGTCCGCTGCCTCGGAGTAACCCTTGACTCTGCCCTGTCCTTCAAACCGCACATCCAAGCTCTTTCTACCTCCTGTCGCCTTCAGCTCAAAAATATTTCAAGAATCCGTCCTTTCCTCAACCCTCAATCTACTAAAATGATTGTGCACGCCCTCATCATCTCCCGCCTCGACTACTGCAACACCCTTTTCTCTGGCCTCCCTGCTAACACCCTCGCACCTCTCCAGTCCATCCTTAACTCTGCTGCACGACTAATTCACCTCTCTCCTCGCTACTACTCCCCTCTGCAAATCTCTTCACTGGCTCCCATTCCCTGAGCGTATCCAGTTCAAATTACTAATACTGACCTACAAGGCCGTCTATAATCTGTCTCCTCCTTATATCTCTGAACTAATCTCCCGATATCTTCCCTCACGTAATCTCCAATCCTCCCAAGACATCCTTCTCTCCTCCACACTTATTCGCTCCTCACCCAACCGCCTCCAAGACTTCTCCCGAATATCCCCCATCCTCTGGAATTCTTTTCCCCAACACGTCCGACTATCAAACACATTCGGATCCTTCAGACGGAACCTGAAAACCCACCTCTTCAGGAAAGCCTACAGCCTGCAATGACCCTGCTACCTCCTCACCACTACCGGAGATATTGCCTCAACCAACACCGGAACTGCTGCAACCCCCCGACCTACTGTCTCCTGCCTCACAATCCTGTAGAATGTAAGCCCGAAAGGGCAGGGTCCTCTCCCCTCTGTATCAGTCTGTCATTGTTAGTTTGTTTACTGTAAGTGATACCTGTAATTTGTATGTAACCCCTTCTCATGTACAGCACCATGGAATCAATGGTGCTATAGAAATAAACAATAATAATAATAATAATAATAATAATAATAATAATATCAGTTGTATTGAGTTGTTTCTATTGTTCTTGCTTCATTTTTTTGTAACTTTTGCTAATACACCAAATGTGTATGGGGAAGTTGAACAACCTTGACTAAAAATAAAAGCAACTGGAGTAAAAAAGGTAAGATCTTGCAGTGTATGCTGAGGGTAAAGACTATGTGAGAAAAAGAGACACTGGTGTAAAAGGGTCATCTAGGATTTCATAATCGATTGCCATAGAGTGCTTTCTGTGTCCCCTTTGGGGCATACGTCCGAAACCCTCCATAAAACGGGGTTCGGACACATGCGCCGAATGGGCCATATATGGTAATGGTAACGGCAGAGTGAACGGTCTCGCTATCGTGCATCATTTTCAGGCGCGTATGCCTACTGGGGTGAACACTCAGATGTAGCAGACTGCATCTGAGTGTCAGACTCCTGTAGGAGTACACTCTCGAAAATGATGCACGGCAGAGAGTAAGTTTTCTCTACCGTCACCATTACCGTCTATGGCCCCATCAGTGCATGCGTCCGGACCCCTTATGCAGGGGATTCCAGATGTATGCCCCGAAGGGGGCACAGAACACAATGTGAAAGCACCCTTAGGATATGGCATTAAAGGAAACCTGGCACCTACTTAAACGTCATTTACCTGCAGATTTTGAGCCCAATTCAAGACTGGCGTTATTCATTCTCGTCTTGATGAAGGGGCGTACTGGAGTCAGATGCCCCTCATTCATGAAGAGATGCACACCTCTTCTTGAATCTGGAGCATCTGACGAGTTGCGTACACCTCCCATTCTTCAGCCCAGAAATATTACTTCAGTCAGGTACTGGAGTGAGATTCCTGAAGTAAGAAACACCAGAGCTTATCATGAATTATATATGCTGTGGTGTCACGCCCTGTCACAGCTCCGTTCATGTTATCAGAGCTGTGAGAAACTGGTATGGAAGTGGCCCCCCTTAGCTCCTGAGAGCATGCGTGGCTGTACAGGTTGCACCAATGGTATGTCTGCCCCTGTGCACATAGCAATCTTCGGCTACACAACTGTTGTGCCTAAAGTCACAGTGTAGTTAAAGTCTAAAAGGGTTTATCAAGGTTTAGGGTTCAAGTCTTGGAATCCTCATGGTGCACACTTTCAGGATTCTCTGGTGCCGGCCATAAATATGTGCTTTGCATACATGCGGTCACATGCCAACTAGACGTGTGCAGCCTCTGTCAATACAAGTGCATTGATCAAGGCTGGACATGTTTAGTCGGAATGTGGTCAAAAGTAATAAAAAACCATGCTTGTGGTCACATGACTGTCCAATCCAAATCTTGACAGCACGTCCTCTGTGGACTGAATATTCTGCAGTCACAAGCCTGGACAATTCCTTAAATTTCTAGTCGTCGGGCACAGTCTGGTGCATACTATATTGACTGGATATTGGAAGTCGGCTGCTACTACAAGAAATAAGAATACCCAAAAAAATATATGAAAAACAGAGCCAATTTATGAAAAAATACAAAGACAATTTTATTGATTACAAAATAGTTATATAAAAAATAACAATATTTATACATGATCTTTAACAACAAAGAGAAAGGCAAAAAACCTAGATACCATTATTCAGAGAAATTAGTACAAAAGGAGGATAAATAATTAACAAAGTATTCAGTGTATTGTCAAGGAATAAACGCTAGATCATGCCAAAAATATATATATAAAAAAAGAACTGCCAGTCAATGTATACATAGAGTGCACAGTGCACATCATACGGAGATTAGAAAAATTTAAGATTGACAGTCCCAGTATACTATCACAGCATATCATGGAGTGGAAAGCACTATAGCAGCAGTCATAAATAGTTTCTATATATATATATATACACATATATATCCCTCGATTTTTATATGTACATTAATATATTTGTTCAATGCATAGGATAAATGTAACAGTCAATTACGCAAATGCAAATATAGCCCAGATTGAAATCCCATGTATATTACAACGGGGATAGTGTATATACGCACGTGCTGTTACAGTTATCAGTGTACCACCAGATATATGTGCCAAACATTGCAAGATGGTACTGCTGAAGGTAGTAATACAAAATATATATGAACTCTATCCTAACAATACCAGGTCTAGATGAAATGCAGCCATAGTCATAAGTACTAAATCACATATACATGCAAATATTACTGCCATGATTCAATAATGCAGCCAAAAACATATTGTAGACAAATCATTACCATATGGCCATACAGAACATGGCAGTATATAGAAAAAAGCTGCAAGAGATATAGACAATAAATGAAAGTAAATACTAAGTACCCGAGACTCACTGAATAACGGACAGGGAGGCCCCAACGCGCGTTTCGCAAAGTGCTTCCTCGGGGGTGGTACACTGATAACTGTAACAGCACGTGTGTATATACACTATCCCCGTTGTAATATACATGGGATTTCAATCTGGGCTATATTTGCATTTGCGTAATTGACTGTTACATTTATCCTATGCATTGAACAAATATATTAATGTACATATAAAAATTGAGGGATATATATGTGTATATATATATATATATAGAAACTATTTATGACTGCTGCTATAGTGCTTTCCACTCCATGATATGCTGTGATAGTATACTGGGACTGTCAATCTTAAATTTTTCTAATCTCCGTATGATGTGCACTGTGCACTCTATGTATACATTGACTGGCAGTTCTTTTTTTATATATATTTTTTTGGCATGATCTAGCGTTTATTCCTTGACAATACACTGAATACTTTGTTAATTATTTATCCACCTTTTGTACTCATTTCTCTGAATAATGGTATCTAGGTTTTTTGCCTTTCTCTTTGTTGTTAAAGATCATGTATAAATATTGTTATTTTTTATATAACTATTTTGTAATCAATAAAATTGTCTTTGTATTTTCTCATAAATTGGCTCTGTTTTTCATATATTTTTTTGGGTATTCTATTAATATATATGAGTGAGCATTTACAAATTGGCCTTCTTTTTGGTTAAGTACAAGAAATAAGAAAAGGGGTTTCAGTAGGATTTCAATAAAGGGAGGACATTACTGTCACCACGGAGGCACTGCTTGGCCAATTATGATAGGGGAGTATGACTATGCAGCATCCACTGGGAAGATTGTGGAGGTGATAATATGGCCATATGATATCATTTTCAGTAATACTGCAATTTATGGCCACCATTGTAAAGGGTATGCCACACTAAACAACGTCGCTAACAAGATCGCTAAAAAACATCACTATTTAGCGATCTCGTTAGTGACGTTGTTATGTGTGGCATCTAGCGACGACGTGGCCCCTGCTGAGATCCTGCTGTGATCTCGTTCATCTCAGCGATCGTTCCGGACCCTATTCTGATCGTCGGCGTCCCGCTGGTAAGTATGTATCGCTGAGTGTGGCACCTTTTTTTTTTAGCGATTTAGCGGTATTTTGTACCGCTAAAGTCGTTAAGGAGATCGCTAACCGCGATAGCGTCCTTAACGATATCGCTAAATTAGGCCACTACTAGCGATATTAAAACGATCCCGCTAGCGATCTCATTAGTATGCGACGCTAACGAGATCGTTAGAGGGATCGTGTAGTGTGGCAGTACCTTAACACTGCAACCATTAATCAGTTAATCCAGATGCTGGTCAGCATCATTCCACAGATATTTCAGCATAGTCTGTAGTAAATCCCATTGGACTCATTCATACGTAGCAGCAATTATGTATTATTCAATCTTTATAAATATCTTTTAAAAGAGGACTATCCCCAGATAGTAGGATGAACGCGTTACCGAGGAGTCATTCTTTATCACTTCCCCACCTCCGTCTTTGCTGTAGAGTCTTCTATGGTTTGTTGCTTAAGTGCTCGTCTTCCATTCATATGTGAGTGTTTTCCTGGATGCTTTTGCATTGGCTGCCTCGCTCTTTCCACAAGCAATGTGTGATAATGATAAATGATAATGTTTGTCGTGCTCTCCTTATGGTCATGCCCTTAGAAAAAGATTAAATTACCCAATAGATGTGAAAAGAACAGAAAAGCTGGAATTCTATTCTGTTCCATGTACAATCAGGATTCCTCTCTGAACACACAGAGTAAATACATTTATAATGCAGAAAAGGTATATTCTACACTATAAGTATGTATTTATGTACAACTGAAAGCAGTGTACATATAGCATGGAGGGATAAGAGATAGATTGATAGAAAATAGATAGATTCAGTGGGTACGGAAAGTATTCAGACCCCTTTAAATTTTTCACTCTTTGTTTCATTGCAGCCATTTGTTAAATTCAAAAAAAGTTCATTTTTTTCTCATTAATGTACACTCTGCACCCCATCTTGACTGAAAGAAAACAGAAATGTAGAATTTTTGGCAAATTTATTAAAAAAGAAAAACTGAATCTTCCGGTTTCTTTTTAATAACTCTTTTCTATCACGTCTAAGAACTTTCAATATTTTAAAGAATATTTTAAAGAACGTAAGATTCCAAGGGGACTGAGGTCCAATATACGTCCAAACCTGTTTGCAGGGAACTCCTCTTTTTGTACACGGTTTACCTTGATATCTAATAAGTATGCTATGGATGTGATTCTGCTGAATATTGAATATTTACAGATAGAGATTAAGAAGTTACAAATTGTTAACAGAGAATCTGAACAAAAAATACAAACGGTTTTAAAAACAGATGAATGGACGGTATTTAAAGATAAAATTGACAAGGACATTATTAAATTTCGTTGTGATCTGGAAGAAACAAAAAGAAAGAAGTGGAATAGAGATATGGAGGACTATGATGACATGTGTATGCGTGGCAAAAGGAAAATCAGAAACCATTGTGGAGAAAGAGAGGTTATTTTAAGGATGGAGGAATGAGTTTGATTAAAAGTGATGTATCCACTAATTATTTTAAAATCACCACCTGGTAGCTCCCCTTGGTTTGCACCTAGTTCACATTAGTCTAGATGTGTCAGTCAGGTTTTTTTGTCTTTTGAATGTTAGCTTACTGACCGAGCACTCTGCCCCCACCAGGTGGTGATTTTAATTACACCAGGTCCCTACTTTACCCATAAAGGCAGGCATTACTGACAGAGGTGCATATTCTCCCAGAAATTCAGATATCAGCCTAATAGATGTATGTTCACATTAGGTCAGGGACTCACCAGAATTGAGACCACCTTGACGATGGTTGGTGGGCTTTAGAATGTTTGGCCAAATGTTTACAGGTCCTTCTCAAAAAATTAGCATATAGTGCTAAATTTCATTATTTTCCATAATGTAATGATTACAATTAAACTTTCATATATTTTAGATTCATTACACACCAACTGAAATTTGTCAGGTTTTTTATTGTTTTAATACTAATGATTTTGGCATACAACTCCTGATAACCCAAAAAACCTGTCTCAAAAAATTAGCATATCAAGAAAAGGTTCTCTAAACGACCTATTACCCTAATCTTCTGAATCAACTAATTAACTCTAAACACATGCAAAAGATTCCTGAGGCTTTTAAAAACTCCCTGCCTGGTTCATTACTCAAAACCCCCATCATGGGTAAGACTAGCGACCTGACTGATGTCAAGAAGGCCATCATTGACACCCTCAAGCAAGAGGGTAAGACCCAGAAAGAAATTTCTCAACAAATAGGCTGTTCTGTTGTGAATAGGTGTCACGACGTATAACAGATATATTCAAAGATAGCAACCTATATCTAATGTGACATCATTCTAAATTTCATATAATAGAGAAAATCAACATGTATACATAGTATCTGCCAGCAATGTCTTACCTGACATAATATCCTATGTATTGTGGGTCAATACTGTGTACGTGTCACGCTGTCTCTGGATAGAGGTGGACCGGGGTCTATGCTGACCCTGAACTGGGGTCCTGACTAGTCTCTCTACCTGGAGGTACTGTTGATGGTACAGAGGTCCAGGCCGCCAGCGTAACCCTGTCTCCTGTAGATCCCTGACCACTGTAATCTAGTCCTGAGAAGGACCCTGATTACCACCACAGGGAATGGGCAGGTCACAGCTTACACACAGTCTAAGACAAACGAGACAGACAAGGGGTAAAGAAAACACAGCCTTGCATACAACACTTCCACTACAGAGGAACACAAAAGGTTAAGGAGATAAACAATAAGCGAGGAGAGGAAAAACCACAACAGGCACTCTTAGCTTAAGTCTTCTCAGAAACGATCCGCTCTGCTGGTCTGAATGAATGCTTTCACCGGCCACTTCCCCAGCAGACCAGCAGGTATATGAAGGAAGCTAATTAACAAAACATCAATCGCAGCTGGGCGAGGCTGGTCAGCCCAGCACCGAGAGAGAAAGAATTAACTCCCTCAGTGCCGAAAAACACCCAGCACCAGAAACTCAGCTGTGCGAAGTCAGGGTGTGCAATCGCGACGATCTCCGCCGCGACACACCCGTGACAATAGGCTGGAAATGAGTTCTGAGCAGAAGCTCCCTCTGGTGGTTACAAACGGTACTGGACTGTCCAGTGAAGATTGTGAGGATTGGGAATCAGGTGTTACTGACTGGTCTTATATAAGGGAGTCGCCTTCCCATCAGGGTTGCCGGTGATCAATTGTTCTGGTCTCAATCCTTGATTCCTGTTTCCTTGGTAGCCTGCTGTGTCGTGTCTGAATCTCCTGCTAACAGATAAGACATTTTCTTCTTTTTGTTTTTGTGCTTGATTTTTGCATTTTGTCCTGCACTTCTGTGGGAGCCTTCAGGGTCCCCTTTGGGGGCTTTTGCCCTCTCGGTTCAGTTCAGCCACTGATGTTTGTACATTTGCTTTTTTCAGTTTTTTCAGTGGCTGCTGTTTTGTTTTTGGTTACACCAGAGAACTAATTTAGGTGGTATAGGTCGTGTGATCTCAGGTGTTTTTGAAATTAGTAACGTTGGTGCTTTTCAGGGTTTTTTGGGATTGCAGTAAGTGCCCTTCCTATCCTTTTCTATTTAGTAAGTTTGGGCCCCAACGTTTGCTCATACTATTTTCTGTCTGTGTCAGTATTTCTTCTTGTCTAACCACCATTACATGTTTGGGGCTTTCTATGTTCTTTGGGGATCTGCTCCGGGGCAGATAGCTTTCCTCTTTCTATCTTTAGGTGTAGTTAGTTTCTCAGGCTGTGACGAGGCGTCTAGGACCAACGTAGGAACGCTCCACGGCTGCCTCTAGTTGTGGTGGTTAGTCAGGGTACTGCAATCTCATAGTTTCCAACTGCTCTGGTGTATTTCCTTTTTGCCTGCTCTCCTCAGCTACCAAATCATAACACTGTTCCCAGAGTGCTGTATCAAGGCACCCCAATGGGAAGTCTGTTGGAAGGAAACAATGTGGCAGAAAACGCTGTACAACGAGAAGAGGTGACCGGACCCTGAGGAAGATTGTGGAGAAGGACCGATTCCAGACCTTGGGGGACCTGAGGAAGCAGTGGACTGAGTCTGGTGTAGAAACATCCAGAGCCACCGTGCACAGGCATGTGCAGGAAATGGGCTACAGGTGCCGCATTCCCCAGGTAAAGCCACTTTTGAACCATAAACAGCAGCAGAAGCGCCTGACCTGGGCTACAGAGAAGCAGCACTGGACTGTTGCTAAGTGGTCCCAAGTACTTTTTTCTGATGAAAGCAAATTTTGCATGTCATTCGGAAATCAAGGTGCCAGAGTCTGGAGGAAGACTGGGGAGAAGGAAATGCCAAAATGCCTGAAGTCCTTTTTGCCTGCTCTCCTCAGCTACCAAATCATAACAGTATCACCGGCCAAAACTGAAAATTATATTGTACTCACAGAAGGGAAAAATATTGTGGAAAGAAAAAAAAGTTGTCAGAGTTGTCAGAGATTTTTTTTTTTCTGTTTGTTGCATTTTTTTTCCCTCTGTATCTCTGGGTGCTGAGGAGGATTTTTTTTCTCTCTCAATGGAGTTTGCACAGTTGTCTGGCCGTGTGGATCAGCTTGCCACTGAAGTTCGGAGTATTGCTATCTATCTTGCTAGGTTGCCTGTTGTGGAACCTAGGATTCCCATGCCAGATTTGTTTTTAGGGGATCGAGCTAAATTTCAGAATTTCAAAAATAACTGTAAATTGTTTTTTGCCTTAAAATCTAAGTCCTCAGGGAACGCAGCGCAGCAGGTTCAAATTGTCATCTCTCTCCTGCGCGGCGACCCTCAGGATTGGGCTTTTTCCCTGACACCTGGGGATCCTGTTTTGAGTGATGTTGATGCGTTTTTTCAGGCTTTGGGGTTATTGTACAATGAGCCTAATGTCACTGATCAAGCTGAAAAAACTTTGTTGGCATTAAGTCAGGGGCTTGAGGACGCTGAGTTATACTGTCAGAGATTCCGTAGGTGGGCAGTTCTGACCAAGTGGAATGACGACGCTTTGGCAGCTCTTTTTCGGAAGGGACTGTCAGATAATGTAAAGGATGTTATGGTGGGATTCCCTGTTCCCTCTGGTCTCAATGATTCTATGTCATTAGCGATTCAAATTGACAGACGTTTGCGTGAGCGGAAAGGTATGCGTGGAATAATGTTGCCTTGTGAACCTGCTTCTGAATCCATGCAGTGTGATAGAGTGGTTTCTGGGGCACAGCGTCATGAATTTCGAAAGCGCAATGGGTTATGTTTCTACTGTGGTGATGCCTCTCATGCTATTTCAGTCTGCCCTAAGCGGGGAAGACGTTTTGCACGCTCAGTTGTCTTGGGTAGTGTTCAGACTAAGTTTTTATTAACTGTTACCCTGATATGCTCTCTGTCCTCATTTTCTGCTCAGGCTTTTGTTGATTCTGGAGCAGCTATTAACCTGATGGATTTTGATTTTGCTAAACGTTGTGGGTTTCCCTTGATACCCTACGGAAGTCTATTCCCCTACTGGGGATCGATTCTACCCCTTTGGCTGAGAATAAACCTCAGTTCTCTACTCAGGTGATAATGAGGGTAGAACCTGATCATCAGGAGAGTTGCAAATTTTTGGTTCTGTATAATCTGCATGACATTATCGTAGTGGGTTTCCCTTGGTTACAGTCTCATAATCCTGTTTTGGATTGGAAATCTGTGTCTGTTACCAGTTGGGGCTGCCAATGTGTTAATACCAACACTCCTGTTTTTTCTGCCTCCCCCCAGGCTCAGGATGTTCCTGACTTTTTGATTGATTTTTCTGATGTGTTTAGCGAAAGTAAATCTGCATCCTTACCTCCCCATAGGAGCTATGACTGCGCTATTGAATTAGTGCCTGGTAGTAAATTCCCTAAAGGTCGCCTTTTTAACTTGTCTGTACCTGAACATGACGCTATGCGGTCTTATATCAAAGAGTCATTGGAGAAGGGTCATATCAGACCATCCTCTTCACCCTTAGGTGCCGGTTTTTTCTTTGTGGCCAAAAAGGATGGTTCATTAAGGCCGTGTATTGATTATCGTCTCTTGAACAATATTACTGTGAAATATCAATATCCTTTACCCTTGATCTCTGATCTGTTTTCCAGGGTGAAAAACGCTACTTGGTTTACCAAGCTTGATCTCAGGGGGCATATAACCTTATTCGCATTAAGCACGGGGATGAATGGAAGACGGCATTTAATACCCCCGAAGGGCATTTTGAGTACCTTGTGATGCCCTTTGGGCTCACTAATGCTCCTTC
Source organism: Oophaga sylvatica (assembly GCA_033576555.1). Classification (NCBI taxonomy): domain Eukaryota; kingdom Metazoa; phylum Chordata; class Amphibia; order Anura; family Dendrobatidae; genus Oophaga; species Oophaga sylvatica. Next base: position 33,288,912 of record JARQOD010000001.1, read on the forward strand.
TGTCTTCCAGTCCTTCATGAATGACATTTTCAGGGATTTTGTGGATAAATTTCTGATTGTTTATTTGGATGATATCTTGATTTTTTCCAATGACTGGGACTCCTCTCATGTAAAACATGTTAGGACTGTGTTCCAGATTTTGAGAGAGAATGCTCTGTATGTGAAGGGATCAAAGTATCTTTTTGGCGTTCAGAGGATCTCATTTCTGGGATTCATTTTGTCCCCTTCTGTTATTGAAATGGACCCGGTCAAAGTTCAGGCCATCTGTGATTGGGTCCAACCTACTTCATTAAAGGCTCTTCAAAGATTCTTGGGTTTTGACAATTTTTATCGTAAATTTATTGGTAATTTCTCTGTTATTGTTAAACCATTAACTGATTTGACCAAGAAGGGTTCTGATGTGGTGAATTGGCCTCCTGAGGCAGTCTCTGCATTTCAGGAACTTAAGCAGAGATTCACTTCTGCTCCTGTTCTACGGCAGCCTGATGTTTCTCTACCATTTCAGGTGGAGGTTGATGCCTCTGAAATTGGGGCAGGTGCCGTTTTGTCCCAAAGAGATCCAGAGACCTCTAAAAGTAACCCTTGTGCCTTTTTCTCTCGAAAATTTTCTCCCACTGAACGTAATTATGACGTGGGTAATCGGGAGTTATTAGCCATGAAGTGGGCTTTTGAAGAGTGGAGACATTGGCTGGAGGGAGCCAAACATCAGGTGGTGGTCCTTACGGACCATAAGAATCTAGTTTATCTGGAATCTGCCAAGCGACTTAATCCTAGACAGGCCAGGTGGGCCTTGTTTTTTACACGTTTTAATTTTGTGGTTTCATTTCTTCCTGGCACTAAAAATGTTAAGGCGGATGCCCTCTCGAGGAGTTTCCTGGCGGACTCTCCTGAGTTATCTGATCCTTCTGTTATTTTGAAAGAGGGTGTAGTTCTTTCCGCCATCTCACCCAATTTGAGACTGGCTCTGGAGGGGTGTCAGGAGGATAAGCCCGAGCGCTGCCCTGTTGGGAAATTGTTTGTCCCGGACCAGTGGAAAAAGAGTGTAATGTCTGAGATTCATTGTTCCACGTTGGCCGGTCATCCCGGAATTTTTGGTACCAGAGACTTGGTTAGTCGGTCCTTTTGGTGGTCTACCTTGTCTCGTGATGTCAGGGAGTTTGTGCAGTCCTGCGGGACTTGCTCTCGCTCCAAGCCTTGCTCTCGTTCTAGTGGTTTGTTGATGCCATTACCTGTGCCCAAGAGACCATGGACCCATATCTCTATGGATTTCATTTCCGACCTCCCTGTTTCTCAGAGAATGACCGTCATCTGGGTGATTTGCGATAAGTTTTCCAAGATGATACATCTTGTGCCATTACCTAAGTTGCCTTCCTCCTCTGAATTGGTGCCTTTGTTCCTTCAGCACGTGGTTCGTTTACACGGCATTCCTGAGAACATTGTGTCTGACAGAGGAGTCCAGTTTGTTTCCAGATTTTGGAGGACCTTTTGTTCTAAAATTGGTGTTCAATTGTCTTTCTCCTCGGCGTTTCATCCTCAGACCAATGGTCAAACTGAGAGAACAAACCAGACATTGGAGACTTATCTAAGATGCTTTGTGTCTGCTGATCAGGATGACTGGGTCTCTTTTTTGCCTTTGGCTGAGTTTGCTCTTAATAATAGGGCTAGCTCTGCCACTTTGATGTCTCCATTTTTCTGTAATTCTGGGTTTCACCCTCGATTTTCTTCAGGACAGACGGAGGCTTCTGTCTGTCCAGGTGTTGACTCTGTTGTGGAGCGTATGCAACAGATTTGGGACCAGGTAGTGGAGAGGTTGTCCCTTCTCAGGAGAGGGCCCAGCGGTTTGCTAACCGGCATAGGACTGATGGTCCTCGGTTTAAAGTGGGGGACTTGGTCTGGTTGTCCTCAAGAAATATTCCTATGAGAGTGGCATCTCCTAAATTTAAGCCTAGGTTCATTGGACCTTATAAGATCATGGAGATTCTTAATCCTGTTTCTTTTCGTTTGCTTCTTCCAGGGACATTTAAGATCCATAACGTGTTCCACAAGTCCTTGTTGAAGAGGTTTGTTGAGCCAGTGGTTCCTACTACTGTGCCTCCTGACCCTGTTTTGGTTGAGGGCAATCTGGAGTATGTGGTTGAGAAAATATTGAATTCTCGTTTTTCTAGACGGAAACTCCAGTATTTGGTTAAATGGAGAGGTTATGGTCAGGAAGACAATTCTTGGGTGTTTGCTTCGGACATCCATGCTAGGAGACTCATCCGTGCGTATCATAGAACTCATCCTGACCGACCTGGTTGCTCAAATGAGGGTTCGGTGACCCCTCCTCAAGGGGGGGGTACTGTTGTGAATAGGCTGGAAATGAGTTCTGAGCAGAAGCTCCCTCTGGTGGTTACAAACGGTACTGGACTGTCCAGTGAAGATTGTGAGGATTGGGAATCAGGTGTTACTGACTGGTCTTATATAAGGGAGTCGCCTTCCCATCAGGGTTGCCGGTGATCAATTGTTCTGGTCTCAATCCTTGATTCCTGTTTCCTTGGTAGCCTGCTGTGTCGTGTCTGAATCTCCTGCTAACAGATAAGACATTTTCTTCTTTTTGTTTTTGTGCTTGATTTTTGCATTTTGTCCTGCACTTCTGTGGGAGCCTTCAGGGTCCCCTTTGGGGGCTTTTGCCCTCTCGGTTCAGTTCAGCCACTGATGTTTGTACATTTGCTTTTTTCAGTTTTTTCAGTGGCTGCTGTTTTGTTTTTGGTTACACCAGAGAACTAATTTAGGTGGTAGAGGTCGTGTGATCTCAGGTGTTTTTGAAATTAGTAACGTTGGTGCTTTTCAGGGTTTTTTGGGATTGCAGTAAGTGCCCTTCCTATCCTTTTCTATTTAGTAAGTTTGGACCCCAACGTTTGCTCATACTATTTTCTGTCTGTGTCAGTATTTCTTCTTGTCTAACCTCCATTACATGTTTGGGGGCTTTCTATGTTCTTTATGGATCTGCTCCGGGGCAGATAGCTTTCCTCTTTCTATCTTTAGGTGTAGTTAGTTTCTCAGGCTGTGACGAGGCGTCTAGGACCAACGTAGGAATGCTCCACGGCTGCCTCTAGTTGTGGTGGTTAGTCAGGGTACTGCAATCTCATAGTTTCCAACTGCTCTGGTGTATTTCCTTTTTGCCTGCTCTCCTCAGCTACCAAATCATAACACTGTTCCCAGAGTGCTGTATCAAGGCACCCCAATGGGAAGTCTGTTGGAAGGAAACAATGTGGCAGAAAACGCTGTACAACGAGAAGAGGTGACCGGACCCTGAGGAAGATTGTGGAGAAGGACCGATTCCAGACCTTGGGGGACCTGAGGAAGCAGTGGACTGAGTCTGGTGTAGAAACATCCAGAGCCACCGTGCACAGGCGTGTGCAGGAAATGGGCTACAGGTGCCGCATTCCCCAGGTAAAGCCACTTTTGAACCATAAACAGCAGCAGAAGCGCCTGACCTGGGCTACAGAGAAGCAGCACTGGACTGTTGCTAAGTGGTCCCAAGTACTTTTTTCTGATGAAAGCAAATTTTGCATGTCATTCGGAAATCAAGGTGCCAGAGTCTGGAGGAAGACTGGGGAGAAGGAAATGCCAAAATGCCTGAAGTCCAGTGTCAAGTACCCACAGTCAGTGATGGTGTGGGGTGCCATGTCAGCTGCTGGTGTTGGTCCACTGTGTTTCATCAAGGGCAGGGTCAATGCAACTAGCTATCAGGAGATTTTGGAGCACTTCATGCTTCCATCGGCTGAAATGCTTTATGGAGATGAAGATTTCATTTTTCAACACGACCTGGCACCTGCTCACAGTGCCAAAACCACTGGTAAATGGTTTACTAACCATGGTATTACTGTGCTCAATTGGCCTGCCAACTCTCCTGACCTGAACCCCATTGAGAATCTGTGGGATATTGTGAAGAGAAAGTTGAGAGACGCAAGACCCAACACTCTGGATGAGCTTAAGGCCGCTATCGAAGCATCCTGGGCCTCCATAACACCTCAGCAGTGTCACAGGCTGATTGCCTCCATGCCACGCCGCATTGAAGCAGTCATTTCTGCAAAAGGATTCCCGACCAAGTATTGAGTGCATAACTGAACATTATTATTTGATGTTTTTTTGTTTGTTTTTAAAAAACACTTTTATTTTATTGGACGGTTGAAATATGTTAATTTTTTGAGACAGGTTTTTTGGGTTATCAGGAGTTGTATGCCAAAATCATCAGTATTAAAACAATAAAAGATCTGACAAATTTCAGTTGGTGTGTAATGAATCTAAAATATATGAAAGTTTAATTGTAATCATTACATTATGGAAAATAATGAAATTTAGCACTATATGCTAATTTTTTGAGAAGGACCTGTATACTAAGCGTCTCAAATTTTTCCTTATACTCCAAAGCCATATTGCTATTCAAAATTTCATGTATTCTATGTTGTTATGCTTTAGTATGCTTGAGTGCAGCCTTTTTTCGTATACTTGTGATTTTAAAACACGCATTAATCACCACCGATATACCATAAGAAAAAAGAGGTTGGATTTTCCCGTTTTGAAACATTTTGTTGAACAAAAACACAAGGAAAAACAACTTAGATTTAAAATAATTGATTTAATCCCTGTTCAGAGGAGAGGGGGCGATAGAGTACGTCTCTTGAAAAAACAAGAACTTAGATGGATCTATGAGTTAAACACCCTTAGACCTATGGGTCTAAATGTTGATTTTAAAATTAATTCAATAATCTGAATAATATATTGTGTCGCTGTATGTCATCCCCTAAGCTGTTGATTATACTGTAGACCTTAGATTTCTAAGAATGTATATTTTATCCTAGTTTTAATGCATATTTTTTATTATGTTTTTCAGATACGTCACTTGACATATAATACTCACCTGGGAGAAATATAACCAAATGGAGGACGGATGTAATAAAAGATTATTATTTCTTTCTTTATTATTTTAATATTTTTTTCTTTCTTCCTATATCAAAAAAATTCTTGTTTTTAAATAATTTTTTTTTATTATTATTATTTTTTGTAAACTATAGGTCTGTCGGCCAATTATAAAATGAAGGAGGCATTATTTGTAAATAATATATATTCTTTCCATAGAATGTATATGATAGCTTGGGATACCTTTATAGATGCCATGGTTGTGGCCAGGGCTGCCACTAGGAATTTCGTGGCCCCGTACTGGCAAAATTTATGGGGCCCCCCTTGAGACTCCGCCTAGGCTCCATCCCCCAGTTCCGCATCCACCCTAGCTCCTCCTCCACCACATAAACCTTCCAAAATCCCTCCGCCCTTTCATGGAAAAACTTCACTTCTGCACCATGCCCTCACCAATGACACATTAACACCAATCACTCGATGAATATGCAGCATTTTGCTTGTTTAGTATAATACACCCCATAGTCCTCCATATATTATAATGTGCACCACAGTCCTCCATATTGTAAAGTGCACACCCCATAGTCCTCCATATAATATAATGTATCCATAGTCCTCCATATAGTATAATACACTCCTAATAGCCCTCAATATATTAAAATACACTCAGTCCTCCATATAGTATAATACACTCCTCATAGTGCTCTCCATATAGTATAATGCACCGCCATAGTCATCCATGTAGTACAATTCACTTCCCATAGTATAATGCACCCCATAGCTCTTCATATGGTATAATGTATTCCCCATAGTCCTCGATACAGTATAATGCAGCCCACATATAGTATAATGCAGTCACCCTATAGAGCATAATGCAGCCACCCCACAGAGCATAATGCAGCCACCCCACAGAGCATAATGCAACCACCCCAGAGTATAATGCAACCACCCCACAGAGTATAATGCAACCACCCCACAGAGTATAATGCAACCACCCCACAGAGTATAATGCAACCACCCCACAGAGTATAAAGTAAACCCCCATAGAATATAATTGAGCCCCCTTATATAGTATAATGTAACCCCTCCATAAAATACAATGTAGCCCTCATATAGTATAATGCAGCCCCCATAGAATATAATGTAGTTCCCTCATAAAAGTATAATGAAGCCCCATACAATATAATCTAGCCCCCCATAGAATACAATGTATCCACCTCATACAGTATAATGTAGCCCCCTCTTAAGTGTATGATGCAATCACCCCTCATAGAATATAATAAATATAATACAGCCCCTCATAGAATATAATGTATCCCTGAATACAATATCATACAGCCCGCCTCCCCAAAGGAATATAACGTAGCCCCCCATAGTATATAACACAGCCACAAAGTATATAACAGTCACCCCATAAAATATAATATATCTCCCAATAGTATATAACACAGCCAACATAGTATATAGCACGGCCCACATAGTATATAGCGTGGCCCACATAGTATACAACAGGACCCACATAGTATACAGCACGGCCCACATAGTATATAGCAGGGCCCACATAGTGTACAGCGTGGCCCACATAGTATATAGTAGCAGGGCCCACATTGTACAGCAGAGCCCACATGGTATACGGCAGGGCCCACATAGTATACGGCAGGGCCCACATTGTACGGCAGGGCCCACATAGTATACGGCAGGGCCCACATTGTCGGCAGGGCCCACAAATAACGGCAGGGCCCACTTGTACAGGGGCCCCATTGTACGCAGGGGGACATAGTATAAAGGCAGGGCCCCTTTTTCCCGCACGCCCACATAGTATACAGAGGGCCCCCCATTGTCCACAGGGCCCACTAGTATAAAGGCGGGCCCACTAGTATCGGCAGGGCCCACTTTTACAGCGGGCCCCCATTGTCCAGCAGGGCCCCCATAGTATACGGAGGGGCCCATTGTAAGCAGGGCCCACTTGTCCCCTTCACCCCTCCCCCACCCCCTTTTAGTAAAGCATGACAGCTTTTTAAAAAAAAAAAAAAAAAACTCCTCACCTATCCCCGTGCCGCGCTGCTCCCCGCCCTGTCTCCTGCTCTGCCCGGACACAGTACGCGCTGTGTCGAGCAGAGCAGGGAAAGATGGGAGAGGGAGTGTCAGCTACGCTCTTCCCCCCCTCCGCTTTGAACTGTGCCGGGAGACGCCCGGGAAAGTTCAAAGCAGCGGGGGGGGGGAGTCCGCTGGGGGGGAGGCGGGGCCCCCCCGCCACTAGGGGCCCCCCCCATA
>JARQOD010000001.1:33296184-33343426 GCA_033576555.1 Oophaga sylvatica
CCCATGGGCGTACCCAGGATCAAAACTAGGGGGGGGCAAGCCATGGTCGTTCAGGTTGTAAAATTTTAGAATGAAAAAGATGAATGAAACTGCTCCATACCTGTATATATATCATCACCAGCCCACTAAGCCCAGCACCTGTATATACAGCATCACCAGCCAGAGCACAGCACCACCTGTATATATCATCACCAGCCCACTAAGCCCAGCACCTGTATATACAGCATCACCAGCCAGAGCACAGCACCACCTGTATATATCATCACCAGCCCACAGCCCAGCACCACCTGTATATATCATCACCAGGTCCAGCCCACTGAGCCCAGCACCACCTGTATATACATCAGCCCAGCCAGCCCCAGCATATACATCAACCCAGCCAGCCACAGCCTCTGTATACACATCAGCCAGAGGCCCCTGTATACACATCAGCCCAGCCAGCCAGAGGCCCCTGTATACATCAGCCAGCCCCCAGCCCCTGTATAAACATCAGCTCAGCCAGCCAGAGGACCCTGTATACATCAGCCAGCCTCCAGCCCCTGTATACACATCAGCCAGCCCCTGTATACACATCAGTCACAGCCAGCCCCTGTATACATCAGCCAGTCCCCGTATACATCAGCCACAGCCCCCAGCCCCTGTATACATCAGCCACAGCCCCTATATACATCAGCCACAGCTCCCAACCCCTGTATAAACATCAGCCCAGCCAACCAGATGACCCTGTATACATCAGCCAGCCTCCAGCCCCTGTATACACATCAGCCAGCCCCTGTATACACATCAGTCACAGCCAGCCCCGTATACATCAGCCAGCCCCTGTATACATAAGCCACAGCCCCCAGCCCCGTATACATCAGCCACAGCCCCCAGCCCCTGTATACATCAGCCACAGCCCCCAGCCCCTGTATACATCAGCCACAGCCCCAGCCCCTGTATACATCAGCCACAGCCCCCAACCCCTGTATACATCAGCCACAGCCCCCAGTCCCTGTATACATCAGCAACAGCCCACAGCCCCTGTATACATCAGCCAGCTCCCAGCCCCTGTATACATCAGCCACAGCCCCCACCCCCTGTATACATCAGCCACAGCCCCCAGCCCCTGTATACATCAGCCACAGCTCCCAGCCCCTGTAGATGTGTGGCCCAGCTACGCAGGCACACATAAAATCCAGGAGAGTGCACAGGAAGGTAATCGCAACGCTTGATATGCATTCACTGTCACTCACACTTTCAGACACACCCATCTGAGGTATAAGGGGGAGTGACACGTAGCAGAAGTGGTCAGTCAGCCAACCTAGGAGGGAGAGCAGTGAATCTGGTTCCTGTCTTCGGACGGATCAGTTCAGTGTCAGTCCAGTCGGGACTTAGAGGATACTGAGGGCTGCTCAGCGAGCCCTAGAGAAAGCTGGCCTCGCCATTGAAAGTTACAAGTGCTTATGTTAAGAGCGTGAAGCAGGGCGAAGGGCGCAGTGGAGAAGTTAGAGAAGTGCAACAGGTATTGGATTACCTGCACTAAATTGCCGGACACCGGGGTCCGAAGCGTTGCTACAGTTTCAAGCTTAGTAACAAGAAAACCGGAGGCATCTGGACTACAGGTCGCAGAGAGCAGCCCTAAGTGTCAATACGTAACCGGAGTCAGGGAGAACGGGGACTTTGAGTCAAGTGCACGACAAAAGTAAGGACTTAGTTCTCACCACTTAGAAGGCTCCACCACAATGTTGGCCGGGCAGTACAGCTATTGAGAAAGCTGGAGATTCAGAGTTAACTTCGCTTCAGGCAAGTTGGACTCACCTACAATTGAAGTAAAGGAGGCCTCTAACCTGCTCAGCGGTTACCCGAATGTGCACTCTCCACCCCGACCAGCTCCCCGGGATCTGCTTGAACCATCTACCAGTAAAAGGTATGAAAAGAAGCTGCATTGTGTGTGACTGAATTCTTAGCTACACCCAGCATCATCACCATAGACTTCCAGGGACCAGTCTCACCTGTGGGAGACCCACCATCTAGCTGCCCCATAACATCCCCTGAGAAGACCCTTACAGCAGCGCTGGTCCAATTAACCAGATACCACAGGTGGCGTCACAAACTACCTATCCTAATAATCCCCTGTAAATATCCCCCATTGTATGAGCGCCCAGGGCCACGGACCGAGTCCTGCTGCCAGTGACAAATCCCATAGACTTTCATGGGCTCGGTGCCGAGTACCCCATTGCCCTGGTACTAAGTGCGACTCATATACATCAGCCAGCCCCCAGCCCCTGTATACATCAGCCAGCCCCCAGCCCCTGTATACATCAGCCACAACCCCCAGCCCCTGTATACATCAGCCACAGCCCCCAGCCCCTGTATACATCAGCCACAGCCCCCAGCCCTGTATACATCAGCCACCCCCCAGCCCCTGTATACATCAGCCAGCCCCTGTATACATCAGCCACAGCCCCAGACCCGTATACATCAGCCACAGACCCCAGCCCCTGTATACATCAGCCACAGCCCCCAGCCCCTGTATACATCAGCCACAGCCCCAGCCCCTGTATACATCAGCCACAGCCCCCAACCCCTGTATACATCAGCCACAGCCCCAGCCCCTGTATACATCAGAAACAGCCCACAGCCCCTGTATACATCAGCCAGCTCCCAGCCCCTGTATACATCAGCCACAGCCCTCACCCCCCGTATACATCAGTCACGGCCCCCAGCCCCTGTATACATCAGCCACAGCCCCCAGCCCCTGTATACATCAGCCACAGCCCCCAGCCCCTGTATACATCAGCCAGCCCCCAGCCCCTGTATACATCAGTCACAGCCCCCAGCCCCTGTATACATCAGCCACAGCCCCCAGCCCCTGTATACATCAGCCACAGCCCCAGCCCCTGTATACATCAGCCAGCCCCCAGCCCCTGTATACATCAGCCAGCCCCCAGCCCCTGTATACATCAGCCACAACCCCAGCCCCTGTATACATCAGCCACAGCCCCCAGCCCCTGTATACTCACCACAGCCCCCAGCCCCTGTATACATCAGCCACAGCCCCCAGCCCCTGTATACATCAGCCACCCCCCAGCCCTGTATACATCAGCCAGCCCCTGTATACATCAGCCACAGCCCTCAGCCTCTGTAAACATCAGCCAGCCCCTGTATACATCAGCCACAGCCCCCAGCCCCTGTATACATCAGCCAGTCCCCCGCCCCCAGCGTCGGACTGGAACACCTTGGGCCCACCAGAGAAAATCATTCTTGGGGCCCACTATGTAGCTACATAGAAATAAATACAAGACCACAAATTGTGCAGTAAAACACACTAATATCAGGGTATAATATAAGGTAGTACATGTCTTAATTATGTAGCAGGAGTTGGAGTAGCCTCCCTCATAGATTATAAAGCAGCCCCCTCATAGGGCATAATGCTGCCCCCTCATAGAGGATAATGCTATATATATAGATAGATAATAGATACCATATATACTCAAGTATAAGCCAACCCCCTAATTTTGCCAACAAAAACTGGGAAAACTTATCGACTCGAGTATAAGCCTAGGGTGGAAAATGAGATTATGCCCCATATATTATGCCCCCATAGATGCTCCATAGATTGTGCCCCATATGCTGCCCATGTATTATGCCCCATAGATGCTCCATAGATTATGCCCCCATAGATGCTCCATAGATTATGCCCCATAGATTCTCCATAGATTATGCCCCCATAGATTCTCCATAGATTATGCCCCCATAGATTATGCCCCATAGATTATCCCCCATAGATTATGCCCCCATAGATGATGCTCCATAGATGCTCCATAGATTGTGCCCCCATAGATGCTCCTTAGATTATGCCCCCATAGATGCTCCTTAAATTATGCCCCCATAGAAGCTCCATAGATTGTGCCCCCATAAATGCTCCTTAGATTATGCCCCCATAAATGCTCCTTAGATTATGCCCCCATAGATGCTCCATAGATTATGCCCCCATAAGTGCTCCTTAGATTATGCCCCCATAGATGCTCCATAGATTGTGCCCTCATAGATGCTCCTTAGATTATGCCCTCATAGATGCTCCTTAAATTATGCCCCCCATAGAAGCTCCATAGATTGTGCCCCCATAAATGCTCCTTAGATTATGCCCCCATACATGCTCCATAGATTATGCCCCCATAGATGCTCCATAGATTATGCCCCCATAAGTGCTCCTTAGATTATGCCCCCATAGAAGCTCCATAGATTGTGCCCCATAAATGCTCCTTAGATTATTCCCCCATAGATGCTCCATAGATTATGCCCCCATAAATGCTCCACAGATTATGCCCCCATAAATGCTCCACAGATTATGCCCCCATAGATTATGCCCCCATAAATGCTCCACAGATTATGCCCCCATAGATTATGCCCCCATAGATTATGCCCCCATAGATGCTCCACAGATTATGCCCCCATAGATTATGCCCCCATAAATGCTCCACAGATTATGCCCCCATAGATTATGCCCCCATAAATGCTCCACAGATTATGCCCCCATAGATTATGCCCCCATAGATTATTCCCCATAGATTGTGCCCCCATAGATGCTCCTTAGATTATGCCCCCATAGATGCTCCTTAGATTATGCCCCCATAGAAGCTCCATAGATTGTGCCCCCATAAATGCTCCTTAGATTATGCCCCCATAGATGCTCCATAGATTATGCCCCCATAGAAGCTCCATAGATTGTGCCCCCATAAATGCTCCTTAGATTATTCCCCCATAAATGCTCCACAGATTATGCCCCCATAGATTATGCCCCCATAGATTATGCTCCACAGATTATGCCCCCATAGATTATGCCCCCATAAATGCTCCACAGATTATGTCCCCATAGATTATGCCCCCATAAATGCTCCACAGATTATGCCCCATAAATGCTCCACAGATTATGCCCCCATAGATTATGCCCCATAAATACTCCACAGATTATGCCCCCATAAATGCTCCACAGATTAATGCCCCCATAAATGCTCCACAGATTATGCCCCCATAAATGCTCCACAGATTATGTCCCCATAATTCTCCACAAGAGGGTCCCCATAGTTTAAGGGCCCCCTTTAAATCCCACGATTATGCCCCCCAAAATTTGCCCCCATAAATGCTCCACATTATCCCCCAAAAAACCCACAAATTATGCCCCCTTTAAATGCTCCACAGATTATGCCCCCTAGTTCTCCACGTTTAAGTCCCCATAGATTAGCCCCCATAAATGCCCAACTGATTTGCCCCCCATAGATTATGCCCCCATAAATTGCTCCCAGATTATCCCCCCTGGGATTATGCTCCCATAAATGCTCCACTGATTATGCCCCCATAATTATCCCTAATAAATGCCCACAAGTTAGCCCCCCATAGATTATGCCCCTTTGATGCGGGCCAAAAAAAAAAAAAAGCCCATACCACCTCTGGGCGCTGGGGGCCAGGTGCTAGTGTCATGAGCAGGGGGGAACCCGGCGCGCTATGGGTGCCCAGGGGGCCGGTCACCGTTGGCTCAGGGCCCCACCACCTGCATTTTACCTGTCACCCCCCGGGTCCACTGCTGAACGCCGCGGGTCCCGGTCCTCCGGCAGTAAAATGCTCAGGCAGGGGGCGCGGCGCTCACTAATGAACTCATACCCCCCCTTCCTGAACATTGCCCAAGAGAGGACGCGATGACAGCGGTGCTTCAGCGGTTGGAGCGGGTGACAGGTAAGAATGAATTAAACTGCTTCCCCCCCCAGTGGGCGGGAAGCAGGAAAAATTCATTTCTTTTAAAAGCAGCGGGGACAGCGGCTCCTGCCTCCTGTCACCCGCGCTGCCCCCGCTGGCACGGGGCCCCCAGGCAGCTGAAAGGGTGTGCCGCTTTTAAAGCGACACGCCCCCCACTGGGGGGCCCCGGAGCAGCGGGGCCCTAGGCAACGGGCCCCCCTGTTTCCACATTGCCAGGGCCCCCCAAATTCCAGGGCCCACCGGAGAATCCTCCGGTTCACCGGTGGGCCTCCGCCCCGCCCCCCCCCCCTGAAATCCCTCAGCCAGCCCCGGCCCGTATTCATCAGCCGCCCAAGGCCCCAGCTCAGCAACTGTCCTAAATCCTGACACTCAAACCTCCTCCAAAATCCCTGAGTTGAGAGAAAGTCACTGCCTGATACTTTCAGTTCCAAGGGGCGCCCTGCCCCCAGGGGCGGGAGAGGTGGGAGAGCAGAGCGCTCTCCAAAACGCCCACAAAGAAATGTCCGGGACGTTCAACTCAGGCATTCTTATTAACCCCCTATGAAGGCACCCGGTCACTGCGGGGCCCCCGGGAAAAGCCACTGGGCCCGAAGTTTTAAAGGGCCGGCGGCAGGAAAAACAAAAACACCAGGCCACTGTTTTCTGGGGGGGGGGCAGCTGCCCCCCCCTCCCCCCAGGTGGGTACGCCCATGTGCTCCATCATGCCTGGAAAAGGCATTGTTGATCGCCAAAACTCCCTTTTTGGGGGTTGGGAAGTTGCCCCTTGGAGGACATTCTGGTACCATCTTTATTCTGGCTGTTTTTTTAGGCAAATATGAGGGGAGTCAATTCCCTTGGGCTAGAACAACCCCCACAGAATGTTTCAGGATGCTTAACATTGGCATGAGACAAAACGGGTAGCCCCTCACCTTGCCCCTTCCCGAAGAGGGTTTTCCTGATCCCCCCAAAACAACCCGAAAAGGGGATTCACAGAGAAAATAACTTTACCCCCAGCCCCTCAGCCACCCCACGGCCTTCCCTTTTTTTGCAGAATATTCAGTCTGCCCCATGATGTTTTTCTGGAGAGAAGTGGCTTTCCTTGCTGCCCTCCTGAGACCAGGCCTTGCTCCAAAGAGTCTCCGCCTCACAGTGCGGCAGATGCCCTCACACCTGCCTGTTGCCATTCCTGAGCAAGCTCTGCACTGCTGTAGCCCGATCCTGCACTGAAACACTTTTAAAGACGGTCCTGGCGCTTGCGGTCTTTCTGGGTGCCCTGAAGCCTTTTTTGCAACAATGGAACCTCTCTCCTTGAAGTTTTTTGTGAAGCGATAGATTGTTGACTAGTCAATCTTTCTAGCTGGGAAAACCTTCCCCTGTTAGGGGGCCCTTTTTGTGCATTGAAATTTATGACTGCACCGTTTTTCTTTAAGATAACCATGGTTACAGAAAAAAACTGAGCCAAGCACCAGCCTCCTTTTAAAGTGTCCATGGTGTCATTCTTACTTAATCAGGGCAGATTTGATCTCCAGCCATGTCCTCATCAACACCCCCCACCTGTGTTAATGGAGCAATCACGAAAAGAGGTTACTGTCCTTTTTAAGGCAGGGCAGCAATGATGTTGAAAAGTGTTTTGGGGATAAAGTTCATTTTCCCCAGCCAAATATGACTTTGGTTTAAATTGCTGGTTAAGGCTGATCAACCTTTAATTAAATCCTGGATAAATGCAAATTGCCATTAGAAAAAGTGAAGCAGTAGACTTTGTAAAAATTAATATTTTGGTGTTTTATTCTCAAAACTTTTGGCCATGACTGTACAATACTGTATGATATCCAAGTCATTGGACAGACACCTTATTAAACCCCCAAATGGTGGCAAAATTTTAAAAATGCAACCCATTCAGCAAAAAAAAGTTATGACTCTTTAAATCTACAGAAATAAACAAAATGTTTGCTTTGGTGCTCCCTTTCGATAAATGAAATCATTTGGGGTGTGGTTATTTCTAAAAAACAAACCTCATTGTACTCACCTTCCCCGATTTACCATGAATCTCGCTTTGCTCCGGTGTCTGGCTTTGGCTTCAGCCTACACTGTTAAAAGGGTGGCAGCTGAATGAGCCCCAGCGAAAACTGGGAGTGGCATTCTGACTACATGGGAAAAATCCATGCTCAAAGCAGAGAGCTCACTGATTGGCCACAAAACTGTCTACATTATGGCTTCACAGCAAAGCCAGACCCTGGGGGCTCAGGGTGGACCCGGGAAAGGGGAGTACAATGTGGTTAAGTAACTTAAGCAGCTTGGATTGTCTGTCTCTCCACCTGCCTCCAAACTCTGGTACCTTGGGTTTCCAAGGTCTATGTAAGTATCCACAATACATGATGGTTTCGGGAGCGGCCCCTCTGCTTTTAAAAGGGCCACTGTGTTTTATCAAGAAAAAAGGGCACGCAGCTGTCCTCCCCCCGGTTTAAAATTTTGGGAAAAGGGCAATTTGCTTTCCCCGGGGGCCTTTTTGGGAAAAAGGGGAAGGTCTCTTTTAGAAAAAAAAATTTTTTGGGTAGGGGCGGAAAACCACTTTGGAAAAGCATCAACCAAACCATGCACCGCAAATGTTTCCCCTATGACATTTTTGCAAAAAACTTGCAAAATTGGGAATTCCCCAAAAAGGAAAAGACACAAAACCCAAAGAAAAGGGGGATCATAAGCAACGGGGAAACTGTAAAAACCCCCGGTGATTTTGCAACAGGCCCCTAATTTTAAACAGATTGACCAAAGAAAAAATCCAACTTCACCCCCCCAGAAGTGTAGACTACTCCCCCCTCTTAAAAAAAAAGGGGGGGGTCGGGAAAAAAACCCCCGCAACTTTGAAACTCATCAAAAAAAAGGGGAGGACTTCCGGGGACAGAACAGAAGCACCCCCTACTGGTCAAAAGGGGTAAAAAAAAGTTCAGAGAACCCCAAAAGCAGATGAGGGAAGCATGTCCCCCAAAAAAATTTTAAAAAGACCGGGGAGACATCCCAAACCCCCAAAACAACTGGAAACCAATCCAAGCCTTTTTGGGGGGAGGAAAAAAATGGCACACCAAAGGGTTTTGGCACTACAACCCCCAAAAAGAAGAAAAGGGCACACAGAAACCCCCCAGAAGTGACAACAAAAAGTAAACCCAAAAGAAGCGAAGAAGAGGGGAAAAGGGTTTTGGGAGACTCCTACTGAGAGGCCAGAAGCACCTTCTGCCCCCCCGGACATAACCGAAAAAAAAAAAAAAGATGCTGCCTCCCAGGTGCAAAGATCAAGATGTGCCAAATTTTAGAATACCAAACCCCCACATTCCCAAAGGGGGACGTCCCCCCCTTTCCTTCTGAACATGTTGGCACCAATACACGAAGGGAAAAGGCCCCCTACCGACAATCTAAAGGACTTTAAAGGGTTTTGGGGAAGTTTTAAAAAGGAACGGCCCCACAGGAATTTTTTTCCCCTCCACCCTTCCATTAAAAGGGATGGCACGAAAAGATGGAACGGCCCCTTAAATGCAAAAAACTGGCTAAGACAATGGTGCAGGAAAAAAAGGGTTTTTGGGAATTCCCCTGGACCAGGGGGTTAATTTTAACAAAATGGGGGACTCCTCGCCAGAAGGGCCCCTACCCCTTTAAAAAAAGCTAAAACCCACATTCCCCGCCAGAAGACTCGCAAAAACCCATCGGAAAAGGGGGGAAACGGGAAGAGGGGGGGGGAAAAAAAATTTTAGACCCAAACGGGGAAGCCAGAAAATATCGATGAAGGATCCCCGGTGCGAAAAAAAAGACCCAAGACAACAAAAGGGAAAAAGGGGGAAAAAAATTTTTTCTAAAACAACCACAAAAAAAAATTTTAAAAAAAAAAAACCCCTTAAAAACTGCATGCCGCAAACGCCAAACCCCCGAAAACCAAGATGGAAAACAAAGCAGAAAAATCTACAGAAACAATCCCCTGGGGGGAATAACCGAAACGGGGTTAGATAAAACCCCTCAGGTTTTAATGACTGGCAGTTAAAAATTTCCCCGGGGTTTCCTTTCCCTTTTTAAAAAAAGGATCATAAAAATCCGAGGGAAAAGGGGGTTTCTTTAGTAAATCTTGTAAAAAAGTCGATTTAAGGGGGGGATTTTGGGGGGGGTAATGAGGATGTAGAGTCCAAAGGATCGAAAACATGGGGGGAAAAATAGTAACAAAATTCCTTTGGGATCTTTAAAAACCCCCCCAAAAAAAAAGGGGAATTCCCCGGAAAGCCCCACTACAAGCCAATAGATAATCTGAACCCCCCAAAAGAAGTCCTTGTTAGGGGACATTAACTACCTGGATATTAACGGGGGAAAAAGGGAAACCGGGGGAAAAACCTTTAAAAACAAAAGGTTTTTTGCTAAAAAAAAAAAAATTTTTTTTTTTCCATTAGTCCCGAATCCACCAGGGGAGTAGAAAATTTTAGGCTAGGGGCACACTTTGAAAAAAGCTCCAAATTTTTTCAGAGAAAATTTCGCAACTCCCCGCCGCGGGGAAAACGCAGAGGGGAAATTTTATGCTTTTTTTCCCCCAAAACACAAGCTTTTGGGGAAGGTTTTTTTTGCTTGCAGAACGCCCGCGTTTTTTCCCAAAATATTTGAAGCCTCGCTTGGAAAAGTTTTTGACGGGGGGCCCCCAAATTGTCACGCATATTTTCTGACAAGTGTGCCCCCAAATGTTTACTAATGAGTAAGGGAAAAAATAAAAAAAAAAATTTAAAAAAAATTGAAATACCACCCCTTGGCCCCCCCCGGGGGCCCCTTTCCCGCTCCTCAGCGACGCTCCCCGGAAAATTTTCCTTCCCCCGGGGGTGCATTGAAAAAAAAGACCTTTATGACGTCCAGTCACTTTACCACTAAAACATCTGGGGTTTTCCCCCGCAAAAACCTCCCGGGAAAGGAAAATTGGCCCCCAACTTCGCGGGGAGCGGGAGGACCCGGGGGGGCAGGGGTAATATATCCAAAATTTTATATTTAATTCTATTTTAACGTAAAAAGGTACCCAGGGCCGGGGGAAAAGACCCTCCTCTCCTCCAGACCCTGGGAACCATCCGCACATGAAGCGCTCTTTTCACGCTGTTTGGGCATACCCCCACCCCCTTAAAGTGAGCTTTTAAAAGCAATTAAAATGGGAAAAACCCGCCGTTTTAAAACGCCAAAGAATGGACATGCTGTTAAAATTTTTGGGCGAACTTTTACCCCCCCGCAAAAAACGCAGCATTCACAAAAATGCTAATCCATGGTTTTTGCATGGATCCGTCTTGTATTTTTTTTTTAAGTGATTACGCCGCTAAAAGGGCAAAAACGAAAGGGGTGCCCCACAGGGGCCTTCCCCAATCGTCAAAACCCCTGACAGAAAACAAATCAGCCGGTTTTCGTCGGGCACCCTAGGAAATAGAAAACCAAAATTTTTGTACAGTTTCCCCTTGTTTTCCCCGCGGGGGGGAATTTAAAAAAAGGGAGTTACAAAAACACTAAATTTTTTGGAAAAGGAAAAAGTTTGACCACTAGAGATTCCCTTAATCTTGTTGAGGGGGACAATGTCCTCAGAAATAAGAAGACAGAAAAAAAGGGGGAAACTGTTTAAGAAATCATAAATAGGCACTGAAGGGGCTGCTTTCCCCCACATCATTTTTTTTAAAACGACGGCGTCCCCCCCGGGGCCATTTTTTAAAAAAAAAAGGGATCCTGCCCCGGGTTTTGCGTTTTTTAGCATTGACTTTCATTACCCCCGGATAGCGCCTGAGGTCATTCGTTAAAATCCGTTTTTGCCGACCCGGGGGAAATGTACTTTCCCGGGGGGGCCCGGGAAAAAAGGGCCCCACTGGGGGGGGGGGGGGGGGTTTTTTTTTTTTTTTCCCCGGGCCCCCAGCCAGATATTCCTTTTAAAAGGGGCGCAACAGGCAGCCGGGAAAAAATAATAGAAGTAAAAGGAATCACCCCAGTCTTTTGGGGCAATCCGAAAAAACCCCTGACCGGGGTTTCCGGAAAAACCCCTTTTTACTACTACTACATTTTTTCCCACGGGCTCCACCCCATGCGAACCTGCATTTTCCGGCTGCAAAACTTTTTTTCCGGGTTTTTCAAAAGTTCAGGTCGGATCCAAAAAAAAAACTGATCCTTGCATCATTTTTTTCCTTCAGCGCCGGATCCCCCTTTTCAGGAATTCGGGGGGTTAAAATGCCGAAAAAAAAAAACTGAGGGGGAAAAGTAGCCTAAGTTTTTTTCCTTTTGTGGGATAAAAGGACAAAAATGGGAAAAAAAAAAAAGAGGCTAAACAGAGAAATTAATTAACATAAAAAAAAGCATTTAAACTACTAAGCAGGATGGCACCATTAAGGGGCCTAAAAAACTATAGGGAAAAAATTTTTTTATCAAAAAAAAAATTTTAAAGGGGGCCAAAAAAAAAACAGAGAAGCACATTGCTAAGGAGATAAAAACAAAACCCAAACTTTTCTTTAACTTTTCAAAGAAAAGGGGAATTCCCCTAAAGTTTTGTCCCTTAAAAAAAATTGTGAGTAAAGAATGGTTGTAGATACGGGAAAAAAACAATATATTAAAACCCTTTTTGCCCCCCAGAAAATTTACATGGAAAAAAAAAAGCTAGGTGAAAAAGCCGTGAGACAAAGAAAAACCCTATATTACGGGGCAAAACCCAACTAACCCCAAAAAAAGGTGCGAAAACCCCCTAAATAAGATTAAATAGATAAATCTCCAGGCCAGAAAAAGGGAAAACCCCCCCGGTAAAAAAAAAACTAATAATGAAAAAAACAAACCCCCTTTTTTTTTATATTTAGGGTCTATAGCACGGGGGGGTTCCACAAAAGGCCGGGGGATACAAATGTGGGACCAATATTCAAAAAGGGCTATAAAAGTGAACCTGGAAATTATAAACCAGTAATCTAACCCCCCAATTTTTTGTAAAATAATTTTTAAAGGGGTTTTTGAGGGGGGTTATTCGGATTTTTTTTAATGAGAATAATGTTTAAAAACCATATCAGCAAGGGGGTTTTGAAGAATTGCTCCTGCAAACCAATATAAAAAAGTTTTTTATGAAAAAGGAAGCTGTAGACCCCCGGGGGGTCCCAAAAATTTGGGCAGGAAACAATTTTTCCAAAGTGTTTGATACGGGGGGCCCAAAAAGGTTGGTACACAAAAAAAAAATGGGGGTGTCCGGGGGAAAAAATGTTTTGTTTTAATGGGAAAAATTCTGGCCAACGGGGGGGGAAAGCCCCAGGGTTTTTATAAAAAAAATTTATTTAAATGGGTCGCTGTGAAAGGTCCGGGGGGCGGGTTGGGCCCAAAATTTTCCTTTCAAAAAATTTTATTTTAACCCCTCTGTTGGGGAAAAGGACCCCCCGTAAAAAAATTTTTCCCATGAACCCCAAAATAGTTAAATTCCCTTCCCCAAAGCCAAAAAATTTTATTTTGGGACGGGATCTGATACTTTAAACCCCTTTGGGCCCGGGAAAAGGGGGCGGCCCCCCCCCTGAAAATTTTCCAAAAAAAGGGCCTGGGAAGAAGGAAAAACCCCCCCCAAACAACCCCGTGGGAAAAACCCCTTTCTGAAAAGGAGAATGATAAATTTAAAACCCGGGCCCAGTGCCAGGCAGGGCCGGGGAACCCCAAAAAGGAAAATTTTTGGGGGGCTTTAAAAAAAGGTCTGGATACACATAAAGAGGGGGTTAAAAGGCCCCTGTAAAAAACCCCCGGTTAGACCGCCCTTTGGGGTACTTTTGTACAGGAAATTGGGACCGGGGGCCGGGAAAGGGGTGTAAAAAAAATAAAAACGTTTTAAAAAGGGGGGGCAAAAAAAATTTAATTTTAAAAGGGTGGTGAACTACAAAACTCAGAGAGTTTTTAAAAAAATTGGATTATTTTAAAACTGAAAAAATACACAGGGGGATCAAAAAACCATAAAAAATTTATAAGGGGAAAAATAAAAAAAACACCCCCGAAAACCCCCGTTTTTTTCCCAAGGAAGGGCCCCGGCCCCAAGGGGGGGTTTTCCCCCCCAAACTGGAGGAGAGAGGTTTTTTCCACCAACATAAAGAGGATTTTTTTCTGTTAGGGCAGTGAGAATTTTAATTCCTTTTTCCTGAGGGGGGTGGTAAAAGGCGAACTCGGGGCGGGGGGGAAGAGGGGGCCGGGGGTTCCCCTTCCGGAGCGTAACAAGGGGGGATTTTAAAAGTTTTTTAGGTTTTTAAAAGGGGCGAAAATCTGGGGATAAAAATTTGTTTGGGGAAAAAAGGCTGAACGGGAAGGGAAAAAAGCTTTTTTTAGGCCTTGCTAACTATGTTTTTTACTATTTTTAAAATTTAGAGCATTTTTTATGTTTTCCCCTCCCCAAAAAACCCTTTTTGGAGGGGGGAATGTTTTTTTCCCCAAAACACGACTTTGGCCCCGTCCACACCCCCAAAACTACCAATTCCGGGTTTTAAAAATTCCCCGTTGGGGGTTTAAAATTGGCCCAAACTCCCCCTGCCCTTTAAAAACCCCTAGAAGAATCTATTGGATATTTTTCAAAAGATGAGACCCCAAACCCCCCAAAACCCCCGACGAGTGAAGGCTGCAACAAAGAAACCCCCGGGTTTTCCTAACCCTACAGGCCACGGGGTGATCGCCTCCCCCCCAAAAGTTTCTTTATACATAATTGATGAAAAAGGCCCCAAAAAATTAGTGCTTTCCCCCGAACATAAAATTTTTGTGGGGCCAAATTTTTGGATATTAAAACCCCTTTTTCAACTGGGGTTATAAAGTATTCTAATTTACTGAAAATTTAATTTTTTGGGGGGTTTTAAAATTGGGGCTGAAAGCCAAAATCATCAAATTTTAAAAAAAAAAAAACCCCCTGAAATAAAATCACCTTTTTTTTAATTTTCATAACAAAAGAGTTTTACTTTTTGAAAATTAAGAACTAAATAAAAAAAAATTTTTGGTGAAATTTTAATTTTGGAGATGCACCTATATAAATTTATATATATATATATATATCCACCCTCAAAAAAAAAAAGGGGAAAAAAAGAAAAAAAAATTTTGGGGTTCTGCTGGAACACTTTTATTAAGCCAAAAATTTGACCGAATAGGCCAGGTCATTTTTTTTTAAAAAAGTATGTCTGCCCAAAAAGCATTTGAATTCTTTGCCAAAAACCCAATATTTGAGAAAATCAATTTTAAAACCATAAAATTTCCCCCTAAATTGACGAAAATTAAAAAAAACAAACATGGGGGAAAAAAATTTTACGGGGAAATTCCCCAATGCATCTAAAAGGGGGTGAATCACAAAAGTAAATAAAAGGGGAATTAATTTTTTCTTCCCACAAAGAAAAAATTTTTTTTCCACTGAATATTTTTTTCACCCTGAAAGCAAAATTGAAGTTTTTTGTATATTATGATTTTTTTTATTTATCTGCAAAAAAGGGGAACATTTTTAAAAAAAAGGGTTCATCTGAATAAGGAGGTTTTTCCTTTTTTATGGAAAGGGTTTTTTCTGAAGAGGGAGGCCCCGGGTTTTTAAATTTTCCTTAATTGCCCAAAATTTCAAAAAAAAAAAACCCAAGGAAATACATCCTCCTGTGTTTCTATTCCCCCACACTCCCAGGTCCCCCACACGGGGATCCCTCAGCTCAAAGCAAGTAAAACTCCCACAACCTCCCAAAAAATGAGAAAAATGGGGCCCAAAAAACCCCCTGACTTTTAGATATTCCCAAAATTGACACTATTTTTTTTTTTTCCAAAAAAATCTTTTTTAAAAAAAAATTTAGGAAAAATTTTAATTTTGGGGGGGCTTTTTTAAATTTATGAAGTTTTTTTCCGGATGTGAAACCCTCAAATTTTCCCCAAAAAACAGTTTTCCCCCCAACAGCGCATGAATGGAGAACGCCTACATCCTGAGTCCCCCCCCATACCCCACAGATGATACTGGGGAAGGGGCCGGATCACACATGCAGGAATACCCCGGGCCAGACTCACATTTAATACCCAGCCCCCGCCCCCCGGGGCCCGGGGGGGGCGGCCTGTAAACAAAAAATGAAGCCACAACTCCGCTCCCAGGCCCCTTTTGGATAATTCCCGTGTGGGTCCCCCCCCTCCACCCCCCTGCCTCTAAAAGTAGGGGGTTGGAAAAGCACTCAAACCCCCTGCTAACCTCCCCTTAAAAACCACTGGTTTTAACTCTGACATGGAACTCCATTGCCCTAACGCAAAGCGATTTCCCGCGTCCCCAAGTTTTTAAAAAATTTTTCCAGGGGTTTTTTTCAAGATCCTCGACCCCCCATGATGAACCCTGAGAAACCAGACTTCAGGGGGGGCTTTTTAGGAATTGTAAAAATTTTCTTTATGCTGGAATAAAAATTTTTTTAAAAAAGTATAATACAAAACCCCCCCAAAAAAACGCGGTTCATGTTCCCTAAGGGGGAACTAAAAACCCCTTTAAAAAAGGGGTTTCAAACTTTTTAAAGGGGAATTTAAAAAACCTGGAAATTACAAAAAACCCCTCTTTTATCCCCCCCTTTTAAAAAAAAAAAAAAAAAAAAAACAATAAAAAAATACCCACATATGGCTCACCACAAAACCCCCAAAAATCTTAAAATATCAAAATATAAAATTAAATTTTAATTTTTCGGTAAACAAGGGGAAAATTTAAAAAAAAAACCAAAAAACCAGAATTTTGTTTTTTGTTTTTTCCCAATCCCCAAAGTAATGCCCATAAGAAAAGGCAAAACATCATATCACCTCAAAATGGTAAAATAAAAATGTCACTATGGGGGGGCCAAAACACAAACCCTCAATACCCCATTAACTGAAAAAGGGAAAAAATACATGTCATAGAACATGATGAGGACGCAATATTTTATTTTACAAGTTTCCCCAATTTTTCTTGCCACTTAAAAAAAAAAACATATTACTATTTGGAAATATCGCCATAGCCCATAATGACCAAAAAAAACATGATATTATGCCCCCTTTTACAGCAAAGTAAGCCAGAAAACAAAACTCACAAAACCATATTGAAATAGCGGTTTTTCACAATTTTAGGCACTTGAATTTTTTTTCGGATTCCAGTAGATTTTATGGGAAAAATTAATCTTGTCATTCAAAATTACAAACTATCCCAAAAAAACAATCCTTAAAAATAAGTATTTAAAGGAAAAGATCAGGAAAAAAAAAGGAGGAAAAATGAAAGAGAAAAATTGGAAAAATTACTCCATCCTTAAAGGGTTAAAATGCCATGTGCATGATTCTAAATTTTAGGATACAGTGGAGAGCCATTACAAAGAGCATCTTTTTTTTTGGATTTGGGGATCCTCGCCATTCTTTCTTGCAACCTCTCCAGTTCCGTCAGGTTGGATGGAACAGCCTTTTTCCCAGGCCTCCCGTGATGTTTCAATTGGGTTTAGGTCAGGGCTCTGGCTGGGCCCCAAGAATGGTCACAGAGTTGTTCTAACCCTCCTTTGTTATTTTAGCTGGTGCCTAGGGTAAATTTTTGTTTTGGAAGGGAACCTTCCCCCCGGCGAGGTCCACCGACACTCTGGAAGAGGTTTTAAACCAAAGGATTTCTCTGCACTTGGCCGCATTCATGTTTCCTTCAATTGCAACCATTGTCCTATCCTGCAGCTGAAAAACAATCCCATAGCATGATGCTGCCACCACCTTGTTTCACTGTTGGGATTGTATTGGGCAGGTGATGACAGTGCCTGGTTTTCTCCACACATACCACTTAGAATTATAAACCAAAAAGTTTCTTCATCTTATCAGCCCAAAGAAATCTTATTTCTCATAGTCTGGGAGTCCGTCATGTGTTTTTTAGCAAACTCTATGCGGGCTTTCATATGTCTTGCACTGAGGAGAGGCTTCCGTCAGGCCACTCTGCCATAAAGGCCCGACTGGTGGAGGGCTGCAATGATAGTTGACTTTGCGGAAGTTTAAACCCACTCCCTACTGCATCTGTGGAGCTCAGCCACAGTGATCTTGGGGCTCTTCTTTACCTCTCTCACCAAGGCTCTTCTCCCATGATTGCTCAGTTTTGACTGGATGGCCAGGTCAAGGAAGACTTCTGGTGGTCCCGAAACATCTTACATTTAAGGATTATGGAGGCCACTGTACTCCTAGGAACCTTGAGTACAGCAGAAATTCTTTGTAACCTTGGCCAGATGTGTGCCTTGCAATAATTTTTGTCTCTGAGCTCCTTGACCAGTTCCTTTGACCTCATGATTCTCATTTGGTCTGACATGCACTGTGAGCTGTGAGGTCTTAAAATAGACAGGTGTGCGCCTTTACAAATCAATCATATCAGTTTAATTAAACACAGCAGGACTCCAATGAAGGAGTAGAACCATCTCAAGGAGGATCACAAGGAAATGGACAGCATGTGACTTAAAAATGAGTGTCTGAGCAAAGGGTCTGAAAACTTATGACCAAAGTGATATTTCAGTTTTTTTTTTTTAATAAATTTTTAAAAAATTTGCAAAAATTTCTACATTTCTGTTTTTTTTAAGTCAAGATGGGGAGGGAGAGTGCACATTAATGAACAAAAAAATGAACTTTTTTGAAAATTTACCAAATGGCTGTAATGAAACAAAGAGTGAAAAATTTAAAGGGGTCTGAATTCTTTCCGCACCACTGTATTAAACTGTACTAATACTAACAGCCATACTCATGTAAGGACACCAATACCTTTTGGTTTAACCTCTTCTCCCTCGATCCTGTTTTCATCTTCAAAGACCAGGTAAAATTTTACAATTCTGACCAGTGTCACTTTATGTGAAGGGCGAACCTGTGGATGTTTGGTTCTGGCGGGTTCAGCCGAACATTTTAAAAAAGTTTGGTTCTGATGCCAAAAGGTACTCGAACTCGAAATGGTAGCCAATTCAAATGAATGGGGGGCCAGAACATTTGGTGTTTCCCCCTGCTGTCATCTGTATGACAGCATGAGAAACACTGGCGGTAATCGACGGTAAGTTCATTACCACTGGGTCAGAAGCGCTGCAAACTCCCACGCTGTCATACAGATGATCCAGCTGCTGTGAACAGCGGTAAAAAGGTTATCACCGGTCACAGGCCCTCGACTGATGAGAGTACTACCTCATCATCATGCGCCCGGTCGTACTGATAGCAGAGAGAGTAGGCGTACGATAAGACCGGTCCTGTGAAATAAATAAAAAAATTAAATAAAACATAGCGTACGGGCCTCTCTATTTTTGCGATCCAGAGCAGGCAAAACCAACATAAGAGGCCCCACCATGTTTTTTAAAAATTATTTAAATAAAACCTTTAAAAAAAAGGCGTGGGGTTCCCCCCCATTTTTTGGCAACCAGCTAAGCTAAAGCAGAGATCTGGCGGCTTGTATTCTCAGACTCGAAAGGGGTCATCTATATTGGCCCTCCTCAACCTAAAAATAGCAGCCCGCAGCTGCCACAGAAGAGGTGTATCTATTAGACTATTAGATTAGATCTATTACGGTGCTAGGGCCTGGCTCTTCCCACTTGCCTTGGTGCAGTGGCAAGTAGGGCAATATTCGTCGGGTTGATGTCAGATTCGTAATGTCACTGGACTTCAAGCCCACAGGTTAGTAATGGAGAGGTGTCTATAAGACCTCCCTGTTGCCAACCCATAATTACTGTACATTGTAATAAAGACACAGCCAGAATGAAGTCCTTTATTTGAAATAAAACTCCCCTGGCCTTTTTACCCATTTATTTACAAAAATTTAAAATAAAAAAACTCAATATTCCTCACCTGTCCAACGATTTATTCTTGTGTCCCACAATGCTCTCCAACGCTTCATGACTATGTAGTGGCATGATGCGACCGCTCAGCTGTGAATCCTTGAGACACTGAGCTGAAGCTTGAGAACTCATCTGCCCACATAATAACCAGTAAAGACTCTGCAAACAGCTGTGAGCTGATATTAATAGCCTGGGAACCTTTAGGGCAAATCGGCCCGTTCCCAGAATATTAACATTAGACCCAGCCCCTGACTTTCCCACCGCTGGTTATGAAAATTATGGGAGACCTCACACCATTTTTTTCATTTATTTTTTATGTATTCAGTAAAAAAACAGATTGCTGAACCAGACAGCTAATGTTCGAATTCCGTACAGGACACCCTGCATTATGTACGGTACAAAACCCCGAACATGGACTTTAAACTGTAAGTGCATCGGCTGCACCTACTAAAGCTTGGTAAAAGGCTGTCAGACAGGAGAAAAGAGTGCAGTATAGCCTAATGCATACAGCCCCTATTAATCTACTCTTTACAGCATGATTAATATTGCTTCACTAGTACACAGTGAAGATCCAGCCGTGTGTTTTGTGCCTGTCCAGCCTGGTGCACAGTGCACTTCCAGTGTCATGTATACTGCCTGAACTGTCCATCCTGGTGCACAGTCGAATTCCAATGCCGTCTATCATTGCTGTAAATATGAGCGCGTTAAACAAGCGACATGGCCCACCATGGTCAAGGAAATGAGCTCCCACAAGCCAGCTCAAAGGAGCTCACTGGCATGGGATTTATTCAGACAATGTCCTGACGACAGGACATGGGTGGTTTGAACGCTATGCCATCAGGGCCTGAAGCGAGGCATAAATCTGCTGAACCAGAGAACCACCTGCATGATCAGGCATCTGAAATCTAAGCACGAGCTGCAGTGCAGTATAAAGTTAACAAGCATGACGGATCAGAGCCTTATCCTGCTCCCTCTTGTACTGCAGCTTCAGCCCCTTCCCCCCAATCACAATCAACAGGACCACCTGCCTCCTCTCAAGAGAGGTTGTGACACTCTCACCATCACCAGGGTCATCGAGCATCTCTATAGCAGCCCATGGAACTATTCAGCTTTCCATCCGCCAAACCCTTGACAGAAAGACTACATTTAACCCTAACCATCCATGAGCCATGCTCCTCAATTACAGCATTTCAAAATTAATCGCCTTCAAAATGCTTCCCTTCCATCTGGTGGAGACAGACAGTTTTTAAAAATCTGATGGCAGTGGCTGTCTCAAAGCATAATGTTCCCTGCCGCCCTACTCCGCCAGGTGGGTCATCCAAAAATCAAATGTGCATTGCGCAATGCCATCACTGCCGAGGTCCACATAACGACTGATACTTGGGCCTGTAAGTACGGCCAGGGACTTTACATCTCCCTAACTGACCGCTGGGTACATGTAGTATCAGCTAAGCCAGAGCAGAAGGCGTTCTAGGGGATGTCTTACGCCTCATCATTTGCTCACAGTAAGACCTGCACCAACAACTTGAGCTCAGCCAAGGGGAAATGACAGCAGCTGGTTTTAAAACTGATCTGTTTGGGGGACAGATCCCACACCGCACAAAATCTGCGGCTTTGGTCCTAGCCAGGTTGATATACATCCCTTGTCTGGCACATGCTCTTAATTTGGTCATGCAGCAATAACCCTGATATGTCCGATCTGCTGGTGAAAG
Source organism: Oophaga sylvatica (assembly GCA_033576555.1). Lineage (NCBI taxonomy): Eukaryota > Metazoa > Chordata > Amphibia > Anura > Dendrobatidae > Oophaga > Oophaga sylvatica. The sequence goes on from JARQOD010000001.1 coordinate 33,317,363, forward strand.
TGTGGGCAGTGTGTGCTTTCGGAGTTCTCACCCTGCTGCTGATCACCTGTCTGCGTTGCAGCATCACTTCTGTCTTCCTGCTCACTGCCTCATATTAAGTGCACCAACAAGGTGGAACTCCACCCTGCATATGCTGGAGAGGCTGTGTGCAGGCAATTGTAGACTTTCAGCTGCAGCACACATGGGTGAGTCGCTCTGCAGAACAACCGCCCTTCACCACCAATGACTGGGCCTTCATTGTGGGACTTTTGTGCCCTGTTGCATTGCTATGAATAATCCAACAATATGACCAGCGCTGATGACACCATCTTCAACATTATGATACCAGTTGTTTGTCTGCTGTAAACAACACTACAGGCAATGATGCATGAGGACGTGGAACAGCAAGAAGAGGAGCAGGAGGAACAGGGACCATTTGCAATGTCATTAGACTTGTGATCAACAAAAGCGTACAGCCAGGGGTCAGTTTTGGAGACTGAGGAGGACGAGGAAGAGGTCAAGTTCACAGCAAGGTGCTCACGGGCATCATCGAAGCGTGGATGGGGGGATAGTGAGGGCACAGACAATACAGCCTGTTGTTGCCTCTGGGCAGCCAGCCTTTCACATATGAGCAAATACATACTGCTGTTCTTGTGCAACCACAGCCGAGTTGCCCGTTTTGTCACCAGTGCAGATTACTGTGTGACTACCTTGCTGGATCTGTACAGAACATCTATTGTCCATGCACTGACCATGAACATGGACTTCTCCCTGAAGAAAAGAGGAGACTATAGCTAGAATGGTTATAGTCCCATTCTTTGATGACGCCGCATCTGCGGTGAAACATATTAGGGGGACATGTGCTTCAGTAAAAACTGTCCTACTTGTCTCATAGTGTTGACACCTCACGGTGTCACTAAGTGATGTTTTGGCAATCGCCTTTACACTATATTACAAACATTTAGGCAACATAGGGACAGAACGTTTCATGTTTTTTATTACCCCACTATTTTAATTCATAATAAAAGTTAAGTTTTAGGACTTGTTAGTGAGGGTTCTTGTTGGGATATCCCAAACTGTAAATAATTAGCCTTAAGGTATGGTCATATGTGGCATTTTTGCTTCAGTTTTTTAAGCAGTGTATTTGGTGTGTCAAATATTCAGCGTTTTTCAGTACCAATATAATCAATGAGATTTCTGAAATCTCATGCCCATGTTTTTTTCATCTTTATTTTGAGCCTTGCTGTGTTTTTCAAGGCTCAGCATGTTGGTTCTTTCAGCATTTTCACTCATTCAATTGAAAGGTTTCAAAATGCTGCAAAAAAAGAGTGCGCTAAAAATATGGGCGTCAAAAACACCCATATTGTATGTCGCGTTTTTTTCTACCACCATTTTGATTTTTTGGAAAAATATGCTGTAAAAATAATAATAATAATAATCTTTATTTATATAGCGCCAACATATTCCGCAGCGCTTTACAGTATAACAGTTTCAAAACACAAGTCATAAGTAACAACGTTAACAATACAATAATTAAAGCAAAATAAGCCGACCCTGCTCGTGAGAGCTTACAATCTATAATCTCTCTTCAGCACGGGCGGACAATGACAGCTTGGGGCCCCTCTCCTTCTATGGTGACAAAGATACATAGATATAGGCCCCTCTCCTTCTATGGTGACAGAGGTGTCCTCCCTGCTGAAGACACATTTTACCTGCGAATTGAGAATGTTGAGAATAATTGGAGGAGAAAGAAGCAAATTTCTCTAACAAGATCTATCAGAAAGTTTCTTCTTTTCATATGCACTATTGACCTATTAAAAAAATGAAATAAAATGACGGTTACTTTTTAAATGTATGTTTATCCAGGGCAGATAATTAGATGTCCGTCTCAGAAAGAGCTGATGTCTTGCTCCTGTATTAAGAAATTAATTTACACAGGATTTTAGACCTATTTGGATCATATATCCCTGTAGAAGCTTTGGATCCAGACGTAAATGTGTCCATAGAACTGTGACGATACCTATTCGATGTATGCAATCAAATAGGATCAAAGGGGAAAGACTTCTGTCAAATTCTGTTTACATAAAACCCATCACTACTCTCTCCAGCAGTGAAGAAGAACTCGTCGGTAAATGGGTACCATGCTAACACGTCCTATTATTAAATGACTGATAAGATCCATTCCATATTGATGGACCCTATACTTTAATCTGGCTTATGATTAAATGTTTATTACCCCATAATCCCTTATGAATCTTCATGCTGACAGGGATCCCAATTTCATTTGAACTAGCATCTCAGACATGTATAATGCAAGAAAATAAAAAGAGAGGAAAAAAAATAGAAATGACAGCTCAGGCTGTAATGAGGTCCAATGACGTATGTGTCTTCAATACAAGATGAGATGAGAATTTCGTATTGCGACTGAGATCTTCATTCTGAGTGTAATGGGATGCCAGATTGCTCTGATAGCACATTGGTAATGTCAGATGATTGGACTTTGACATGAGATATTGTAGGGAATCTTTCATACGGTTCACTGGTTCATATAGTGGAATACACAAATTAGCATTTTTTGTACACATTTATATATCTTCAGAAAGTAAATCTACACATTTATTATTCATACAAAGCTGATTTATGGCATACCTACAAGGACGAAATACAAAAAAAAATACATCCTCATTTACACTGTCTATGGAAAGCCTTTCATCTTAATGTTGAGCTGTTTATGCCGCTCATTGGAGTGGAAGTCACTATCGTAGCATTTCGATTTAAGCGACTGTCATGCTGTAGTCCAGGCTCAGCCACTGCTTTAAAAAGCCAATTGATTCACATTAGGGCACAGTTAGATTTCTGTATAATTCTGACTGAGATCGGACAATCCCTACCTGAGCCCGACAGGTTCATGCATTTCTATGTAGCTGTCATGCTCGGATCGGACGAGCCGCTGGCCAGTCCGTACACTGCGTTCTGATCTTGGTCCGATTTATAAAGCCATCTGACTGCGCCTTTCTACTTGCCATCCCTATTGTTCCTCTTCCAATGTATTAGCACTACAGATGAGAATCAGGCAAAATTCAATTTTGCTTGTTCAGGCAAATTTTCCTGGAAATTCGATTGGCAGAGAAAGTATTCTCTACATATTTACTGTCCCTTATTATGCTCTGGTTCACAGAGTACAATAAAAGTAAGATGTAAAAAATCCTTATACTCACTTAACCGCTCACCTCTCTGGACCCTTCACTTCACCGCTCATCTCTCTGGACCCTTTGCTGCTCACCATCACACGTCCGGCTTTGCCCCATCTTCTGATCGCCGCTTCTTATACTGAAATCCATGGCCTCTAACAATAGGCTAGGACTTTAGTCTCTATTGAGGCCAGGAAGGATTCTGCATAAGCACGTGAAAGGTCACAGTGTCATGACACTGTGAATGCGCAGAGCCTTTCCAGCTCACATGACAGGGCCTGGGATTTTAGCACGAGCAGCAACAATCAGCGGATGCAATGATGATTGGGTGGGTGGCGGCAAGGAGCCGAGGCACCAGAAAAGTGAGCGGTAACGTGAGTATAATTTTTTTTTTATTTCTTAACATTTTGATGACCCTTTAGGGTTCATAAAAATGGTAGCCAATTTTGCTGAATCTTCATGGAAGCAAAAAATAAAAATCTGCATTTTGGCAAATACGTATTTTGTAAAATTTAAGTAGAATTCAATTACACTCATATACAGTTGTGCTCAAAAGTTTACATACCCCGGCAGAATTTTTGCTTTCTTGGTCTTTTATCAGAGAATATGAATGATAACACCAAAACTTTTTCTCCACTCATGGTTAGTGGTTGAGTGAAGCCATTTATTGTCAAACTACTGTGTTTTCTCTTTTTAAATGATAATGACAACCCAAAACATCCAAATTGTGGAGGACACAGACATCAGTTTAAGCCTAGAAAGACATTGGCGACTGCTGACTGGCATTTTTGAGTACATTATGACATTATATGTTGCACTACCACACTGTTGCTGTTGGGGATGCTGAAGGCTTAGACAATGTCTTTGGGAGCTGCAGGAGGCTTGGACAATAGGAGCTGTAGTGGATTGGAGACCAGAAAAGGTATGCCTGCTGACAAGAGATACTACCACACTTTTAGGAGGTGCTACAGGGAGGAAAAAGGGTAATTTTGGGCCAATTGAGGGTGACCTACATTCAATATCTTTTGGAGCTGCAGAAGACTTGGACAATAGGATATGTAGAGGATTGGAAACCAGAAAAGGTATGCCTGCTGACAAGAGATTGAGAACTTGAAGCCTGAAGGTGGAAGGTTTATCCAGCATATTTGGGTGAGTCTTTGGAAGGGAAGTGGTTTGGCTGCTTCACTTCACAAGGCCTGGTTGTCATGGAAGCAGACGGTCAGATACTACAGTGACTGCTTGTTTAAATGGGATGGTCAAGTATAGAGCTAGTGTGTAATGATTCTCAGGACCCAGTCCATCAGTCATGTCAGTAATCTGGCATTGATAATTTAAAATGACATCAAATGTTCAAAGGCAGGATAATCAAAAGAAGAGCCGTGGTTGCCATCAGGTAGAAGGTGGCTCTCAGGGCTCCTGTCTAGCAGCCACAAATTACTGATGTGGCCGATGGGCCAGATCCTGCAAACAATATTCACACCAACTCTGGGTATGAAGGATGGTGGTTTCAGTATTCTGTGTATGCCATCACAGAAGCAGAAAAGGCTGTATATTTATAAGGAACCCTAAAAGTGTTGTGTTAAATTCGAGATGGCTGTTGTCCTCTGAATCTCCCTGCCCCCCTGCATGCCGCCTGTATGTCCCGAGTATCACAATAAAGGACTACTTTTAGGAAACATTCCTTGAATGATCTATGAATCACTATTTTTGCTGAGCTCAACCATATTCCTTGTTTTTATACCAATTAAGTTGATAGCAGGGTGAATCACTGAATAATTATAAACATATATGGTGCCAAAGACTGTTTTTTCTTGTATGTTGTAAGCATAGCTGCAGCTAAGTTTACTGGCAATAGCACCAGCCTGATGAAGTTGTGTTGAGCTCCAACCTTGAGATGTCTATAGCAGGGTCTTATGAAGTCAGTTTGGTGGAAACAAGACATGAATAACAGTTGCCTGAAGACATGAAGTGTAGCCCGGGAAGTTTTTCAGAAGGGGGCCACTCTAGAAGCAAAGGGCCATAGTGAAGCAGAATGGGGCCCATAAAGTTCAGGTTCTTGGAAAGTTGCAAAAGGACTCTTGAAGACAGAGCCTGGATATTGAGAATTAAAGCCATTTTGAGATCTATTTAGCAGAGGCAGGGTTCATGAGGAAAAACCTCCAGGAATTCAATACAAAGTACTGTAAATTGCTAGGTGAGGTCTTTGCGAAGTAACACAGTTCTGAGGTGAGGCTTCTGTGAAGTGAACATGGATTTAAGTGAAAGGGATTACCTTATTAGGCCCCTTTCACACATCAGTTTTTTGCCGTCATTCACAATCTGTTGGCTCGACGGATCCGTCGCATCAGTTTTTTCTTCCGTTTTTCGACGGATCAGTTTTTCATTTCACAATGACAGGTTAAAATAAAATAGATAGAATACATGTATACACATAGTATAGATGTATATACACTGCTCAAAAAAATAAAGGGAACACTCAAATAACACATCCTAGATCTAAATGAATGAAATATTCTCATTGAATACTTTGTTGTGTACAAAGTTGAATGTGCTGTCAATGTGTGGCCCAGCTACGCCAGGCACACATATTCCAGGAAAATGCACAAGAAGGTAACCGTGAAGCTTGATATTCATTCACGTCACTCATATTTCCCAACACACCCACTAGGGGTATAAAAGGTAGTGACATGTAGCAGCCAGGGTCATTCAAGCTTCCTGTCTTAGGACAGTGTAAGTTAGTCTGGACTTAAAGGGAGAGGAGTTCAGTCAGAGTTCAGTCTAGTTCCTGTCTCAGGACAAGACACACCGTTCAGTATCACTTCAGTCTAGTCTTGGAGGAAGAGGAGTGCAGACTAGATTCTGGCAGAGCAAGTTCATGAAGTGGAGTCTGGTTTGAGTGTAAGGAGTCACTCTAGCCCAGTCAGAACTACAAAGCCAGTACCTCAGCACAAGCTACCTGTATTCCTTGGAAAGTGGAAGGTGACTCTCGGAGCTACAGCGTGTACACAGTTTGACAGAGTTCCTGTGCGCTGCTCTGGACAGGGTCTGAGAAAGGAAGGAAAGAAGGAAGGTAATCACAGGAGCTGCGACAGTGAGTGTACTGAGAACTGTTCAGTGAGCTCTGAAGAAAGCTGATATTCACATCATCGCTACTAGTGCTTATGTTAAGAGCAAGAGTAGGACGAGAGGCACAGTGGAGAAAGATAGAGACAAGTGCATCAGGTACCGGATTACCCGCGCTAATTCACCGGACACCGGGTCCGAAGCGTTGCTAGTGCTTCACGCCTAGTAATAAGAAAACCGGAGGCTTTCTGGACTACAAGTCGCAGAAGGTAGCCCTAAGCGCTGATACGTAAACGGAGTCAGGTAGAACAAGGACCTTGAGTGGGACGCTACAAAAGTAGGGACTCTGTTCTCACCAACTAGAAGGCTCTACCACAATGTCGGCCGGGCGTTGCAGCTATTGAACGAGCTGGAGACTGACAGAGTTAACTTGACTTCATGCAAGTTTGTACTCACACATATACAAGGTTAAAGGAGGCCTCTAACCTGCTCAGCGGTTATCCTGAATGTGCATTCTCCACCCCGACCAGCTTCCAGGGACCTGCCTGAAACATCTGCAAGTAAAGGTATGGAAAGAGATTGCCTTGTGTGAGACTGTTTCATTTACTACACCCTGCATCACCATAGACTTCCAGGGACCAGTCTCGCCTGTGGGAGACTTACCATCCAGCTGCCCCATAACATCCCCTAGGAAAATCCATATAGCAGCGCTGGTCTAATTGATCAGAAACCACAGGTGGCGTCACAAACTATCTATTACTACAATTCCCCTGTAAATATCCCCCATTGCATGACCGCCAGGGCCACGGACCGAGTCCCGCTGCCAGTGACATCTCCCATAGAAATCAATGGGCTCGGTGCCGAGTACCCCATAGCCCTGGTACCACCTCAGTGTGGTGCGCGTCATCTTTTGGCGTCACAAACAGGATACGAAGCTTGCAAAATTGTGAGTCCTGTGTTGCCTATATTGACTGTTTTATGCAAGAAAAGACTGTTTGCTGTTTTGTCGTTTTTGGCGCCAAATACCGCCATTTTTACCGCCATATTCGCGCTCTGAGGCGCTGGTGAAGAAGGTGGGCGTGCATTTGTGGGCGTACCTGAAGGAGCGCGCTGTTTCCTGGACACGCCCCCAACGCTGACGCGGCGGCAGGTCCTGGGAAAGCGGAAGTAAACGCTCTGACATCAGAGCGACAGCGACTCAGGTCCCGTCTCCATCGCTGTATCTGGAGAGCTGCAGCCTTTGGAAAAGGTAGGCTCAGATCAAACCGGGGGGCGCCAACATGTCACAACAACCGGCAGACAGCGCGGCCCCAGCCGGGGCCCCCAATGACTTACCGCTGGGTGTTGTAGCGCAGGATGGAAATGTGGGTCCCTCACCCGGTCCTGTGGTCCCGCTCATGCCCCTAACGCTCCCATACATGCCAGGAGCGAAGTGGCTCCCTCAGTACATCGGCGAGCCAGACACCCTGTCAGTGTTCAAACGGAAAATATGCAGTATCCTGGACATGTATTCGATGACAGAGAAGCAAAAAGCTGCAGTGGTAATAGGGCAGTTAGCTGGTGCTGCTGAGAGAGAAGTAGAGACTTGGGCCATTGCAGACCAGGAGTCGGTGCCTGCGATTCTCTTAAAGCTACAGGCTATCTTTGAGGACCGCACAGAAACAGATCTCCGGATGGGATTTTACCAATGCTCCCAGAGACCAGGAGACAGTATTAGGGACTACGCCTGCCGACTGCAGGGGGCCCTGCGAGCTCTCAAACAGGTTAACCCTATAAATGCCGTTGATGAAAGCAAAATGTTGAAAGAACAATTTGTACGGGGACTGAGGTCCCAAGCGGAGGGCAGGACTGTGAATTGGTGGTCCTTGGATCATCCTGATGCTACCTTTGATGCCTTAAAGGATATGGCTATAAAAGGACTGCGGCCCCTGGAAAAGCCTGAAGTGGCGACCCAGTATCACCCGGGTGAAGCCACTCTAAAGCCGGCAGTACCCACCTTTTCCCCGCTAGTGGCAGAAGCCAAAACGCAGGTGATACCCCCTACTGAGTTGGACTGTCTGCGCTCGGAAGTGCGCCAGCTGACTAAAAACCTGGCCACTGTAATGAGTGCCCTGCAACTGCGGAAACAGGAAGGAGGAAGGATCATGCTAGCCGACTGTCCAGAGGATGTCCCTTGGATGAACCGGAGGAAATGGAGGACGTCGCCTCACCGGAGGAGGACAACGCCACCCCCAGGAGCGACCCCTGATCAGCACCATCCTCGCCGAGAGATCATCTGCTACCGCTGCAACCGAAAAGGTCATTGTCATGTGTGCATCGCCACGAAGATCGTCGCGGTTGCACATTCTGACTTCTCACAGCTGAGTTGCTGTTTCTTTGTGTTTGGCAGTTAGGGAGTTAATTCTGTCTGTGCTCAGTTCTGGGACTGGGTGCAGTTTCTCCCGGCTGCAATTAATTATTTGTTGATTGGTTTCCTTTAAATCTCTGGTTGTCTGTGTTGGGAGTTGCCAGTGAAATTCTTCATGCAGACCACAGATAGGATTGTATCTGTATAGACTTAAGTTAAAGAGCTCCTTAGTTGTTTTAAGCTCACCTTGCTTAGAGTTTAATATCCCAGATCATTTATGTTCCTTCTGTGTTTAAGTGTGTATGCAAGTCTGTGTTTTCTCCAGTCTGTCTTATATGTCTAATCTGTGTATTTAGCAGAGATCAGCCCATATCCCTTTGGTGGTAATCAGAATCCTTCTTAGGACTGATTACAGGGTTCAGGGATTGATAGGAGACAGGGTTAGGCTGGAGACTTGGACCTCTGAACCATTATCAGTACCTCCAAGGTGAGGGATTAGTTAGGACCCCAGTTTAGGGTCAGGTTAGACCCCCGGTCCTCCTCTTTCCTGTGACAGTGTATCAAGTCCTCAAGATTAACCCTGAGTTCAACGGATATCGTGTCAGGTAAATCTATTCTATATTTACATGCTGATGTTGCTAATCTATATGTTGTATAGAGTGTTGTTCTTTTAAGAATAGTTTACTGACATCGTACACATATCATAAGACTGCGTGACATTTTCACTGGCCCATAAAATTACTCCCAGTTGCCATGGATCCAGTAGCCCAGCTGGCTCTGCAGTTGCAGGGATTATCCATGGAGCTGACGGACATTAAGTCCAAAGTTTTGTCTCCCTCGGAGCAAACCAGATTTGAACCTAAAGTAGCTCTCCCGGACAGGTTCACTGGTGGGCGAGACAAATTTTTTACCTTCAGGGAAGCATGTAAATTGTATTTTCGGCTTCGGCCTCGATCATCAGGGAGTGAAGAGCAGAGAGTGGGAATTGTTATCTCGCTCCTACAAGGGGACCCTCAATCCTGGGCCTTCTCCCTTCCTCCGGGATCCCCGGCTCTACAGTCAGTAGATCGATTTTTTACTGCCCTGGGTTTGGTATATGATGACCCAGATCGGGTTTCTCTTGCTGAGACAAAATTACGTAAGATACAGCAGGGAGATCCTCCGGCGGAGGAATTTGCTTCTGAGTTCCGTAGATGGGCCACAGATACTCAGTGGAATGACCCAGCTCTTAGAAGCCAGTTTTGTCATGGGCTTTCTGACAAATTAAAGGACGTTTTGGCTCAGTATGATTCTCCTCCATCACTGGAGGCTGCTATGGCCCTAGCTATCCGTACTGATAGACGGCTCCGGGAGAGGTGCGAGGTAACTCCGCCCCCTGTTGTTACTCCACCTACTACTAAAGTCCCTTATGTTGAGGTTCCCCTTGTCTGTTCGGAGGAGCCTATGCAGTTGGGAGGGACATCATTTCGTAGGAGGGGATTGACGGTACGCCGCAGGACTAGAAGGTGTTTCTTCTGCGGGAAAGAGGGACATTTTGTTGAGGGATGTCCATCCCGTGCCTTGTTGAGCAAAAAGTCGCCGGAAAACTGTTAATCCCAGGTTGTGTGGTGGACGACAACCTGGGAGTATGTATTTCGTCCGCTAGTTCTTCTCAGTTCCTTGTACCAGTGGAGGTGGTGGTTGGTACGAGAGTGGAGAGATTTTCTGTTCTTCTTGATAGTGGGTCCGGGGCTAATCTGGTTGACACTCAGTTTGCTCAGGCTCAAGGTATGCATCTGAGTGTATTGGTCAAACCGATCCCTATATTCTCCATTGATGCCAGGCCTCTCGGCCAAGGTAGCTTTGTTCATGAGGTTCATAACATTGACCTTCGGGTAGGGGCAATACATAGGGAACTATTATCTTGTTATGTGTTGGAGGGTCTACCTACTCCTATTGTGTTGGGACTTCCTTGGTTGGTTAAACATAACCCTGTGATTAATTGGCAGTCCAGAGATATAAGCCAATGGGGTGAGTTTTGCAAAAGTAACTGCATGAACACAGTCATCAGTGCGGTCGTACCTAGTACTTTGCCTCCTTTTTTGGAGGACTTTGGGGATGTGTTCTCTGAGGAGGGGTGTCAGGAGTTGCCTCCTCATCGCGTGTATGACTGCTCTATTAATTTACTTCCTGATGCTAAGTTACCTAAAGCTAGGTTATATAACCTTTCTGGTCCTGAGAGGCAGGCTATGAAAGATTATATTTCGGAAAGTCTGGCCAAAGGGCATATTAGACCTTCATCTTCCCCAGTGGCCGCGGGGTTCTTCTTTGTGAAGAAAAAAGATGGAGGCCTACGCCCTTGCTTGGATTTCCGCGAACTTAATCGGATTACTGTTCGAGATCCGTATCCACTCCCTCTGATTCCTGATCTCTTCAATCAAATTGTTGGCGCCAAATGGTTCTCTAAATTGGATCTCAGGGGGGCGTATAATCTGATTAGGATAAAAGAGGGGATGAGTGGAAAACGGCGTTTAACACGCCGGAGGGACATTATGAGAACCTTGTCATGCCTTTTGGTCTGACTACTGCACCAGCAGTATTCCAACATTTTGTTAATGACATTTTTCGTCATCTGGTGGGGCTGTTTGTGGTCGTATATTTGGATGACATTTTAATTTACTCACCAGATCTTGTGTCTCACCAGGAGCATGTGAGACAGGTGTTGCAAATCTTGCGAGACAATAAACTATACGCCAAACTGGAAAAGTGTGTATTCGCCGTACAGGAACTTCAGTTTTTGGGTTTCTTGGTGTCAGCCTCCGGTTTCCGTATGGACCCTGAAAAGGTGAGAGCAGTGCTTGAATGGGATCAGCCAGAGGATCTTAAGGCTCTGCAGCGTTTTCTGGGGTTTGCTAACTACTACCGGAAATTTATTTGTAATTTCTCATCTGTTGTCAAACCTCTCACTGACATGACAAGAAAAGGGACGGATTTTTCTAAATGGTCGGACAAAGCTTGCCAAGCTTTTTCCTCTTTGAAAAAATGTTTTGCTTCGGCACCCGTTCTCATCCAACCAGATGCATCACAGCCGTTCGTTGTGGAGGTGGACGCGTCTGACGTAGGGGTGGGTGCAATATTGTCCCAGGGTCCGTCCCCTGGTAAATGGCATCCGTGCGCTTTCTTTTCTAAAAAATTGTCGTCCGCCGAAAGGAATTATGATATCGGCAATAGGGAACTTTTGGCCATTAAGTTGGCTTTTGAAGAATGGCGTCACTTTTTGGAGGGGGCAGTCCACCCGGTCACCGTCATTACTGATCACAAGAACCTGCTGTATTTGGAATCTGCTAAGCGTCTGAATTCCAGACAAGCTCGATGGTCGTTGTTTTTTACCAGGTTTAATTTTGTTGTCACTTATCGCCCTGGATCTAAGAATGTTAAGGCGGATGCCTTGTCTCGCAGTTTCCCAGGGGCCGGGAAAATGGATGACCCGATTCCTATCCTTCAGGAGGGGGTGGTAGTGTCGGCTGTATGTTCTGAGCTTGAGGAGGAGGTGTTAGAGGCTCAGGGGACGCCCCTGCAGGACCTACAGGGAGACTGTTTGTCCCAAATCAGTTGAGACAAAAGGTTATTGAGGCACATCATAATTCTGCTTTAGCAGGACATCCAGGGAGTAAGGCTACTTTAGATCTCCTTTCTCGCCGGTTTTGGTGGCCTAACGTTAATAAAGATGTTTTAACTTTTGTCGCGTCCTGTGGGGTTTGTGCTCGCTCTAAGACCCCTCATACCCGTCCGTCTGGGACCCTCTTACCCTTGAAACTTCCGGAGCGTCCATGGACTCATTTGTCTATGGACTTCATCACGGACCTTCCTCAGTCGTCAGGGAAGACTGTCATACTGGTGGTTGTTGACAGGTTCAGTAAGATGGCACATTTCATTGCTCTTCCTGCCCTCCCTAATGCTAAAACTCTGGCGCAGGTATTCATTGGGGAGATTGTGAGACTTCATGGGTTGCCTTCTGATGTGGTGTCAGATAGGGGGTCTCAGTTTGTGTCCAAGTTTTGGAGGGCATTTTGTTTACGTCGGGGGATGCAATTGTCATTTTCCTCGGCTTTTCATCCGCAGACCAATGGTCAGACAGAGCGTCTGAATCAAAGCCTAGAGACTTATCTTCGGTGTTTTGTCTCAGAGAACCAGGAGGACTGGTCTTCTTTCTTGCCTCTGGCAGAGTTCGCTCTTAACAACAGGCGGAGCGAGTCCACTGGTAAGTCCCCGTTTTTTGGGGCATATGGTTTTCATCCCGTTTTGTACATTCAATGGGGGGGCCCTTCTGGGGTTCCTGAGGAGGAGCGTTTCTCGTCGTCACTTGCTTCAGTGTGGAGAGGTGTATTGAATAATCTGAGTGCTATGGGAACCGTTATAAACGTATGGCTGATAGGAGGAGAGTTTCTGGTCCAGATCTTAATGTGAACGATCTGGTATGGTTGTCTACCAGGAATATAAAACTTAAAGTTCCCTCCTGGAAGCTGGGCCCCAGATTCATCGGGCCGTACAGGATCAGTTCCATAATTAATCCTGTGGCATTTCGTCTGGACCTCCCTCCTACGTTTAAAATCCACAAGTGTTCCACAAGTCATTACTTAAGAGGTACGTGGCACCAGTCATACCATCACCTCTACCTCCTCCTCCAGTGGTGGTCAATGGTAACTTGGAGTTTCAAGTGTCAAAGATCATTGACTCACGTCTGAATCGCCGGTCCCTTCAGTACTTGGTGCATTGGAAGGGGTATGGTCCAGAGGAGAGGATGTGGGTTCCTGCGTCTGACATTAACGCAGATCGTTTGGTGCGGACCTTCCACAGAACTCACCCGGGCAAACCTGGCCCTGAGGGTCCGGAGGCCCCTCGTAGAAGGGGGGGTACTGTCATGTGTGCATCGCCACGAAGATCGTCGCGGTTGCACATTCTGACTTCTCACAGCTGAGTTGCTGTTTCTTTGTGTTTGGCAGTTAGGGAGTTAATTCTGTCTGTGCTCAGTTCTGGACTGGGTGCAGTTTCTCCCGGCTGCAATTAATTATTTGTTGATTGGTTTCCTTTAAATCTCTGGTTGTCTGTGTTGGGAGTTGCCAGTGAAATTCTTCATGCAGACCACAGATAGGATTGTATCTGTATAGACTTAAGTTAAAGAGCTCCTTAGTTGTTTTAAGCTCACCTTGCTTAGAGTTTAATATCCCAGATCATTTATGTTCCTTCTGTGTTTGAGTGTGTATGCAAGTCTGTGTTTTCTCCAGTCTGTCTTATATGTCTAATCTGTGTATTTAGCAGAGATCAGCCCATATCCCTTTGGTGGTAATCAGAATCCTTCTTAGGACTGATTACAGGGTTCAGGGACTGATAGGAGACAGGGTTAGGCTGGAGACTTGGACCTCTGAACCATTATCAGTACCTCCAAGGTGAGGGATTAGTTAGGACCCCAGTTTAGGGTCAGGTTAGACCCCCGGTCCTCCTCTTTCCTGTGACAGTGTATCAAGTCCTCAAGATTAACCCTGAGTTCAACGGATATCGTGTCAGGTAAATCTATTCTATATTTACATGCTGATGTTGCTAATCTATATGTTGTATAGAGTGTTGTTCTTTTAAGAATAGTTTACTGACATCGTACACATATCATAAGACCGCGTGACAGTCATATGGCTCAGCAGTGTCCTTTAAACGAGCAAATCCTGGGTCCGAGGGCCAACACCCAGGAGTAGACTCATCAGGCCCCTTAGACTGGAACCCCAGGTTTGTGGGAGCAAGACCCTACTTGTCCATCATTCTGGACGGGATCGCAATCCCTGCACTGCTGGACACTGGATCTCAGGTGACCATCATACCTGATGTCCTTTATAATAAGTTTTGGTCCATGGACAGTCTCCAGCCCCCGAGCCCTGACTTTATAGTGTACGCCTCTAATGGTCTCCCTGTTGAAATACTCGTAGCTAAAAACGTGGACGTAAAGGTGGGCAGAGTGGAGCTGGAGGATCAGGGACTCCTAGTAGTAAAGACTGTAAACGAGGAAAATGGCTTAAATGTGGTTTTAGGTACTAACATTATCAGTAACTGTCTGGGAGAAGTTGTGTTTTTTCTCCAACAGCTCGCTGAAGTTGCCAAGCCAAAGCAGAAGGGAGTGATCCAGAGGGAGATCCGGGCCCTGATGTGCCAGCAGCAAGCGAAGCTTACAGATGGTGAAATTGGTAATGTACGGGTAACGGACCCAAACCCCATTGTGATACCCCCAATGAGTGAAATGCTAATATGGTGTAGAGCAGCAATAGGTCTGAGAGGACAGAACTACCAAGCAGTAGTAGAGCCCCATCGTTCAGAGCACAGACCTACACTCTTGACTGCAAGAGGGGTAGTGGAAGTAATAAATGGGAGAGTACCAGTACGACTTCTCAACTGGGGAGAAGATGAAGTAAATTTACCACGTTATGCCACTGTTGCTAAATTACATACCGTAGATAATAACTCCATTCTCACAACAGAGTCCTTAGCCTCCCGCCAACCAGCGGAGGATAATGACCCGACAACCCAGGTGGCGGATTGGTGTCAGCAGCTCCATGTCGGGACAGACACCACTTCCGCCCACCAGAAACAGGGAGTACTACGGGTGGTACAGGAGTACGCACAGGTATTTAGCAAACACCCACTTGACTTTGGGACAATTAAGGGAGTACAGCATCATATCCCTACAGGCAGTCATCCTCCCATCAAAGAACGGTACAGGCCTATACCTCCAGCACACTATCAGAAGGCTAAGGAAATGTTGCGTGACATGAAGGAAGCTGGGGTGATAAGGGATAGTTGTAGTCCCTGGGCAGCACCTCTAGTCCTAGTTAAGAAAAAGGATGGAAGCATGAGAATGTGTGTAGATTACAGACAAGTAAATCGCATAACACATAAAGATGCATACCCATTACCACGCATTGAGGAATCCTTAGCTGCTTTGAAAACGGCTAACTACTTTTCTACCCTCGACCTCACTAGTGGGTACTGGCAAGTAGCTGTGGCTGAGGAGGATCGGGAGAAGACGGCTTTCACCACCCCAATGGGACTCTGTGAGTTTGACAGAATGCCGTTTGGACTCAGCAGTGCCCCGGGAACATTCCAGAGAGTGATGGAGAGCTGCCTGGGACATCTCAACTTTGAAACCGTGTTGCTGTACCTGGACGACGTAATTGTGTACTCCAAGACGTATGAGGATTATCTGAAACACCTGGCAGAGGTATTCGAATCACTGTCCAAGTATGGGATGAAACTGAAGCCCTCAAAGTGCCATCTACTCAAACGAAAGGTACAGTACTTGGGGCATATTGTCAGCTCCGAAGGAGTAGCGCCGGACCCCGAGAAGGTCACGGCCATCCAGAAATGGCCGGAGCCGAAGAATCTCCAGGAGGTGCGCCAGTTCCTGGGACTAACAGGTTACTACAGGAGGTTTGTAAAAGATTACACCAAGAAAGCAGCGCCTCTGCAGGACCTCCTGGTAGGACAACCCCTCAAGAGCAGAAATCCTCCATTCCACTGGGGTAAAGAACAAGCTGAGGCATTCAAAGAGATGAAAGAGATCCTGACAGGCGATGAAATCTTAGCCTACCCTGATTACAGCCAACCGTTCCTGCTATACACAGATGCCAGTAACGAAGGATTGGGAGCTGTCCTCAGTCAGAAGCAGAATGGCCAAGAAAAAGTCATCGCATATGCAAGCAGGAAGCTCCGGCCAACTGAGAGAAACCCAGAAAACTATAGCAGCTTCAAGTTGGAGTTCCTGGCGCTGGTCTGGGCCATTACGGAAAGATTCAAGCATTACCTTGCCTCCAGCAAGTTCACTGCGTACACAGACAATAACCCCTTGACGCATCTTGAAACGGCCAAGCTGGGAGCCATGGAGCAACGTTGGATGGCTCGGCTGTCAAACTATCAATTTACCATCAAGTACAGGGCAGGCCGTAAAAATGCCAACGCTGACGCCTTGTCCAGAATGCCGCATGAATCCGACACGGAGGAAGAATCGGATGACCTGGAAGAGATTGAGCTACCTGCGTTCCACAGAAATGGGATGATCCATGAACAACGAGCCCACAGAAAGCGGTGTGGCAAGACGGTAAACCCTTTACCTCATTACAGCTGGAAGGAGACTCAGGACAGCGATCCGGTGGTCAGCCGTATCAAGGAGCTGATAAGACAGGAAGGTTCCTCCTTGGAGAAAGATGCACCTATACCAGCAAAACTCCTGTGGAACGAGAGAAGCCGGTTGTTTATCTACCGTGAGAAGTTGTGCAGGAGATACGTCGACCCAAGGACCCATGAGATGGTTTGGCAGATAGTGGTTCCCAGAGCAGACATCCAAATGGTGTTAGAAGCCTATCACGATCAAGCGGGACACTTTGGTTGGAAAAAGCTGGAGACCCTGTTGAGGTGTCTGTTCTACTGGGTAGGGATGCGCAGCTCCATCGAGAAGTGGTGCCGGAACTGTGGACCTTGTGGCCTCAGACGAAAAGACTACTGTAGTCAGAAGGCACCCCTGCAGCCTATCCGGACGACTCGTCCCTTGGAGATCATGGCATTGGACCATGTCAAGTTGTCACCAAGCAGGTCAGGATACTCATATGCCCTGACCATGGTGGATCACTATTCCAAATTTTTGGTGGTCGCCCCTGTCAAAGATCTGACAGCAGAGACAGCAGCAAAGACCTTCCAAGCAAGTTTCTGCAGACCACACGGATATCCAGAGCAGGTGCTGACTGATCGAGGTCCAGCCTTTGAAGCTGAACTGTTTAAGGAATTCTGTCACTTGTATGGGTTGTAAGAAGATCAGAACAACACCGTACCACCCTCAAACCAATGGCCTTTGTGAAAAGATGAATCACATTGTCATTGATTTACTGAAATCTGTACCCCTGGAAGAAAGAAATCGGTGGCCAGACTTGTTACCTGACCTGGTCGACTTGTACAACCACATACCAGTAAGTTCCACCAACTGCACTCCAGCCTACCTTATGAGAGCAAGACCAGGAAGACTGCCAATGGATTTGGAACTTGGTGTGGTAGAACCAGAGGCTGATGACACTGCTGAAGATTGGGACACAAACCGACAGGAACAGTACAGGAGAGTACAAGCCTGCGTAGAAGATAGTCTCAATAAAGTAAGGGAAAAGCAAGAGAAGAACTACAACAAAAATGCTCCCGCTAAGCCTTTTATGCCTGGAGAAATTGTGCTAAAAAGAAAGAGAAGAATGCACAAATTGGATGATCAGTGGGAACAGGAGCCATATGTCGTGCAAAATTCCAAATTTGATAACAGAAAGACCTGTACCATTAGCAAGGATGGAGGAAAAAACGACTGCAACTGTGTCTAGAGATCATCTAAAGTTGTGTCCGGGCCCATTAAAGCTTCGTGAGGAAGAACCTGTTGTCAATCAGGAAGAAAATGATGAAGCGGTCATACATACGGATCTGGGAGATCTACCTGCGGATTGGCCCAGAGTGGGAGAAGCTGTAATCATTCCTGTGCTGCAGTTTTATCAACCGCAAGAAGAATCTCTACATCCAGTCATACCAATTGTGCCAGTAGAGTCAGTTCCAGAAGGACCTGTTCCGGCAGACCCTCAACCAGTGGGATCCCAAGCAGCGGAACCACAAGAGGCAGCACCACAAGAAGTGGAAACCCCTGGTGGAGCAGTACCGCATCGCCCAGTCGCTAGCATGCTTGCCAGATCCCTAGAAAGGTGGAGTCGTGTTTACAGTTTGCCGGTACACAGAGCAGATAGGCTAGAGACTACTATACCTGACACCACTCCACGTAGGTCAGAACGTACAACGAAAGGAAGGTTACCTATTCGTTATCAAGAGTAGTCCTAGTAAACTAGTTTAGTATGACCCAGACAGGGGTTTACTGTATCTGAAATTGTACAAAGTTAAAAAGATAAAGAAGTTTTGCAAAATTTGCACTTTATTAAAATGTTTACATATTTAAGTAGAATACCCGGCTGGGTAAAGAGTTAAAGTAAAAGTTGATTGAAATGTGATTTTACTTGAAATGTGTTTTCCCATACACAGGACTGCGTGGCTGTGGACTGTGCCAGCCCAGAAACTGTAAATGTAAATAGTTTGCACTTCGGTGCCTCATTTTGGTTTTACACAAAACCTTACTACCTCTGAAGAAAAACCCGTATGGTGTGGCCTATAGTGAGGTCTGCAGCAATGAAGTCCTGCAGCCCACCCAGGACCCGCGTGGGAGGTTTTTGGTGCGGGTCCTCCACAAGAATCTTGTCTTGTATTTATGAAAGTGTTTTTGATACTTTTATATTTTTCTATGTATACAGTGTAACGTTCAAGAATTCTTACCTCCCGCAATGGATGAGTTAAAACTGTTTGATGTTATATGCAAAACAAAATGTTTTCTTTTCTCTTTTACAGCCCGGGAGTGCTGTGTTTAACCAAGGGGGGATGTGTGGCCCAGCTACGCCAGGCACACATATTCCAGGAAAATGCACAAGAAGGTAACCGTGAAGCTTGATATTCATTCACGTCACTCACATTTCCCAACACACCCACTAGGGGTATAAAAGGTAGTGACATGTAGCAGCCAGGGTCATTCAAGCTTCCTGTCTTAGGACAGTGTAAGTTAGTCTGGACTTGGAGAGAGAGGAGTTCAGTCAGAGTTCAGTCTAGTTCCTGTCTCAGGACAAGACACACCGTTCAGTATCACTTCAGTCTAGTCTTGGAGGAAGAGGAGTGCAGACTAGATTCTGGCAGAGCAAGTTCATGAAGTGGAGTCTGGTTTGAGTGTAAGGAGTCACTCTAGCCCAGTCAGAACTACAAAGCCAGTACCTCAGCACGAGCTACCTGTATTCCTTGGAAAGTGGAAGGTGACTCTCGGAGCTACAGCGTGTACACAGTTTGACAGAGTTCCTGTGCGCTGCTCTGGACAGGGTCTGAGAAAGGAAGGAAAGAAGGAAGGTAATCACAGGAGCTGCGACAGTGAGTGTACTGAGAACTGTTCAGTGAGCTCTGAAGAAAGCTGATATTCACATCATCGCTACTAGTGCTTATGTTAAGAGCAAGAGTAGGACGAGAGGCACAGTGGAGAAAGATAGAGACAAGTGCATCAGGTACCGGATTACCCGCACTAATTCACCGGACACCGGGGTCCGAAGAGTTGCTAGTGCTTCACGCCTAGTAATAAGAAAACCGGAGGCTTTCTGGACTACAAGTCGCAGAAGGTAGCCCTAAGCGCTGATACGTAAACGGAGTCAGGTAGAACAAGGACCTTGAGTGGGACGCTACAAAAGTAGGGACTCTGTTCTCACCAACTAGAAGGCTCTACCACAATGTCGGCCGGGCGTTGCAGCTATTGAACGAGCTGGAGACTGACAGAGTTAACTTGACTTCATGCAAGTTTGTACTCACACATATACAAGGTTAAAGGAGGCCTCTAACCTGCTCAGCGGTTATCCTGAATGTGCATTCTCCACCCCGACCAGCTTCCCGGGACCTGCCTGAAACATCTGCAAGTAAAGGTATGGAAAGAGATTGCCTTGTGTGAGACTGTTTCATTTACTACACCCTGCATCACCATAGACTTCCAGGGACCAGTCTCGCCTGTGGGAGACTTACCATCCAGCTGCCCCATAACATCCCCTAGGAAAATCCATATAGCAGCGCTGGTCTAATTGATCAGAAACCACAGGTGGCGTCACAAACTATCTATTACTACAATTCTCCTGTAAATATCCCCCATTGCATGACCGCCAGGGCCACGGACCGAGTCCCGCTGCCAGTGACATCTCCCATAGAAATCAATGGGCTCGGTGCCGAGTACCCCATAGCCCTGGTACCACCTCAGTGTGGTGCGCGTCATCTTCATAATTACACACACAAAAATCATCAATGGAAATCACATTTTTGAACCAATGGAGGCCTGGATTTGGAGAGACCCCCAAAATGAAAGTGGAAACAAGTCAAAATGATGCTCAGTATTGTGTGTGGCCTCCACGTGCCTGTATGACCTCCCTACAATGCCTGGGCATGCTCCTGATGAGGTTGCGGATGTTCTCCTGAGGGATCTCCTCCCAGACCTGGACTAAAGCATCCGTCAACTCCTGGACAGTCTGGTGCAAAGTGACATTGGTGAATGGAGCGAGACATGCTTCAGTTTGACCGTTTTGGCAGTGGTTCAGTAATGGTGTGGGGTGGCATTTCTTTGGAGGGTCACACAGCCTTTCATGTGCTCACCAGAGGTAGCCTGACTGCCATTAGGTACCAAGATGAGATCCTCATACCCTTGCTGGTGTAGTTGGCCCTGGGTTCCTCCTAATGCAGGATAATGCCAGACCTCATGTGGCTGGAGTGTGTCAGCAGTTCCTGCAAGACGAAGGCATTGAAGCTATGGACTGGCCTGCCTGTTCCCCAGACCTGAATCTGATTGAGCACATCTGGGACAGCATGTCTCGCTCCATCCACCAACGTCACATTGCACCACAGACTGTCCAGGAGTTGACGGATGCTTTAGTCCAGGTCTGGGAGGATATCCCTCAGGATAACATCCGCAACCTCATCAGGAGCATGCCCAGGCGTTGCAGGGAGGTCATACAGGCACGTGGAGGCCACACACAATACTGAGCATCATTTTGTCTTGTTTCCACTTTAATTTTGTCTTGTTTTGATTTTCATTTTGACTTGTTTCCACTTTCATTTTGGGGGTCTCTCCAAATCCAAGCCTCCATTGGTTCAAAAATGTGATTTCCATTGATGATTTTTGTGTGTAAATATGTTGACAGCACATTCAACTTTGTACACAACAAAGTATTCAATGAGAATATTTCATTCATTTAGATCTAGGATGTGTTATTTGAGTGTTCACTTTATTTTTTTGAGCAGTGTGTATATATATATATATATATATATGCCATTGAGACCACACACACATATATATATATTGTGATGTAGTGACCCATGCTGCAGCTAGGGGGTGTCTGTATATGCTCCTCAAGATATGCATGGAGGCGTGATTTGGATGGTAAAACAGTCCCCGGCATTGTTGTGAATGGCAGGTATGTGTTGCAGAGCTCCTCTGTGCTATAAGCCAAAGTAATGTTGTTCTGGGACTTGCAGTCCCACAAGAGTTGTGTTTATTTTTCTAGGGTGGCTTACAGGGTTAGTCGGAGAGCTGGGTGGGACTGGCTAACCACACATATACCGCCCACTGGTGGTTGTGAGTTTTGAGGACCTGTGATGAGACCATGTGATCCATACCTCACCTGTGGGAGTGGTTACAGGTATGTAAGGAAGGAGATGGCACATGGAGAGGGACTGTGTAGAGATTGTGAGTGTGTTGGGAGTCTGTCAGCCTGGACAGAGCCCCATGTTTTCTAGGCTGGATGTTGCACAGACTGGGGAAGCAGTGCTTGCGAGCCTGAGCCAGAAAGGGGTGGATGGGCTTGAAAACTGTGAGTGACACTGACCGGGGTCAGAGCAAAGTGAGAAATGTTGATTGGATGCATCTGCGGATAAGAGGGATCTGAGAACCTGCGTAGCCAACAGGTGACAGACAGGAGTCTGTGGTATGCTGACCGTGGTCAAGTAGACTGTGTTCATGCCGTAAGAAGTATTGGTGAAAAAGATCCTGTTTTGATATTTACTGGATGCCTGTGAAGCGAAGAGGTCTCCGGGAACCTGTGTGGCCGACACCACCAGGTACCGGACAGGGATCTTTGTTGTGCTGATCGGGATCAGGAAGAGACTATATTTTGTCTAATGGCTGCTGTAAATAAACCAAATGGACTGTTGTTTTAACCCTGAGTGTGCCATTGTTTACCTCCAAGACCAGCAAAGCGAGTATTCCCCATCCACAGACAGTGTGGAACATTACAATATATATATATATATATATATAATATATATAAGAGAGAGAGAGAGAGAAAGCAGAATAGGCGAAAATGCAATTGTCGGCATCTGTAAAATTGTTACAGAACCCGACAGGATATAAGACATGGTTTACATACAGTAAACCATTGCATATCCTTTAATTTAACACCTACAGCTCCAAAATTCTACACACACACACTACTAACATTATTAGTGAGGACATATAAAAAAATAGCGGATATGCAATGGTTTACTGTATGTAAACCATGTCTCATATCCTGTCGGGTTCTGAAATGATTTTACAGATGCCGACAATTGAATTATCGGCTATTCTGCTATCTACCTCCGTATGAAATATAAATATATATATATATATATATATATATAACACATATATATGTGTCTTACTGACATTTACATATATATATATACACACTGTATATATGTTTTTTCACGAATATTTGAGGCAGGTACCTTTCCTACTTAGGGGCTGGCTAATTAGATCCAAGCATGCTCAGTAAAAAAAAAGTAATTTGACGGATCCGGCGCCCATAGGCTTCCATTCTAGCAAACGACAGATCCGTCGCTGTCAATTTTTTTGATGTACACAAAAAAAACGCTCCTTTGTCCGTTGTCTCCGGCCGGACAAACAATTATCGACGGATCAGGCGAAAGACGGATGAAATGTGAGGCCATCCGTCGCAATTGGTCGCTAATACAAGTCAATGAGAAAAAAACGGGTCTGTCGGCATCAGTTGCCGGATCCGTTTTTTCAAAATTCGACGGATTGCGACTGATAGCAAAAAACTGATGTGTGAAAGGGGCCATATTCAGAGTAATAACGTGTCTTTTTACTTTTCACTTTTTACTTGTCATTATAGTTGTGTACGATGTTCTCATGTACAATGCTGAATAATAGGCTGGTGGTATGTAAACAAAAGCTTATTATTAACATATGCTCTACGTGCTTCATGACACCTCAGAAAGCAATCATAGCAAGGAGACCTCTGAATGCCTGTTTGGCTTTTGTTGATAACTGAACTCATTCCCACCACCTCTGCATTGTGTCTCTAGGTCGTGCTGCAATTTTATTGGGTAGGATGCTTGCCAACACAAGGTCTATTGTGCAATTTCTGGTACTTGTGATACCATCTTGGCAGAGTTAATACCTTACTATTGTGCATCTAACATCTACTTCTAGCTGCCAGTTATAGCTTGCTACTACCCTGGTCTGCTGCTGTATCTGTCCCTAGTATCCTATATCTGTTGGTGTTTAGTTCCTCACCTTGATTCGTTTTTCTGTTTTAAGAGGGATTCTGTCCCTTTCACCTCCTCATTATTACCAGACTTGACAACTCTCTGCCATATCACTCCAACAGTCAGCAACCACTCAATGGACGTAACCCAGAGGGCCCTGTATTAGTTCATATCAGACTAAATGGTGAGGCTTGTGCAAAGCCTGTCCATGGATGCCCTGTTAAGAGCTGCCAGGCTATCATGAAGAGAGCTTCACTACAGAAAGTTGATCATTACTGGATGCTGAAGCCACCTTATTTTATTTAGATTTTGCTTAGGAAAAATCATCAGACCATGTTTGGTGTTAGTCCATCTACACGATGTTGAAACTTGGTGCTGTCTTAACACCACTATTGTTAGGGCTTACTCTGGTCATTCACTTGTGTCTCTGTTCCTCTACCATCAGGTCAATACAACAGACCTTTATTCTTCCCTGTCTCATATCTTGCTATGGATGAGTTGCAAAGGCAATGGTGTCTTTTTACAGGCGGGTACCTCATCAGCTTTTATAGTCACATAGGCATTCTCCCCTCCAACTGATGAAACCTTAGGTGGCACACCTTAGGCTTGATATGCTCATCCATTATTTACCACTCAAAGGATTTTTTTGGGTGTGGAGCTCCATCTGTTGCTCCTGCCCTCAGCAACTGAGTCTCAGTGATAGAAAGCTGGCTTTTAAGTGCTCATGTATGCACATCTAGAGTGCGTACAGGAGCTGTCCTGAAAAAACATCTCCAAGAATTTACTCCCTTTATTCCCTAATGCCCAGCTCCACATGTGCATAGAACCCCATAACGAGAGATGAGCAGATCATTTGAAGTTCAAATTCACCAACTTCATGAAAATATCTAAAAAAATATTCAATTTGTGGCGAATCTGAATACTGGAAAGCTTGTAAATGCTCAGAAAATACACATGGGGGAGGAGAGAGAACCACATTAACCATAAGGGCTTACACTCTATAGATAAGAGAGAGAACCCTGGTGACCATAGAGCCTACACTTTACAGGAGAGATAAAGAGAATAAAAGGACCCTGCTGACCATAAGAGCTTACACTCTACAGGAGAGAAAAACGAGGACCTTGCTGATCATAAGAGTTTACACTCTATAGCAGAGACTTTACCCAGTGACTCTGGAGATAGAAAATGACATGGCACAATGTGCTCCACTGGGAACCATTGATCTATGATGGCTTTGGTACTGACCACCAATGTAAAAGGTATGATAATCTGTAAGATGTCGTAGCTGCAGGACATTATGGTAAGGCTCGCGTGAAAATTCAAAATGACATTAGCCTTCTCACTGATGCTTCAGCAGTGTGAAAAAATGGTGTGGCGGAAATTTTTTTGGCGAACTACGAATTGAATGTCAAAATAAAAATGTTTGAATTCACGTGAAACCGTAAATTACTAGAAATTAGACTAGAATTCGATCCTTCGTGGATCAATTCAAACCTTTTCTACCCATAATTTCTCTTACCGGTCCCATGCCCACACCCACCAGCCCACCTGAAGCATTCCATACATAGTCAAATCAAAGGAAAAGTAAGTTATTGCATTAAAATATTACAGGGCTAACCACCCAACAAATAGTCAACATCATAATTAAATAACAAGAGTTTAATCAAAAGTGTGAAGGGCTTCTAACAGGGCAATTAATCACGGTCAGTCATTTTGTAAGAGGGTGATTATGAACAGTCTGTTTTCATCCCTCTACGGCTACGTTCCTACAATGAGCTTTTGTTTAGTTTTTGCTGTTGCAGAATTTGTAAACCAGTTTTGCATCTATTACTTAAATTAGGTTCTTTGTGTTTTTATTACGTTTTTGTGTTAATTTTTTTAACATGCTTTTTTATCGCATTTTTGACTGAGCAGTTTTTGTCTCTTTTGGTGTGTCATGTTTTATATAAAGCTGTTTTGTTTTTGATACTTCCTAGTATTTGCTTTGACAAAACTTTCATTAACATACTTAGGTGCAGAATACATGCGTTTTTTATGTATTTCTGAGGCGGAAACGCACTATAAACACATTATTATTGTTTATTATTCTAGTATAATTTATTCCATGTCGCTTTACATGTGAAAAGAGGTATACATAATAAAAAACAAATACAATTATTCTTGAACAAAGTGAGTCACTGATTGGTACATATAGGATCCTGCCCATGAGGGCTCACAGTCTACAAGGGATGGGTGAGGATACAGTAGGTTGAAGGTAGAGATGGTTGTGCAGCAGTATGGTGGAACGAGGGCTACTGCAGGTTGCATGCTTGTCGGAAGAGGTAGGTCTTCAGGTTCCTTTCTAAG
>JARQOD010000001.1:33343526-33370332 GCA_033576555.1 Oophaga sylvatica
CCGGGGAAGCAGGTAATCAGCTGTGCTGCGTCGCGATGACAGGCTCTGCCTGTCATTGCGATGTAGCAGAGCTGGATCGTCGTGGGACTATCGTTATGGACTGCGTCGGACAGGTGGTATACTGTTGGTTTGTTTTTTTTTTTTTTACAGGAGATCGATGGCGTCGCAGGAATGAGAGTATAATAAAAGAAATGAAAACTGTGTTGTCTCTTTTATTTCATTAAAATACTTTTTTCTTGCTGTGTCTTTTTTTTACACATTTAATAACTTTGGGATTAATAATGGATCGGTGTCTTATTGACGCCTCTCCATTATTAACCGGGCTTATTGTCACCGTGCAATCAACGGTGACAATAACCCCTTATTACCCCGCTTGCCACCGCTACAGGGCAAGTGGGAAGAGCCGGGTAAAGTGCCACAATTGGCACATCTTTTGATGCGCCAAATGTGGGGCTGCTGTAGCCTGGTATTATCAGGCTGTTGAGGGCCAAAATCCATGGGCCTTGACAGTCTTTTAATACCAGGCCGCAGCAGTCTGCATTTTACTTGGCTGGTTAACAAAAATAGGGGGGATCCCCACGCCGTTTTTTTTTCGAGGGGATCCCCTATTTTTGTTAACCAGCCAAGCTAAGCAGACTGCTGTGGCCTGGTATTATCAGGCTTGCAAGGTCCATGGATATTGGATCCTTACCAGCCTGAAAAACCAGGCCTCAGCGGTCTGCTTCATCTGGCTGGTTAACAAAAATAAGGGGGACCCCACGCTAATTTTTTTCGAGGGGATCCCCTATTTTTGTTAATCAGCCAAGATATGCAGACTGCTGTGGCCTGGTATTATCAGGCTGGCAAGGTCCATGGATCTTGGCTCCTTAACAGCCTGAAAATCCAGGCGCCTCAGCGGGCCCGCTTGCTTGCACGATTGGCTGGTGGTGAAAATAGTAGGGGGACGGACCCACCGCCACTTTTTTTTTTGAAGGGAACCCCTATTTTTGTTAAAACCAGATTCATCCTCTGACGTCACTGATTGTGTCCCTGGCTGACCTGAAGTGAAAGTGGAAAGCAATCAATTAAGCTTTCCACTTAAGGGCCCGTCTCACATAGCGATATCGCTACCGAGATCGCTGCTGAGTCACTAGTTTTGTGACGCAGCAGCGAGCTCACCAGCGATATCGCTGTGTGTGACATTCAGCGACGATCAGCCCCCCTGCCGGGTATCGCTGATCGTCGCTGAAATGTCAGGACCTTTGATCGCTGGTTTCCCGCCTGTCACACGCAGCGATGCGTGCCTGTCAGAGGGAAACCAGCGATCAAAAAAAGGTCCTGACATTTCTGCGACGATCAGCGATACCCGGCAGGGGGGCTGATCGTCGCTGAATGTCACACACAGCGATATCGCTGGTGAGCTCGCTGCTGCGTCACAAAACTAGTGACTCAGCAGCGATCTCGGTAGCGATATCGCTATGTGAGACGGGCCCTTAAGCGATGTTACCCGCAGTGTCGCTGTCCCAGATCGCTGCCTGAGCTGCCTGTTTGGCAGCTCAGCAGCGATCATGTAGCGATACACCAGCGATCCTGACAAGTGCATATCGTTGTCGGGATCGCTGGTGTATCGTTATGTGACACCCAGCCTTTACTCTCCTGTCAGGCAGGAGAGGAACTCATTCATTTGGGGTTTACTGTGAGGCTGCAGCATTAGCTGCGGTCCCTGCAGTAAACATTAACCCTTTCTGAAGGATTACACCGTGGGACCTGACTGTGCATGGGATAGGTAAGAATAATTTTGCTTTTTTATTTTATTTTTATTACAGGAAATGGTTTTTGCAGTAAAATAAAAGATGGTCAAAAACATGTGTCTTTATTTCATTAAAATGATTTTTAATTAAAGTGTGTGTGTTTTATTTTTATTTCATGCAATAGGATTAATAATTGATAGTTGTCTAATTGACAGCTCTCAATTATTAACCTGGCTTAAGGTCACCTTTCAATAGCAAGGTGGCTTTAACCCCATATTAACCCATTCGCCACCGCTACAGGGCAATGGGAATAGACGGGCAAAGTGCCAGAAAGGGCGAATCTAATTATAGATTTGTCTTTCCTGGGGTGTCTGGGGGCAGATGTTAGTAGCCGGGGGGGGGGGGGCAAAAATAATGGTCCCTCTCTGGGCTATTATTATCTGCCCCCACTCACTGGCTTTGTCTGTCTGGTTGCGAAAATAGGGCGGGAGCCCACGCATTTTTTTTCAGCAATTTTACACCTCATATATATATATACATGTCATTGAATTTGTGACACATATATATATATATTTATATTTGTAGTTCATACACTTCTACATAGTATAATAGCCGCTAATTCAATTGCCGGCTTTTGTGAAAATGCAGAACCCGACATGAAATGACACTTGGTGTACATAGGGTTAACCATGTCTTTTCATGTCCTTTGCTATCTAATTTGCACAAACAATTAAATCAGACTATGTGTGCAAAATTTCACACCTCTAGGGGTTAATTAAAGGTGTAAATTCGTAGCAAAAAAGTCCGTTTTTTTTTACAACGAATTTACACCTTTAATTAACCCCTACAGGTGTGAAATTTTGCACACATAGTCTGATTTAATTGTTTGTGCAAATTAGATAGCAAAGGACATGAAAAGAAATGTTTAACCCTATATACACCAAGTGTCATTTCATGTCGGGTGCTTCTGTCTTTTCACTGAAGCCGGCTTTACCCGGCAATTGAATCAAAGGATATTTTACTATGTAGAAGTGTATAAACTATACATATATGTATATATATATGTCACAATGACATGTATATATATATATATGTATTCTATGTGTGTATATTTAGTGTTTACAAGGAAAGAATGGGGTTTTTTTAGTTGCGATATTTTGTTCCCATAGACTTACATGGGACTTCCGGTATCGGTATCGGGTATCGCCGATTTTTTAGTGATATCGGCGATACCATTCCGATTCCGATACTTTAGCATATCGGAAAGTATCGCTCAACTCTAGTAATGGAGTATCAGCTGCATCAGGCGCAATCAACTCGCAATTTGCGCCGTTCACACTTCACCACTACTGAGTGGGCCTCTATGAAGGACATCTGCCACGTTTTGCGTGCGTTTGATGAGTCAACGCGGATGGCGAGTGCAGATGATGCACTAGTCAGCCTGACTGTCCCCCTTATCTGCCTGCTTCAAAAAACACTGCAAGCACTAAGGGATGAGGTTTTGGAAGAGGTGGAGGATGAGGAGTCACAAATTCCATCACCTTCTGGACAGTCAGCGCAACGTGGTTCCTCACAAAGGGCTGGGCAGGGCTCACTTTGTGAGGAGGATGAGGAGGAGTCAATGGAGGAGGAAGACATCGCTCCAGAGGGAGGTACACAACGCTCTAGTCAGTATGTAGAGCGAGGGTGGGGTGATGCAGAGCAGGCAGAGATGACGCCTCTTGCAGGGGACAGCGTTTCTTGGCCAGTTGGGAGTCTGCAGCACATGGTTGATTTCATGCTGCAGTGCCTGAGAAACGACCGCCGCATCGCCCACATTCTCACCACGTCTGATTATTGGGTGTACACCCTCCTAGACCCTCGCTACCGGGACAACTTACAAAGCCTCATCACACCGTTGAACCGGGAGCGTAAAATGCGGGAGTACCAAGACACACTGGTGCAATCCATAATGTTCTCCATTCCAGCCCAGAGCACTGCTGCTGCTACTGCTTTACAAAGCAGCTCTGTGCGTCGAGGCAGTGGAGACAGCTCTGCAACAAGAGGGAGCACAAGCAGCGCCTCTGCACAGGGCAAGACCAGTATGTTCCAAATGTGGCGAAGTTTTGTGGCAGCGCCACAAATGTCTACACCATCCGAGACGACTCCAGTCAGCAGGAGGCAACGTTTCCGTAAGATGGTGACAGACTACATGTCTTTCCCTCTCAGTGTACTCCCAGATGGCTCTTCCCCATTCAAGTTTTGGGTCTCTAAGCTGGATACATGGCCAGAGCTTAGCCAGTATGCATTGGAGGTGCTGGCTTGCCCTGCTGCCAGTGTATTATCGGAGCGCGTCTTTAGTGCTACAGGTGGTGTACTAACAGACCGTCGCATGTGACTATCCTCCGATAATGTAGACCGGCTTACTTTTCTGAAAATGAACAAGGCATGGATCTCGCCAGAATTTGTCTGTCCGTTTTCAGATTAAATAACTGGTTCGCAACGTTATCCATGTCTCCTGTTATGTTCATCTTTCTACCACCTGAACTCTACTCCCTGGGCTACAACACTGCCAGTTGCTGCTCAGAAGTGTCGTGTCCACAGACCAATACACAAGCTATAGTGTTAGTGGGGTTCAGTAACGCCAGCTGTTCCCCTGCTGTGTGGCTGGCAAGAAGTCTACTGTTCCCTACACATGCACCGAAAAACCCATGTGGAACATGCTCCAAATAGGGAAGAGCCGTCACCCTGATTGTTATGCTTAAAACAGGAAATTGTGAAGTTTTCCAGGCCTAGAATGATAAATTTTTATAACAAATATGGACAAATAATAATTTGTCATCACAGCGCATATCTGCACATGTCTATTAGAAATGGTAACAAAAACTAAAACATAGTCTTCACTTTTTGAAATTAATGCATAAAAGTACATATTCATACTTATCAATTAATGCTTTTTAGGGAACTTTATCTGTACCTGTAAGATAATGCAGTCAATGGATGTACGAATCATAAAATCCTCATCATCATCATCACAAGTTTTATTTATGACAGACATTATAAAATACACGTACTGATGCCAACTGTAACTTCACACACCATATATAAAATGGCCAGCATCTAAACCTGGTAATAATGTGCAATAATAAATTATTACATCTAGAAAGTGCATCATGCATACTGACAATAGGTAGTTATACCTGCAAGTGCTGTTGAAACATGTACAACAGATATAAATTAATAATGGTATATAGGTATCACAGTGCATAGTTACTCATGGACAATGTCGATGTAATACTGTACCTCAATAAAGTCAGCGTCAACCATTATGCTTGTTAGTCTTGTAGATTGTTAAAGAGGGAACGTGCTTTTTTTGTTGGTCATAGGTGGAGTATTAGACAGTAAGTGATTACTGCTGTCGTATTTTTGGCGTCCCTAGGGCACAATAACGCTGCGTAACGTCACATTTTATAGAGTCATCTAATTGACACACGCTACCCTACCCTACGCGTGACAGTAGGAAAGTAGTGTTGACGGATAAAGCCTTGCGCAACCAGACATGCTTTTACCCTCTTCAACACTGTACAAGCAAAAAATGCATGATTGCAGCCGCAGACTTTATTGACGTACAGTATAACATCGCCATTACCCATCAGAGGCTGTCCACTGTCTGATACAGACATAGAATATACCTTTGCTATCTGTAGCCTTTGTTTCACCTACACTTGCAGGCACACACTTACATTGTGACAATGCATAATGTTTTTTTAAATGGTTATTTTTTATCGTACATTATTGCGTCATCACATTGATGAGTCCATGCTGGACATGTCATACATGCTGTACAAAGTAACGATTTTATTAACTTAAATAATTGAAATGTCTGTGACTGTCACATATAAATTGCAATGATGATGATGAGTGACTATTACAAAATCCATTGTCTTCACTATGTTATGGTTTAACATAGCGTTCCTTAAGCATTATTCATAAATACAAAAATGGACTTTTATTCTTAAATTTACAACACTATATTTTGTAACCAATTTTTTGGGTGGTGTGTTGTTCCATTTCTTGTTGGCATGTGCATATATGCGTTTATATTTGCAGGGTCTTTATTTTTATTCTTCAAGTTAGGAAACATGTGTATCTTCGTACCGTTTTAGCCAGTAGATAGACAAATATTTAGACTTGAGAGTCCGCAGTGGTTGATACCTTTTAATGGATAACTGAAAAGATGGTAACAAATTGCAAGCTTTCGAGGCTACTCACGTCTCTTCATCAGGCAAAGACTAAAACAAAAAATGAAGCATCACATATTTCTATACACAACAGGACACAGGAATAGTGCAATAGGTAAGACAAGTAAGTCACGTGTAGCAGAACTGTCATTATGACAGAGGGATGAACATAAATATTGGAACAGTTCCTAGATAAGGATAGAAAGTTTTATTGCCCTCTGATTGGGGTCTGGTTTTCTGTTTTCATGCCCCTGGAAGGGCAGAGACGCAGATTCCTTAATTGATATAGAATGACATAAATCCCTGTGATCTATTCATTCCATCACTAAGAGTGTCAAAGGTCATGATGAGCTTATATTCTGAAACCTTTGTATCTTTCTCATATTTGAAGTTATATTTTAATACCAGTAATTCCATATCCATCATGCTATGACCGGGCATACAAAAGTGTTTTGCCACAGGTAAATCCATTATTTTTTCTCTTATTGTGTGGCGCTGATAATTCATCCTTGTTCTCATTTTTTGGCCGGTCTCCCCTCACTTGTCCCTCCCTCACTTGTCTTACCTATTCCTGTGTCCTGTTGTGTGTGGAAATATGTGATTCTTAATTTTTTGTTTTAGTCTTAGCCTGATGAAGAGACCTGAGTAGTCTCGAAAGCTTGGAATTTGTTACCATCTTTTCAGTTAGCCATTAAACGGTATCAACCACTGAGGACTCTCAAGTCTAAATATTTTTCTATTCTTGGAATTGAAATTCATCATTTTATTGTCCTAGTAAAACTTAATTTATTCTTGTTTGAAGTACATACATTTGCAATGGCCACGTAACAAGGCAATAACTCAATATTTTATGCCTACACCCTCCTTGACCCTGGGCTTCAACACCACCAGTTGCTGCTCAGAAGTGTTAGATGCACAGATGAAAACAATCGCTGATGTGTTTGTGAGGTTCAGTAATGCCTGCTGTTCCCCTGCTGTGTGTCTGGCAAAAATTACTGCTGCTAACTACAACTTCTACTTCAAACATCTCATACAAGGCCTCTGCCTACACCCTCCTTGACCCTGGGCTTCAACACCGCCAGTTGCTGCTCAGAAGTGTTAGATGCACAGATGAAAACAATCGCTGATGTGTTTGTGGGGTTCAGTAACGCCTGCTGTTCCCCTGCTGTGTGTCTGGCAAAAATTACTGCTGCTAACTACAACTTCAACTTCAAACATCTCATACAAGGCCTCTGCCTACACCCTCCTTGACCCTGGGCTTCAACACCGCCAGTTGCTGCTCAGAAGTGTTAGATGCACAGATGAAAACAATCGCTGATGTGTTTGTGGGGTTCAGTAACGCCTGCTGTTCCCCTGCTGTGTGTCTGGCAAAAATTACTGCTGCTAACTACAACTTCAACTTCAAACATCTCATACAAGGCCTCTGCCTACACCCTCCTTGACCCTGGGCTTCAACACCGCCAGTTGCTGCTCAGAAGTGTTAGATGCACAGATGAAAACAATCGCTGATGTGTTTGTGGGGTTCAGTAACACCTGCTGTTCTCCTGCTGTGTGTCTGGCAAAAATTACTGCTAGCTACCTACACATGGTGAAAAAAGCATGACATGTCAAAGTGTCTAGTGCTACACATAGATATGAGGCTACACCCTGATTTCTAAGCTGTAAACATTTGAAACGTCAGCTTTAAAACCATAAAATGATTAGTCTTTGTCACAAATCTGTAACAAAATAATTGTGACATATTATTTCAGATATGCACATGTCGAAAACAAATGCTAACACAAAAGCCTACTTATGCTATAGGATACTGATGGTCAACCTTGTCACTCCATAGCTTAGACAAATCCAACTCACATCATGACTCAAATGCTGCAATGTTGGAAGTGCATATTGTGGGTTGAACCTTGACAACAGCTGCAGTGCGAAGGTTAGACTTCAGTGTTCTTGGCTTTTAAATAAAAGCTTACAAGTAAATATAATAATCCAATGTTGATTAAGGGACGTGATGTACACCTGTAATATTGTGCAAACAATGCATGTAGGAATAGTCCTCTTCAACATTAATTATATTTGTGTCATTTTAAAAAATACATATTTAATTAGAAAGTTAACAGCCCATATCATAAAGGTCCTTCATGTAAACATGATAATCGCTAACAAAAATAATGCATTACCTTGTTAAAGTCAATAGTGCATAGTCACAATAGCAAAATATATACCTGTAAGTGGTGCTGAAAGAACGACAACTGATAGAATAGGTGAATGATATCTATTTATCAGACTGAATAGCGACACCTGTACAATGTCGATATAATACTGTACCTTAACAAAACAGCTGTGTCACACCTCACACTCGTTTTTCTTGTAGCTTGTTATGTAATAGGGCACATGCGTGTATGTTTCATCATAGGTGCATGTTTACTGAGTAAAGCAGTCATGACAACACCTTTGTGTTGTCGGTACGGTTGCTATGATGAACGATGCGCACCGTGAATGTTAGTATGCGTCATAAGACGCACAGACGCTCCAATACCCAATGCGTCACAGCAGGAAGCCAGTCTGTGCGTCCAAACAAAGGCGCAACCATACATGCACGTAACCTTTTATAAAGCTATATAAAAAAAAGGATGTAGTAGTAACGCACACTTTATTGAGGTACAGTATTACATCGCCATTCAACATCTGTGGCTATGCAGTCTCATCTATATATACCTTATCTATCCGTTGTCATGCTTGCAAGTCCACAGTCAGGCATAAATAGCTGTTTTGACTATGCACTATGCACTTTTTAAAGTTTTTGTTTGTTAATATAAATGATTGGCACATATTATCAGTATTACATGATGGAAATTTTAGATATTTTTAAAAACTTTTTAGTGATATTATTCACCAAATGTAAACTTTTATGAATGTCAAAGATAACTTGTAATGCTGATTATGTTTTTAAGTCAGCCATTCATTGTCTACACAATAGAAATGGTGTACATACTGTTACTTAGCCATCATTAATGGATTCTGATATGTACTTGTATGCTTTTATTTTAAACCGTATAGCAGATTATTTAACCTATTTTAATTGTGGTTTGCATTGCTTTTCAACATGTTAATGTATGCGTTTATGTTTGTAAATTATTAATTTACATATATTTTTTTAAGTAAAATCATCATCTTATGGTACTAAAGGTTATATTTCTCTTGTTTGGAGTATAGACATTTTTAATTGACACGTAACAAGGAAAATACTTGATCTAGTATTTAAACATCCTCCTTGACCCTGGGCTCCAACACCGCCAGTTGTTGCTCGGAAGTGCTGTTAGCACAGTGAACACTTGCTCCTGTGTTATGGGGTTCAGTAATGTCAGCTTTCCCCTGCTGTGTGTACGGCAAACAGTCCTGCTGCCTCCACCCTGTTGTCTTCTCATGCCTGGGCTCAACACCGCCAGTTGTTGCTCGGAAGTGCTGTTAGCACAGTGAACACTTGCTCCTGTGTTACTGGGGTTCAGTAATGTCAGCTGTTCCCCTGCTGTGTGTACGGCAAACAGTCCTGCTGCCTCCACCCTGTTGTCTTCTCATGCCTGGGCTACAACACCACCAGTTGTTGCTCGGAAGTGCTGTTAGCACAGTGAACACTTGCTCCTGTGTTATGGGGTTCAGTAATGTCAGCTGTTCCCCTGCTGTGTGTACGGCAAAACAGTCCTGCTGCCTCCACCCTGTTGTCTTCTCATGCCTGGGCTACAACACCGCCAGTTGTTGCTCGGAAGTGCTGTTAGCACAGTGAACACTTGCTCCTGTGTTATTGGGGTTCAGTAATGTCAGCTGTTCCCCTGCTGTGTGTACGGCAAACAGTCCTGCTGCCTCCACCCTGTTGTCTTCTCATGCCTGGGCTACAACACCGCCAGTTGTTGCTCGGAAGTGCTGTTAGCACAGTGAACACTTGCTCCTGTGTTATTGGGGTTCAGTAATGTCAGCTGTTCCCCTGCTGTGTGTACGGCAAACAGTCCTGCTGCCTCCACCCTGTTGTCTTCTCATGCCTGGGCTACAACACCGCCAGTTGTTGCTCGGAAGTGCTGTTAGCACAGTGAACACTTGCTCCTGTGTTATTGGGGTTCAGTAATGTCAGCTGTTCCCCTGCTGTGTGTACGGCAAACAGTCCTGCTGCCTCCACCCTGTTGTCTTCTCATGCCTGGGCTACAACACCGCCAGTTGTTGCTCGGAAGTGCTGTTAGCACAGTGAACACTTGCTCCTGTGTTACTGGGGTTCAGTAATGTCAGCTGTTCCCCTGCTGTGTGTACGGCAAACAGTCCTGCTGCCTCCACCCTGTTGTCTTCTCATGCCTGGGCTACAACACCGCCAGTTGTTGCTCGGAAGTGCTGTTAGCACAGTGAACACTTGCTCCTGTGTTATGGGGTTCAGTAATGTCAGCTGTTCCCCTGCTGTGTGTACGGCAAACAGTCCTGCTGCCTCCACCCTGTTGTCTTCTCATGCCTGGGCTACAACACCGCCAGTTGTTGCTCGGAAGTGCTGTTAGCACAGTGAACACTTGCTCCTGTGTTACTGGGGTTCAGTAATGTCAGCTGTTCCCCTGCTGTGTGTACGGCAAACAGTCCTGCTGCCTCCACCCTGTTGTCTTCTCATGCCTGGGCTACAACACCGCCAGTTGTTGCTCGGAAGTGCTGTTAGCACAGTGAACACTTGCTCCTGTGTTATGGGGTTCAGTAATGTCAGCTGTTCCCCTGCTGTGTGTACGGCAAACAGTCCTGCTGCCTCCACCCTGTTGTCTTCTCATGCCTGGGCTACAACACCGCCAGTTGTTGCTCGGAAGTGCTGTTAGCACAGTGAACACTTGCTCCTGTGTTATTGGGGTTCAGTAATGTCAGCTGTTCCCCTGCTGTGTGTACGGCAAACAGTCCTGCTGCCTCCACCTGTTGTCTTCTCATGCCTGGGCTACAACACCGCCAGTTGTTGCTCGGAAGTGCTGTTAGCACAGTGAACACTTGCTCCTGTGTTATTGGGGTTCAGTAATGTCAGCTGTTCCCCTGCTGTGTGTACGGCAAACAGTCCTGCTGCTCCACCCTGTTGTCTTCTCATGCCTGGCTACAACACCGCCAGTTGTTGCTGGAAGTGCTGTTAGCACAGTGAAAACTTGCTCCTGTGTTTTGGGGTTCAGTAATGTCAGCTTTCCCCTGCTGTGTGTACGGCAAACAGTCCTGCTGCCTCCACCTGTTGTCTTCTCATGCCTGGGCTCAACACCGCAGTTGTTGCTCGGAAGTGCTGTTAGCACAGTGAACACTTGCTCCTGTGTTATGGGGTTCAGTAATGTCAGCTGTTCCCCTGCTGTGTGTACGGCAAACAGTCCTGCTGCCTCCACCCTGTTGTCTTCTCATGCCTGGGCTCAACACCGCCAGTTGTTGCTCGGAAGTGCTGTTAGCACAGTGAAACTTGCTCCTGTGTTATGGGTTCAGTAATGTCAGCTGTTCCCTGCTGTGTGACGGCAAACAGTCCTGCTGCCTCCACCCTGTTTCTTCTCATCCTGGGCTACAACACCGCAGTTGTTGCTCGGAAGTGCTGTTAGCACAGTAACACTTGCTCCTGTTACTGGGTTCAGTAATGTCAGCTGTTCCCCTGCTGTGTGTACGGCAAAAGTCCTGCTGCCTCCACCCTGTTGTCTTTCGCCTGGGCTACAACACCGCCATTGTTGCTCGGAAGTGCTGTAGCAAAGTGAACACTTGCTCCTGTGTTATTGGGTTCAGTAATGTCAGCTATTCCCTCGTGTGTACGGCAAACAGTCTGTGCCTCCACCCTGTTGTCTTCTCATCCTGGGCTACAACACGCCATTGTTGCTGGAAGTGCTGTTGCACAGTGAAACTTGCTCTGTTTATGGGTTCATAATGTCAGCTTTCCCCTGCTGTGTGTACGGCAAACAGTCCTGCTGCCTCCACCTGTTGTCTTCATCCTGGCTACCTGTTGTCTTCTCATGCCTGGGCTCAACACCGCCAGTTGTTGCTCGGAAGTGCTGTTAGCACAGTGAACACTTGCTCCTGTGTTTGGGGTTCATAATGTCAGCTGTTCCCCTGCTGTGTGTACGGCAACAGTCCTGCTGCCTCCACCCTGTTTCTTCTCATGCCTGGGCTACAACACCGCCAGTTGTTGCTCGGAAGTGCTGTTAGCACAGTGAACACTTGCTCCTGTGTTATTGGGTTCAGTATGTCAGCTGTTCCCCTGCTGTGTGTACGGCAAACAGTCCTGCTGCCTCACCCTGTTGTCTTCTCATGCCTGGTAAACACCCCCAGTGTTGCTCGGAAGTGCTGTTAGCACAGTGAACACTTGCTCCTGTGTTATTGGGTTCAGTAATGTCAGCTTTCCCCTGCTGTGGTACGGCAAACAGTCCTGCTGCCTCCACCCGTTGTCTTCTCATGCCCGGTACACACCGCCAGTTGTTGCTCGGAAGTGCTGTTAGCACAGTGAACACTTGCTCCTGTGTTATGGGTTCATAATGTCAGCTGTTCCCCTGCTGTGTGTACGGCAAACAGTCCTGCTGCCTCCACCCTGTTGTCTTCTCATGCCTGGGCTACAACACCGCCAGTTGTTGCTCGGAAGTGCTGTTAGCACAGTGAACACTTGCTCCTGTGTTATTGGGGTTCAGTAATGTCAGCTGTTCCCCTGCTGTGTGTACGGCAAACAGTCCTGCTGCCTCCACCCTGTTGTCTTCTCTGCCTGGGCTACAACACCGCCAGTTGTTGCTCGGAAGTGCTGTTAGCACAGTGAACACTTGCTCCTGTGTTATTGGGGTTCAGTAATGTCAGCTGTTCCCCTGCTGTGTGTACGGCAAACAGTCCCCTGCCTCCACCCTGTTTCTTCTCATCCTGGGCTCAACACCGCCAGTTGTTGCTCGGAAGTGCTGTTACACGTAACACTGCTCTGTTTATGGGTCAGTAATCAGTTTCCCTGCGTGGTAGCAACTCTGCTGCTCACCGTTGTCTTCCATGCTGGTACAAACCAGTGTTTCGTGTGACAAGGAACAATGCCCTGTGTATTGGGTTCAGTAATGCGCGTTCCTGCCTGTTACTAAACAGTCCTTCTGCTCCCCCTGTTGTCTTCTCATGCCTGGGCTACAACACCGCCAGTTGTTGCTCGGAAGTGTGTTAGCACAGTGAACACTTGCTCCTGTGTATGGGGTTCAGTAATGTCAGCTGTTCCCCTGCTGTGTGTACGGCAAACAGTCCTGCTGCCTCCACCCTGTTGTCTTCTCATGCCTGGGCTACAACACCGCCAGTTGTTGCTCGGAAGTGCTGTTAGCACAGTGAACACTTGCTCCTGTGTTACTGGGGTTCAGTAATGTCAGCTGTTCCCCTGCTGTGTGTACGGCAAACAGTCCTGCTGCCTCCACCTGTTGTCTTCTCATGCCTGGGCTACAACACCGCCAGTTGTTGCTCGGAAGTGCTGTTAGCACAGTGAACACTTGCTCCTGTGTTATTGGGGTTCAGTAATGTCAGCTGTTCCCCTGCTGTGTGTACGGCAACAGTCCTGCTGCCTCCACCCTGTTGTCTTCTCATGCCTGGGCTACAACACCGCCAGTTGTTGCTCGGAAGTGCTGTTAGCACAGTGAACACTTGCTCCTGTGTTATTTGGGGTTCAGTAATGTCAGCTGTTCCCCTGCTGTGTGTACGGCAAACAGTCCTGCTGCCTCCACCCTGTTGTCTTCTCATGCCTGGGCTACAACACCGCCAGTTGTTGCTCGGAAGTGCTGTTAGCACAGTGAACACTTGCTCCTGTGTTATTGGGGTTCAGTAATGTCAGCTGTTCCCCTGCTGTGTGTACGGCAAACAGTCCTGCTGCCTCCACCCTGTTGTCTTCTCATGCCTGGGCTACAACACCGCCAGTTGTTGCTCGGAAGTGCTGTTAGCACAGTGAACACTTGCTCCTGTGTTACTTGGGTTCAGTAATGTCAGCTGTTCCCCTGCTGTGTGTACGGCAAACAGTCCTGCTGCCTCCACCCTGTTGTCTTCTCATGCCTGGGCTACAACACCGCCAGTTGTTGCTCGGAAGTGCTGTTAGCACAGTGAACACTTGCTCCTGTGTTATGGGGTTCAGTAATGTCAGCTGTTCCCCTGCTGTGTGTACGGCAAACAGTCCTGCTGCCTCCACCCTGTTGTCTTCTCATGCCTGGGCTACAACACCGCCAGTTGTTGCTCGGAAGTGCTGTTAGCACAGTGAACACTTGCTCCTGTGTTATGGGGTTCAGTAATGTCAGCTGTTCCCTGCTGTGTGTACGGCAAACAGTCCTGCTGCCTCCACCCTGTTGTCTTCTCATGCCTGGGCTACAACACCGCCAGTTGTTGCTCGGAAGTGCTGTTAGCACAGTGAACACTTGCTCCTGTGTTACTGGGGTTCAGTAATGTCAGCTGTTCCCCTGCTGTGTGTACGGCAAAACAGTCCTGCTGCCTCCACCCTGTTGTCTTCTCATGCCTGGGCTACAACACCGCCAGTTGTTGCTCGGAAGTGCTGTTAGCACAGTGAACACTTGCTCCTGTGTTATTGGGGTTCAGTAATGTCAGCTTTCCCCTGCTGTGTGTACGGCAAACAGTCCTGCTGCCTCCACCCTGTTGTCTTCTCATGCCTGGGCTACCAACACCAGCCAGTTGTTGCTCGGAAGTGCTGTTAGCACAGTGAACACTTGCTCCTGTTTATGGGGTTCAGTAATGTCAGCTGTTCCCCTGCTGTGTGTACGGCAAACAGTCCTGCTGCCTCCACCCTGTTGTCTTCTCATGCCTGGGCTACAACACCGCCAGTTGTTGCCGGAAGTGCTGTTAGCACAGTGAACACTTGCTCCTGTGTTATGGGGTTCAGTAATGTCAGCTGTTCCCCTGCTGTGTGTACGCAAACAGTCCTGCTGCCTCCACCCTGTTGTCTTCTCATGCCTGGGCTACAACCCGCCAGTTGTTGCTCGGAAGTGCTGTTAGCACAGTGAACACTTGCTCCTGTGTTATTGGGGTTTAGTAATGTCAGCTGTTCCCCTGCTGTGTGTACGGCAAACAGTCCTGCTGCCTCCACCCTGTTGTCTTCTCATGCCTGGGCTCCAACACCGACAGTTGTTGCTCGGAAGTGTCATTGGCACGGGTACTCACTCCTGTCCAGACTGGTTACAGCACGCCATCTGTTTCCTGTCAGTGTAAACGTCACTTAGCCTCCAATAAGTTGTCCTGTCGTGTTGCAGTCGGGTTAGCCGACTCTATGGTGTCTGGAGTTTAGGTGCTTCCTATATGTGCTGCGGGATATGCAAATAAAGGCTGTTTCTGTTGTGACAATAGGACAATCACCCACTGTAGTACTGTGGGATTCGGTAACTGCGGCCGGCTCGCGGCCTGTCAACTTAAATTTCCATGGGTACCTTCTGCTACCCGTCCGGGTTCCAGTACCGTCAGCTGGTTCTCCGCAGTGCCTTTGGCCTAGGTGCCTCCATCTCGGTATCCGAGTTCCAGCAACGTCTGCTGGTCCTTGGTAGTGCTTTGGAGCACAGGTACCTCCTGCTTAGTAACCGTGTCCCAGTAACGTCAGCTGGTCCTCGGTTGTGCCATTGGCTCTTTTCCTTCTGCTGCCCCTCCGGGTTCCAGCACAGTCAGCTGGTCCTCGTCACTTGCATTGGCTCTTGTACCTTCTGCTACCCGTCCGGGTTCCAGTACCGTCAGCTGGTTCTCCGCAGTGCCTTTGGCCTAGGTGCCTCCATCTCGGTATCCGAGTTCCAGCAACGTCTGCTGGTCCTTGGTAGTGCTTTGGAGCACAGGTACCTCCTGCTTAGTAACCGTGTCCCAGTAACGTCAGCTGGTCCTCGGTTATGCCATTGGCTCTTTTCCTTCTGCTGCCCCTCCGGGTTCCAGCACAGTCAGCTGGTCCTCGTCACTTGCATTGGCTCTTGTACCTTCTGCTACCCGTCCGGGTTCCAGTACCATCAGCTGGTTCTCCGCAGTGCCTTTGGCCTAGGTGCCTCCATCTCGGTATCCGAGTTCCAGCAACGTCTGCTGGTCCTTGGTAGTGCTTTGGAGCACAGGTACCTCCTGCTTAGTAACCGTGTCCCAGTAATGTCAGCTGGTCCTCGGTTGTGCCATTGGCTCTTTTCCTTCTGCTGCCCCTCCGGGTTCCAGCACAGTCAGCTGGTCCTCGTTACTTGCATTGGCTCTTGTACCTTGTGCTACATTTACAAATTGAAGATTTTT
This sequence comes from Oophaga sylvatica, assembly GCA_033576555.1. NCBI lineage: Eukaryota > Metazoa > Chordata > Amphibia > Anura > Dendrobatidae > Oophaga > Oophaga sylvatica. The sequence goes on from JARQOD010000001.1 coordinate 33,359,689, forward strand.
TCAATGTTTTTTTGGGAAATCACTCTGGATCTCCAACAATGAAGATGACGACCCTTATGACCACCCCGAAGAAGATGACCACCACAAGGATGACGAGCATCTAGCCAACCAGCCTAAACACCATCACAAAGAAGAAATAAAAGATTACCAAACAGGACTAAGAAGGTTAAGACAAACTACAAGATACAGAACAAGAGACTTAAGAACAATAAGCAGAAGATCAAAAAGCAGAAGAACATGAAGTATAAGACCAAAATGAAGAGCAAAATATATGCTCTAAATTATAAGCAGAAGAAGACTAAGCAGTGTATGGGGGTGAGTCCGTTCCTCCTCGTGGTGCCCCTGGAAAATGCCTGCTGCTGCAGGCTAAACTGAACACGGACAAATACTGTTGTAATTTAAATCTTTTGTGACAGCAAGAACGGAAGGATGAAAAATTCATACTTTGACAGATTACAAGTACAGGAATCTCTGTCCAAAATAAGAATATGATGAAGAAGATGAAGTAGAATATGAATAAGAATAATAGTTTAATAAGAAGAATATGAGTAATGTTAACAAAAAGATGAATAGCAAGAAGTTTAAGAAGAAGATAAAGAAGGTGAAGATGAAGAATAATTTGATGAAAAAGATGATGCTGCTGAAGATTATGAAGGAGAAAGTGTGTCAAAAGTTAAAAAGGTGAAGAGCATGGAAGTTGTGAAATATACATATTTGCCAAAATAGAAAAAACGTTAACAACATTGTCAATTTCTTCGTCAATCCGAACATCTTTAAAAAAAAAATATTTATGCTATTCCATTTGATTGGGTTAAACATCTATGCCTTTAATGTCTCCTCAACCTCCCCCAATACATTCTACATTACTCTTTGTTGTTTTCCTTCATGTACAATTAACCAACAAGGCAAGAATGGGTTTTTTTTAATTCCGATATTTTGTTCCCATAGACTTACATTGGATTTCCGGTATCGGTATCGGGTATCGCCGATATTTTTTGGGTATCGGCGATACCATTCCGATACCGATACTTTTGGATATCGGAAAGTATCGCTCAACACTACTGAAATGAACTAACTTTTTGATGATATTCTAATTTTTTGAGAAGCACCTGTATATAATATGAAATTTGGATTCTGGGGAGAATCACGATCCAATTTCTCGGTAATTCATTTATAAGGTTACCCTGTGTTAAATTAACGTTGATTTTTTTTTACAACCACTTTGTGAGCATATTACGACTTCATCTAATTATCTTAATTAAATATGTTCTAAATTCCTAGCAAACAGAATTGAATGACATTAGCAAAGCTCTGCCTTTTATCAGCTTTAGAAAATTAAATGTTGTCATTGAAAGAACAAGCTACGTGCACTGAACTGTCAAACTTCACATAATAAATAATACGCTGCCATCGGCAGAAATGCTTTACCTGGTCCGATGCAAAATGATGCAATTACACCCAAAATGCAGACAATGCTAATGTACGGTACCCACGATGCCCGATCCTATTAACAAAGCAAATATTTCAAAATATAAAAACACCAATGACAATACATGAGGCTACAACACTGCTTAAAAGAGGACCTGTCACTTGCTCAAAAATATTGAGATAATTTCTCGTAAATATCCCTGAGCTCCCCTGACTCTAACGCTGATTTCCATTCTGTGCTACTTTGCTCCATTGCAGACATATCTACATTTGTTTATGCTGGAGCGCAGAATGTGAAATCTCTGCTTGCGGCCCAAAAGGGGATTTCTTCATAGCTTTCTTTTCCCTCCCAAATATTGTCAATCACAGCTCAGCAGCTGATCTTTAAGTCTCAGGAGCTTGCAAGCTGTTTAACTACATTTTTTTTTAGCAACCAATATGTTCTCTTCAAGATACTATTTAACTACATTTCTGGCAATTTGACACTTGGAATTGCAGAAATTTGAAAATCCAGAACTTTTTCTCTAGTTTAAAACTCAAAAATTATCTATAATTTCACAAACACACAATTTTACAAAAAAATGTATTCTGTGCCCCAAATAGAATTTTATTTTTAGAAAATCTAATTTTCTATAAAATAAAAACACTTAGTGTCTCAGAAAGTACAACATATTATTGGTTGTCACATTTTGCCTTAAATTTATAGTATTTGTATCAAAAAAGTGTTCTGTGCAACATCTAGGTGGGCTCCTGTCCTGGGCAGCAGTTCTAATGACCCACCAAAATTTGAGCTGAAAATTTCACATTGGAAATGGTGAAAATTCCTGGGGCTCATTCAGACATCCATTTTTTTGTGCACAAGTGCTATCTGAATTCTTCACGGATAGCACTTGTATTATATTAGTGAATGCAGTCATTCACTTGTCCTTGATTTTTCATGGACTGAGCTGTCCACGAAAATAGCAGAGACATGCCTGATGTTGATCAGAGTGTCGGACCAAAATAAGCAATGCAAGTCTATGGTTTGTGAAAAAATTAGACCGCTCAAATGTGGTCCAATTCTCATGGACTGCAAGACAGGAAAAGATAGAAAAACCTTTTTTCCTTTTCACACAAAGGGAACACTGCTGGAACAGCACCGACACTGGCTCTCCCAGGGATTGCGTGACATTCTAATGTCATGTGATCCCTGTGGCCAATCAGCACTGGCTTCACACTCCAAGTCTTTGGTCGACTCACATACATCTGGAGGAAGTGAAAGAGCAGCGAGCAACAGCTGTAACAGTACCAGAGGGAGTTTAGTTGTATTTATTTTAAAAGGGGGAAAATAGCGATTGAGAACGGGTTGAGTGGACAACCTATACAAATTAAAAATACAAGTGAAAAGCATTTCTTAAGAATAGCTTAGGGCCTAGGAATAAGTCTAGCTTAAAGTTTCAATCCAGAAAAAAATGTAAAATAACTTGTGAAAAACTAGTCATACAACATCTTATGGAAATCTACTTAAATACAAACAGAAAATTCTCACCTGGAATGCCAATGATATAGTCAATATTCCGAAAAATGTTGTCATCAACCCAAAACCACCAATAAGAAGAACCCTTCTTCCAAGTTTTTCAACAGTCATTCCCTAGAGATATGCACGAAAATATTCATATCATTAAATGCTGAAATCACAATACAAACCCTTACATAGCAAAAAATAGCAAACAAACCCTTCCTGACAAGGTCATTTTTTGGTCTTTGTGCTTGAATTGATTTCCTCCCCTTCTTTGACAAGACACACTGTAACTTTTTTGCATGAATGGTTGTTGTGGACGAGTTATATTTTTGCATGACATCATTTATTTTTTCATATAATTTACTGGAAACAGGAAAATTTTCAGGTGGGGTTGTGTAGTGAAAAAATGTACCGTAATTCTGTCGCCTATTTTAGGGTCTGCAGTCTTTAATGTCCCTTCGATAAAGACTCCAGATCATTACAAATGTAATATGTAAAAAAATGAAAAAAATTCCTTATACCCACCTTACCGCTCACCTCTCCGGCCCCTCTATTTTGTCACCTGTCCGGACCTTTTGAACATCTTTTGACCCCTGTCGCGAATGCTGAAATCTCCTTGTCTTTCATACTTAGTTGTGACTTCCAGCTCTGATCAGACCCAGGAGGGTTCTGCGGCAATAGTCTCAGGGCATGAGGTGCTTCATGACCTTGCCCGTGCATGAGAAGAACCATCCTGCGCCTCATCAGACCTGGAAGTCTAGGCGAAGTGCAATGAGGACTAGATGGGAGCAAATTCCAAAACAAAAATCTACATTTTAGCTAACGCGGAGTTTTGAAAGAATCAAGTTGTCAAATTTATTTACTCTTCGCAACATTTTTTTTTTTTGAGGAGACTAGATTTTTTTTGGAACATGGGGAGCATAAGACCAGTTGATCAATTTTTATACTATTTTTTAGGGTGTTAAGGTGTCCCAAAAATGCAGATCAGTATTTTTTTACTTTTTACAATTGTGGTGATAACAAATATTCCTTTTTTTTCAGAAATGGAAAAGGATAGTAGGTGATTTGAACTTTTTCAGTTTGGTTCTTCATAATAGTACAAACAATGGTGAACAAAAGCACCCCACTTCCCCAGACTGAAATACTTCATCATAAATGGTAGCGATCAAAACTGTAATTTCTTCCGTTAGGGGTTTGCTCATATCTGGGTATAAATACGCCAAGTGCGATGTGATAAAAAAATCACCTTGCATTCGCACCAATGTTATTCAAAGAGGAAGTGTTCATCTGTCAGTATTTCCTCAGCTGGAATCGGGCTGAGTAATAAATTGCAGCATGCTGCGTATGGCGGCTTATATCGGCCTACACTAGCCAATGCATGTCAATGGGTGAAAGAAAAAAAATCGGACGGCACACAGACCATTCGAATGTTGTTCAATTTTTACGCACACATTTCAAAGGAACCACGAAATTTCTCTAGCCAAGTAAAGGAAATTCACAGCCAGAACCCTCAGAATAAATAGTTAGAGAGATAAGATAAACAGAATAGATAGATATCCTGTAGATATATAAATTCACAACCCCTCTACATATAATAAACTTGCACCCTTTAGTGCCTTTCATGAGGAGTTTAATGTACAGCTTTTTAGGCTTATTTAACCCCTTCATGACCAGAGGTATTTTTGTTTTTGCGTTTTCGTTTTTCGCTCCCCTTCTTCCCAGATCCATAACTTTTTTATTTTTCCATCAATATGGCCATGAAAGGGCTTATTTTTTTGTGGGACGAGCTGTACTTTTGAAAGGCAGCATTGGTTTTAACATATCGTGTACTGGAAAATGGGAAAAAAAAATTCCAAGTGCGGTGAAATTGCAAAAAAAAAAAGCAATCCAACAGTTTTTTGTTTTTCTTTTTTACTAGGTTCACTAAATGCTAATATTGACCTGCCATTACGATTCTCCAGGTCAATACAAATTCATAGACACCAAACATGTCTAGGTTCTTTTTTTATCTAAGTGGTGAAAACAAATTCCAAATTTTGTAAAAAAAAAAATTGCGCCATTTTCTGATACCAGTAGCGTCTCCATTTTTCGTGATCTTAGGTTGGCTGAGGGCTTATTTTTTGCCCGCCGAGCTGACGTTTTTAATTATATCATTTTGGTGCAGATATCATCTTTTGATCGCCCATTATTTTTCTTTTTTCTCGTTACGTCGTTTAGCGATCAGGTTAATCCTTTTTTTATTGATATATCAGGCGATTCTAAACGCGGCGATACCAAATATGTGTATGTTTGATTTTTTTTATTGTTTTATTTTGAATGGGGCAAACAGGTGGGTGACTTGAACTTTTATATTTTTTTATATTTTTAAAAGCATTTTTTTTTTTTACTTTTGGCATGCTTCAAATTCTCCATCGGAGACTAGAAGCTGCCATAAACCGATCGGCATTCCTACAGACAGGCGTTGATCAGATAGGCTGTATGTAGCAGAATTAATCACTTGCTATGTGTGCTCATAGCAAGCTGGCATTGACAACCATAGAGGTCTGCAGGAGACCTCTGGTTGTCATGCCAGCCCATCGGTGACCCGCGATCATGTGACGGGGGCAAAGATGGGTGGATTTCTGGTGAGATTGCCGGAAGCGCATGTTAAATGTTAACACAATTCCACCTGCGGCTGTTCCGGGCACATGTCAGTAGTTCATAACTACTACTACTACTACTATTAGGCCGGGATCACACATGCGAGGAAATCGTCCGACACTCGCATGTGAAATACCAGCTCTGGCGCCGGCACTAGGGAGTGGAGCGACAGCTGCATAGAAATACATGCAGCCGCTCGCTCCACTCCTGAGTACCGGCGCCAGAGCCTGGATTTTACATGCGAATGTCGGACGATTTCCTCGCATGTGTGATCCCGGCCTTACGCCTGATGTCGAAAAAAAAAAAATAAAATAAATGAAAAAAATGACGTGGTGTTCTCACTATTTTATGAAATCAGCAAAAGTAAAGCAGACAGCTGGGCGCTTATTTTATCAGGCTGGCAAGGTCCATGGTTATTGAGCCTTTCCCAGTCTAAAAATACCAGCCTGCAGCCACCCCAGAAGTGGCGCATGACAATAGATGCACCAATTCTAACGTTTTCCCTTTACTCTTCCCGATTTCCTTAGTGCGATGACAATCAGGGTAATGGGGCTTGGGGTTGAAGTCAGCTGTGATTTGTCAAAAATCCCAGTTACCATCAAGCCCTATGGTTAGTAATGGAGAGGTGTCTATCAGACACCTGCATTACTAACCCAGTAATAAAAAAAAACCACACCCACACGAAAAAATACTTCATTTGAATAAAACTCCCCAACACTTTCTGTGGTTTACCAATTTATAAAAAAAAAAACATGCAGGTCCGACTTAGTCCAAGGAATCCAACGTAGTCCACAAATGAAAGAGATATAAAAACAAGACGCTGTCCCTCATTCACCAATTTAATAGGAAAGAAGGGTCTCACTCAGGTCTGATGTTGTCCAGTGCTTCCCTTGAAGTTCCCAGATTCCATTATTGAAAGCCTGTAGAGCGTCGTTCTGAGCCTCCATAGGCTTTTATCAGCAGCCAAAGCCAGCTCACGCTGCACTCTTCTGCTTTGAACAGCGGTGACGTCAGTAATGATATTGTTCTTCAAAGTCTCCAGTTCACGCTACCCTCTGATGCCACCGCTGTTCAGAGCCACTGGGTCTCGCATAGTGTAGCATGAGCCAGGAGTGGCTGCTGCTAAAACCCTAGGGAGACTCAGAACAATTCTTCATAGTCTTTTATCGACGGAATCGGGGAATGTCTAGGGAAGCGCTGGAGTACGTCGGATCTGTGTGGTACCCATATTTTGTCATAAATTGATGAATGAGGAACAGTGTCTTGTTTTTATTTCTCTCTTTTTATGTTTTTAAGGTTTCTTTTTGTGGAATACTAGGTTAGTAATGGGTCTATCTGACAGACACCTCTCCTCTACTAACATAAGGGCTGGATTTCAGCTGTGTTTTAGGACAATTCACAGCTGGCATTAACCCAAAGCCCCATTATGCCAATTGAAAATGCATCTATCTTTCCATTATCATTATTATAGTATGTAATAGGTGTTGTTAAAAATGCATTGCATATGAATGCTAGGTGAGAAAAAAAAAACATACACTCGCATAGCACTCTCATGACATACGCATGACACTTGCCAATGTTTCTGGCTGAGAATCTGAGCAATTTTATATGTGCAGACAGGTAGATGCTGGCTTTTTTACACAGTTGGCACTCACAGTGTATGAAACAGATGTTGTCATGGGTTTACCGCAACAGAGAGGAGCCAGAAGACTGCAGCGTCTGATTTCTCCTACTCCTGCAATGATTAGAAGCGCTTCACCTTCATATTAAATTGTGCAAGGTTCTGTTAGCAGTGCAGTGGTTAATCTGTTCATTTGAGAGATCCTGGAAGCTTTCCTGTGTTAAGGCTGTCAGCTGTTCACTGTTAGCCACTCCCATCTCCTATATAATCTGGGCCCTGGCTAGCACTCATTGTCAGAGCAAGCTTTTGGTGCCTGGCTGGAAGTTGTTGCTGGTTATTTGAGGCATTTAGTGGATTTATCTGTGACTGATGCTAAGTTTTGAGTGTGTGATAATTCCACTTCTTCTCCTACTTTGATTTAACCCTATTCTCCACTCCCGATGCATTCCTCTGTTGTCTGTGTGAGTATATTTGTATGATTGTGAATGGTATTTTTTGTTACTCTTGTTTGTATTACCTTGATAGTCTGGTCGGTGTATTACTGTACACTACAACTACACCCCTCTTCCTTGAGTAGTGAAAGGGTACAGACTGAGGGCAGATCCAGGAGCTAAGGCAAGGTACTTGACCCCGGCATCTTCACCATCAGAAGAAATCCGAGGAACATGGTGAGCTAGGGCACCCCTAGCCTTAGGGACAGGGAAGGAACCCATGGTCCTGGGACACCCGACAACGGAATCATGATAGATGACAGATGTCATGAATGGGGTACAGTGTTGATATCACTAATTTTGATATTTAGCTGACTAATTATACAAGAACAATGTGATCTTGAAAACAGACAAAGATATTATTTCAGCTTCTTTAAGTTCCAAACCAGGCAATAAGTATAAATGTCTGGATCATTGACCCATTTCTAGTAATTCAGTAACCATAAATGAGATTGAAGCAAGGAATCTTTCTTTTAGTGAATTCACCATAGCAACTTCCTCTTGCAGTGAATTCCATAGATGAACTGCTCTTGGGCTATGTGCACACGTTGAGTATTTGCTTGCAGAAATTTCTGCAAGGTTTCTGCATCTCTTGGCAAGAAAAATGCTGTAGAAAAAAACGTGCGCTTTTGCTGCTTTATAATGTTTTTTTGTATGCGTTTTTGCATGTGTTTTTTGTACAGAAATGAAAGCTTTTTGATCTATATAAAGATATTTTAAAAAAGTTTTGTTATGCAATTTCTTTTTTTTTAACAGTACCTTTTTCATGCTGATGCAGTGACATCAGGATAATCGGATTAGGGCTTGTTGTCAGTAGCTGTTATTGACACCTAGCTCTAGGCTTAAGGGCCCGTCTCACACAACGATCTCGCTAGCGAGATCGCTGCTGAGTCACTAGTTTTGTGACGCAGCAGCGAGCTCACCAGCGATATCGCTGTGTGTGACATTCAGCGACGATCAGCCCCCATGCCGGATATCGCTGATCGTTGCTGAAATGTCAGGACATTTTTTTGATCGCTGGTTTCCCGCTGACAGGCACGCATCGCTGCGTGTGACAGGCGGGAGACCAGCGATCCGCTGGTAACCAAGGTACACAGCGGGTTTCCAGGCGCGGGGCTGTGCCTAGAAACCCGATGTGTACCTTGGATACCAGCGCCCTGAAGCAGGGAGCTGGTAACCAAGGTACACAGCGGGTTTCCAGGCACCAATGAAAAAACAGATATTTCTCTACGATTCAACCAGTTTGTGTTTTTTATCAAGGACATCTGTGTGGGTAGTTTTCGAGCGCATGTATATGGAGCTCGATGTGTGGGCAATATCGTTTTTTTCATTGATGTTGGATCAAAATAAATCACATTTACAGCAAATCCATTTTCGTCTCTCTTTGTCAGTGCTGAGGTTTTTGATATCCGTCTAAAGGATCATTATCCTTTCCTCAATCACAATTACTGTAATAGGCAGTGTTACTGGTGTAAGGAGGAAGACCGGGCTGCGGGTACCTGGGCTGAGCCGGTACGGAACTGTTGAGGCTGCCTCCCCTGTTGCCTGGGGGAAGAAATGAGGAGCCGAACAAAGCACAGAGGTGGCAGACCAAGTGGCTTTGGGTCTCCCAACGGCCAGCTTACTGCTGGGGGCCATGCTCAGCAATCTCCCAAAGTTTACAGGGAGCAATTCATTGTTATGGGACTAGTCCAAGTGGGTTAAAGGCATGCTAAGGATGCACCCCATGACCCCCGCTTTGCAGGCGGAGATTGCTGTCATGGTCCTAGACCGGGAAGCCAGAAGTTCTGTTATGTTCCGGCCCCGGCACGAGTGGAATATGTTCACCAAAGTATTACAGATCTTAGAAGAGATGCATGGGGACCCCACGGATATCAGTGAATTGCGGTTGCTTGTTTAGCCGTGTCCAAAGGGAGGGGGAGTCTGTGACCCAAAATGTGATGTAAGCGCGTGCACGCGAGCAAGAGCATGGGGATGGCAGCCTCGATGGGGAAGGTCCACTAGTCTGAAAGGGTTAAAAAAACACACACACAATAGAATGAAGATTTTTAATGAAATAAATAAACACACATTTTTTTACATCTTTATTACACTCCCATTCCATACTGAAGCCATCGATCTCCTGGAAAAAAGACAAAATAAAAAAAACAACAATATTTCCCATACCTGTCCGCCATCCAGTCAAGTCCTTTCAGACTAGTGGATTAATAATGGATAGGTGTCTTATTGACAGCTCTCCATTATTAATCAGGCTTAATGTCACCTTACAATAGGAAGGTGACATTAACCCCTTATTACCCCATATGCCACCACTACAGGGCAATAGGAAGAGAGAGAGTAAGTGCCAGAATTGGCGCATCTTACAGATGTGCCTTTTCTGGGGTGGCTGTGGGCAGATTGTTTAGCCAGGGGGGCCCAAAACAATGGTCCCTCTCTAGGCTATTAATTGCTGCCCTCAGTCACTGGCTTACCCTCTCTGGTGGAGAAAATTGCGCGGGAGCCCATGCCAGTTTTTTCCGTGAATTAATCCTTTAATTTAACACCTAAATTTTACACAACACACTACTAATATTATTAGTGAGGGACATATAAAAAATAATGGATATGCAATGGTTTACTGTATGTAAACCATATCTCATATCCTGTCGGATTCTGTAATGATTTTACAGATGCCAACAATTGCATTTTCACCTATTCTGCTACTATATCTCTATGAAATATAAATATGTGTGTCAATGGCATATATACTGTGTATATATATATATATATATATATATATATACACACACATCTATACTATGTGTTATACATGTATTCTATCTATTCTATTTTAACCTGTCACTGTGAAATTAAAAACAGATCCGTCAAAAAACGGAAGAAACGGATGAAAAAACTGATGTGACGGATCCGTTTTTTCGACAGATCCTCTAGTCCAGTGATGGCGAACCTTGGCACCCAACGTT
>JARQOD010000001.1:33370432-33459257 GCA_033576555.1 Oophaga sylvatica
AATGATACATATTCACTAAATATGAGACTGGTAAACACTACGGGATAAATATAAGAAGCGGAAATAAAATGAGGTCAGAAAGTTCTACTTATTCATACTTGAAGATTACCTTCTGTAACTGTCCCTGTTAACCTTCCCTGGAACCACGTAATGTGTAAATCACAGATATAAAAGAAAAGACGGACTTGTGAACACAAAGATCTGTTTTTCATGAAGAGAAATGTGGTTTTATACAAATACTTTTACTTTAGTAAAAATCTCTAGATTAGGCAATCACTTAATTACCGATTGGTTTAATGTATGAAAGAACCCCCTTAATATTGACTACAGGTTGCGTAAATCTACAGAGAATCTTTTAAAAGACATAAATATGTCATAAAAAACAGTTACCGTATATACTCGTGTATAAGCCGACCCGTGTATAAGCCGACCCCTCTAATTTTGCCACAAAAAACTGGGAAAACGTATTGACTCGTGTATAAGCCGGGTGTATAAACTGCCCTCCTGCTCTGTGCTGCCCCCGTCCTGCTCCTTGCTCCCCCATCCAGCTCTGTGCTCCCCAATTCTCCTCTGTACTCCCCCCCTCCTGCTCCATCCTCCGCTGTGCTCCCCCATTACTTCTCCGTTCTCCTGTGCCCCCCCTCCTGCTCCGTGCTCCTCTGTGCCCTCCATCCTCTCCCCCATCCTGCTCCGTGCTCCTCTGTGCCCTCCATCCTCCCCCGTCCTGCTCCGTGCTCATTGTCCTCCTCCATGCTTCCCCTGTCCTCTGTTCTCCCCGTCCTCCTCCATGCTTCCCCGTCCTCTGTTCTCCCCGTCCTCCTCCATGCTTCCCCCGTCCTCCGTTCTCCCCCCCATCCTGCTCCATGCTTCCCCATCCTCCGTTCTCCCCCCCGTCCTGCTCCATGCTTCCCCCGTCCTCCGTTCTCCCCCCGTCCTCCTCCATGCTTCCCCCGTCCTGCTCCATGCTTCCCCAGTCCTCCGTTCTCCCCCGTCCTCCTCCATGCTTCCCCGTCCTCCTCCATGCTTCCCCCATCCTCCGTTCTCCCCCGTCCACCGTTATCCCCCCCCGTCCTGCTCCGTGCTCCTTGTCCTCTCCTCCATCATACTCACCCCTCCCCGTGCCATCGCTGAACGTCCCTGCAATCCTGCGTTCTCCCCGGCTTCCTGCAGCTCTCCAGCACTGAGCGGTGATGTAATACCGCTCATTAAGGCCATGAATATGGAGGCCACGCCTATGGGAGTGGCGTCGCGTCCATATTACATGACCTTAATGAGCGGGTATTACATCACCGCTCAGTGCTGGAGAGCTGCAGGAAGCCGGGGAGAATTCAGGATTGCAGGGACGTTCAACGATGGCAAGGGGAGGGGTGAGTATGATGTCCCAGCCACCGGCTCCTGCCGCGGCATCCCCTCCCCCACTGGTTTCTGCCCTATGACTCGTGTATAAGCCGAGGGGGCATTTTCAGCACGAAAAAAGGTGCTGAAAATCTCGGCTTATACACGAGTATATACGGTAATCATATTACTCCAAAATATTACTTATATAAACCTGTCCTATGGAACAACAAGCAATAATACTGTTAAGTCAATGGAAAAATTAAAAAGTTATGGCTGTCAGGATATTACTAAACAATTTTTTTTTCACAAAACAAAAATGCTACAATATTATAATAAAATATTAAAAATGAACTACAATAATTGGTATCACCATATTCCAGCAAACTTCTAAAGTTACAATAATGTGTCATTTTATCATGATGTACATAGTGGGGAAAAACCCAGTGGTGATATTTCTATCCTCCCCAAGAAAAGTTAATAAAAATAATGCCTCATATTCTTACTACATAACTAAACTGCGAGTTTGAGGGCTCTTGAGACACCATTTCTATGAATGTCTGTATGTACCAGTACTCACAAAAAGTGAATTAATCAGATAGCTTAACTCTACTGCAGAGGCACATATGAAGATTCCAGAAGAAGGTTTATTATCAAGCTGAATTCTTTTAGGCTAGTTTCATACTAGCGTATGGCCGAGGTGCGGAGGGATGCAGACTTCCTTTGTGAAGCTCCGCCCATGGCCGCACCTTCTCCGGTCTTGAGTCATGAGCCTTTTAACATGGCTGCCATACATTGACTGTGGAAGGAGGGAGTGCTTACTTACATCAGATCTACAGGGAGAGAGGGAGGGCAAACTTCTAAAAGACAAACTGATTGCATGGTAGTGAAACAGAAATAATACAATGACAGCACAATACAGTCATGGCCAAAAGTTTTGAGAATGACACAAATATTATATTTTCACATGATCTGCTGCCCTCTGGTTTTTATGTGTGTTTGACAGATGTTTTTATCACAGACAGAAATATAATAATTGCAAACATATGAGTAACAAAAGCTTATATTGACAGTTAGAATGAGTTAATGCAGCAAGTCAATATTTGCAGTGTTGACCCTTCTTCTTCAGGACTTCTGCAATTCTCCCTGGTATGCTCTCAATCAACTTCTGGACCAAATCCTGACTGATAGCAGTCCATTCTTGCACAATCAATGCTTTCATTTTGTCAGAATTTTTAGGTTTTTGTTTGTCCACCTATCTCTTGATGATTGACCACAAGTTCTCAATGGGATTAAGATCTGGGGAGTTTCCAGGCCATGGACCCAAAATCTCTATGTTTTGTTCCCTGAGCCATTTAGTTATCACCTTTGCTTTATGGCAAGGTGCTCCATCATGCTGGAAAAGGCATTGTTGATCGCCAAACTGCTCTTGGAGGGTTGGGAGAAGTTGCTCTTGGAGGACATTCTGGTACCATTCTTTATTCATGGCTGTGTTTTTAGGCAAGACTATGAGAGAGTCAATTCCCTTGGCTGAGAAGCAACCCCACACATGAATGGTTTCAGGATGCTTAACAGTTGGCATGAGACAAGACTGGTGGTAGCGCTCACCTTGTCTTCTCCGAATGAGGTGTTTTCCTGATGTCCCAAACAATCGAAAAGGGGATTCATCAGAGAAAATAACTTTACCCCAGTCCTCAGCAGTCCACTGCCTGTACCTTTTGCAGAATATCAGTCTGTCCATGATGTTTTTTCTGGAGAGAAGTGGCTTCTTTGCTGCCCTCCTTGAGACCAGGCCTTGCTCCAAGAGTCTCCGCCTCACAGTGCGTGCAGATGCACTCACACCTGCCTGTTGCCATTCCTGAGCAAGCTCTGCACTGCTGGTAGCCCGATCCTGCAGCTGAAACACTTTTAAGAGACGGTCTTGGCGCTTGCTGGTCTTTCTTGGGCGCCCTGAAGCCTTTTTGGCAACAATGGAACCTCTCTCCTTGAAGTTCTTGATGATGCGATAGATTGTTGACTGAGGTGCAATCTTTCTAGCTGCGATACTCTTCCCTGTTAGGCCATTTTTGTGCATTGAAATGATGACTGCACGTGTTTCTTTAGAGATAACCATGGTTAACAGAAGAGAAACAATGATGCCAAGCACCAGCCTCCTTTTAAAGTGTCCAGTGGTGTCATTCTTACTTAATCATGACAGATTGATCTCCAGCCATGTCCTCATCAACACCCACACCTGTGTTAATGGAGCAATCACTGAAAAGAGGTTAGCTGGTCCTTTTAAGGCAGGGCTGCAATGATGTTGAAATGTGTTTTGGGGGATAAAGTTCATTTTCTAGCCAAATATTGACTTTGCAAGTAATTGCTGTTAAGCTGATCACTCTTTATAACATTCTGGAGTATATGCAAATTGCCATTAGAAAAAGTGAAGCAGTAGACTTTGTAAAAATTAATATTTGTGTCATTCTCAAAACTTTTGGCCATGACTGTACAATACTGTATGATATCCAAGTCATGGGACATGACACCTTATTAATCCCAGAATGGTGGCATTTAAAAATGCAACACATTCTGCAAAAAAAAGTTATGACTCTTTAAATACTACAGCAAATAAACAAAATGTTTGCTTTGGTGCTCCCTTTCGATAAATGCTAATCATTTGCTGCTGGTTATTCTAAAGAAACAAACCTCATTGTACTCACCTTCCCCGAGTTTACCAGTGAATCTCGCTATTGCTCCTGGTGTCTGGCTTTGGCTTCAGCGCTAACATCATGTTAAAAGGGTGGCAGCTGAATGAGCTCAGCGGATCTGGGAGTGGCATTCTGACTACATGGTAATAATGCCATGCTCAGAGCAGATGAGCTCACTGATTGGCCACAAAACTGTCTACATGATGTCTGCACAGCAAATGCCAGACACTGGGGGGCTCACGGGTGGACCCGGGAAAGGTGAGTACAATGTGGTTAAGTAACTTAAGCAGCTTGGATTGTCTGTCTCTCCACTCTGCCTCCAAACTCTGGTACCTTGATTTCCAAGGTCTAGTGTGAAGTATCCACAATCAATGATGGTTTCGGGAGTCGTGTCATCTGCTGGTGTAGGTCCACTGTGTTTTATCAAGACCAAAGTCAGCGCAGCTGTCTACCAGGGATTGAAGCTTGAGGAGGACAATTTGCATATTCCAGGTGCCTTCTGGGAAAGGTGAAGAGTCTCACTTAGCAAGAAGATTGTTGGGTACAGCCGGGACCAGCTGCTTGGAAAGCATCACCAAACCATGCACCGCAAATGTTTCCCTCTATGACATTATTGCAAGTAAACTTGGCTGATTGAGTAGATTACACAAGAAGGAAGACACACAGCAAGTCAGCAGGATCTAGAAGCAACATGGCACATGTGACAACCTACATGGTGAGCTGCAACATGTGCTACATGTTCACAGATTGACCAGAAGAAGTATCCAACTTCACCTGCCAGAAGTGTAGACTACTGACCCTCTTAGAAGAAAAGGTGCGGGGTCTGGAAGAAAGAACTGCAACTTTGAAACTCATCAAAGAAAATGAGGACTTCCTAGACAGAACAGAAGCATCTCTACTGGTCACAGAAGGTGAAGAAAGTGTCAGAGAACCTCCAAAAGCAGATGAGTGGAAGCATGTGACCAAAAGAAGTAAGAAGACCATGGAGACATCACCAACCAAACAACTGAGAAACCAATACCAAGACCTTGTGGAGGATAAAGATGGCACACCTAAGGATGAGGCACTACAAGCAAGCAAAGAAGAAAAGGGCACACAGCAACACCCAGAAGTGACAACAAAAAGTACAACCAAGAAGCGAAGAAGAGTGGTAGTGGTGGGAGACTCACTACTGAGAGGCACAGAAGCAGCCATCTGCAGACCGGACATAACCGCAAAAAAAGTAAAAGTATGCTGCCTCCCAGGTGCAAAGATCAATGATGTGACCAATAGAATACCAAAGCTCATCAGTTCCAAGGACGCCCACCCATTTCTTCTGATACATGTTGGCACCAATGACACAGCAAGGAAGGACCTACCGACAATCTGCAAGGACTTTGAAGAGTTGGGGAAGAAATTAAAGGAACTGGATGCACAGGTAATTTTTTCTCCTACCCTTCCAGTAGAAGGGCATGGCACGAAGAGATGGAACAGGATCCTTGATGCGAACAACTGGCTAAGACAATGGTGCAGGCAACAAGGATTCGGATTCCTGGACCACGGTGTGAATTAACTGTATGACGGACTCCTCGCCAGAGACGGACTACACCTTAACAAAGCTGGGAAACACACATTCGCCAGAAGACTCGCTACATGCATCAGGAGGGTGTTAAACTAGAAGAGGGGACGGGAAAAAAAACATTAGACACAAACATGAAGCCAGAAAATATACTGATGAAGGATATCAGGTGCGACAAAGAAGACCCAAGACAACATAATCGGAAAGAGGTAAGAAAATTTCTAAAACAATCCACAGGGAGGAAATTAGAGCAAAAAAAAATCCTCTAAACTGCATGCTCGCAAACGCCAGAATCCTGACAAACAAGATGGAAGAACTAGAAGCAGAAATATCTACAGGTAACTATGACATAGTGGGAATAACCGAGACATGGTTAGATGAAAGCTCATGGTTAGATGACTGGGCAGTTAACTTGCAGGGTTACAGTCTGTTTAGAAAGGATCATAAAAATCCGAGAGGAGGAGGGGTTTATCTTTATGTAAAGTCTTGTCTAAAGTCGACTTTAAGGGAGGATATTAGGGAAGGTAATGAGGATGTAGAGTCCATATGGATCGAAATACATGGAGGGAAAAATAGTAACAAAATTCTCTTTGGGATCTGTTACAAACCCCCAAATATAAAAGAATTCCTGGAAAGTCTACTACTAAGCCAGATAGATGAATCTGCAACCCATAATGAAGTCCTTGTTATGGGGGACTTTAACTACCTGGATATTAACTGGGAAAACAGAGACCTGCGAAACCCATAAAAGCAACAGGTTTCTGCTAATAAAAAAAAAAATTATCTTTCACAGTTAGTGCAGAATCCACCAGAGGAGTAGCACTTTTAGGCTATGTGCACACGTAGAGCAAATGCTCCGAAATTTTGCAGAGCATTTGCGCAACTCCCCGCCGCTGGTAAAACGCAGACGTAATTAGTATGCATTTTCCCACAAAACACAAGCATTTTGCAAGCGTTTTTAGCTTGCAGAACGCCCGCGCTTTCCAAACTATTTGAAGCATCGCTTGGAAAAGTGATTGACAGGTTGGTCACACTTGTCACGCATAGTGCTGACAAGTGTGACCAACTGTTTACTAATGAGTAATGTAAAAAATAATAAAAAAAATAAAAAATATTGAAATACTCACCCTCTGGCGGCCCCCGGAGTCTTCCCGCTCCTCAGCGACGCTGCCGGCAAGTTCCGTTCCCAGGGATGCATTGCAAGAATGACCTTTATGACGTCGCAGTCACTTGACCACTACATCATCTGGGGTGATTCTCGCAATACATCCCTGGGAACGGAACTTGGCAGCAACTTCGCTGAGGAGCGGGAGGACTCCGGGGTCAGCTAGAGGGTAAGTATATCCATATTTGATATTTTAATTCTATTTTTAACAGGAATATGGTACCCAGGGCCGGGAGGAGAGTCTCCTCTCCTCCAGACCCTGGGTACCATCCGCACATGAAGCGCTCACTTCACGCATGTTGGGCATAGCCACATGCGTAAAGTGAGCATTTCAATGCAATTCTATGGTGGAGTAATCGCCGCAATTACGCCAAAAGAATGGACATGCTGCTTATTTTTACGCGAAGCGATTACGCTCCGCAAAAATACGCAGCATGTGCACAGCAATGCGTAATCTCATAGGATTGCATGGGATGCGTCTTGTAACTGTTTTTTAAGTGATTACGCCGCATAAAAGTGTGGCAAAAACGCAACGTGTGCACATAGCCTTAGACCTAATACTGTCTAATAGACATGACAGAATAACAAATCAGCAGGTCGTCGGGCATCTAGGAAATAGCGACCACAATATTGTACAGTTTCACTTGTCTTTCGCTAGGGGACTTGTCAGGGAGTTACAAAAACACTGAACTTTAGGAAGGCAAAGTTTGACCAGCTTAGAGATTCCCTTAATCTTGTTGACTGGGACAATGTCCTCAGAAATAAGAAGACAGATAAAAAATGGGAACTGTTTAAGAACATCATAAATAGGCACTGTAAGGCTGCTTTCACACATCAGTTTTTTTACGTCAGGCGTGATCCGGCATGTTTTTTAAAAAAACGGATCCGTACCGGATGCGTTTTTCAGCATTGACTTTTATTAGCGCCGGATAGCGCCTGATGTCATTGCGTTGCATCCGTTTTTGGCCGGATCCGGCGGAAATGTACATTCCGGCGGCCGGACAAAACGGTCACTGCAACGTTTATTTTTTTTCCCGGACCCGCCTGATAGTGCCTGAATCGGCGCATCAGGCAGCCGGAAATAATAGAAGTCTATGGAATCAGACCAGTCTTTTGTGCAATCCGTCAAAAGACTGATCCGGATTCTAGAAAACTATACTACTACTACTACTATACATTTTCCACTGTCTCCAGACATGCGAACCTGCATTTTCCGGCTGCAAAACTTCTTTTTCCGGGTTCAAAAGTTCAGGTCGGATCCAGCAAAAAAACTGATCCGTTGCATCAGTTTTTTCACTTCAGCGCCGGATCCGTCCCTTCAGGTATTCGATGGATTATGCCTGACACAAAAAAACTGATGTGTGAAAGTAGCCTAAGCGGTTTTTACCTTGTGGGGATAAAAGGACAAGAAATAGGAAAAAAACAATGTGGCTAAACAGAGAAGATTAACTAACAGTAAAAAGAAAGCATTTAAACTACTAAAGCAGGATGGCACCATTGAAGCTCTAAAAAACTATAGGGAGAAAAATACTTTATCTAAAAAACTAATTAAAGCTGCCAAAAAGGAAACAGAGAAGCACATTGCTAAGGAGAGTAAAACTAATCCCAAACTGTTCTTCAACTATATCAATAGTAAAAGAATTACAAGTGAAAGTGTAGGCCCCTTAAAAAATTGTGAGTAAAGAATGGTTGTAGATGACGAGGAAAAAGCTAATATATTAAACACCTTCTTGTCCACAGTATTCACAGTGGAAAATAAAATGCTAGGTGAAATGCCGAGAGACAAAGAAAACCCTATATTAAGGGTTACCAATCTAACCCAAGAAGAGGTGCGAAACCGGCTAAATAAGATAAAATAGATAAATCTCCAGGTCCGGATGGCATACACCCACGAGTACTAAGAGAACTAAGTAATGTAATAGACAAACCATTATTTCTTATATTTAGGGATGCTATAGCGACGGGGTCTGTTCCACAGGACTGGCGCATAGCAAATGTGGTACCAATATTCAAAAAGGGCTATAAAAGTGAACCTGGAAATTATAGACCAGTAAGTCTAACTTCTATTGTTGGTAAAATATTTGAAGGGTTTCTGAGGGATGTTATTCTGGATTATATCAATAAGAATAACTGTTTAACTCCATATCAGCATGGGCTTATGAATAATTGCTCCTGTCAAACCAATATAATCAGTTTTTATGAAGAGTTAAGCTGTAGACTGGACCAAGGTGAGTCATTGGACATGGTAAATCTTGATTTTTCCAAAGTGTTTGATACTGTGCCACAAAAGAGGTTGGTACACAAAATGAGAATGCTGTGTCTGGGGGAAAATGTGTGTTAATGGGTAAGTAACTGGCTTACTGATAGAAAGCAGAGGGTGGTTATAAATGGTATATTCTCTAACTGGGTCGCTGTGTACTGGTACCGCAGGGGTCGGTGTTGGGACCTATTCTCTTCAACATATTTATTAACGATCTGTTAGAAAGTTTACACAGTAAAATATCGATATTTGCCGATGATACAAAACTATGTAAATCAGTCAATACAAGAGAAGATAGTATTCTGCTACAGATGGATCTGAATAAGTTGGAAACTTGGGCCGAAAAGTGGCAGATGCGGTTTAACAATGATAATTGTAAGGTTATAGACCTGGGAAGAAGGAATCATTACTACCATTACACACTGAATGGGAAACCAATGGGTAAATCTGACATGGAGAATGATAAACTTACCTGGAGCAGCCAGTGCCAGGCAGCGGCCGGCAAGGCAAACAGGATCTTGGGGTGCATTAAAAGAGGTCTGGATACACATGATGAGAGCATTATACTGCCTCTGTACAAATCCCTGGTTAGACCGCACATGGAGTACTGTGTACAGGTTTGGGCACCGGTGCTCAGGAAGGATGTAATGAAACTAGAGCGAGTACAAAGGAGGGCAACAAAATTAATAAAGGGGATGGTGAACTACAATACTCAGAGAGATTAGAAAAATTAGGATTATTTAGTCTAGAAAAAATACGACTGAGGGGCGATCTAATAACCATGCATAAGTATATAAGGGGACAATACAAATATCTCTCCGAGGATCTGTTTATACCAAGGAAGGTGACGGTCACAAGGGGGCATTCTCCGCATCTGGAGGAGAGAAGGTTTTTCCACCAACATAGAAGAGGATTCTTTACTGTTAGGGCAGTGAGAATCTGGAATTCCTTGCCTGAGGAGGTGGTGATGGCGAACTCTGTCGAGGGGTTCAAGAGAGGCCTGGATGTCTTCCTGGAGCGTAACAATATTGTATCTTACAGTTATTAGGTTCTTTAGAAGGACATAGATCTGGGGATATATTCTGATGGAATATAGGCTGAACTGGATGGACAAATGTCTTTTTTAGGCCTTGCTAACTATGTTTTTTACTATGTTTTGAAAATTTAGAGCACTTCATGCTTCCCTCTGCCTAAAAGCTTATTGGAGGTGGAAATGTCATTCTCCAGCACGACTTGGCCCCTGTCCACACTGCCAAAACTACCAATTCCTGGTTTAAAAATTCCTGTTTGTGCTTGATTGGCCAGCAAACTCACCTGACCTTAACCCCATAGAGAATCTATTGGATATTGTCAAGAAGATGAGACACCAGACCCAACAATACAGACGAGCTGAAGGCTGCTATCAAAGCAACCTGGGCTTCCATAACCCCTCAGCAGTGCCACAGGCTGATCGCCTCCATGCCACGCTGCATTGATGCACTAATTGATGCCAAAGGACCAAGTATTGAGTGCATTTACTGAACATACATTTCAGTAGGCCAACATTTTGGATATTAAAATCATTTTTTCAAGCTGGTGTTATAAAGTATTCTAATTTACTGAGATAATTAATTTTGGGTTTTCATTGACTGCAAGCCATAATCATCAACATTAACAGAAATAAACACGTGAAATAGATCACTCTGTTTGTAATTACTCTATAACATATGAGATTCACTTTTGTATTGAAGAACTGAAATAAATTAACTTTTTGGTGATATTCTAATTTTGTGAGATGCACCTATATATATATATATATATATATATATATCCATCATCTAATCAAAAAAAGGTAAGAAAAGAAAGCAAATTTTGCTTCTAGCTGGAACACTTATATTAAGCCACAATTTGACCGAATAGGCCAGGTCATTTTGTTAAGTATGTATGTCTGACCAAATGCATTTGATATTCTTTGCCAAATCTCTCAGAGTATTATGAGAAAATCAATTTACCTATATTTCTCATAAATTGACGAAAATAAAAATCACAAACATGGTGAATTATTACGGTAATTCATCAATGCATCTGAATAGGCAGTGAATCAGCAAAATGTAAATCAGGTGAGAATTATTCTCATCTTCAGCCACAAAGAAAATTTTACTTCTCACTGAATATTGTTATCACCCATGTAGAGCAATTAGATGTCTATGTATATTATGATTTATATATTTATCTGCAAAATAAGGAATCAGTTGTATGAGAAAGGGTTCATCTGAATAAGGAGGTTGATCAGCTGTATGAGAAAGGGTTCATCTGAAGAGGGAGGCTGGGTTGAGAATTACCTAAGTTGCTATTTCTAAAAAAAAACCAGAGGAACATACATCTCTCCTGTGTTTCTATTCTGCACACTCCCAGTGTCCCCCACACGTGGTATCTCTCAGCTCAGAAGCAAGAAGTCTCACACAACAGTCGAAATAGTGAGACAGTGGAGGGCCCAAAGTCATCTGACTGCAGATATTCCAATTAGACACTATTTTGTTGTTTTCCTAAAAATATACTGTATATTTAAACAAATATTTAGGAATCATTTTATATTTTGGTGTGCTTCTAATTCATGAAGTTTTCCAGGATGTGATACACCCTCTTTATCCCCAAGTACAGTTTCCGACAACAGCGCATGAATGGAGAAAGCCTACATCCTGAGTCCGTCCCATACCAGACAGATGATGACTGTAAGGCCAGGATCACACATGCGAGGAATACGGCCGAGACTCACATGTTAATACCCAGCACTGCCGCCGGCCTCGGGGGTGGAGCGTGCGGCTGTATAGCAATACATGAAGCCACACACTCCGCTCCCGAGGCCGGTGGCAGTATTCCTCGCATGTGTGATCCCGGCCCATCTCAGCCATCAGCTGCCTCTAAAAGTAGGGAGTGGATTGGAAGTGCAGCTCCAACTGCTGCTAACCTCTTAAATGCCACTGTTAATCTCTGACATGGATACTCCATTGGCCCTACTGCAAAGCGATTTCAGGGTGCCGATTTTGAATTTTTTGCCAGGGGTTTGCTCAAGATCCTCGTACCTGCCATGATGATACTCATGAGAAACTCAGCTTCAGCTGGGCTTCATAGGAGATTGTAATTTTTACTTTATGCTGGAATATAGTTGTATATACAGTATATAGTACAAGCCATCAAACAATCGCAGGTTCATGTTCCCTAAGGGACAACTAAATAACGTTGAAAAAAGGTTTACAAACTATTAAAGGAATTTAAAACACATGGAAATTACAATCACCACTCTTTATCCCTTTAAAAGTAAATAAAAATAAAACAATAAAAAATACACACATATGGCATCACCACATCCATAAAAGTCCGATCTATCAAAATATAAAATTAATTAACTTGATCGGTAAACAAGGTAAATTAAAAAATAATCAAAACTCCAGAATTTTGTTTTTTGTTTTCCACAATCCCACAAAGTAATGCTATAAGAAGTGGTCAAAACATCATATCTACCTCAAAATGGTATCAATAAAAATGTCATCTATGGGGGTGCAAAACACAAACCCTCATATAGCCCCATTAACTGAAAAATGAAAATAATACATGTCATAGAACATGATGATGACGCAATATTTTATTTTTACAAGTTTCCAATTTTTTTTGCCACTTAAATAAAAAACATATATACTAGTTTGATATCGCCATAGTCATAATGACCTATAAAATCATGATATTATGTCACTTTTACAGCATAAGTAATGCCATGAAAACAAAACTCACAAAACCATATTGAAATAGCGTGTTTTTCACAATTTTAGGACACTTGAATTTTTTTTCTGTATTCCAGTAGATTTTTATGGGAAAATTAATCTTGTCATTCAAAATTACAAACTATCCCACAAAAAAACAATCCTTAAAATAAGTATGTTAAAGGAAAAGATCATGGAAAAAGGGGAGGAAAAAATGAAAGAGCAAAATTGAAAAATTACTCCATCCTTAAAGGGTTAAGAATGCCATGTGCATGATTCTAATTTCTAGGATACAGTGGAGAGCCATTACAAAGAGCATCTTTTTATTTTGGATTTGGGGATCCTCTGCCATTCTTTCTTGCAGATCCTCTCCAGTTCCGTCAGGTTGGATGGTGAACAGCCATTTTCAGGTCTCTCCAGTGATGTTCAATTGGGTTTAGGTCAGGGCTCTGGCTGGGCCAGTCAAGAATGGTCACAGAGTTGTTCTGAAGCCACTCCTTTGTTATTTTAGCTGTGTGCCTAGGGTCATTGTCTTGTTGGAAGGGAAACCTTCGGCCAAGTCTGAGGTCCAGAGCACTCTGGAAGAGGTTTTCATCCAGGATGTCTCTGTACTTGGCCGCATTCATGTTTCCTTCAATTGCAACCAGTTGTCCTATCTCTGCAGCTGAAAAACATCCCATAGCATGATGCTGCCACCACCTTGTTTCACTGTTGGGATTGTATTGGGCAGGTGATGAGCAGTGCCTGGTTTTCTCCACACATACCACTTAGAATTATCACCAAAAAGTTCTTCATCTTATCAGACCAGAGAATCTTATTTCTCATAGTCTGGGAGTCCGTCATGTGTTTTTTAGCAAACTCTATGCGGGCTTTCATATGTCTTGCACTGAGGAGAGGCTTCCGTCAGGCCACTCTGCCATAAAGGCCCGACTGGTGGAGGGCTGCAATGATAGTTGACTTTGCGGAAGTTTATCCCATCTCCCTACTGCATCTGTGGAGCTCAGCCACAGTGATCTTGGGGCTCTTCTTTACCTCTCTCACCAAGGCTCTTCTCCCATGATTGCTCAGTTTGACTGGATGGCCAGGTCAAGGAAGACTTCTGGTGGTCCCGAAACATCTTACATTTAAGGATTATGGAGGCCACTGTACTCCTAGGAACCTTGAGTACAGCAGAAATTCTTTTGTAACCTTGGCCAGATGTGTGCCTTGCAATAATTCTGTCTCTGAGCTCCTTGACCAGTTCCTTTGACCTCATGATTCTCATTTGGTCTGACATGCACTGTGAGCTGTGAGGTCTTATATAGACAGGTGTGCGCCTTTACAAATCAAGTCATATCAGTTTAATTAAACACAGCTGGACTCCAATGAAGGAGTAGAACCATCTCAAGGAGGATCACAAGGAAATGGACAGCATGTGACTTAAAAATGAGTGTCTGAGCAAAGGGTCTGAATACTTATGACCATGTGATATTTCAGTTTTTCTTTTTTAATAAATTTTTAATAAATTTGCAAAAATTTCTACATTTCTGTTTTTTTTAAGTCAAGATGGGGAGCAGAGTGCACATTAATGAACAAAAAAATGAACTTTTTTGAATTTACCAAATGGCTGTAATGAAACAAAGAGTGAAAAATTTAAAGGGGTCTGAATTCTTTCCGCACCCACTGTATTAAACTGTACTAATACTAACAGCCATACTCATGTAAGGACACCAATACATTTTGGTTTAACCTCTTCTCCCTCGATCCTGTTTTCATCTTCATGACCAGGTAAAATTTTACAATTCTGACCAGTGTCACTTTATGTGAAGGGCGAACCTGTGGATGTTTGGTTCTGGCGGGTTCAGCCGAACATTTTAAAAAAGTTTGGTTCTGATGCCAAAATGGTACTCGAACTCGAAATGGTAGCCAATTCAAATGAATGGGGGCCAGAACATTTGGTGTTTCCCATGCTGTCATCTGTATGACAGCATGAGAAACACTGGCGGTAATCGACGGTAAGTTCATTACCACTGATCAGAGCGCTGCAGCTCCCACGCTGTCATACAGATGATCCAGCTGCTGTGAACAGCGGTAAAAAGGTTATCACCGGTCACAGGCGTCGACTGATGAGAGTACTACTTCATCATCATGCGCCCGGTCGTACTGATAGCAGAGAGAGTAGGCGTACGATAAGAGCCGGTGCCTGTGAAATAAATAAAAAAATTAAATAAAACATAGCGTACGGGCCTCTCTATTTTTGCTATCCAGAGCAGGCAAAACCAACATAGAGAGGCCCCACCATGTTTTTTAAAAATTATTTAAATAAACGCTTTAAAAAAATGGCGTGGGGTTCCCCCATTTTTGGCAACCAGCTAAGCTAAAGCAAAGATCTGGCGGCTTGTATTCTCAGACTCGAAAGGGGTCATCTATATTGGCCCTCCTCAACCTAAAAATAGCAGCCCGCAGCTGCCACAGAAGAGGTGTATCTATTAGACTATTAGATTAGATCTATTACGGTGCTATGCCCGGCTCTTCCCACTTGCCTTGGTGCAGTGGCAAGTAGGGCAATATTCGTCGGGTTGATGTCAGATTCGTAATGTCACTGGACTTCAAGCCCACAGGTTAGTAATGGAGAGGTGTCTATAAGACCTCCCTGTTGCCAACCCCATAATTACTGTACATTGTAATAAAGACACAGCCAGAATAAAGTCCTTTATTTGAAATAAAACTCCCCTGGCCTTTTTACCCATTTATTTACAAAAATTTAAAATAAAAAAACTCAATATTCCTCACCTGTCCAACGATTTATTCTTGTGTCCCACAATGCTCTCCAACGCTTCATGACTATGTAGTGGCATGATGCGACCGCTCAGCTGTGAATCCTTGAGACACTGAGCTGAAGCTTGAGAACTCATCTGCCCACATAATAACCAGTAAAGACTCTGCAAACAGCTGTGAGCTGATATTAATAGCCTGGGAACCTTTAGGGCTATCGGCCCGTTCCCAGAATATTAACATTAGACCCAGCCCCTGACTTTCCCACCGCTGGTTATGAAAATTATGGGAGACCTCACACCATTTTTTTCATTTATTTTTTATGTATTCAGTAAAAAAACAGATTGCTGAACCAGACAGCTAATGTTCGGATTCCGTACAGGACACCCTGCATTATGTACGGTACAAAACCCGAACATGGACTTTAAACTGTAAGTGCATCGGCTGCACCTACTAAAGCTTGGTAAAAGGCTGTCAGACAGGAGAAAAGAGTGCAGTATAGCCTAATGCATACAGCCCCTATTAATCTACTCTTTACAGCATGATTAATATTGCTTCACTAGTACACAGTGAAGATCCAGCCGTGTGTTTTGTGCCTGTCCAGCCTGGTGCACAGTGCACTTCCAGTGTCATGTATACTGCCTGAACTGTCCATCCTGGTGCACAGTCGAATTCCAATGCCGTCTATCATTGCTGTAAATATGAGCGCGTTAAACAAGCGACATGGCCCACCATGTCAAGGAAATGAGCTCCCACAAGCCAGCTCAAAGGAGCTCACTGGCATGGGATTTATTCAGACAATGTCCTGACGACAGGACATGGGTGGTTTGAACGCTATGCCATCAGGGCCTGAAGCGAGGCATAAATCTGCTGAACCAGAGAACCACCTGCATGATCAGGCATCTGAAATCTAAGCACGAGCTGCAGTGTAGTATAAATGTTAACAAGCATGACGGATCAGAGCCTTATCCTGCTCCCTCTTGTACTGCAGCTTCAGCCCCTTCCCCCCAATCACAATCAACAGGACCACCTGCCTCCTCTCAAAGAGAGGTTGTGACACTCTCACCATCACCAGGGTCATCGAGCATCTCTATAGCAGCCCATGGAACTATTCAGCTTTCCATCCGCCAAACCCTTGACAGAAAGACTACATTTAACCCTAACCATCCATGAGCCATGCTCCTCAATTACAGCATTTCAAAATTAATCGCCTTCAAAATGCTTCCCTTCCATCTGGTGGAGACAGACAGTTTTAAAAATCTGATGGCAGTGGCTGTCTCAAAGCATAATGTTCCCTGCCGCCACTACTCCGCCAGGTGGGTCATCCAAAAATCAAATGTGCATTGCGCAATGCCATCACTGCCGAGGTCCACATAACGACTGATACTTGGGCCTGTAAGTACGGCCAGGGACTTTACATCTCCCTAACTGACCGCTGGGTACATGTAGTATCAGCTAAGCCAGAGGCAGAAGGCGTTCTAGGGGATGTCTTACGCCTCATCATTTGCTCACAGTAAGACCTGCACCAACAACTTGAGCTCAGCCAAGGGGAAATGACAGCAGCTGGTTTTAAAACTGATCTGTTTGGGGGACAGATCCCACACCGCACAAAATCTGCGGCTTTGGTCCTAGCCAGGTTGATATACATCCCTTGTCTGGCACATGCTCTTAATTTGGTCATGCAGCAATAACCCTGATATGTCCGATCTGCTGGTGAAAGTGTGGGCAGTGTGTGCTTTCGGAGTTCTCACCCTGCTGCTGATCACCTGTCTGCGTTGCAGCATCACTTCTGTCTTCCTGCTCACTGCCTCATATTAAGTGCACCAACAAGGTGGAACTCCACCCTGCATATGCTGGAGAGGCTGTGTGCAGGCAATTGTAGACTTTCAGCTGCAGCACACATGGGTGAGTCGCTCTGCAGAACAACCGCCCTTCACCACCAATGACTGGGCCTTCATGTGGGACTTTTGTGCCCTGTTGCATTGCTATGAATAATCCAACAATATGACCAGCGCTGATGACACCATCTTCAACATTATGATACCAGTTGTTTGTCTGCTGTAAACAACACTACAGGCAATGATGCATGAGGACGTGGAACAGCAAGAAGAGGAGCAGGAGGAACAGGGACCATTTGCAATGTCATTAGACTTGTGATCAACAAAAGCGTACAGCCAGGGGTCAGTTTTGGAGACTGAGGAGGACGAGGAAGAGGTCAAGTTCACAGCAAGGTGCTCACGGGCATCATCGAAGCGTGGATGGGGGGATAGTGAGGGCACAGACAATACAGCCTGTTGTTTCCTCTGGGCAGCCAGCCTTTCACATATGAGCAAATACATACTGCTGTTCTTGTGCAACCACAGCCGAGTTGCCCGTTTTGTCACCAGTGCAGATTACTGTGTGACTACCTTGCTGGATCTGTACAGAACATCTATTGTCCATGCACTGACCATGAACATGGACTTCTCCCTGAAGAAAAGAGGAGACTATAGCTAGAATGGTTATAGTCCCATTCTTTGATGACGCCGCATCTGCGGTGAAACATATTAGGGGACATGTGCTTCAGTAAAAACTGTCCTACTTGTCTCATAGTGTTGACACCTCACGGTGTCACTAAGTGATGTTTTGGCAATCGCCTTTACACTATATTACAAACATTTAGGCAACATAGGGACAGAACGTTTCATGTTTTTTATTACCCCACTATTTTAATTCATAATAAAAGTTAAGTTTTAGGACTTGTTAGTGAGGGTTCTTGTTGGGATATCCCAAACTGTAAATAATTAGCCTTAAGGTATGGTCATATGTGGCATTTTTGCTTCAGTTTTTTAAGCAGTGTATTTGGTGTGTCAAATATTCAGCGTTTTTCAGTACCAATATAATCAATGAGATTTCTGAAATCTCATGCCCATGTTTTTTTCATCTTTATTTTGAGCCTTGCTGTGTTTTTCAAGGCTCAGCATGTTGGTTCTTTCAGCATTTTCACTCATTCAATTGAAAGGTTTCAAAATGCTGCAAAAAAGAGTGCGCTAAAAATATGGGCGTCAAAAACACCCATATTGTATGTCGCGTTTTTTTCTACCACCATTTTGATTTTTTGGAAAAATATGCTGTAAAAATAATAATAATAATAATCTTTATTTATATAGCGCCAACATATTCCGCAGCGCTTTACAGTATAACAGTTTCAAAACACAAGTCATAAGTAACAACGTTAACAATACAATAATTAAAGCAAAATAAGCCGCCCTGCTCGTGAGAGCTTACAATCTATAATCTCTCTTCAGCACGGGCGGACAATGACAGCTTGGGGCCCCTCTCCTTCTATGGTGACAAAGATACATAGATATAGGCCCCTCTCCTTCTATGGTGACAGAGGTGTCCTCCCCTGCTGAAGACACATTTTACCTGCGAATTGAGAATGTTGAGAATAATTGGAGGAGAAAGAAGCAAATTTCTCTAACAAGATCTATCAGAAAGTTTCTTCTTTTCATATGCACTATTGACCTATTAAAAAAATGAAATAAAATGACGGTTACTTTTTAAATGTATGTTTATCCAGGGCAGATAATTAGATGTCCGTCTCAGAAAGAGCTGATGTCTTGCTCCTGTATTAAGAAATTAATTTACACAGGATTTTAGACCTATTTGGATCATATATCCTTGTAGAAGCTTTGGATCCAGACGTAAATGTGTCCATAGAACTGTGACGATACCTATTCGATGTATGCAATCAAATAGGATCAAAGGGGAAAGACTTCTGTCAAATTCTGTTTACATAAAACCCATCACTACTCTCTCCAGCAGTGAAGAAGAGCTCGTCGGTAAATGGGTACCATGCTAACACGTCCTATTATTAAATGACTGATAAGATCCATTCCATATTGATGGACCCTATACTTTAATCTGGCTTATGATTAAATGTTTATTACCCCATAATCCCTTATGAATCTTCATGCTGACAGGGATCCCAATTTCATTTGAACTAGCATCTCAGACATGTATAATGCAAGAAAATAAAAAGAGAGGAAAAAAAATAGAAATGACAGCTCAGGCTGTAATGAGGTCCAATGACGTATGTGTCTTCAATACAAGATGAGATGAGAATTTCGTATTGCGACTGAGATCTTCATTCTGAGTGTAATGGGATGCCAGATTGCTCTGATAGCACATTGGTAATGTCAGATGATTGGACTTTGACATGAGATATTGTAGGGAATCTTTCATACGGTTCACTGGTTCATATAGTGGAATACACAAATTAGCATTTTTTGTACACATTTATATATCTTCAGAAAGTAAATCTGCACATTTATTATTCATACAAAGCTGATTTATGGCATACCTACAAGGACGAAATACAAAAAAAAATACATCCTCATTTACACTGTCTATGGAAAGCCTTTCATCTTAATGTTGAGCTGTTTATGCCGCTCATTGGAGTGGAAGTCACTATCGTAGCATTTCGATTTAAGCGACTGTCATGCTGTAGTCCAGGCTCAGCCACTGCTTTAAAAAGCCAATTGATTCACATTAGGGCACAGTTAGATTTCTGTATAATTCTGACTGAGATCGGACAATCCCTACCTGAGCCCGACAGGTTCATGCATTTCTATGTAGCTGTCATGCTCGGATCGGACGAGCCGCTGGCCAGTCCGTACACTGCGTTCTGATCTTGGTCCGATTTATAAAGCCATCTGACTGCGCCTTTCTACTTGCCATCCCTATTGTTCCTCTTCCAATGTATTAGCACTACAGATGAGAATCAGGCAAAATTCAATTTTGCTTGTTCAGGCAAATTTTCCTGGGAAATTCGATTGGCAGAGAAAGTATTCTCTACATATTTACTGTCCCTTATTATGCTCTGGTTCACAGAGTACAATAAAAGTAAGATGTAAAAAATCCTTATACTCACTTAACCGCTCACCTCTCTGGACCCTTCACTTCACCGCTCATCTCTCTGGACCCTTTGCTGCTCACCATCACACGTCCGGCTTTGCCCCATCTTCTGATCGCCGCTTCTTATACTGAAATCCATGGCCTCTAACAATAGGCTAGGACTTTAGTCTCTATTGAGGCCAGGAAGGATTCTGCATAAGCACGTGAAAGGTCACAGTGTCATGACACTGTGAATGCGCAGAGCCTTTCCAGCTCACATGACAGGGCCTGGGATTTTAGCACGAGCAGCAACAATCAGCGGATGCAATGATGATTGGGTGGGTGGCGGCAAGGAGCCGAGGCACCAGAAAAGTGATCGGTAACGTGAGTATAAATTTTTTTTTATTTCTTAACATTTTGATGACCCTTTAGGGTTCATAAAAATGGTAGCCAATTTTGCTGAATCTTCATGGAAGCAAAAAATAAAAATCTGCATTTTGGCAAATGCGTATTTTGTAAAATTTAAGTAGAATTCAATTACACTCATATACAGTTGTGCTCAAAAGTTTACATTCCCCGGCAGAATTTTTGCTTTCTTGGTCTTTTATCAGAGAATATGAATGATAACACCAAAACTTTTTCTCCACTCATGGTTAGTGGTTGAGTGAAGCCATTTATTGTCAAACTACTGTGTTTTCTCTTTTTAAATGATAATGACAATCCAAAACACCCAAATTGTGGAGGACACAGACATCAGTTTAAGCCTAGAAAGACATTGGCGACTGCTGACTGGCATTTTTGAGTACATTATGACATTATATGTTGCACTACCACACTGTTGCTGTTGGGGATGCTGAAGGCTTAGACAATGTCTTTGGGAGCTGCAGGAGGCTTGGACAATAGGAGCTGTAGTGGATTGGAGACCAGAAAAGGTATGCCTGCTGACAAGAGATACTACCACACTTTTAGGAGGTGCTACAGGGAGGAAAAAGGGTAATTTTGGGCCAATTGAGGGTGACCTACATTCAATATCTTTTGGAGCTGCAGAAGACTTGGACAATAGGATATGTAGAGGATTGGAAACCAGAAAAGGTATGCCTGCTGACAAGAGATTGAGAACTTGAAGCCTGAAGGTGGAAGGTTTATCCAGCATATTTGGGTGAGTCTTTGGAAGGGAAGTGGTTTGGCTGCTTCACTTCACAAGGCCTGGTTGTCATGGAAGCAGACGGTCAGATACTACAGTGACTGCTTGTTTAAATGGGCTGGTCAAGCATAGAGCTAGTGTGTAATGATTCTCAGGACCCAGTCCATCAGTCATGTCAGTAATCTGGCATCGATAATTTAAAATGACATCAAATGTTCAAAGGCAGGATAATCAAAAGAAGAGCCGTGGTTGCCATCAGGTAGAAGGTGGCTCTCAGGGCTCCTGTCTAGCAGCCACAAATTACTGATGTGGCCGATGGACCAGATCCTGCAAACAATATTCACACCAACTCTGGGTATGAAGGATGGTGGTTTCAGTATTCTGTGTATGCCATCACAGAAGCAGAAAAGGCTGTATATTTATAAGGAACCCTAAAAGTGTTGTGTTAAACTCGAGATGGCTGTTGTCCTCTGAATCTCCCTGCCCCCTGCATGCCGCCTGTATGTCCCGAGTATCACAATAAAGGACTACTTTTAGGAAACATTCCTTGAATGATCTATGAATCACTATTTTTGCTGAGCTCAACCATATTCCTTGTTTTTATACCAATTAAGTTGATAGCAGGGTGAATCACTGAATAATTATAAACATATATGGTGCCAAAGACTGTTTTTTCTTGTATGTTGTAAGCATAGCTGCAGCTAAGTTTACTGGCAATAGCACCAGCCTGATGAAGTTGTGTTGAGCTCCAACCTTGAGATGTCTATAGCAGGGTCTTATGAAGTCAGTTTGGTGGAAACAAGACATGAATAACAGTTGCCTGAAGACATGAAGTGTAGCCCGGGAAGTTTTTCAGAAGGGGGCCACTCTAGAAGCAAAGGGCCATAGTGAAGCAGAATGGGGCCCATAAAGTTCAGGTTCTTGGAAAGTTGCAAAAGGACTCTTGAAGACAGAGCCTGGACATTGAGAATTAAAGCCATTTTGAGATCTATTTAGCAGAGGCAGGGTTCATGAGGAAAAACCTCCAGGAATTCAATACAAAGTACTGTAAATTTCTAGGTGAGGTCTTTGCGAAGTAACACAGTTCTGAGGTGAGGCTTCTGTGAAGTGAACATGGATTTAAGTGAAAGGGATTACCTTATTAGGCCCCTTTCACACATCAGTTTTTTGCCGTCATTCACAATCTGTTGGCTCGACGGATCCGTCGCATCAGTTTTTTCTTCCGTTTTTCGACGGATCAGTTTTTCATTTCACAATGACAGGTTAAAATAAAATAGATAGAATACATGTATACACATAGTATAGATGTATATACACTGCTCAAAAAAATAAAGGGAACACTCAAATAACACATTCTAGATCTAAATGAATTAAATATTCTCATTGAATACTTTGTTGTGTACAAAGTTGAATGTGCTGTCAACATAATTACACACACAAAAATCATCAATGGAAATCACATTTTTGAACCAATGGAGGCCTGGATTTGGAGAGACCCCCAAAATGAAAGTGGAAACAAGTCAAAATGATGCTCAGTATTGTGTGTGGCCTCCACGTGCCTGTATGACCTCCCTACAATGCCTGGGCATGCTCCTGATGAGGTTGCGGATGTTCTCCTGAGGGATCTCCTCCCAGACCTGGACTAAAGCATCCGTCAACTCCTGGACAGTCTGGTGCAAAGTGACATTGGTGAATGGAGCGAGACATGCTTCAGTTTGACCGTTTTGGCAGTGGTTCAGTAATGGTGTGGGGTGGCATTTCTTTGGAGGGTCACACAGCCTTTCATGTGCTCACCAGAGGTAGCCTGACTGCCATTAGGTACCAAGATGAGATCCTCATACCCTTGCTGGTGTAGTTGGCCCTGGGTTCCTCCTAATGCAGGATAATGCCAGACCTCATGTGGCTGGAGTGTGTCAGCAGTTCCTGCAAGACAAAGGCATTGAAGCTATGGACTGGCCTGCCTGTTCCCCAGACCTGAATCTGATTGAGCACATCTGGGACAGCATGTCTCGCTCCATCCACCAACGTCACATTGCACCACAGACTGTCCAGGAGTTGACGGATGCTTTAGTCCAGGTCTGGGAGGATATCCCTCAGGATAACATCCGCAACCTCATCAGGAGCATGCCCAGGCGTTGCAGGGAGGTCATACAGGCACGTGGAGGCCACACACAATACTGAGCATCATTTTGTCTTGTTTACACTTTAATTTTGTCTTGTTTTGATTTTCATTTTGACTTGTTTCCACTTTCATTTTGGGGGTCTCTCCAAATCCAAGCCTCCATTGGTTCAAAAATGTGATTTCCATTGATGATTTTTGTGTGTAAATATGTTGACAGCACATTCAACTTTGTACACAACAAAGTATTCAATGAGAATATTTCATTCATTTAGATCTAGGATGTGTTATTTGAGTGTTCACTTTATTTTGAGCAGTGTGTATATATATATATATATATATATATACATATATATATATATATATGCCATTGAGACACACACATATATAATATTGTGATGTAGTGACCCATGCTGCAGCTAGGGGGTGCTGTATATGCTCCTCAGGATATGCATGGAGGCGTGATTTGGATGGTAAAACAGTCCCCGGCATTGTTGTGAATGGCAGGTATGTGTTGCAGAGCTCCTCTGTGCTATAAGCCAAAGTAATGTTGTTCTGGGACTTGCAGTCCCACAAGAGTTGTGTTTATTTTTCTAGGGTGGCTTACAGGGTTAGTCGTAGAGCTGGGTGGGACTGGCTAACCACACATATACTGCCCACTGGTGGTTGTGAGTTTTGAGGACCTGTGATGAGACCATGTGATCCATACCTCACCTGTGGGAGTGGTTACAGGTATGTAAGGAAGGAGATGGCACATGGAGAGGGACTGTGTAGAGATTGTGAGTGTGTTGGGAGTCTGTCAGCCTGGACAGAGCCCCATGTTTTCTAGGCTGGATGTTGCACAGACTGGGGAAGCAGTGCTTGCGAGCCTGAGCCAGAAAGGGGTGGATGGGCTTGAAAACTGTGAGTGACACTGACCGGGGTCAGAGCAAAGTGAGAAATGTTGATTGGATGCCTCTGCGGATAAGAAGGATCTGAGAACCTGCGTAGCCAACAGGTGACAGACAGGAGTCTGTGGTATGCTGACCGTGGTCAAGTAGACTGTGTTCATGCCATAAGAAGTATTGGTGAGAAAGATCCTGTTTTGATATTTACTGGATGCCTGTGAAGCGAAGAGGTCTCCGGGAACCTGTGTGGCCGACACCACCAGTTACCGGACAGGGATCTTTGTTGTGCTGATCGGGATCAGGAAGAGACTATATTTTGTCTAATGGCTGCTGTAAATAAACCAAATGGACTGTTGTTTTAACCCTGAGTGTGCCATTGTTTACCTCCAAGACCAGCAAAGCGAGTATTCCCTGTTATGTTACGGTAGCTGAGGAGTGCAGGTAAAAAAGGAAATACACCAGAGCAGTTGGAATCTATGAGATTGCAGTACCCTGACTAACCACCGCAACTAGAGGCAGCCGTGGAGCGTTCCTACGTTGGTCCTAGACGCCTCGTCACAGCCTGAGAAACTAACTACACCTAAAGATAGAAATAGGAAAGCTATCCGCCCCAGAGCAGAACCCCAAAGATAATAGAAAGCCCCCAAACATGTAATGGCGGTTAGACAAGAGGAAATACTGACACAGAAAGAAAATAGTATGAGCAAACGCTGGGGCCCAAACTATCTAAATAGAAAAGGATAGGAAGGGTACTTACTGCAATCTCAGAAAACCCTGAAAAAACACCAACTCTACTAATTTCAAAATCACCTGAGATCACACGACCTCTACCACCTAAATTAGTTCTCTGGTGTAACAAAAACAAAACAGCAGCCACTGAAAAAAAACTGGAAAAAGCAAAAGTACAAAACACAGTGGCTGGACTAAACTGAGAGGGCAAAAGCCCCCGGAGGGGACCCTGAAGGCCCCCACAGAAGTGCAGGACAAAATGCAAAAATATAGCAAAAACACAAAATAAGAAATTGTCTTATCTGATAGCAGGAGATGCAGACACGACACAGCAGGCTACAAGGGAAACTGGAAAGAAGGATTCAGACCAGAACAATTGATCACCGGCAACCCTGATGGGAAAATGACTCCCTTATATAAGACCAATCAGTAACACCTGATTCCCAGTTCTCACAATCCTCACTAGTACCGCTTGTAACCACCAGAGGGAGCCTCTGCTCAGAACTCATCTCAAACCCATTCACAACAGTACCCCCCTTGAGGAGGGGTCACCGAACCCTCATTGGAGCAACCAGGTTGGTCAGGATGAGTTCTATGATACGCACGGATAAGTCTCCTAGCATGGATGTCCGAAGCAAACACCCAATAAATGTCTTCCTGACCATAACCTCTCCATTTAACCAAATACTGGAGTCTTCGTCTAGAAAAACGAGAATTCAATATTTTCTCAACCACATACTCCAGATTGCCCTCAACCAAAACAGGGTCAGGAGGCACAGCAGCAGG
Source organism: Oophaga sylvatica (assembly GCA_033576555.1). NCBI lineage: Eukaryota > Metazoa > Chordata > Amphibia > Anura > Dendrobatidae > Oophaga > Oophaga sylvatica. Next base: position 33,396,472 of record JARQOD010000001.1, read on the forward strand.
AACCACTGGCTCAACAAACCTCTTCAACAAGGACTTGTGGAACACGTTATGGATCTTAAATGTCCCTGGAAGAAGCAAACGAAAAGAAACAGGATTAATAATCTCCATGATCTTATAAGGTCCAATGAACCTAGGCTTAAATTTAGGAGATGCTACTCTCATAGGAATATTCTTTGAGGACAACCAGACCAAGTCCCCCACTTTAAACCGAGGACCATCAGTCCTATGCCGGTTAGCAAACCGCTGGGCCTTCTCCTGAGAGAGGGACAACCTCTCCACTACCTGGTCCCAAATCTGCTGCATACGCTCAACAACAGAGTCAACACCTGGACAGACAGAAGCCTCCGTCTGTCCTGAAGAAAATCGAGGGTGAAACCCAGAATTACAGAAAAACGGAGACATCAAAGTGGCAGAGCTAGCCCTATTATTAAGAGCAAACTCAGCCAAAGGCAAAAAAGAGACCCAGTCATCCTGATCAGCAGACACAAAGCATCTTAGATAAGTCTCCAATGTCTGGTTTGTTCTCTCAGTTTGACCATTGGTCTGAGGATGAAATGCCGAGAAGAAAGACAATTGAACACCCAGTTTAGAACAAAAAGTCCTCCAAAATCTGGAAACAAACTGGACTCCTCTGTCAGACACAATGTTCTCAGGAATGCCGTGTAAACGAACCACGTGCTGAAGGAACAACGGCACCAATTCAGAGGAGGAAGGCAACTTAGGTAATGGCACATGATGTATCATTTTGGAAAACCTATCACAAATTACCCAGATGGTGGTCATTCTCTGAGAAACAGGAAGATCGGAAATGAAATCCATAGAGATATGGGTCCATGGTCTCTTGGGCACAGGCAATGGCATCAACAAACCACTAGAGCAAGAGCAAGGCTTGGAGCGAGAGCAAGTCCCGCAGGACTGCACAAATTCCCTGACATCGCGAGACAAGGTAGGCCACCAAAAGGACCGACTAACCAAGTCTCTGGTACCAAAAATTCCGGGATGCCCAGCCAATGCGGAACAATGAATCTCAGACATCACACTCTTTTTCCACTGGTCCGGGACAAACAATTTTCCAACAGGGCAGCGCTCGGGCCTATCCTCCTGACACCCCTCCAGAGCAAGTCTCAAATTGGGCGAGATGGCGGAAAGAACTACACCCTCCTTCAAAATAACAGAGGGATCAGATAGCTCAGGAGAGTCCGCAAGGAAACTCCTCGAGAGGGCATCCGCCTTAACATTCTTAGTGCCAGGAAGAAAGGAAACCACAAAATTAAAACGTGTGAAAAACAAGGCCCACCTGGCCTGTCTAGGATTGAGTCGCTTGGCAGATTCCAGATAGACCAGATTCTTATGGTCCGTAAGGACCACCACCTGATGTTTGGCTCCCTCCAGCCAATGTCTCCACTCTTCAAAAGCCCACTTCATGGCCAATAACTCCCGATTACCCACGTCATAATTACGTTCAGTAGGAGAAAATTTTCGAGAGAAAAAGGCACAAGGGTTACTTTTAGAGGTCTTTGGATCTTTTTGGGACAAAACGGCACCTGCCCCAATTTCAGAGGCATCAACCTCCACCTGAAACGGCAGAGAAACATCAGGCTGCCGCAGAACAGGAGCAAAAGTGAATCTCTGCTTAAGTTCCTGAAACGCAGAGACTGCCTCAGGAGGCCAATTCACCACATCAGAACCCTTTCTGGTCAAATCAGTTAATGGTTTAGCAATAACCGAGAAATTACCAATAAATTTACGATAAAAATTGGCAAAACCCAAAAATCTCTGAAGAGCCTTTAATGAAGTAGGTTGGACCCAATCACAGATGGCCTGAACCTTGACCGGGTCCATTTCAATAACAGATGGGGACAAAATGAATCCCATAACTGAGATCTTCTGTACGCCAAAAAGACACTTTGATCCCTTCACATACAGAGCATTTCTCTCTCAAAATCTGGAACACAGTTCGAACATGTTTCACATGAGAGTCCCAGTCATTAGAAAAAATCAAGATATCATCCAAATAAACAATCAGAAACTTGTCCACAAAATCCCTGAAAATGTCATTCATGAAGGACTGGAAGACGGAAGGAGCATTAGTGAGCCCAAAGGGCATCACAAGGTACTCAAAATGCCCTTCAGGGGTATTGAATGCCGTCTTCCATTCATCCCCGTGCTTAATGCGAATAAAGTTATACGCCCCCTGAGGTCAAGCTTGGTAAACCAAGTAGCGTTTTTCACCCTGGAAAACAGGTCAGAAATCAAGGGTAACGGGTATTGATATTTCACAGTAATATTGTTCAAGAGACGATAATCAATACACGGCCTTAATGAACCATCTTTTTTGGCCACAAAGAAAAAACCGGCACCTAAGGGTGAAGAGGATGGTCTGATATGACCCTTCTCCAATGACTCCTTGATATAAGACCGCATAGCGTCATGTTCAGGTACAGACAAGTTAAAAAGGCGACCTTTAGGGAATTTACTACCTGGCACTAATTCAATAGCGCAGTCATAGCTCCTATGGGGAGGTAAGGATGCAGATTTACTTTCGCTAAACACATCAGAAAAATCAAACAAAAAGTCAGGAACATCCTCAGCCTGGGGGGAGGCAGAAAAAACAGGAGTGTTGGTATTAACACATTGGCAGCCCCAACTGGTTACAGACACAGATTTTCAATCCAAAAGAGGATTATGAGACTGTAACCAAGGGAAACCCAGCACTATAATGTCATGCAGATTATATAGAACCAAAAATTTGCAGCACTCCTGGTGATCAGGTTCAACCCTCATTATCACCTGAGTAGAAAACTGGGTTTATTCTCAGCCAAAGGGGTAGAATCGATCCCCAGTAGGGGAATAGACTTCTGTAGGGGTATCAAGGGAAACCCACAACGTTTAGCAAAATCATAATCCATCAGGTTAATAGCTGCTCCAGAATCAACGAAAGCCTGAGCAGAAAATGAGGACAGAGAGCATATCAGAGTGACAGTTAATAAAAACTTAGTCTGAACACTACCCAAGACAACTGAGCGTGCAATATGTCTTCCCCCTTAGGGCAGACTGAAATAGCATGAGAGGCATCACCACAGTAGAAACATAACCCATTGCGCTTTCGAAACTCATGACGCTGTGCCCCAGACACCACTCCATCACACTGCATGGGTTCAGAAGCTGGTTCACAAGGCAACACCATTCCACGCATACTTCTCCGCTCACTCAAACGTCTGTCAATTTGAATCGCTAATGACATAGAATCATTGAGACCAGAGGGGACAGGGAATCCCACCATAACATCCTTTACATTATCCGACAGACCCTTCCAGAAAAGGGCCGCCAAAGCGTCGTCATTCCACTTGGTCAGGACTGCCCACCTACGGAATCTCTGACAGTATAACTCAGCATCATCAAGCCCCTGATTTAATGCCAACAAGGCTTTTTCAGCTTGATCAGTGACATTAGGCTCATCGTACAATAACCCCAAAGCCCGAAAAAATGCATCAACATCACCCAAAACAGGATCCCCAGGTATCAGGGAAAAAGCCCAATCCTGAGGATCGCCGCGCAGGAGAGAGATGATAATTTGAACCTGCTGCGCTGCGTTTCCTGAGGACTTAGATTTTAAGGCAAGAAACAATTTACAATTATTTTTGAAATTCTGAAACTTAGCTCGATCCCCTAAAAACAAATCTGGCATGGGGATCCTAGGTTCCACAACAGGCAACCTAGCAAGATATGCAGCAATACTCTGAACCTCAGTGGCAAGCTGATCCACACGGCCAGACAACTGTGCAAACTCCATTGGGAGAAAAGATCCTCCCCAGCACCCAGAGATACAGAGGGAAAAAAAAAAAAAAATGCAACAAACAGAAAAATATCTCTGACAACTTTTCTTCCTTCAAAATATTTTTTCCCTTCTGTGAGTACCATACAATTTTTATGGCCGGTGATACTGTTATGTTACGGTAGCTGAGGAGTGCAGGTAAAAAAGGAAATACACCAGAGCAGTTGGAATCTATGAGATTGCAGTACCCTGACTAACCACCGCAACTAGAGGCAGCCGTGGAGCGTTCCTACGTTGGTCCTAGACGCCTCGTCACAGCCTGAGAAACTAACTACACCTAAAGATAGAAATAGGAAAGCTATCCGCCCCGGAGCAGAACCCCAAAGATAATAGAAAGCCCCCAAACATGTAATGGCGGTTAGACAAGAGGAAATACTGACACAGAAAGAAAATAGTATGAGCAAACGCTGGGGCCCAAACTAATCTAAATAGAAAAGGATGGGAAGGGTACTTACTGCAATCTCAGAAAACCCTGAAAAAACACCAACCTACTAATTTCAAAATCCCCTGAGATCCACACGACCTCTACCACCTAAATTAGTTCTCTGGTGTAACAAAAACAAAACAGCAGCCACTGAAAAAAAAACTGGAAAAAGCAAAGTACAAAACACAGTGGCTGGACTAAACTGAGAGGGCAAAAGCCCGGAGGGGACCCTGAAGGCCCACAGAAGTGCAGGACAAAATGCAAAAATATAGCAAAAACACAAAATAAGAAATTGTCTTATCTGATAGCAGGAGATGCAGACACGACACAGCAGGCTACAAGGGAAACTGGAAAGAAGGATTCAGACCAGAACAATTGATCACCGGCAACCCTGATGGGAAAATGACTCCCTTATATAAGACCAATCAGTAACACCTGATTCCCAGTCCTCACAATCCTCACTAGTACCCTTGTAACCACCAGAGGGAGCCTCTGCTCAGAAACTCATCTCAAACCCATTCACAACAATTCCCCATCCACAGACAGTGTGGAACATTACAATATTATATATATATATAGAGAGAGAGAGAGAGCAGAATAGGCGAAAATGCAATTGTCGGCATCTGTAAAATTGTTACAGAACCCGACAGGATATAAGACATGGTTTACTACAGTAAACCATTGCATATCCTTTAATTTAACACCTACAGCTCCAAAATTCTACACACACACACACTACTAACATTATTAGTGAGGGACATATAAAAAAATAACGGATATGCAATGGTTTACTGTATGTAAACCATGTCTCATATCCTGTCGGGTTCTGAAATGATTTTACAAAATGCCGACAATTGAATTATCGGCTATTCTGCTATCTACCTCCGTATGAAATATAAATATATATAATATATTATATATACACATATATATGTGTCTTACTGACATTTACATATATATATACACACTGTATATATGTTTTTTTCACGAATATTTGACGCAGGTACCTTTCCTACTTAGGGACTGGCTAATTAGATCCAAGCATGCTCAGAAAAAAAAAAAGTCATTTGACGGATCCGGCGCCCATAGGCTTCCATTCTAGCAAACGACAGATCCGTCGCTGTCAATTTTTTTGATGTACACAAAAAAACACTCCTTTGTCCGTTGTCTCCGGCCGGACAAACAATTATCGACGGATCAGGCGAACGACGGATGAAATGTGAGGCCATCCGTCGCAATTGGTCGCTAATACAAGTCAATGAGAAAAAAACGGGTCTGTCGGCATCAGTTGCTGGATCCGTTTTTTTCAAAATTCGACGGATTGCGACTGATAGCAAAAAACTGATGTGTGAAAGGGGCCATATCAGAGTAATAACGTGTTCTTTTTACTTTCACTTTTTACTTGTCATTATAGTTGTGTACGATGTTCTCATGTACAATGCTGAATATATGGCAGGTGGTATGTAAACAAAAGCTTATTATTAACATATGCTCTACGTGCTTCATGACACCTCAGAAAGCAATCATAGCAAGGAGACCTCTGAATTGCCTGTTTGGCTTTTGTTGATAACTGAAACTCATTCCCACCACCTCTGCATTGTGTCTCTAGGTCGTGCTGCAATTTTATTGGGTAGGATGCTTGCCAACACAAGGTCTAATTGTGCAATTTCTGGTACTTGTGATACCATCTTGGCAGAGTTAATACCTTACTATTGTGCATCTAACATTACTTCTAGCTGCCAGTTATAGCTTGCTACTACCCTGGTCTGCTGCTGTATCTGTCCCTAGTATCCTATATCTGTTGGTGTTTTAGTTCCTCACCTTGATTCGTTTTTCTGTTTAAGAGGATTCTGTCCCTTTCACTCCTCATTATTACCAGATTTGACAACTCTCTGCCATATCACTCCAACAGTCAGCAACCACTCAATGGACGAAACCCAGAGGGCCCTGTATTAGTTCATATCAGACTAAATGGTGAGGCTTGTGCAAAGCCTGTCCATGGATGCCCTGTTAAGAGCTGCCAGGCATTCATGAAGAGAGCTTCACTACAGAAAGTTGATCATTACTGGATGCTGAGCCACCTTATTTTATTTAGATTTTGCTTAGGAAAAATCATCAGACCATGTTTGGCGTTAGTCCATCTACACGATGTTGAAACTTGGTGCTGTCTTAACACCACATTGTTAGGGCTTACTCTGGTCATTCACTTGTGTCTCTGTTCCTCTACCATCAGGTCAATACAACAGACCTTTATTCTTCCCTGTCTCATATCTTGCTATGGATGAGTTGCAAAGGCAATGGTGTCTTTTTACAGGCAGGTACCTCATCGCTTATTATAGTCACATAGCATTCTCCCCTCCAACTGATGAAACCTAGGTGGCACACTTAGGCTTGATTGCTCATCCATTATTTACCACTCAAAGGATTTTTTTGGGTGTGGAGCTCAATCTGTTGCTACCTGCCCTCAGCAACTGAGTCTCAGTGATAGAAAGCTGGCTTTTAAGTGCACATGTATGCACATCTAGAGTGAGTACAGGAGCTGTCCTGAAAAAACATCTCCAAGAATTTTACTCCCTTTATTCCCTAATGCCCAGCTCCACATGTGCATAGAACCCCATAACGAGAGATGAGCAGATCATTTGAAGTTCAAATTCACCAACTTCATGAAAATATCTAAAAAAATATTCAATTTTGTGGCGAATCTGAATACTGGAAAGCTTGTAAATGCTCATAAAATACACATGGGGGGAGGAGAGAGAGAACCACATTAACCATAAGGGCTTACACTTTATAGATAAGAGAGAAAAACCCTGGTGACCAAAAGAGCCTACACTTTACAGGAGAGATAAAGAGAATAAAAGGACCCTGCTGCCCATAAGAGCTTACACTCAAACAGGAGAGAAAAACGAGGACCTTGCTGATCATAAGAGTTTACACTCTACAGCAGAGACTTTACCCAGTGACTCTGGAGATAGAAAATGACATGGCACAATGTGCTCCACTGGGAACCATTGATCTATGATGGTTTTTGGTACTGACCACCAATGAAAAAAGGATATAATCTGTAAGATGTCGTAGCTGCAGGACATTAATGGTAAGGCTCGCGTGAAAATTCAAAATGACATTAGCCTTCTCACTGATGCTTCCAGCAGTGTGAAAAATGGTGTGGCGGAAATTTTTTTGGCGAACTACGAATGAATGTCAAAATAAAAATGTTTGAATTCACGTGAAACCGTAATTACTAGAAATAGACTAAATTCGATCCTCCGTGGATCAATTCAAACCTTTTCTACCCATAATTTCTCTTACCGGTCCCATGCCCACACCCACCAGCCCACCTGAAGCATTCCATACATATTTCAAATCAAAGGAAAAGTAAGTTATTGCATTAAAATTTACAGGGCTAACCACCCAACAAATAGTCAAAAATCATAATTAAACAACAAGAGTTTAATCAAAAGTGTGAAGGGCTTCTAACAGGGCAATAATCACGGTCAGTCATTTTGTAAGAGGGTGATTTAATGAACAGTCCGGTTTTCATCCCTCTACGGCTACGTTCCTACAATGAGCTTTTGTTTAGTTTTTGCTGTTGCAGAATTTGTAAACCAGTTTTGCATCTATTACTTAAATTAGGTTCTTTGTGTTTTTATTACGTTTTTGTGTAATTTTTTTAACATGCTTTTTTATCGCATTTTTGACTGAGCAGTTTTTTGTTCTCTTTTGGTGTGTCATGTTTTATATAAAGCTGTTTTGTTTTTGATACTTCCTAGTATTTGCTTTGACAAAACTTTCATTAACATACTTAGGTGCAGAATACATGCGTTTTTATGTATTCTGAGGCGGAAAACCCCACTATAAACACATTATTATTTTTATTATTCTAGTATCATTTATTCCATGTCGCTTTACATGTGAAAAAGGTATAAAATAATAAAAAACAAATACAATTATTCTTGAACAAAGTGAGTCACTGATTGGGACATATAGGATCCTGCCCATGAGGGCTCCCCAGTCCCACAAGGGGGTGGTGAGGATACAGTAGGTTGAAGGTAGAGATGGTTTGTGCAGCAGTATGGTGGAACGCGGGCTACTGCAGGTTGCATGCTTGTCGGAAGAGGTAGGTCTTCAGGTTCCTTTCTAAGGTTCCACTGTAGGCGAGAGTCTGAAAATGTTTGGGTTAGAGAGTTCCAGAGTAGGGGGGAAGAGGAGAGTAGAGGGGAAAGAAGGAATCTTGTGAGAATCAGAGGTTGCGTGCAGGTAAGTACCGAAGACAAGGTCACAGATGAATGGAGGAACAGGTTGTGGATGACTTTTTATGCCATGGTTAGTGTTTTCAACTGGAGTCTCTGGGCATGGGGAGAACAGAGAAGGGATTGACAGGAAGAGGTGGCCGGGAGTAATGGAGGGACAGGTGAATAAGTCAGGAAGCAAAATTTAGATGCTAAGTGCCAGATTGTTAGAGGGAGGCCACAAAGCAGGAGGTTGCAGTAGTCAAGGCAGGAGATAATGAGGGCATGTTTTTTGAAGATTCTTAATTAAAAGGAATGTATGTTATCTGGGGAAATAATTTTGACTTGGAGTGGGCAGGAAGTGGAAAGATTGGATATGTGGTTTTGAAGTAGAGAAAAGAGTCCGGCATACCCCAAGGCATTTGAGGTGGCAGACTGGGAATAGTGAGCAACTAATACTTGATGAATAGGTCTGTTGGGGGTTGAGTGAGTTGGAGAAAAATGATGATTCTGTTTTTACCATTTAAGTTTTAGAAATCTAGCAGAGAAATAGGATGAAATAGCGGACAACATTTAGGATTCTGGTTAGTAAGTAGGTGTATCGGGTCTAGAGAGGTAGATCTGTGTGTCATCAGCATAGAGATGATAACTGAAAGTCATTGGAATCTATGAGCTGTTCCAGCCAAAGGTGTAGATGGAGAAGAGCAGGGATCCTAAACAGAAACCTAGGGAACAAGAACAGATATGGGGCGAGATGAGGAGAGGTGTAAGAGTGGGGACCCTAAATGTTGGGGTGTGAAGAAATCCAGAAGGGCCAAGTCTGTGGTGCCAAGAGATGAAGAATCTGCAGTAAGAGGGAATGGTCTACTGTGACAAAGGAATTTTTTTTTCAAGTTATTGGGAAAATTCACACAACAAACTCAGGGTACACACAAGGAAATTGACATGCAGACTTGAAAAACGCACTGCAGGTCAATTTACAACTGCGCTAAAAGAAGCCCAGTGGACATGAGATTTCTGTAAATCCCAGCCACTTTGCTGGAACTGTAAGAGGCTTAATTTTTGATGCAGTGAAAATATGGCCAGTGTCAAAAACTCACCAAAACTCAACTTGGCAACACACACATCACATCACTTGACATAAATGTTGCTCTCTTTGTACTGTAGTCATTGAGGGTTCATATTTAGGAAAATAGGTTGTGATTTTTCCTAAAAACCGAGATACAAATTGAAAAAGGTGAACACCATGCATTGAACTGTGTAATATGCTTTTGGGAAATTGCCTCAGTTACACTAACATGCACATGTCATCAAGTACCTGATCGGGACAATAAACCAAGTAACATGTACAGTATTCCGTAATCTTTTCAAGTTAATTTAAGTGAAAAAATTGGCAAAGTGCTGCGTGATTCTTGAATGCTATTTTGGCCAGTATCACATGCATATTTCTATTTCATCACTTTTAATGGCTTGAAAATCTAGACCCCTTGTGACACACTAGAGACTAGACTAAACTTAGATCAAACATAAAGACATCAGCGTGGGTCGTAGAAGGAATCAGGTGCTGAGACTGTAATGCAGTGAAATAGGATTATAGTATTTCAATCAAGGTAGAACTGTACGCTTTCCTTTAACCGTGACATCCCTCAAAAAGAAAAAGTGCTAAACAAAAACAAAAGATTAAAAAAAACATGTTATTTTATGTTTTAATATAAGATAAAAATATATATATAAAAATTAGCAAAGAATAAATAAGTGGATGAAAAAACTGTAAAAACAAATAGCTGGGAACACACACATAAAATAGTGAATGAAAAAATGAAAATCTCTGCATGCCTGGTTATATACAAAAAGGAGCATAGCACTAATAAAACAAGCATATTGCATGTAAAGGGTAAAAGTAGAACTAATAAATGGACAAATGTCACGAACCACTCATTACATGCATAATGGGACCATGTCAGAGTCAACGCATCTAAGCATACCAAACAACAAACAAGCAGTCATAAGGGTCCCATATAAAAATATAAACTTTATTAAACACAAAATATAAAATAAGTAGTAGGTACAAAGGTAAAGGAGGGGAGGAATATGCACACTCCAAGGCCACATAAAAGAACGGGCTTAAGGACCAACCACCCCCGCATCAGAATATTAATGCATAACTGATGTAACTACATATCATAGACTGCAATTATGACAAAACAAGTGCTAGCAAAATCAATGGAAAAAACATGAGAGAGCGTCCTGAATAAAAAATCAAGGTAAAATCCCGATAATGCACAAAGGTATTCATAGTTTTACAAATTGTCATACCCTTTTCACTGAAAAACCCCCTTTTAGAAAACTTTTTAAAATTTTTTTTTAAAAAAACGGATGCAAAAAAGGATTAAAAAAAATTTCCTTCCGAATATTTTAAAAATTTTTTTGTCAGCACATCCCCTGGAAGAAGTTTGCAGGTACAGATGTGGCAGGGCAAGTTAATGTGCTGTCATCTTGGGAAAGTTTTATCCCTTATTTCACAGCCGAAAACTTTATAAATTTTTGTTTTCCCACTTTTAAAAAAAAGGAAGTTCATTTGATTCCTACAAAAATGTCAGTCACTGAAGAGAAATTAAAAAGAAAGAAGAAAGATGCCCACTATGTTGTAACATACCTGGACCTAACAAGACTCAGAAATTGCATTTTAAATAAATATGTATATAAATTTAAATAATATTTTTATATATTGGAATTGCTTCTCATTGGGGCGGGATAGTTTTTTCACTCCACATAAACCGAACCGCAGGAAAACCTTACATGCGCCCTTTTCCGCAAAAGTTTAAAAACACAGGATAAGTCAATTTGTGCAAGATCCCCGGTCATTTCGACCCTCTGTCCATGTTGTATCCCACTCCACCCCAGAAGTGTGAGAAAACCAGTTCCATTTTAAAAAGGGACCACACCCAAGCGTGGGGATATGGGCACCAGACCCCCAGTCTCCAACCTGCCGTAAACCTGCCCAGATCCCCTAACAACCTCTAATATTTCGTGTACTAAAGCAATACTCCAAGTTTACATCACAGGGACAACCTTACCTCTGTGATACAATTTCCCCAACACAGTTTCCCACATCCAAATTACATACCTACCCTCTGCCTAAACTGGGGCCCTTGGCACCTTCCCACCTTTAGATACGGGATTCTCAAGCAGCATCGACATTACCATGTAGCTTCCTGACAAAGTTCCACAGGAAGTGGAAACCTGGCAAGGCTAGAACAATACATTTCCCCCTTTTTCTACCTCTTCCACCTTTTGGATATGACCCTAAAGCTAATCCAAATTTTCACCCCAAACAGATAGTATCGCAATGTTCTAGGGGATTGCCAACCCAAACGGTAAACTTTGGGTCTAAAAAGAACCCTTGTGCCGCTGCCCCAGGACCCTGAATACTTATTCTCTGGGAAGCCGTTTTTACTATTCAGGTTAAAACGCCTGAAAAAAAGCTTTTGGGAAAGGCGAAAGCGCAGCCAATCAACAAGCTATTACTTGTGGACATTTCCGCCTCATCACAGCCATTTCAAGTTTTTGGGCATGGGTTAAATGGGCCAAAAGCAGCCACAAATATATTTTTTGGGAAATAAAGGTATTCAGGCCCCCTATCCATTTTCACTTTTTTCATTCCCATTTGGTAAATTCAAAAAAGTTCATTTTTCTTCCCCTTAATGAACCTCTGCACCCCAACTTTATTTTAAAAAAACAGAAGGTAAAATTTTTTGCAAAATTTTTTAAAAAGAAAAACGAAATATCATTGGTCTTAAGAATTTCGACCTTTTATCAGTATTGAGTAGAAGCAACCCTTTGGCTAGTAAGCCGAGTCTTCTAGGGAATGATGAAAAGTTTTTCAAAACCTGGATTTGGGGACCTCTGCCATCTTCTTGCAATTTTTCCGTTCCGTCTGGTTGGGGGAACATTGGTGGACAGCCATTTAAGGTCTTCCAGAGATCCCAAAATTGGTTTAGGTAAAGGCTTGGCGGGGGCCATCAAAAAAGAACAAAAGTTTTTAAAAACCACTCCTTATTTATTTTACTTTTGTCAAAGGGTAATTGCTTTTTTGGAAGTAAAACCTTGGGGCCAACCCTGAGGTCCAGAGCACTCTTGGTAGAGGTTTTTTCCAGGTTATCTCTTACTTTCCGCATTAAAGGTTTCCTTCAATTGCAACCGGGTCGTCCTTCTCTGCAGCTTAAAAACATTCCCCATAGCTGAAGCCGGCCACCCCATTTTTCATGTTAGGGTATTGGGCATTTATAACAGTTCCTATTTTTTCCCTCCACACTACCCCTTGAATTATCCCCAAAAAATTTCCTTATTTTTCGTCCATCAGACCAAGAATTTATTTTTCATAGTTTGGGAGTCCTTCATTTTGTTTTTGAGCAAACTAAATCAGGCTTTCATTTTCTGGCACTGGAATGGCTTCATTCAGGCCCACCTACCAAAAACCCGACGGTTGAAGCGCTGAAAGGTGTATTTTTGGGACTTCCCCCATTTCCCTACTCCCCCTTTTGGAGCCAAGCCACATGACCCTTGGGGTTCTCTTCTTTAGCTCCTCACCAGGCTCTTCTCCCACGACGGGTCATTTGGCTGGACAACCAGGCCCTAGGGGACTTTTTGGTGGCCCCAAAACTTCTTTCAGGGAAAGGATAGGAGGCCACTGTGCTTTAGGGAACCTTGAGTACTGCAGAAATTCTTTTGTAACCTTGGCCATTGTTGCCTTCCAAATTCTGTCTCTGACTCCTTGCCAGTCATTTTTACCTCATATTCTCATTTGGTCTGACATGCACTGTGGCTGTGAGGTAATTAGACAGGTTTTTGCCTTTTTAAAACCCCAATCATCATTTTTTAAATTAAAACCCCGCTGGACCCAAAGAGGGGGGAACCATCTCAAAAGGGGATCACAAGGAAATGGACAGCATGTGGTTTTTAAAAGGGGGGTTCAAAGGGTCTGAAAAACTTTGTTTTTCTTTTTTTAATAAATTAAAAAAACCGTCCCCCATTTCTGGCATTCCAGCGGGAAGGGGGCCGGATAAAATCCCCCCCAGCCTTTAAAAAAAACAGATAAAGCTGCCCCCCAAAAGGGGCATTCCAATTTTAAAAAAGGGCCCCAAAAAAGGCACTTAATTGTAGGCCCCCTGCGCTTGGGAAACTTATTCCCCCCGGGGGGGTGCCAAAAGAAGGAAACCCCCCAAAAGACCCAATTCATTCACACATTTTCCCCCCATCCCTAGAGGGGCCCCAGAGGGACCTTTTCCCCGTTTATAGGGGGTGGAGACACTGGAGAGAGTCTATTTTGGGAAAAGAAAGGGGCAGCCCCTTTTCTGAAGGATTTTTAGGGGTTTTTCTAGGAGTGAGCAAAAATCGTGAAAACGGGAAAAACCCGGTTTTTTGGTTTTGAAAGGGAAAAACCCCCATACCCTTCCCGACAGAGCTTAGAAAGAAAGAGGAAAAGCAGTTATTGGAAAGGGGAAACCGAAGACTGCATTGAGCTTTGTTCAAAAGGGGTGGAGGGGAGGAAAAGTGGAAAGATAGCCCCCCTCCTAGGGGTAACTGAACAAATTTTGCAGTTTTGTGAGCAACGTGGCCCCGCTTTTTTAAGGGGGAAGAAAAAAAATGAGGTTTTGGTTTTTTTTTTGGGCGGGTGGGGCAAAAAAGGGGAGTGGAAAAAGAAGAAGAGAGGGGAAGAGGTGGAAAAAACATTGAAACTTCCCTTTTTCTCTGAATAACCACCCGGGCCGGGGTTTCCCCAGAATCTACAGGGGCAATAGGAGTCCCCGGGCCCTTTGGGTTTTTAAGTCCCCCGGGCCCCAATTTTTTTATACGAAACCCCGGGGCGGGAAAACAGGAGTCTGGTGTGAAAAACCTTGGGAAAACACGTTCTTTTCCCAAAAAAAGGCCCACCACAAAGTCACCCCGGTTTTAAAAAATTGATGACGAGTTAGGCCCCCGTTTCATACGGGGCCCCAAAACCCACCCCGGAGAAAAGGGGCCCAACCCTCAGGGGAAGAAATGGATTTGCACCCCTTACCCTCCCCAAACCCGGGACGGCCTGCAATTTCATCAGAAAAAGGACAGAAAGGACTTTTGTGGTTTTGTTTTCACAAATTGTTTTTGGGGGGGAAAATTTCCCCTCCTGCACCTCAAAAACCCCCCCTTTCCCCCTTTAAGGGGCCCCCTTTCCCCCGTGGAAGGCTTTAAACCTTGCTGCCCAAAAACCTCCCTTCAGCAAAATATCGCAGCGCGGGGAACCCCCGACCATTTTCCCCACGTGGCGTCACTAAAATTCTATAAACATTTTAAATCCCCGGGGAAAAAAACCCCCTTTTTCCCCCGTGAGCACCCGGGCCCCGGCCCACGTGTCGCCGTGACATCCCCTTTAAAAATAAAGGGGGGTCCCCCAGTACCCCAGGGCCCTGGGGGCGACATCCTTCTGGGGTCACAACGGATTCAAAGCTCGTTTAAGCGATCCGTTCCCAAATTTGGCTGTTTTGTAAAAAAAACTGAAAACATTTTTTGTACTTTGTCCCTTTTGCCCCTTTTTAAAACCCCATTTTCCGCCTGGGGCCCTTTTGGGAAAAGGGGGGCGTGCATTCGGGGCTTTCCCCCCCGGGCGCAAAAACTAGGGCCCCCTTTCCAAGGGGTTTACAACCAGATCACCCCCCTCAAAGGAGACCGCCTCCTCATCCCCCAGGCAAGGAAAGAAAGGATAGTCCTGCCTCCAAAAAAGCCCGTTTTTGGGGAAAACAAGTCTGGCCTGGGGGAAGAGAAAGGGACAGGGGGATGGTTTTGGGTGGGGGGGGGGTGGACCCCGCCCCCGGGGGGCGTTTGCCCCCCCTGGGGGGGTGAAGCCCTATCTGTAGGAGGTGGCGCTGCACGCGGGATCTGGGCCCCCAACCCCTAGAAGGGATGGAGCGGAGGGGGTGGGGCCCTAACTGCGGCTCCGCGGGGGCCCCGCCTCCCCCCGAGCCGACGCCCCCCCCGCCCCCCCTGGGCCCGGGGTGAGAAGGAGCCCAGGCCCACCCCAAGAGCTACCTACCCCCCCGAGGTGCGGCGAAGGGGGGAAGGGGGTTTTGGGAGGCCTTTTCCCCGGCCCCGGAAAAACCACCCGGGGGCCCGGAACCCCAGCCGCACCCTGGGGGGGGTACTGTTCCCCCCGGGAAAGGGGGAAGGAAGGGTGAACCGGCGAGATCCCCAATGGACTGGGAGGAAATGGGCTTTGGATGACAGGATCCCCCAGAGAGAAAATGAGGGAGACGGGAAAGGGGGCGCAGGCAACGGGGGCAGCGGAGGCGCAGCGGTTTTGCCAGAGGACCCCGGGGAAGATCTCGCCGAAAAAGAACTCCGCAGACAAAGGACCCGGGAAACCCGGGGCCCGGGGGCGGGGAAAGATTTTAAGCTCCAAAAGGGGCGGGGTTTTTCCAGAACCCGGCCGTACAGGAGGTTTTTGTGAACCCAAGGATTGGGCCCCACCGCCTGAGGGAACCCGGCAGGGGGCCCTTAATTGGGGGGGAATTTTTACCTATACTCGGATTGGGGCCTTAAGGGGGGTTTCCCCCAAAAATATCCCGGGGAAAAAATGCCCCCCTCCCCCGGGAAACAAGGGAAACACCCCCCTTTGGCGTCCCCCCCCAGCCACACCAGGCCCGCCGCCCACCTGCGTCCTTCTGAAAAAACCAGAGCGCCGCGGTTGCTAGCGCACACCCCGCTGGTCGGTTGGCACCACCCGGATAAAGTTTGAGTGGGCCCCTGTCAGGCCCCGGGGGAAATTTTTTAAGGGAAAAAATTTGTGAGAATGTGGCTACCCAACCCCGGTAGAGGACCGATAAATGGTGTTGCGGTTTAAGCCCCCTAGGGTTTCCCCCCCCCCGGTATGGAAAATGCTGCCTTTTTAAAAGATTAATTGAAAAAACCATTGGCCCCCAAGGGTTTACTTACGAAAAAAATTCCCCAAATTCTTTTTAAAAAAATTTCACTTTAGGTTTAAGAGTACCCCCCTTGGTTTTGAGTGTGTTTTAAGGATTAATAATGTTTTGCGAGGAGGTGCTGAACACTTGGGGGGGACAAAGTATTTTTTGGGAATGTTGGAAATTTTTGCCCCATCTTGGTTTACTAAACCATATTTTATCTAAAAAGCCCAAAAACCCTTTGGTTTGGGGGGAAATGAGGCGCTAAAAGTAAAATCTTGCAGCCCCCCCCGGACCCCCCTGGGAGGTTTGGGCGGGTCCTCCCCAATATAATGGGGTTTTTAATGAATTTTCTGACTGCATTTTCTACAAATTAAAAAATGTTAAAAATTTTTTTAAATTTTTAAAAGTAAACCTCCCGTAAGGGAAGAAAAAGTTTCAAAAAAAAAATTTTTTTCTTTCACCCGGGGGCGATCTTAAAAACCCGGGGGGGGGGAACCCCGGGGCTTGGGTTTTTAAAATTCCCGGAGGGATGCACTAAAAGGAACCCCACAAAGACCTTTTTTCCACACTTTTTTCCCCAAACCCTAAAGCCCCCCCGAGGGGCCTTTTCCAGTATAAGGGTGGGTGGGGAAAAAGAGAGCATTTTAGCTGGAAAGGAGAACTCGCGTTTTCGAAAAGGACTGTTAAATTTTCTCTGGGAGGGCACAGACAGGGAGCCGCAAACCCGGTCCCCCAAGGGTGAATCCTGTTTTCCCCTTCAGACAGAGCTTAAAAAAAGAAGAGAACAATTTTGAAAGAACCTAAGACGCACCCCTGAGCTTAGTTTCAACAAGTGGGAAAAATGCCACTGACCTGTCAGAACTGAATCAAAAAGAGGAGTTAGTGACAAGCTTCCGACGCTTTGGGCGGGGAAGAAAAAAGGGAGGGGGGTTTATGTTAAAGGGGCCCGGGGAAAAAACAAAGGCGATAAGGAAAAAAGAGTGACAGAGGTGGAAAAATTATAGCTTCCCACTCGAATAAACCCCGGCAGGGTCCAGCTTCTAATTAAAACCTAGTAAGAAAACCGGGACGGGCTTCAAGTCAGGGGCCCACAAGTGTTAAAAAGTAACCGGGGGCGGGGGACAGGGGCTGGTTATGCAACATTAGAAACTTTTTTTACCAAAAAGGGCCCACCCAAAATCACCGGGGGGTTGGGGAAAGTTTTGACGATTAGGTTTTTTTTTCATAAGGTCGAAAAAACACCAAGGATAAGAGGCCTACACCTACTCAGGGGGGAAAAACGGATGTGCTCCTTACCTGCCAGCACCCCGGGGGGCCGCAATTTATCAGTTAAAGGGGCAGAAAGGCTTTTTGGTGTGTTCACATTATTGCCCGGGCTAACTTCCACCCCCACCCTTTTACCCCGTTTACCCCGAAGGGCCCGCCTTGCCTTGGGGGCTTAAAAAACCCTTTCTGCCCAATTCCCCCTTAGCAGCCCCTACGCAGCGCGGTTTTCCCCGACCCGGAAACCAATCTCACGAACATTCTATAAAAAATTTAAAACCCCGTAAATTCCCCCCTTTTTAGTGAGCCCCCGGCCCCGGGGGCCTTTTTCCCCCCGGGCCCCCCAAGAAAAGAACGGGGTCCCCGCCGGGGTCCCCCGGCCCCGGGGGGGACATCCTTCTGGCGTCACGAAAAAGGTTCTAAGCCGTTTAAACGATTGTTGCCGGAAAATTTGGCTTTTTTGTGCCCCAAAAAACGTTTTTGCTATTTTTGTGACTTTGCCCATTTTTTCCCCCTTTTAAAGCCTGTTCGCGCCCCCGGGGCGGAAAAGGGGGGGGGGGGGGGTTTTTCGTGGGCTACCCCCCCTGTGGGCGAAAAAACTAGGGCCCCCCATCCAATGCTTTTTAAAACGACAGCCCCAACAAAGGGTTTTCCCCTTTTCCCTCCCCCGGGGAAAGGGAAGAAAAGCATAGTCCCCTCCACGGAAAAGCCACGTGTTCCGGTGGAAAACACAGTTGGCCTGGGGAGATGGCCCCAAGCAGGGGTCGCTGTTTTGGGGGAAAAGGGGGGTGCCAGACCCTGTTCCCCTGAGGAGGGGGGCCGTTCCCGAACCATCCCCCATTTTTAAAGGGATGGAGAGCCCCCTTTTTTTGTGGGGGAGGTGGTGCTGCAGCGGGACTGGCCCCGGGGGAAACCGGCTAGATGGAGCATGGGCGGAGCGGCGGGGCCCCAAAATCGGCGGCGGCCCCGGCCCTTTTCCCCTGGAGCGCGAAAGCCACCCGCGCCCCCCACTGGCCAGTGGGGGAGAAGGAGCCGGGGCCGAACCCGGGGAAAGCTGTACCGACCCCGCCCGGGGGGGGGGAGAGGAAGGACGCGGGGCCTTGCCCGGACCGGGAAAGCCAGCCAACCGGAACCCAGGCCCCCCCAACCCGGAGGGAGGAGTAATTTTTCCCCGGAAAGGGGGGGAAGGAAGGGGGAATGAACCCCCCCGGGGGGATCCAAGGGACTGGGGGGAAAGGGGCCCTTTGGATGACAGGGGTCCCGCCCAGAGAGAAAATGATGGAGAAGCCGTGAAAAAGGGGGGCAGCCAAAGGACAGGTGAGGCGCAGCCCGGGTTCGCCCCAGGACCGGGGAGAGATCTCGCCGATAAGGAGGAAAATCCCCACGAGACAAAGGGCGCTCCGGGAACCGCGGCGCCAGGGGCGATAAGAATTTCAAGCTCCGGGAGGCTGGGGTTTTTATCCATGAACCCGGCCGTATCAGGAGGTGTTTGTGAACCACAAGGATGTGGAGTCTCACCTGCCTGAGGACACCCGGACAGGGACCTGCTAATGGGGGATATTGTCACCTATACTCGGCATTGGGGCCTTAAGGGGTGGTTGCCCTGAATGTATCCAGAATCAGTGCCCCAGTCCCGGAAGCAGGGAATGCACCCCGTGTCTCGGCGTCCCACGCCCCAGCCACACCAGCGCCCGTCCGCGCACCTGCGTCACGTTCTGATACGCAGCAGAGCGCAGCGGTTGCTAGCGCACCCCCTGCTGAGTCATGCTTGCGCACGCAGCAGTGATCAAGTTTGGAGTGAGGCACCTGTCAGGCCTCCAGGAAATCGAATGAGAAAGTTGTAATGAGAACTGTGGCTACCCGACCCCGGTAGCAGACACGATATAATGGTGTTGCGGTTTAAGACCCATAGTGTGCTTCCAGCCCCGGTATGGGAAGATGCTGCCATGTTCAAAGATTCATCTGATGAAGACCAGTAGGACCCGGACAGGGTTTACTGTACTGTAAAAAGTTACCAGAGATGTCTTGTTGAAATGTTGCACTTTTAAGGTTTACAGAGTATACCCCAGTTGGGTTTGAGTGTGATTTAATGTGATTTATGATAATGTTCTTGCTGAGGACTGGTGCTGAGGACACTTGCAGCACAAAGATACTTTTTGTATATAGTTGGCATTTTGTGCCCTATCTTGGTTTTAACGTAAACCATATCTACCTCAAGAAGACAAAACCCGTTTGGTGTGGCCGAAAGTGAGGTCTGCTAAAAGTGAAGTCTTGCAGCCCACCCAGGACCACCGTGGGAGGTTTGGGCGGGTCCTCCACAAGTATAATTGTACTTGAACTGTATAGTATTTCTGCACTGCATTTTTCTACATATTAAAATGTTATTTATTATTTGTAACGTTAAAGAGTCCTCACCTCCCGTAAGGAAGAGTTAATGTTTCATAACTTAAAAATGTTTTCTTTCAGCCCGGGAGTGCTGATCTTAACCAGGGGGGATGTAGGCCCAGCTGCGCTTGGGAATCTTATTCCCCAGGAGGGATGCCACTGAAGGTAACCACCACAAGAGACCTGATATTCATTCACACAATTTTCACCCATCCCAAGCCACCAGAGGGAGCCTTTTCCGAGTATTAGGGTGGGTGGAGACACAGAGAGCAGTCTTAGCTGGAACAGAGAGAAGCTCAGCAGCCTAGCTGAGGGACTGTTTAAGAGTAGCTCTAGGAGTGAGCACAGATCAGTGGAGCCTGCAAATCCAGGTGCAGGTCAGACGGTGAATTCCTGATAGCCGCTTCAGACAGAGCTTAGAAAGAAAGAGAGAGAACAGCAGTTATTGAAAGAACCTGAAGACTGCAGCTCTGAGCTTAGTTCAACGTGTGGGGCTAGTACCAGTGGAAAGATAGCCACTCCAGCCTATTCAGAACTGAGTCAACTGAGTGCAGTTCATTGAGCAAGCGTGCTGACGCTTTGAGAGCGGTGAAGAAGGAAGAAGCGAGACGTGTGCTTATGTTAAAGGTCGGAGTAGGACGAAAGGCGAGTGGAAAGAGAAGAAGAGAGTGACAGAGGTGGAAATAGCATTGATAGCTTACCCTATCTCTGAATAACCGGACACCGGGTCCGAGCTTGCTAGAATCTACACGACTAGTAGGAGATACCGGAGACCTGTGGACTTCAAGTCGCAGGGGCCCCACAAGTGTTGATACGTAACCGGGGGGCAGGAAGACAGGAGTCTGGTCAGCGCAACCATTAGAGACACTGTTCTATCCAAGAGAAGGCCCTACCAAAAGTCAGCCGGTGTGTAAAGTTGAAGACAGAGTTAGGCCTCGTTCATACAGGTCAGAAACTCACACTACAGGAGTAAGGAGGCCCTACACCTACTCAGTGGGAAGAACTGGATGTGCATCCTTCACCCTGCCAGCACCCCGGGACGTGCCTGCAATTTTCATCAGTAAAAGTACAGAAAGAGACTTTTGGTGTGTGTTCACATTATTGCTCCTGCGGCTTGAACATTCCATCCTGCACCCCAACACCCGTTTACCCTGTAGGACCCCAGCCTTGCCTGTGTAAGGCTTAACACCTTGCGCCCAATACCATCCCTTCAGCAGACCTGTACAGCAGCGCTGGTCATCCTGACCAGGTACCACAGGTGGCGCCACGAACATTCTATTAAACACTTTAATCCCCTGTAAATATCCCCCTTTTCTAAGTGAGCGCCCAGGGCCACGGACCGAGCTGTGTCCGCCGTGACATCCCCCATAGAAGTGAACGGGCTCGGTGCCGAGTACCCCACGGCCCTGGCGGGCGACTCGCTTAGTCACGGCTCTTCCCACTTGCCCTGGTGCCTATGTCAAGTGGGTAATAGTTTTGGCATTGATTTCAGCTGTTTTATGTCCACTGACATCAAGCCCATGGGTTGTAATTAGTAAGGAGAGGCATCTATCAGAACATCCCCATTAGTAACCCGTGGTGAAAATTAGTAAAGCCACACACAGAATAAGTACTTTCATTTGAACAAAACATATATAGCACTGAACTTTTATTAAAAAAAATGAAAAAAATTTTCATGCAAACATTGTTTATTTCTGATTCGGTGCAGAAAATAATCTGCAGCATGTCAATTCTCATTGCGTTTTTACCTTGCGTCCTTTTGATCAATTTTTACAAATTTGTTGTACATATTACAGCACAACATTACAAGTACTTTATAGTACATGGTAAAACACTGTAGCTTTTGTCATTTTTATAGCAGATTTTATCTGACAAATATGCCCAAGTCTAATTATTACGGTCCAAAAATTATCCAATCATAAAGGGAAGCTGTCATTAGAAACAGCAGGAAGTTACAATCTAAAAACAACCCTAGTGGCCGACGTGAAAATTGCAAGGTTTTTATTTCTCCTTTTTAATACAGATTAGGATATGTAAAAAAATAACATTGCCAAAAATATTTCATAAATGCACTTAACGCAAAAGACAGATCTAAAGAATAGGTGATTTTCAGAAGATATATGAACTTATTCAAAGGGAAGCCATGTACAGATGTAATAATAATGAGAAAGGTAGTTGCTTTCTCTAAAAAATCCTGGTTACCAGAATCAGCAGTGACAGTATATGTCTCAACCCATAATCCAAGCTAGTAATTTGTTTATCAACTACCAAGACCTGCAGCCACATTTCTTCCTGCAGATCCAGCTCCTGGGTTGCAGCATCAATCCTAGCAAAGAATACTTTTACGGGACTTTATCGAAAAAGGTCAAAGTCTTTATGAGAAGAAGATAAAACCATATAAATATTATAGTCCACTGAGACACTGCAAAAGTTCACAGACGACGCAGTGTTCTCATCACAAATTATGGGCAACCGTGTATTGTATGAAGAGTGAATGAAGAAACACTTCCACGGATCACAGAATTGTTGTTGGGGCAGAAAGCATCTGAGTTTTAAAGAGGCAAATAGAAACAGCTGAGTTAAAAAAAAATGTTCTACTATTTTTATATTTCATGTTATATCATATGGAAGGTGGAAGGATCATCAATATTAGGTATGACACTCGACACCCCCACGATCATTCTAAAAGGGATGGACCTGCAGCACTTGGCCATGGTCACTGCACACTTTATGGAGCTTTAGACTAAAGGGTATGCCACACTAAACAACATCGCTAACGGGATCGCTAAAAAACGTCACTATTTAGCGATCCCGTTAGCGATGTTGTTGTGTGCGGCAGCTGCCAGCGACGAGCTTCCTGCTGTGATCTCGCTCGTCGCTGGAATCGTTCCGGACCCTATTTTATCGTCGGCGCTCCCGCTGGGTAAGTATCTAATCGCTGTGTGGCACCTTTTCTTAGCGATTTAGCGGTACTTTTGTACCGCTAAAGTCGTTAAGGAGATCGCTAACCGCGATAGCGTCCTTAACGACTTCGCTAAGTTAGGTAGCTACTAGCGATATAGAAACAATCCCGTTAGCGATCTCATTAGTATGCGACGCTAACGAGATCGCTAGCGGGATTGTGTAGTGTGGCAGTACCGTAAGTTCACACTAGGCTTTTTTGCAGTTTTTTTTATGTTTTTTTGTATGCAAATTTTCATCTGGGTTTGACAGTAACCGCAAAGTCTATGAGATGTCAGAAATCTCCTGCACACATATTGTTTTTTCTTTTGTCATCAGAATTTTGTGCTTTGCATGTTTTTTTTGCACAATGGAGCATGTTAATTTATTCAGCATTTTTTTCCAGTGTTTTTTACCCATTGAAATGAATGGGTGGTGAAAAAAACACACCAAAAATGCAGGTTTTGCTGCGTTTTTTGTGCCAAAACCTGATTCAATGGAATAGGACTTTTTTTTTCAACACTAAACTTTATCAGCCTGCAAAAGAGACAAATCTAGCATGCCAAAACCATAGCAAAAAAATCCAAGGAAAACCAAGGGAAATGCTGAAAAAATGCCTAGTGTGAACTTACCCTTATATTTAATCTCCGCAACTGCTAACATTTGGTCGGCACCAAGAACAACTGATTGGAGAGGGGACTGGGGGTTAGATCCCTACCAATCTGTTATTGACAAATTATCCTGTAGGTAATTTCTTTATAATCACCGTATATACTCGTGTATAAGCCGAGTTTTTCAGCACATTTTTTAGTGCTGAAAATGCCCCACTCGGCTTATACACAAGTCATTGTCCCAGAAGCCGGCGGGGGAGGGGGAGCGGCGGAACAGCAGGTCACAGAAGGCAGGAGCCGTGGCTGCGGCTGTAACTGTACCTGTTGCTAAAGAGAAATGAATATTCACTGCACTGGCGATGAATATTCATTTCTTTTAGAGTGCACACAGTTACAGCCGCAGCCGCCAGCTTCCAGCAGCTGTAGAAAAAAACTCTCCTACTTACCTTCCCTGCGCACCCTCGCAGCATCTTGTTCCGGCTTCCAGCAGCTCCTGCGGCTGAGCAATCATGGGTCCCCTCTGAATGGAGAGAGGTGAATATTCATTCCCTTAATGCACGGGGACACATAATCGCTCAGCTGCAGGAGCTGCTGGAAGCCGGAACAGGATGCTGCGTGGGCAAGCAGGGAAGGTAAGTAGTTTTTTTTTATGCTTTTCTCATGGGGGGCCATGCATACAATGTTAGGGATGAGGAACCATGCATACAAGGATAGGGATGAGGAGCCATGTGTGTAGCCCAGCTGCGCTTGGTGCCACATGTACCCTGGAGGATGCATGAAAGGTAATTCACAATCACCCAATATTCATTCACACTTCACATTTCCCTGGTGCCACCAGAGGGAGCCCTTTAGAGTATATAAGGGTGCGGAGAGACGTAGCAGTAGCTCAGACAGACAGAGATTCCTGTCAGATGAGACGGAAGCAGAGAAACAAGCTGTTACCTCAGAACGTGCTGACTGATAGTTCCCTAGGGAAGTGGAAAGTGACTCTCGGAGTGTGCATAGATCAGTCTGACGGAAGGTCCTGATAGCTACTTCGGACAGAGCCTAAGAAAGAAGTGAAGGAAAGGGAACTGCAGTATTTGTAAAACCGAGTCAACTGAGGTACTGTTAGAGAGCGAGCGTGCCGACGCTTGGAGAGTGGTGAAGAGAAGGAAGCTGACATCTACTGCTGCTTGTGCTTATGTTAAAGGTGTGAGTAGGACGACAGGCAAGTGGAAAAAGGGAAAGAGAGAGTGACTGAGGATGAATAGCAATGATGGCTTACCTCCACTCTGCACCACCAGACACCGGGTCCGAGCTTGCTAGTACCTTCATGGCTAGTGGGAGAAACCTGAGACCCTGCTGGACTTCAGGTCACAGAGGGGCCCAGCAGTGCTGATACGTAACCGGGGTCAGGAAGAACAGGAGTCTAGCAGGACGCTGCAGATAGAGACTTAGTTCTGTCCAAAAGAAGGCTCCACCACAAGATCAGCCGGGCGTAGTAAAGAGAACGGAGTTAAACTTTGTTTCATGCAAGTTAGAAACTCACACACATATAGACGTAAGGAGGCCCTACACCTACTCAGTGATTACTGGATGTGCATCCTCCACCCTGACGGCCTCCGGGGACGTGCCTGCAACTTCATCACCAGTAAAGGTACAGAAAGAGACTGTCTTGTGTGTGTCTGCATTATTGCTCCTTCACCCCTGCACCGCCATATACCTCGAGGGACCAGTCTCGCCTGTGGGAGACTTAACACCTTGCTGCCCCAACCCTCAGAGGATTTACCCTGCAGCGCTGGTCACCCTGATCAGAAACCACAGGTGGCGTCACGAACATTTCTACAATCCCCTGTAAATATCCCCCTTTTAGTGAGCGCCCAGGGCAACGGACCGAGCTGCGCTACCCGTGACATCCCCCAGTGAAGTGAACGGGCTCGGTGCCGAGTACCCCAAAGCCCTGGTACGTGCGACTCATCTAATTTGGCGTCACGAACAGGATACGAAGCTCGCTATATGTGAGTCCTGCGTGCCTAAATGGACTGTTTTGTGCAAAAAGACTGTGTGCAGTTTTTGTGATTTTTGGCGCCATTTTCCGCCATTTTGCCGCCATAATCGCGCCCTGAGGTGCTGGTGAAGAAGGTGGGCGTGTATTCGTGGGTGTACCCCCCCTGTGGCGCGAAAGTAATGGGCGCCCTGTCTAACTGCTATTATAATGTCCGAGCCTGCCCCACTGCAAGGGAGATCGGCCTTCTCTTCATCCTCTATGCTAAGAAGAGAAAGCGAAAGTCCCGCCTGCATGGAAAAATCCAGAGTGTCCCAGATGAAACATACAGTCTGGCCTGGAGTGAGATGGCGGAAGGACAGGAGTCACTATGTGGAGGAATGGCGGTGCGCAGACCCCGTTCCTCTGAAGAGCTGCTACCTGTGCCTGAACCGTCCCCAGGTCGGGTGAATGACCAGAGAATGCAGAGAATGGAGGAGTCGGATGCGGCGCTGAGGGATATGGCCCGACACAGTGCAGAGATGGAGGCGATGGAGCAAAGCTGGCGTGCCCTGAAACAGCGGCTGCTGTGGGACCCACTGCTCTCCCCTCAAGATGCGCAAATGCCACCCGCGCCACCACTGGAACCAGCGGCTGAGGAAGAACCGGAGGCCGGCCCCAAAAGAGCTGATCCTGACTCCGACGAGGACGCGGCGGGAGGGAAGGAGGCTGAGGAGGCCCTGCCCGGACCGGAACGCCAGCCAGGCCTGGAACCAGAGGCCGCAGCGGAATACAGTCCCCCGGTAGGGACGATGATGGAAGACACCCAGCCGCAAGTGATGGAGATCGACTGGGAGGAGATGGAGCTCCTGGATGACGTGGAATACGCCGCCCAGAAGGAGAACGAGTGGCGACGCCGTGAGCAGGAGCAGCGGCAGCAGCAGGGCAGCGAGAGGCGCAGCAGCTTCGCCAGAGGTACCGGGAGAAGGATCTTGCTGACAAAGAGAACGTCAGGCGAGACAAAGGTACGCTCCGGGAACCGCGGCGCCAGGGGGCCATTAGTGACTTCAAACTCCAGGGAGGTTGGGGGTTCATCCACGAACCAGGCCTGTACCAGGAGGTCTTTGTTAATCGCAGGGATGTGGAGTCTCACCTGCCAGAGGGGCACCCGGGAAGGGATCTGCTTATTGGGGATATTGTCACCTACACGCGGCACTGGGGTCTTAAGGGGTGGTATGCCCTGAATGTCTCCCGAGTCAGCGACCCAGTCCCTGAAGCCGGAAACGTACCCCGTGTCTCCGCGTCCCAGGCCCCAGCCACATCAGCGTCCGGCCGCGCACCTGCATCTTATCCTGCGTCCTATTCTGCAACGCAACAGAGCGCAGCGATTGCTAGTGCGTCCCCAACTGAGCCACTGCATGCACATGCGTCACCATTGGAAACGCTGCAGAGCGTAGCGACTGCAACAGCGACCCCTATCGAGCCAAGCCTGTACTTAGGAGGGGCACCTGTTAGGCCTCCAGGAAGTCGTAATGCAAAAATTGAAACGAGAACTGTAGCTACCCAGACACAGGTAGCAGGACACGATCTTCTGGTGATGCGTTCCAGAGCGCACCGCATGCTTCCAGCCCCAGGTGTGGAAGGTGCCACTATATTTGAAGAAGAACAGTAGGACCCAGACAGGGTTTACTGAACTGTAAAAAGTTTAAAGAAGAACTGCACTTTATTGAATATGTTGATAATGTCTGAAGTAGTATACCCCAGTTGGGTAATGTGTCGTATAAAGTGGTTATGATAGAAATGTGATTTTTCTATAGTTCTCTGATTTTGAAGGACTGCATGCTGAGGACTCTTGCAGCACAGAACTGTAATGTAAATAGTTGGCACTTCAGTGCCCCATCTTGGTTTTACGTAAGCCATTCTACCTCAGAAGAAAAACCCGTATGGTGTGGCCTTGAGTGAGGTTTGCAGCAGAGAAGTCCTGCAGCCCACCCAGGACCACCGTGGGAGGTTTGGTGCGGGTCCTCCACAAGAATCCTGTATTTATTGTGTGATAGCATTTGATATTTTTCTATTTGCCATTTGTACACATTGTAACGTTTGAAGTGTTCTTACCTCCCGCAAGGGATGAGTTATGTTATTGTTGATGTTATAAAAAAAAAATTGTTTTCTTTTTCAGCCCGGGAGTGCTAAATATAACTAGGGGGGATGTGTAGCCCAGCTGCGCTTGGTGCCACATGTACCCTGGAGGATGCATGAAAGGTAATTCACAATCACCCGATATTCATTCACACTTCACATTTCCCTGGTGCCACCAGAGGGAGCCCTTTAGAGTATATAAGGGTGTGGAGAGACGTAGCAGTAGCTCAGACAGACAGAGATTCCTGTCAGATGAGACGGAAGCAGAGAAACAAGCTGTTACCTCAGAACGTGCTGACTGATAGTTCCCTAGGGAAGTGGAAAGTGACTCTCGGAGTGTGTATAGAACAGTCTGACGGAAGGTCCTGATAGCTACTTCGGACAGAGCCTAAGAAAGAAGTGAAGGAAAGGGAACTGCAGTATTTGTAACACCGAGTCAGCTGAGGTATTGTTAGAGAGCAAGCGTGCCGACGCTTGGAGAGCGGTGAAGAGAAGGAAGCTGACATCTACTGCTGCTTGTGCTTATGTTAAAGGTGTGAGTAGGACGACAGGCAAGTGGAAAAAGGGAAAGAGAGAGTGACTGAGGATGAATAGCAATGATGGCTTACCTCCACTCTGCACCACCGGACACCGGGTCCGAGCTTGCTAGTACCTTCATGGCTAGTGGGAGAAACCGGAGACCCTGCTGGACTTCAGGTCACAGAGGGGCCCAGCAGTGCTGATACGTAACCGGGGTCAGGAAGAACAGGAGTCTAGCAGGACGCTGCAGATAGAGACTTAGTTCTGTCCAAAAGAAGGCTCCACCACAAGATCAGCCGGGCGTAGTAAAGAGAACGGAGTTAAACTTTGTTTCATGCAAGTTAGAAACTCACACACATATAGACGTAAGGAGGCCCTACACCTACTCAGTGATTACTGGATGTGCATCCTCCACCCTGACGGCCTCCGGGGACGTGCCTGCAACTTCATCACCAGTAAAGGTACAGAAAGAGACTGTCTTGTGTGTGTCTGCATTATTGCTCCTTCACCCCTGCACCGCCATATACCTCGAGGGATCAGTCTCGCCTGTGGGAGACTTAACACCTTGCTGCCCCAACCCTCAGAGGATTTACCCTGCAGTGCTGGTCACCCTGATCAGAAACCACAGGTGGCGTCACGAACATTTCTACAATCCCCTGTAAATATCCCCCTTTTAGTGAGCGCCCAGGGCAACGGACCGAGCTGCGCTACCCGTGACATCCCCCAGTGAAGTGAACGGGCTCGGTGCCAAGTACCCCAAAGCCCTGGTACGTGCGACTCACATGCATACCAGGACAGGGATGAGGAGCCATGCAGACAAGGACGGGGATAAGGAGCCATGCAGACAAGGATAGGGATGAGGAGCCAAGCATATCAGGACAGGAATGAGGAGCCATGCATACCAGGATAGGGATGAGGAGCCATGCATACAAGGATAGGGATGAGGAGCCATGCATATCAGGACAGGGATGAGGAGCCATGCATACCAGGATAGGGATGAGGAGCCATGCAAACAAGAAAAGGGATGAGGAGCCATGCAGGCAAGGATGGGGATGCGGGGAAAATGCATACCCGGCTTATACTTAAGTCAATATTTTTACCAGTTTTTCGTGGCAAAAGTAGGTGCCTCGGCTTATACACGAGTATATACGGTACACTTTATTTTTTTATTGTTTTGATGTTAGTTGTCTCTTCCACTTTTTGTCCAATTTGAAAAAGAATACTGATGTATTTTGTCTGTTACATCTCCTGTCTGTCTCTAGCATTTTACATGGAAGCAATTTTTTTTTTAAGTTACAGTATGGTTGTCTTTCAGCAGAATAATATTTCCCTTGAAAATCACATGCACATTACAGAAAGAATAGTTAGATAATATCAGTTCAAAAACCTACTTACAGATACAACGGCAGCCAAAATTTCAATGCCCCCTGTAGATAAGGTGATGTATGGAATGGTTTGAGGTTGTATGCCAGCTTCTTTAAATATACTGTTTGTATAAAACCAAATCTGTTAAGAATTAAAACAAAAAAAGTTTAATAAGCAACCATCCTGTAAAAAACAATGAAGACATGACTGCAGAACTTCAAGAGCATGAGTGCCATCTCTTGACAAATCTGTTTCAATAAATACTTGTACCTTAAAGGCATTGTCCAGTACTTTTATATTGATGGCCTGTCCTTAAGGTAGGGGCACACAACTGTAGATCCTCTCACCTCAGAGAATCGGGCTGATTAATCTAATGACACGCTGGTCAAACTCTGATCAGAGTGTGAGCATTTTGAGCTCGGATGAGACAATGGAAAAAAAAAACCTCTCCATCTTCTCCATTGTGTGGAAATGGGACTGCACTCAGATGTCATCCGAGTGCAGTCTGATGTTTCCCATTCACTCATTGACTTACATGGCTAAGTGGAATCTGGTAATCAAATCAAATCGAACGCTTTTTTCCTTGGACTGGACCAGTCTGAGAAATAAAAATCAGACATGTGAACGGCCCCATATAAAAACAATGGCCCGAATGCGATCCAATGGTTTGTCGGATCTCACTTGGAAGGAAGCTACGGTGCTGTGAGTTAGCCCTAAGGCAAGAATGAAGAGATTTCTATTAGAACTGTTTTCATAATCCTTTTTTATTCCTCTTGTCAATGAAACATAAACAATCTAACATTTGTCCAACCATTGTTGAGAGTGTTACAGATTTGTCCCTTATCTTTTGCCCATGGTGCGCACAGGTGTAAAATAACAGACAGTGATGTATTTACCCCAGCGCCAGTGCTCCCTCTCCGCTGCTGATCTAGTATCTATTAGCTGGAGCTCTGAAGTCACGTCAGGCCTGCAGTCAATCATTGATTCTAGCAGCTCATGTCGTCTACATCAGCAAAGCCTCTGAGCGAAACTGTTGGTCACCGCTGATGACCAAAAACCAGAATAAGGGCTCATACTCACTTGCGAGAGTCTCGCACGATTCTCATGCGAGTCTCTCGCATGAAAACCTGGCACTGCCGCTGGCACTCGGACCGGAGCGTGCAGCTGCATAGAAATACATGCAGCCACTCTATCCGGTCCGAGTGCCGGCGGCAGTGCCAGGTTTTCATGCGAGAGACTCGCACGAGAATCGTGCGAGTCTCTCGAAAGTGAGTATGAGCCCTTACAGCGTTATACTCCATCTTCTCCGCACCAGTGATATGATTCTCTCGCATGCGAATCTGATCACGCTAAGGTGACACTCGGCTCAAACTGTAACAGAGTTTAATCCGAGTGACATTATTATAATCGGCCCCAATTTCCTCTCTTGAGAGAATCATCGCTCGTGTGACCCCGGCCTTAGACTGTGTACGGACTCACCTTATTAATAAAGGGAGTGGTGAATTCTGTCTGCCAATTAGTGATGAGCGAGTATACTCGTTGCTCAGGTTTTCCTGAGCATGCTCGGGTGATCTCCGAGTATTTGGGCATGCTCGGAGATTTAGTTTCTGTCCACGCAGCTGCATAATTTGTGACTGCTAGACAGCCTGAATACATGTGGAAATTCCCTAACAAACAGGCAATCCCCACATGTATTCAGGCTGTCTAGCAGTCACAAAACATGCAGCTGCGTGGACAGAAACTAAATCTCCGAGCACGCCAAAATACTCGAGATCACCCGAGCATGCTCGGGAAAACCTGAGCAACCAGTATACTCGCTCATCACTAGTGCCAATTTATTGATATCATTCCAGAAGGAATACCAGAGGAACAGTACAATACAGAGTTCTAAGAAAACACCCTCCTGCATAGTGGTATAAACACCTCTTTCTTAAAACAGACATATCAGTAGAGCCAATACAGTCCTCTCTAAAGGAAAATTTCTAGATACATTATATTAAAGTCCATCTTAAGTAGAATAAACTTTTCTTTTTATAAGCTTTTCCCTCTGAAGGAGATATCCAAATTTAAAGTTACAGGCCTGTCTTCTGCCCCAATACTATTGTATCCTCCATAAAGTAAATAAGGACCCAAAGGATTTGAAGGCGATCACTAAATGGGTATTTGGCTGAAAAAATTTGGAACTCACGAGAAGATTTACTAAAACTGTCTTATTTTTTGACAGTGTTACTCTTAGAGTATGAAATATTAAAATATGCCCAAATTATCGCAAAGGATCATGCTGCTTGATACATTCGGTTTACCTTTAGGCTGTGCACGCTTGAGCTTACACCACATATTTGTTTTCCTGCTTTGTGCCAGACATTTCAGGCAAAGTTTTAGGAACATAAATTATTTAAAAAAAACTTCTAAACCATATTATAAATCAGGCCCAAGTTGCGTAAAAGTAAAAGGTAATTGCACCAGAATTATGCCAAATTTAGTTTAGTAAATCTCCCCCTATGTTTTTCTATTTTTTAAATGTTTCTTATTCAACCTTTGTGAGACAGAGCAGTCTTAGCCTCATTCACACGTCCGCGTTATCCTTTATGATCAAGGGCTATATTTTATCTATGTCCCCTTGGTGCTGGAGAACATCCACTTTTGGACCATTGAGAGCTATTTGACCTGGAAGCCTCACCGGTGCATTTGTATCTGGCGCCGGGTGGTAGTCGTGGGCGAGGTACTCGTGTTCTAAGCCCCACACGCTACATGAAAATGGGGTCTTGGCGGGGTGTGTGCACTTTAGCAAAAGAGGTGTTACGCTCTTACAGGCCGTCGCTGTCCGTGACTTCAGCTGGCCAGGACCAGGTCTTGTAAAGCTCAATGAGGGATACAACCACTTAAGAATCGACTGTCTTATACTGAACAATAACTTGGCGGGTATTATATACAGTAGATAGCGGGTGCATAACTTCATGAACGTTTCTCTTAGTACATGGAATATCTTTATACACATTCTGTCCGTCCTTCCCCAGAATGACTTCGTTCTACCTTGGTTAGTCCTCGGTCTTCAACACAACCCAGCACAGTACTTCAGGAACCTCCCTTTCCCTAAAAACGATACTACAGTCAGTAAGTGACAGACCTGTACTTCAACCCGCGGCTCCGCATCCTTTTTTCCCTAAGGGGAGTTACTTTGTCACTATTGGTCACTCTCTTCATCTCATGTTTCCTTCTCTGATCCATCACATTACCTTCTGGTATTGCGTTGCTAGGTTTCCTGCCCCAGATCCAGTCTTCAGAGAATAGCTCACACCTTCTGTCACTTTCCCTTGCCTCTTTCTTGAATCTCGCTATCCATTCCCTTGGTCTCCACTCACTCCTGAGACACCTACGTCATACGGCTCTGCTCACTTATAGGACCGTAGGTCTTCTTCTGCTGCAGGCTGGGCCCTATCTGACTTCCTGACAGGAAACCGCCTCTGTTCCTTTACTTCATCACCTCCCACTCTGGGCTAGTCTCAACTATTATCCATAACCTTCCCTATTAACTCCCTGCTGCTGGCAGAACACAACCTATCACTAATAACACACATTAATAAACATGTAACACATAAAATGTATCGCAACAATAACACGTCTTTCAGAGGAAATATGGGCAACTGTTGTGAATACTCTGGAGGCGACTTCTGAGCTGGGGCTCCCTCCGGTGGTTGCTGAGAGTATTGAACCAATTAAGGAATGGGTGTCAGGTGGAGACGACTGGCTTGATATAAGTGACTTGAACTCCCATCAGCCTTGCCGGTAATCAATTGTTCTTCCAGGTCATGCTTGGAGCTCAGCTTGCATTCCTGCTCTCATTCAGATAAGTGATTTGCTGTTTTTTTTCCTCTGGTTGGATTTAACTTGCTGCTTTGCAGTAGACTTCAGCCTGGTCCCCTTTTGGGGCCTGGCTCTGCAATTATGCTCAGTTTGTGTTTGCACTTTTGCTCTGTTCCTATGTCACTTTTTATTTGCTGAATTGCTGTGAGTTACACCAGAGATCTGATTTAGGTGGTAGAGATCGTGTCATCTCAGGTTTTTTGTTAATCAGAAGTGTTGATATTTCTGTCAGGGTTTTTTTTGGGTTGCAGTCAGAATTCTTTCTGTTATGAATGTGCTAGAGATGGTTTATGAGCAGAGGCTCCCTCTGGTGATTACAGACAGTAGTGAACCTTTCAGCGAGGAGTGGCAATCTGGAATCACGGACTGGTCTGATATAAGGGAGGTTTCCTCCCATGATGGTTGCCGGTGATCAATTGTTCTTGTCTCAATTGTGGTTCCTGGTTCATTTGGAAGTTTGCTGGAGTCCTGCCTGCATCTCCTGCTTTCAGATAAGATATTTTTTGCTTTTCTTTTTGTGCTTGCTTTTTGCATTGTTTTCTGCACTTTTGTGGAGGTCAGCCAGGTCCCCTCTTGGGGCCTGTGCTCCTCACAGTTTATCTGCAGCCACTGTTATTTGCTCATTTGCTTTTTCCTGTTTTTTCAGCGGCTGCAGCTTGGTTTTTGTTCACACTGAGACCTGATTTAGTGGGTGCCGAGATCGTGTGATCTCAGTATTTTTGTAATCAGAATTGTTGGATTTTTGTAGGGTTTTCTGGGTTGCAGAAAGTAATCTCTCCTGTCCTATCCTATTTAGTCAGCTTGTGGCCCCAGCGTTTGCTCAGTCTATTTTCTGCTTATGTTTGTATTTTCATCTTGTCTAACCGCCATTATATGTTTGGGGGCTTCCTATTTTCTTTGGGGATCTGCTCCGGGGCAGATAGCTTTCATCTTTCTGCCTTTAGGTGTAGTTATCTCTCAGGCGTCTAGGATCAACGTAGGAACGCTCCACGGCTACCTCTAGTTGTGTCATTAGTTTAGGAATCTGCAACCCATCTGTTACCAACATCTCAGGTGTTCGGCTGCCCTGCTGTTGTTCCTGTCCTCCTCAGCTACCGAAACATAACATCTTTCCTATACTTTCCTATCTAGACAGATTGGGCCCCAGCATTTGCTCATTCTATTTTCTGTCTGTGTTCGTATTTTCTTCTGGTCTAACCACCATTACATGTGTGGGGGCTTCCTATTTCTTTGGGGATTCTGCTACAGGGCAGATAGCAGTCATCTTTCTGCCTTTAGGTGTAGCTATCTCTCCGGCTGTGACGAGGCGTCTAGGATCACCGTAGGTACGCTCCTCGGCTACTTCTAGTGTTGCGGTTAGTTTAGGGTCCTGCAATCCAATAGTTTCCAGCCTCTCTGGTGTATTGCTTCTTTGGCTATTTTTGCAATTTCTCCTCAGCTACCGAAACACAACAGGCAACACTTCCATCTTCTTACACATACTCCTTGCACCACACCCAGACCACAGATTGTCTACCATGTAAGTCTCCTGGGATACTTAAGCCTCTTTCACACATCTGTTTTTCTGTATCAGGCATGATCCGTCGAACACCTGAAGGGACGGATCCGGCGCTGAAATAAAAAAACTGATGCAACAGATACGTTTTTTTGCTGGATCCGACCTGAACTTTTGAACCCGGAAAAAGAGGGTTTTGGATGTCCGGAGACACTGGAAAATGTAGTAGTAGTAGTAGTAGTAGTAGTAGTAGTCCCTGATTTCCAGAATCCGGATCAGACTTTTGACGGATTGCACAAAAGTCTGATCCGGTTCCATTGACTTCTATTGTTTCCGGCCGCCTGATGCGCCGCTTCAGGCACTATCAGGCGGCTCCGGTAAACAAAAAAAACGTTACATGCACCGTTTTGTCCGGCCGCCGAAATGTACATTTGCGCCGGATCCGGACAAAAACGGATACAACGCAATGACATCAGGCACGATCCGGCGCTAATGAAACTCAATGGTAAAAAAACGCATCCGGTACCGGATCTGTTTTTTTTAGCAACACGCCGGATCATGCCTGATATAAAAAAACGGATGTGTGAAAGAGGCCTTATCGCCAATGCATTTTTGACACTTTTTCTATTCTTTGTATACAATGTTTTTACATATGTGTTTAAACATAAGTTCTATTAGGCTGGGAAACTGGTGTCTCTGTTTGAAGGGAGCTGGAAGAGGTAAAAGGAGAAAATGAAATCAATGTTTGTCTCCTGAATGTGTGGTGTGAAAACAAAATTACAATTTTTTTTGGCATAATCCACATTTTTTTTAAACTTTTCCTAATAGGATTTGGCTTAGCAGATTGGGAGTGGACGTCTAATTGCCAATAGATTTACTATAATTTACGGCAGGAATCTATAATTGAGTAGTATTGATCTTGTGGCACATGAATATCTCAAAATGCACCAAATGTATTAAATTTATTAAGAGAGGAGCCTCTTAGTCCAGTGGGCTTCTATCCAAGACTTGCATTGCAGGAGCGCACAAGTTGAGAACATATGAGGACAGGGAAGTTGATTTTTTTAGCAGCTAATCAATGGGCTAAGAGCAAGTTTTCTGTGACTACTGTGGAAGGAAGAGTTGTGCTGCGACTACTGGGGGGAGGATGGGAAGCGAAGATGTGAAGACTGTGAGTCACCGACTGTAGTTACTTACAGCATTCAGGCCGCACAGCTGGTAAGACGCCATTGTCACTATGACGGTTATTATCTGCCACCGAACCGAACGATCCTTGAAAAGTTCAATTACTGACACCAATTGCATGTTCCTCTGCATCCTGGTCTCCGCCAGCACATCTTCAATATCTTGAGAAACGTCTTTCTTTCCAAGGAATGTGCGGAAAGCTACGAAAAATAAGAATTTTAATCAGTGTCAATGAGAATTAGATTTGTGGAAGGTATTATACCAAATTTCTATGAATCAATACCTGCAGCATATACGTGTTTCTTGTCTGATAGAAGACATGAATCATACCATGCAATTATATATATTGATGAATATGGGAAGAATTATACTAGAATCTGCACAAACACGTTTTTCATTTTGTGAGAAGGATTTATTTTTCTTTTTTTTTTGTGAATATTATTGTGCCAAAATTATTTCCCTTTTTTTTTTCAACATTTCATATTTTTAGATATATTTTTTCCAGTCATCTGATAAAGAGATGTAGCGATGTATAATTTTGTAGATTACTGCCTTCTGTAGTTTTGTAGTTGTTCACAGTGGATCAAAAAGCGAGATAAAGGGATTAACGCCGAACATCAAAACACAAACAAGGGTAGAATACATATATAGACTAGAAAAAAATGACATTTCACTAACAGAATTTGGCAGTGCATCAAAGTACCTGGAAACATTCACATGCATAGGTGAAGCCACTCGGAAAAGTTGACTTCAAAGTACTGTCCTACTTTCATTCCTAACCTCCATAGAATTGCAGAGAGCTGCGTACATAATAGCTAATAAAAAGTCACCACGGAAAAGCGGAAAGTGCTCAAATGAAAAACATGAAAATAAAGTGACCTATAACTCGCTAAAAAGAATTATTTCATCCCAACACTAGATATGGCTACAAGTGGGAAAAGATTATAAGAAGAGTATGTACTTTTCATGACCCAAACATCATGTCTTGGCAAACCCAAGAAATTAAAGGAAACCGGTTGTCTGATTCACCCTGCTCAAACCACGGGCAATATTATTCAGAGACTGGCTTGCAGCCAAGAATATTTTTCTCCAAAATGTCCCGGCCAAGACTGTAACTGGAAATGAGATTAGCCAGGCTCTTTCCTGGCCAGCTATTCCCAGAGTTGCTATAGGTAATTGACAGTTTTCTCACTATGTGCATACGAAAGAGAGATCTGTCAATCATCTAGAGCAGCGCTAGAAAGAACCGGGCGGGGGCAGAGCCAGACTAGTCTTATTTCCGGCTATGTTCCCTGGCTGGATTTTTAGGGTGTGTTTCCACGATCCGGAATTCTTCAGTAATTGCTGCGTGTTTGACGATGTGTGCTGGCGCAGCGTCAAACACGCAGGGTCCAGATGTTACAGCATAGTGGAGGGGATTTCAAGAAATCCCGTCTCCACTATGCTTAAAAACACGCAGGCGGCAGACCTGCGTTAACGGACATGCGGCGCGTCTTTTTAGACCGCAGCATGTCCTACTCCCTTGCGGTGATGCTGCGTCGCTGCAAGGGAAATAACACAGGCCTGCGTAGCCCTGCGGTCATTCCGCGCGTTCACTAGGGGGCGGGGCTTTTGGCGGAGCGGACTTTCAGCTCTGTCCAAAGCGCTGTGGTTCCGGATCGTGGAACCACAGCCATAGACTCTTATTTCTGTTGCAATCGGTTTGGACAGAAAGAATCAGATGACAGGTTCCCTTTAACCCCTTCACCCCCAAGGGTGGTTTGCACTTTAATGACCGGGCCAATTTTTACAATTCTGACCACTGTCTTTTTATGAGGTTATAACTCTGGAACGCTTCAACGGATCTTCGCGATTCTGAGATTGTTTTCTCATGACATATTGTACTTCACGTTATTGGTAAAATTTCTTCGATATACCTTGTGTTTATTTTTGAAAAAAACGCAAATATGGCGAAAATTTTGAAAATTTTGCAATTTTCAAATTTTGAATTTTTTTTTCCCTTAAAACAGAGAAATATGTCACACAAAATAGTTAAGAAATAACATTTCCCACATGTATACTTTACATCAGCACAATTTTGGAACCAAAATTTTTTTTTGTTAGGAAATTATAAGGGTTAAAAGTTGACCAGTGATTTCTCATTTTTACAACAAAATTTACAAAGCCATTTTTTTAGGGACCACCTCACGTTTGAAGTCACTTTGACGGGTCTATATAGCAGAAAATACCCAAAAGTGACACCATTATAAAAACTGCACCCCTCAAGGTACTCAAAACCACATTCAAGAATTTTATTAACCCTTCAGGTACTTCACAGGAGCTGAAGCAACGTGGAAGGAAAAAATTAATATTTAACTTTTTAGCCACAAAAATGATCTTTTACAAACTTTTTTTTATTTTCACAAGGGTAAAAGGAGAAAATGGACAGATAAAGTTGTTGTGCAATTTCTCCTGAGTACACCAATACCCCATATGTGGGGGAAAACCACTTTTTGGGCACACGGCAGAGCTCGTAAGGGAAGGAGCGCCGTTTGACTTTTTCAAACTAAAATTGGCTGGAGTTGAGATTGGACGCCATGTCGTGTTTGGAGAGCCCCTGATGCGCCTAAACAGTGGAAACCCCCCACAAGTGACACCATTTTGGAAACTAGACCCCCTAAGGAACTTATCTAGATCTGTTGTGAGCACTTTGAACCCCAAAGTGTTTCACAAAAGTTTATAATGCCTGGGTGTGAAAAAAAAACCAAACAATTTTCCACAAAAATGATTTTTTAGTCCCAAATTTTTGATTTTTCCCAAGGAAATTGAACCCCAAAAGTTGTTGTCCAATTTGTCCTGAGTATGCTGATACCCCATATGTGGGGGGGGGGGAAACTGTTTGGGCGCACGGCAGGGCTTGGAAAGGAAGCAGTAACGTTTTGGAATGCAAACATTGATGGGGGTCATGTTCCGCTTGTAGTGCCCCAGATGAGCCTACACAGTGGAAACCCCCACAAGTGACCCCATTTTGGAAGCTAGACCCCCTAAGGAACTTATCTAGATCTTTGGTGAGCACTTTGAACCCCCAAGTGCTTCACACAAGTTTATAATGCCCGGGCATGAAAATAAAAAATCCTATTTTTTTCCCACAAAAATTATCTCTTAGTCACTAATTTTTTATTTTCCTATAGGTAACAGGAGAAATTGGACCTCAAAAGTTGTTGTCCAATTTGTCCTGAGTACGCTGATACCCCATATGTGGGGGGGAATCACTGTTTGGGCGCACGGCAGAGCTCAGAAGGGAAGGAGCACCATTTGACTTTTTCCAACCAAAATTGGCTGGAATTGAGATTAGACGCCATGTTGCATTTGGAGAGTCCCTGATGTGCCTAAACAGTGGAAACCCCCCACAAGTGACCCCATTTGGGAAACTAGACCCCTAAGGAACTTATCAAGATCTTTGGTGAGCAATTTGAACCCCCAAGTGCTTCACACAAGTTTATAACGTAGAGCCGTAAAATTAAAAAATCATATTTTTTCCACAAAATTGATCTTTTCACGCCAATTTTTATTTTCCCAAGGGTAATAAGACTCCAAAAGTTATTGTCCAATTTGTGCTGAGTACGCTGATACCCCATATGTGGGGGTAAACCACTGTTTGGGTGCATGGCAGAGTTTGAAAGGGAAGGAGCGCCGTTTGACTTTTTCAACGCAGAATTGGCTGGATGCCATGTCGTGTTTGGAGAGCTCCTGATCTGCCTAAACAGTGGAAACCCCCCACAAATGACACCATTTTGGAAACTAGACCCCTCAAAGAACTTATCTAGATGTGTGGTGAGCACTTTGAACCCCCAAGTGCTTCACAGAAGTTTATAACGTACAGCCGTAAAATAAAAAATCCTTTTTTTTTTACAAAAATGTTTTTTTTGCCCCCAATATTTTATTTTCACAAGGGTAACAGGAGAAATTGGACCCCAAAAGTTGTTGTCCAATTTGTCCTGAGTACGCTGATACCCAATATGTGGGAGTAGACTACTGTATGGGCGCACGTCGGGGCTCGGAAGGGAAGTAGTGACGTTTTGGATTGCAGACTTTAATGAATTGGTCTGGGGGCGTCATGTTGCATTTGGAGAGCCCCTGATGTGCCTAAACAGTGGAAACCCCCCACAAGTGACCCCATTTTGGAAAATAGACCCCACAAGGAACTTATCTAGATGTGTGGTGAGCACTTTGAACCCGAAAGTGCTTCACAGAAGTTTATAACGTACAGCCGTAAAATAAAAACTCTTTTTTTTTTTACAAAAAATGATTTTTTTTGCCCCCAATATTTTATTTTCACAAGGGTAACAGGAGAAATTGGACCCAAAAAGTTGTTTTCCAATTTGTCCTGAGTACGCTGATACCCAATATGTGGGAGTAAACTACTGTATGGGCGCACGTCGGGGCTCGGAAGGGAAGTAGTGACGTTTTGGATTGCAGACTTTGATGGATTGGTCTGGGGGCGTCATGTAGCATTTGGAGAGCCCCTGATGCGCCTAAACAGTGGAAACCCCCACAAGTGACCCCATTTTGGAAAATAGACCCCACAAGGAACTTATCTAGATGTGTGGTGAGCACTTTGAAGCCCGAAGTGCTTCACAGAAGTTTATAGCGTACAGCCGTAAAAATAAAAAATCCTTTTTTTTTTACAAACTTTTTTATTTTTTCGCTGATGATGCTGTGTGATGGCTCGTTTTTTGCGGGACAAGATGATATTTTCAGCGGTACCATGTTGATTTATATCGGTCTTTTTGATAGCGTGTTATTCCACTTTATGTTCGGCGGTATGATGATAAAGCATTGATTTTTTGCTTAGTTTTTTTTTTTTTTTTTTAAGGGGTTCACTAAAGGGGTTAACTAGTGGGATAGTTTTATAGGGGGGGTCGTTACGGACGCGGCGATACCAAATATGTGTACTTTTATTGTTTTGTTTTTTTTATTTACAGGAAGAAATGAATTTATTGGGGAATATATATATTTTTTTTTATGATTTTTTTTACCACTTTTTATTTTCATTTTTTTAACTTTTTTACTTTGTCCCAGGGTGGGACATCACAGTATTTTAGCAGATCGCTGGTGTGACAGTGTGCACAGCACTCTGTCACACCAGCGATCGCTCTGGCAGTGCTGCAGGCTTCTCAGTGCCTGCTCTCAGCAGGCACTGAGGAAGCCGCCTCCCTGCAGGACCCCGGCGCCATCTTGGATCCGGGGACCTGGAGGGAGGACGGACCCTCGGAACAGCGCGACACATCGCGCTGCTCTGAGGGTCTCAGGGGAGCGCGCAGGGAGCCCCCTCCCTGCGCGATCCTCCCCTGTGCCCCCTGGTACAGCGCGATCATGTTTGATCGCGGTGTGCCAGGGGTTAATGTGCCGGGAGAGGTCCGTGACCGCTCCTGACACATAGTGCTGGGTGTCAACTGTGATAATCAGCTGACACCCGGCCGCAATCGGCTGCGCTCCCCCCGGGAGCGCGTCCGATCGCACGGGGCGTACTATCCCGTCCATGGTCATATGGGCCCAGGTACCATGGACGGGATAGTACTTCTGATGGCAGTAATGGGTTAAAGAAGTCCATGTCAATAGCCACCAATTTTTGATTGATTAATAGAGGTCTAACATCCAGGACTCAAGGCGATCAGAACAATGTTTGGGTCACTGCACTATTTTATAGTTTACACAGACACATTGGCTTATTTATATGGGTGGCTGTACCTGGTATTGATATAGCCTTAGCCACCTGAGGAAGCCTATTATCAGGAACACCGCACTTCTCACTGAGCAAGTGCGCGTGTCCTGAGTAAAACACACTGTGCCCAAAGATACCTGTGGGGCAGCAGTGGTGAAGATGCGTGCTTCAGACAAACAGGACCTGAAGCACGTGACAGCCAAAGGGTGGAGCCGGCCACAGGTCTCTCAGAGGAAGCAGGAGCAGAGAGAGATTGCTTCAGGCCAGATAGGATCTGAAGCACCTGACTGCTGGGGGCATGGCCTAAGCTCCAGAGAGCTAGGAGTTGAAGGAAAACTCCTAGAAGGGTAACTATGGGACAAATTTACCAAAGGGCATAGACAGAACGGATAGTCAGGACGCAGCCAAGAGGTCATACACAGAGAGGGCAGCGCAGTACAAGAGAAGCAGGCAGAGGGTTGTCAGGACATAGCCAAGGGGTTATACACAGAGAGGGCAGCACAGTACAAAAGAAGCAGGCAGAGGGTAGTCAGGACATAGCCAAGGGGTCATACACAGATAGGGAAGCACAGTACAAAAGGGGCAGGCAAAACTCGTAATAGGGACACAGCCAAATCAGAACCAGACAGACATAACGTAGCACAGGCACAAAGCACTGGCACAGGCACAACAGGGTCAAACACACTCAGCCAAGGGTCAGAGTATAAGCGACGAGAAATGACTCCACCATGAGGCTATAAGAAGCCTCCCAGAATCCCAGAGTGAGGCCGTACAGATTAACCTCTGAACTACCTAATCCCACAAGCTCCACAGACCATGACACCTATCAAGCGGAAACTTGTTGGGGAGGCTAAGAGTTACTTTTAATTCAATGTTCTTGTATATACCATTAATCATATGCAATATACCCAGATAGTGCTATATGTAATCCATGGACTCCAGCAATGGTTAAGGCAAGACAGCACAGCCTCAGCAATGTAAATAGGATAATTTTAGAAGACCCGTTGAAGTGCACGAGGTGCGAAACGGCAGTAGTCCAATGTGTACCACATGAATACCTTCCTGATTGCATGTCTTTAACATGGACCAATAAAATGAACTTTTAAATGGAACGGTGAGTGCCACCCATTTTTCTTGCTCATG
Source organism: Oophaga sylvatica (assembly GCA_033576555.1). Taxonomy (NCBI): domain Eukaryota; kingdom Metazoa; phylum Chordata; class Amphibia; order Anura; family Dendrobatidae; genus Oophaga; species Oophaga sylvatica. Next base: position 33,439,479 of record JARQOD010000001.1, read on the forward strand.
TATATTGCCTGAATTATTTTTTCTGACGATGAACTCCCGTGATCCTTGGGGCAAGGTACAATCCGGTTTTCCCAAAATAGACATTTAAGCTGGCTGCAGGTGTCACAGTGGTGCCAGTTTTCCTGTCCATTGCATGTTCAATTTAAATAGATTAATTAGCCGATAGGGTAGGGTTTCCTAACTCTAGGAAACCCATGAAATATAGAAAAATTACAAAATCACGTTAGTACTTTTAAACAGTATAGACTACCTTTTATTCAAATTAAATAAAAGTCAAGTTTTGTTACATCCCTTAAATAGGGTTTATTTACTCTCTCTGGGTAATTTGTTAATGGGAATTTTCATCCCTAAAGGGTTGTGTTATACATACAAGTTACCCTTACCTCTTGAGCCCCTGTGCGCCTAATGTCAGACAGCCTCTAGTCATCCACCGATGGTTAGTCTCATAGAAACATTTTTAACCATTACAGATGACCTGTCACATCACCTGTCATAAATGTGCAATTATTTTTTTTACCTGGAGTAAATGCCACTTTTCTCCTGAATCTACCATAATTTTTCTTTTGTTCCTGCACCTCTCTATTCCAGAGATATATCCTCCTCTTACCTGTATATAAATGTGAACTTGGTATTTGAGGATGCATGGCTCTCAAAAACGAATCCACAGAGAAGAGTGGAGAAACACGCACTCTTGGCTAAGAAGACTAGATTTATATATAGTAAAAATTAAGTAATATCTCAAGAAGAGAGAGGTGCAAAGACAAAAAAAACAACAACTCCAGGTTCAGGATTACATATTTATGGATAATGACTAGAGTTGAGCGATACTTTCCGATATCCTAAAGTATCGGAATCGGAATGGTATCGCCGATATCACTAAAAAATCGGCGATACCCGATACCGATACCGGAAGTCCCATGTAAGTCTATGGGAACAAAATATCGCAACTAAAAAAACCCCATTCTTTCCTTGTAAACACTAAATATACACACATAGAATACATATATATATATATACATGTCATTGTGACATATATATATATACATATATGTATAGTTTATACACTTCTACATAGTAAAATATCCTTTGATTCAATTGCCGGGTAAAGCCGGCTTCAGTGAAAAGACAGAAGCACCCGACATGAAATGACACTTGGTGTACATAGGGTTAACCATGTCTTTTCATGTCGTTTGCTATCTGATTTGCACAAACAATTAAATCAGACTATGTGTGCAAAATTTCACACCTGTAGGGGTTAATTAAAGGTGTAAATTCGTTGTAAAAAAAAACGGACTTTTTTGCTACGAATTTACACCTTTAATTAACCCCTACAGGTGTGAAATTTTGCACACATAGTCTGATTTAATTGTTTGTGCAAATTAGATAGCAAAGGACATGAAAAGACATGGTTAACCCTATGTACACCAAGTGTCATTTCATGTCGGGTACGAAAATATCGGAACTCGGAATCGGAATTCCGATACAGCCAATATCGGCCGATACCCGATATTTGCAGTATCGGAATGCTCAACACTAATAATGACAGATATTTTTCATAAATTGTTAATCTTTTGTGCTGTAATTTTTTTCCTCCCCTTCTTCCAAGAGCTAAAAAATAACTTTTCTTTTAGCAAGATGAGTTGTAATTTCAAGTGACACCTGTCACGACCCTGTTGTTGGGTATCCCGGGACCAGGTCCCTGATGCTGGGGGGTGCCTCAGCTATCCCTGGTCCCCAGATTACATCTAAAGGTGAAGACGCCGGGGCCACATAACTTGCTGAGCTCCTGAATCCACCCTCAATCTGTTCCCTCCCCCACCCAGGGGAGAGGGGAGTAGTGGTGTATGGCAATACACCAAACAGACTAGCAAGGTAATATGAACAAAGATAAAGGAAAATACTAATCATACAAATATGCACACGCAAACAACAACGGAAAACACCAAGAAGTGGAGGATAAGGGAAAAACTAAAGTAGGAGGAGAAGATTAGTATACAAGCTAAACCATGCAACAGTCTTAGATAAATGCACCAAACGCTTTCTCAAACAGCTCTACACTAACTCCTAAACCATGCAAAAATGAAGTTAGCTCTGACAGTGAATGCTTGCCAGTGTACACTTTATATAGGAGATGGGAGTGGCCAACAGTGAACAGCTGAGAGTTTTAATGCAGGAAAGTTCCTAGGAGTAGGGATGAGCGAGTATACTCATTAGGATTCTAGTACTTGGCGGGAACTCGGGTCTCCACCCAACTTTTTTGTCAGACTTTACAGACCCAATCACGATGCAGGGATTGTCTGCCAGGCAATGAAACGCCACAGCCATCTTTTTTGTGGTCGTGAAGTGACTGGCTGGCTGCACAGCATCATCAAGGGTATAAGAGACCAGACGCCGCCCTGCTTGGTGCATTCAGCTCCGGATTGAGATAGTGTAGGGAGAGCTGCTGCCGATATAGGGTCAGAATTGGGGATTTATTAGTTAGTGTGCGGTCTACCATCCTAAACTACTCAAATCCAGATAAACCAACAGTCATTTTAAGGACTAATTTCGGCGTACATAGGTTCCAGTGTTAGGTAGGCAGGGTAGTGTACGTCACTCTATACACATCAGTGCAAGGCCTGAAGGCATTGGATGTGTGTATATAGATCATTGCATACATCAAGAGGGTCCATTCCCTTCCTGTGTTCTGGTGCTGCACCTGCTACCTGTAGGATATATTGGCCGTATCTGGCTAGCCCCAGGTGTAATTGTGTAAGGAGGTGGAAGGGTATTAACCCTTTAAGGTTTCATCCCCTTTAATTGTGTCAATGTGTAAATATGTGTGCTTTGTATATTGCTATGTAGTTATATACAGTACAGACCAAAAGTTTGGACACACCTCATTCAAAGATTTTTCTGTATTTTCATGACTATGAAAATTGTACATTCACACTGAAGGCATCAAAACTATGAATTAACACATGTGGAATTATATACTTAACAAAAAAGTGTGAAACAACTGAAAATATGTCTTATACTCTAGGTTCTTCAAAGTAGCCACCTTTTGCTTTGATTACTGCTTTGCACACTCTTGGCATTCTCTTGATGAGCTTCAAGAGGTAGCCACCGGAACTGCTTTTCACTTCACAGGTGTGCCCTGTGCCCTATCAGCAGGGAGAGAGTTAGGGCTGGAAACAGCAGTTCTTATGTGCTTGTGCTGATAACAATTGTGCTGTACAGTTAGTGTGCAGTGACAGGGGAGGATTTTCTTGTCTGCAGAGTTGGTTATTAGACTGCCTGCCAGAGACAGGGGAGGATTTTCTTGTGTGCAGCAGCAGTGGCTGCCTGCTAGCTGTATTGCTGTGTGTACACTGCGGTGCAGACTGCTTTTTACAAAGCACTAATACTTTTATTCTTTTTTTCTGCACAGTTACCGAGCGTTTATTTTTTCCCACACCGTATAGTGCTGTACGCTCCTCACACACTACCGTGTACCGGCTGGTATCACGGACAAATACATGCTGACTATCTGTGTGTGACTCCGGAAATATATACGGAGATTTACAATTACCCCTAGACTGTATACAGCTGTACGCTTGTGATGCAGTACCCTTTTTCTGCTTTTTATATTCTGGTCTAATCCATACTGAGCCTGTGAGCGTCTGTGTCTGACTCCGGAAATATATACAGAGATTTAAAATTACCCCAACACTGTATACAGCTGTACGCTTCTGATATAGTACCCTTTTTCTGCTTTTTATATTCTGGTCTAATCTAAACTGAGCCTGTGAGCATCTGTGTGTTACTCTCGAAATATTGTCGGAGATTTAGAATTTTCCCCTTCACCGTATACAGCTGTACGCTTCTGATACAGTACCATTTATCTGCTGGTATTTGAGTACATTTTCCCAAACATGAGGAAGTATGGTGGAAGAGGCCACGGATGTGGGCGTGCGGGGCCAGCTGGTACTGATGGTGGTGGTGGTGCTTCTGCTGGTAGTGCCAAAAGCACAATAGCACCTAAGGCAGGAGGTGTTGAGCCTGCGTCATCGTCTGGCTCCAGAAGGCCTGGAAGGCTCACTTTTCTGAGAGCTGGTAAACCGCTTTTAAAGCCGGAGCATCAGGAACAGTTTTTGGCTTACATTGCCGAAACAGCCTCCAGCTCTATCGCCTCCTCTTCTGAAGTTTCAAAAAATGCAAGCACTGAGTCGTCATTTGAGGCTCCTGGTCAGGAACAACACCTTTCCTTGTGTCCTTCACCCCACCAAAAGTGAAGGATGCGGCAGTCCACACTTCAGATTACTCCTTGGAGCTCTTTTCACATACCATGCCTGGGTTATCAAGTCAAATCCTGAATTCCTCATTCCAAGATGAATCTGTGAATCTGACATGGAGTGCACTGATGCACAGCCACTGCTAGATGATTCTGCTGGTACATTCACCCAGAGCACTACATTGCCCTCGCAGTCTACTGAGCCAGAATCTGACATAGATGAAACTCAGGTGCTCCTTCCCGCATACTATACCACCTTACACGGTGACACAGAGGAAGTTGCAGATGAAATTGAAGAGGAGGTGATGGATGACCCAGTTGTTGACCCGGATTGGCATCCATTGGGGGAAGAGGGTGCTGCTGGCAATAGCTCAGAAGAGGAGGAGGATCCGTAGCAGGCATCGACATTGCAGCAGCGGTTATCTGGCAGGCTGGTAGCAGTCCAAAAACGTGTTAAAAAAACCAAAGGAGTTGCAGGACAGCTTGGCCAGACAGCCAAATTAGCACAGCGTGCAAGCCCTGAAAATTTATCCCATAGTAGGAAGAGTGCAGTGTGGCACTTTTTTGACCAAAATCCTATTGATGAGGCCAAGGTTATCTGTAAGAATTGCAGAAGGACCTTTAGCCAAGGGAAAAATCTCCGAAATTTGAATACCAGTTGCATGCTTAGACATTTAATCACCATGCACTTGCAAGCGTGGATGGACTACAGAACCTCACGTATCACATGTGCACCTGCTCCGACTGAAGGTAGCCAGCAACGCTCCATCGCTTCCCCCACTGTAAGCCCACCGGTTAGCACACCACCAGCAAGAAATGTTGAGGTGTCGTCGCAAGGCCAAAGCAGTCAGGGAATCACAATGTTTTTGCAACGAAAGACTGAATCTAGGCAATCACCACCACCACCACCACCATCACCATCACCAACCCCCTCTCAGTCCATCATGTCCACCGCTTGTTCACCCATATGCAGCTCTCAAGTCCAGCTCACCCTAGCAGACACTCTGAGTAGGACAAGAAAGTACTCATCCTCTCACCAGCGTACACTGGCTTTGAACTCCTACATTGCCAAACTGATCTCATTAGAGATGATGCCCTTCCGTTTGATTGAAAGCGCAGCATTCAGAGAGCTCATGGCCTATGCTGTCCCACGCTATGACCTACCCAGTCGGCACTTCTTTTCTAGAAAAGCCATCCCTGCCCTCCACCTGCATGTGAAAGACCGCATTGTCCATGCACTCAAACAATCAGTGAGTGGAAAGGTGCACCTCACAACAGATGCATGGGCCAGTAGGCATGGCCAGGGCCGTTACGTGTCCATCACTGCACACTGGGTTGATGTGGTGGATGCATGGTCCACAGGGGACAGCGGCGGTGGGACAGTTCTGCGTAGCCCACAGTATAAGCAACAATTGGCTGTAGGCGTTCAACCCTCCTTCTCCTCCTCCAGAAGCGAAAGCTCGTCGACATAGCGCAGTCGCACGAGCACTCCATCCACAGCTGCCAGTGTTGCACATGAGGTGTCCCACTATCGAACAGCTAGTGTTAAGCGTCAGCAGGCTGTTTTAAAGATGATGTCTTTGGGCGACAACAGACACACCTCGGAGGTACTGGCCGACTACTTGCAGCGAGTCATGGCTGGGCAGTCTACATCTTGCGCCAGGCAAGGTAGTCAGTGATAACGGCCGTAATTTTGTGGCAGCCATAGCCCTGGTAAATCTCAGACACATTCCTTGCCGTGCTCACACCTTGAACCTGGTGGTGCAGTGCTTCCTAAATAATTATCCGGAGTTAACAGTCCTGCTTCATAATGTGCGAAGACTGCGCTCGCACATCCGTCGCTCGCCCGTAGACTCTAGTCGTATGCAGAGGCTGCAGCGATCACTCCACCTCCCCAAGCACCGCCTAATCATAGACGTTGCAACAAGGTGGAACTCCACCATGCACATGGTTGAGAGGCTGTGCAAACAGAGGCAGGCTGTAATGCATTTGTGGGGGATACACAGGCAGGCAGTTTGAGGGCAGACATGGAGTTGTCGGGTGTGCAGTAGTCAAAACTGAAAGACCTCTGTATAGTCCTTCATTGTTTTGACGAATGCACACGGCTGGTAAGCGCAGACGACGCCATCATAAGCATGAGCATCCCACTTATGCGTCTGCTCATGCAAACTTTGACGCACATTAAGAATCAGGCGTCTGCAGTGGAGGAGGAAGAGGAGGAGGGAAGCCTTGATGACAGTCAGCCATTGTCTGCTCAGGGAACTGTCCCAGACGAGGTGGAGGAAGAAGAGGAAGAGGAGGAGGATGAGGGGGATGATTATTTTGGTGAGGAGGATGCTTCTCAGGGGGCAAGAGAAAATTTCGGCTTGCCAAGGTCAGGTACAGGGTTTGTGCATGACTGGAGGGATGTGGATTTGGCAGAAAGTGCTCCTCCACCCACCACTGGCAGTGCATCATTGACACCTGGAACATTGGCCCACATGTGTGATTATGTCTTGCTGATCCTAAAAAGGGACCCCCGCATTGCCAAAATTATGAAGGATGAAGACTACTGGCTGGCCAGCATCCTCGATCCACGCTATAAAGGCAAATTAAGGAACATCATGCCACAAGAGAACCTAGAGTTAATATTGGCAAACAAACAATTAACTTTGGTAAACCGTCTGTTAGAGGCAGCATTCCCAGCACACAGCAGCGGTGCAGGTTCTACCACGAGCCGTACTGGGCCAAATGGAAGAGGTGTTCGTGGTGCACATAGCCGAAGTGGCATTGGAGACGGGTTTCATGATCATGTTGTGGACTGATTTCTCGAGTAACGCTCACACGACTGGTAATACTGAATCGATTGCAACAGACAGGAGACAGCAGATGTCAACTATGGTTCAAAATTACTTCTCCTCCCATATCGATGTTCTCCCTCACAGTTCATTCCCCTTTGACTACTGGGCCTGTAAACTGGACACCTGGACTGAATTTTTACAATATGCCTTACAGGATCTCCCTTGCCCTGCTGGTAGTGTGCTATCAGAATGAGTCTTCAGTGCTGCTGGATCAATCCTGACAGAAAGAAGGACCCGGCTGTCGACCGAAAATGTTGGTGATCTCACCTTCATTAACCCCTCTCTGACATTAGACGTACTATCCCGTCCATAAAACCCGTGCCATTCTGATCATGGACGGGATAGTACGTCATAGGCGATTAGCTGCGCTCCCGGAGGGAGCGCAGCTAATCGCCGCCGGGTGTCAGCTGATTATCACAGCTGACACCCGTGACTGTGTGTCAGGAGCGGTCACGGACCGCTCCCGGCACATTAACCCCTTGCACACCGCGATCAAACATGATCGCGGTGTACTGGGGGCACAGGGGAGGATCGCGCAGGCAGGGGGCTCCCTGCGCCCCCCCTGAGACCCTCAGACCAGCGCGATGTGATCGCGCTGCTCTGAGGGCTTCCTCCCTCCCAGGACCCGGATCCAAGATGGCGCTGGGGTCCTGGAGGGAGGCGGCTTCCTCAGTGCCTGCCGAGAGCAGGCATGAGGAAGCGTCCTGCACTGCCTGTCACATCGCTGGTGTGACAGAGTGCTATGCACACTGTCACACCAGCGATCTGATGAAATACAGTGATGTCCCACCCTGGGACAAAGTAAAAAAGTAAAAAAAAGTAAAAATAAACATGTGTAAAAAAAAATCCAAAAAAAAAAAAAAAAAAAAAATATTCCCCAATAAATTCATTACTTATTGTAAATAAAAAAAATAAAACAATAAAAGTACACATATATGGTATCGCCGCGTCCGTAACGACCCCCCCTATAAAACTGTCCCACTAGTTAACCCCTTTTGTGAACCCCTTAAAAAATAAAAAATAAAAACGAAGCAAAAAATCAGTGCTTTATCATCATACCGCTGAACAAAAAGTGGAATAACACGCGATCAAAAAGACGGATATAAATAAACATGGTACCGCTGAAAACGTCATCTTGTCCCGCAAAAAACGAGCCATCACACAGCATCATGAGCGAAAAAATAAAAAAGTTATAGCTCGCAGAATAAAGCGATGCAAAAATAATTATTTTTTATATAAAATTGTTTTTATTCTATAAAAGCGCCAAAACATAAAAAAATTATATAAATGAGGTATCGCCATAATCGTACTGACCCGAAGAATAAAACTGCTTTATCGATTTTACCACACGCGGAACAATAAAAACGCCTCACCCAAAAGAAATTCATGAATTGCTGATTTTTGTTCATTCTAACCTCCCAAAAATCGAAATAAAAAGCGATCAAAAAATGTCACGTGCTCAAAAATGGTACCAATAAAAGCGTCACCTCGTCCCGCAAAAATTAAGACCTCACATGACATTGTGGGCCAAAATATGCAAAAATTATAGCTCTCAAAATGTGGCGATGCAAAAAACTACTTTTTGCAATAAAAAGCGTCTTTTAGCGTGACAGCTGCCAATCATAAAAACCGCTATAAATAGTAAATCAAACCCCCTTTATCACCCCCTTAGTTAGGGAAAAATAATAAAAAAAAAAATGTATTTATTTCCATTTTCCCATTAGGGTTAGGGTTTCGGCTAAAGTTAGGGTTAGGGTTGGCGCTAAAGTTAGGATTAGGGTTAGAGTTAGGATTAGGGTTAGGGTTGGGATTAGGGTTGGGACTAGGGTTAGGGGTGTGTTGGGGTTAGGGTTGGAGTTAGAATTGGGGGGTTTCCGCTGTTTAGGCACATCAGGGCTCTCCAAATGTGACATGGCGTCTGATCTCCATTCCAGCCAATTCTGCGTTGAAAAAGTCAAACGGTGTTCCTTCACTTCTGAGCTCTGCCATGCGTCCAAACAGTAGTTTATCCCCACATATGGGGTATCAGCGTACTCTGGACCCCAAGAGTTATTGTGAAATTTGTCCTATTTCTTCTGTTACCCTTGGGAAAATAAAAAACTGGGGGCGAAAATATTATTTTTGTAAAAAAATAAGATTTTTTTGTTTTTACGGCTGTACATTATAAACTTCTGTGAAGCACTTGGGGCTTCATAGCGCTCACCACTAGAGTTGAGCGATACTTTCCGATATCCTAAAGTATCGGAATCGGAATGGTATCGCCGATATCACTAAAATATCGGCGATACCCGATACCGATACCGGAAGTCCCATGTAAGTCTATGGGAACAAAATATCGCAACTAAAAAAAACCCATTCTTTCCTTGTAAACACTAAATATACACACATAGAATACATATATATATATATACATGTCATTGTGACATATATATATACATATATGTATAGTTTATACACTTCTACATAGTAAAATATCCTCTCATTCAATTGCCGGGTAAAGCCGGCTTCAGTGAAAAGACAGAAGCACCCGACATGAAATGACACTTGGTGTACATAGGGTTAACCATGTCTTTTCATGTCGTTTGCTATCTGATTTGCACAAACAATTAAATCAGACTATGTGTGCAAAATTTCACACCTGTAGGGGTTAATTAAAGGTGTAAATTCGTTGTAAAAAAAACGGACTTTTTTTGCTACGAATTTACACCTTTAATTAACCCCTACAGGTGTGAAATTTTGCACACATAGTCTGATTTAATTGTTTGTGCAAATTAGGCTGGAGTCACACACAACCACAAAAAATCGGTCCGTTTTAGACGGTCGACAATCGGATCAAAATAAAAACATCACACATCCTTCTGGCATCCGATTTTCCTTCAAAGATGCGATTTAATCGCATGTGTGTGTACCTTGTAACATCCGATTTTCATCCGACTTGCGAGATTTTCTCGCAGGCTTGCAAAACTGACATATAATGGATCCAAAAGAATAGTATTTAAATGCCAAAAGAAAGAATAGATATATACACATATATATATATATATATATGTCATTGTGACATATATATATATACATATATTTATAGTTCTTCTTACACTTCTACATACTGTTATAGCCGCTAATTCAATTGCCGGCTTCAGTGAAATCACAGAAGCCGACATGAAATGATACATTGTTTCCACACATTTAACCATGTAATTTCATGTATTTTTATATATGTTTGAAACATACAATTACATGAGTATATGTGTGCTAAATTTCAGACATGTAGGGGTTAATTAAAGGTGTAAATTCGTTGTAAAAAAAACTAGGGGGGGTACATTTTTTTTTGTCCCCCCCCCCCCGGCTACTAATTTTTCCCCCGACCCCCCAAAAAGGGGGAAATCTTTTTAATTCGCCCTTTTGGCTTTTTTCCCGTCAAACCCCCTTTCCCTGTACCCGGGGGCGAAGGGGAAAAAAAGGGGGGTTAAAAAACCTTGAAAATTTAAAGTCATTTAATCCGGGTTTTAAAAATTTGATACTGTAAATTTTAAATATCAAAAAAATTATCCTATGTATAAAAAGAAAAATCAAACCAAAAAACCTTTAAAAAAAAAAATAAGTTTAATGAAATAACCCCAAAAAAGTTTTTTGACCATATTTTTTTTCCTGAAAAAAAAAATTTTCCCCGTAAAAAAAATAAAAAAAAAAAAGGGAAAAAATTTTTTTTTCCAACCGAGACAGTCGGCCCCCCGGGTTTAAATCCACAGAAAGGGTTAACGGGTTAAAGGTCCGAAGCTAAAAAGCTGCCGACCTGAAAATTCCCCTAATGAATTTTTTCCCTCCCAGCGTTTAGGGGGAATAGTTTCAGAAGGGGTTTTTAAAATTTTTTTATTCCCTTTTTTAACTGTAGTGACCCCCCCCAAAGGAAAGTGGCAAAATCAATTTAAGCTTCATTAAAAAAAACCCATCCTCTCCTGCCCCCAGAGAGGAACTTATTTTCTGTTTTTTGAGCTGACATGCAGGATTACTGCACTGCTTGGCTCAAAGCTATTTAACCCCTTTTTGAAGGATTACAGCGGGGGGGCGTAAAACAGACGGCGGAATGGGTAAGAAATGTTGTTTTTTTTTTTTTCTTTATTTTAGGAATCAAAAGGCTTCGAAAAGGTTTTTGGGGAAAAAAAAAAATGGTCAAAAAATGTGTTTTTTTTTTTATTAAAATTATTTATTTTAAAGTGTGTGTGTTTTTTTTTTTTATTTTAATTTGGGGGTTTAAAATTTTAATTTCTAATTGACAGTTTCAATCTTAAAAACCCCCCTTTAAAAGGGGCACCTTTAAAATTTCAAGGTGACAGAAAGGGTTTGAGTTTAAAACCCCCTTCCCCCACCGCTACAGGGCAAGGGGGAAAAGCCCGGGCAAAGTCCCCGAAAGGGCGAATCAAATTTTATAGATTTCCCTTTCGGGTGCTGGGGGGGGAATGTTGTAGCCAAGGGGGGGGGGAAAAAAATACCCCCCCTGGGGGGTTATTATCCCCCCCACTTTGCTTTTGCTTTTTGTTGGGGGAAAATACAGGGGACCCACGCATTTTTTTTTTAACGAAATTACACCTTTAATTAACCCCTAATGTCTGAAATTTTGCAAAAACACTTGTAATGTTGTTTCAAACATATATAAAAAAAAATGAAAAATTTCGGGTTTAAAATTTTTTGGGGGGAAACCCTGTATAAATTTTTTTTCCGGGTTTTTTATTTCCAAAAACCCGGCCCAAATTTAATTTTGCGGCTATTACAGTATGAAAAAGTTAGGGGAAAAAATAAATAAAATTTTTTTTAAAAAAATGTCCCCCAAAAACTTTATATAAAATGTATTGGGGGTTCCCAAATGTAATATCTATTCTTTCAGTCTTTTTTAAAGCTGTCAGTGGGGAAATTTAAAAAGTTTAGCCGGGGATAAAATTTTCCGGTTTTTTCCCAAAGGCAAACCCATCGATTTAAAAGCAATAAAAACAGTGGGGGTCCGTTTGGGAACGATTTTTCATCGGGTCCCTGACTTGCATTTGGGGATTGCGCCCGGGGCAATGGGGGACAGTGGGAAAACAGCGGATTGACAGGGGGGGTTTAAAAAGGGCCAAAAAAAAAACCAAAACTGGGAGCTGTCCAAAATTTTTAAAAAGGCCGACTTTCAATGCGATTTTTTAAAAGCATTTTCAGTCGTGGGGTTTTGTCGCCAGTGTGCTCCGGCCCTTTTGATAGAAAAAGGGCGGGAAAAACATGGTAAAACCCTATGTCACCAAGTGCATTTCAAATCACCCGACATAAAAAAAACTTGGTGTAAAATAGGTTACCATGTTTTTTATGTCCTTTTCTATCTAATTTGCAAAAAATTAAACAGACTATGTGGGGCAAAATTTCACCCCCGTGGGGTTTTAAAGGGGGAAAAAATTTTTTGAAAAAAAAAGGGGGCTTTTTTGTACAATTTACCCTTTTAAAAAAAACCCCCCATTCTAAAATTTTGCCCCCTATACCATGTAATTGGGAAAGTTTAAACATAAAAAAAAAAATACTAAAATTTTTAGGGGAAATGTTGGAAAAAATGAAAATTTTATGTCGGCTTCTGTGTTTTTACTGAAGCCGGAAATTTTAATTTTTGGCATAACCCTAAGTAAAGTGTAAAAAATTAAAAAATGTAAAAAAATATATGCACAATGACAATATATAAAAAATTTTTATATAAATAATAATAATAAAATTATATATGTTATTATTATTCTTTCTTTTGGCATTAAAAACATTCTTTTGGATCCATTATATGTCAGTTTGCAACCTCGAGAAAATCTCGAAAACGGATAAAAAAGGGGTGTTACAAGGAACACACACATGCGATTAAATGCATCTTTTGAAGGAAAATCGGATGCCAGAAGGGAATTTTGGGTTTTTTTTTTTGATCCGATTGTCCCCGTTAAAGGGAAACCCTTTTTTTTTGGGGGTTTTTGTGACTCCAGCCAATTTTTCACAAACAATTAAATCAACTATGTGTGCCAAAAATTTTACACCTTTTGGGGTTTTAAATTTAAAGGTTAAAAACCCTAGCAAAAAAAGTCCTTTTTTTTTACAACGAATTTACACCTTTAAAAATTTAAACCCCCGTGTGAAATTTTTCACAAAGTCTATTTAATTTTTGTGCAAAAAAGTAGCAAACACATGAAAAGACATGGTTTAACCCTAAAGTACAAAACCAAATGTATTTTTATGTCGGTTCTGCATTTTCACAAAACCGGCAATTTAATTGGGGTATTATACTTGAGAAAGTGTATGAAAATAAAAAAAAAAATAATATATTAAAGTGTCCAAAAAAAGAATTTTAAAAATTGATTTTTTGGAAAAAAATGCGGGGCTCCCCCCCTATTTTCGCAACCCCGCAGACAAGCAAGTAGTGGGGGGGAAATAAAAACCCCAAAAGGGACCATTAATTTTTTGCCCCCCCCCCGGTACTAACACTGCCCCCAAACCCCGGAAACAATCTAATTTGATTGCCCTTTTGGAAATTTGCCCGCAATTTTCCCTTTGCCCTGTACGGTGGCGAAGGTTAAAATGGGGTTAAAGCCACCTTTTTTAAAGGTGACTTAAGCCAGGTTAATAATTGAGAGCTTTTAAATTAGACAACTACAATATTAACCCTATTGCATGAAAAAAAATAAAACCACACATTTTAAATTTAAAAACCTTTTAATGAAAAAACACTGTTTTTGACCATCTTTTATTTTCTGAAAAAAACCATTTCCTGTAATAAAAATAAAATAAAAAAGAAAAAATATTCTTACCTATCCCATGACTCGGGGGCCCCACTTTAAATCCTCAAAGGGTTAATGTTACTGCGGGACCGCACTAAGTGCAGCCTCCGAAACCCCAAAGAAAGTTCCTCCCTGCCAAAGGGAAGGGGAAAAAGGCTGGGTGTCACATAACGTACACCCGCCCCGACAACGTTTGCACTTGTCAGGACGCGGTGTATCGCAAGATCGCGCGAGCGCCCAAACGGGCAGCGTTGGGCGCGACACGCGGGAAACACGCTTAAGGGCCCGTTCCAAAGCGAATCGCACCGAGATCGCTGCTGGTCACTAGTTTTGTGCCCCGGCAGCGACTCACCCGAAAAACGCTGTGGTGACTTTCAGCGACATCGCCCCCCTCCCGGGGGTATCCGATCGTCGCAGAACGTCGGGACCTTTTGTTGATCGCGGGTTTTCCCCTCGACGGCACGCATGCTGCGTGGACAGGCGGGAGACCAGCATCCCGGAACCAAGGTACACACGGGTTTTTTCCCGGCACCGCGCAGCGCTTTGGAACCCGCTGGACCTTGGGTACCAGCCCCTGCATCAGGCGCTGGTAACCAAGGTACCAGGGGTTTCTAGGCACAGCCCCGGCCTGGAAACCCCCGTGTTCCCTTTGGTTTCCAGGGGATCGGGCTCCCGCCTGTCACACGCAGCGATGTGGCCTGTCAGCGGGAAACCACGATCAAAGGTCCTGACATTTTACGACACAGCGTACCCGGGGGGGGTGATGTCGCTGAATGTCACACACAGCGATATCGCTGGTGAGTTTCCTGGTCACAAAACTAGGACTCAGCAGCGATCCGTACATATCGCTATGTGAGACGGGCCCTTTAATGGAAAACTTAATTTGATTGCTTTCCATTTCACTTCAGGGCACCAGGGGCACATCATGCTCAGAGGGAACTGATTTTAACAAAAAAAGGGGTTCCCTTTGAAAAAAAAAAGGCGGGGGTCCCCCCATTTTTGTTAACCAGCCAGATGAAACAACCGCTGAGGGGGTGGATTTTCAGGGGTTTTTAAGGAGCCAAAAACCAGGACCTTGCCCGCCCGATAATACCCCGCCACACATTGTATATCTTTGGTGATTAACAAAAATTGGGATCCCCTCGAAAAAAATTTTCGGGGGTCCCCCCATTTTTGTTAACCACCAATGAAGAAAACCGCTGAGGCCTGGATTTTTTTAGGGGTTAAGGAGCCAAGTCCATGGACCTTGCCAGCCCCGATAAAACCCGGCCAAGCATCGCAATCTTGGCTGATTTAAAAAAAAATAGGGGATCCCCCGAAAAAAAAATGGCGTGGGGCCCCCCTATTTTGTTTAACCACCAATGAAACAGACCGCGAGGCCCGGATTTTTAGGCTTTAAGGAGCCAAGATCCCGGACCTTTCCAGCCTGATAATCCAGGGCCCCGCACTGCATATCTTGGCTGATTAACCCAAAAAAAGGGGATCCCCTTTTAAAAAAAAATTTGGGTGGGGTCCCCCCCCATTTTTGTTAACCACCAGATGAAGCAGACCGCGAGGCCTGGGTTTTTCAGGCGGTAAGGGTCCAATATCCCGGACCTTGCAAGCCGATAATACCAGGGCCCGCATCTGCTTAGCTTGGCTGGTTAACAAAAAGGGGATCCCCTCGAAAAAAAAAAAAGGGGTGGGGTCCCCCCTATTTTTTTTTAACCAGCCAATAAAAAGCGACTGCTGCGGCCTGGTATTAAAAGATTCAAAGGCCCCCGGATTTTGGGGCCCCCAACACCTGATAAACAGGCTACGCAGCCCCCACTTTGCGCATCAAAAAATGTGCCAATTGTGGCCTTTCCCGGCTCTTCCCCTTTCCCTGTAGCGGTGGCAAGCGGGTAATAAGGGGTATTCACCCCTGATTGGGCCGGGGCAATAACCCGGTTTTAAAAATGGGGAGGTGTAAAAAGACACCGTCCTTATTAACCCAAAGTTATTTAAAAGTATAAAAAAAAACCAGCAAAAAAAAATCTTTTAATAAATAAAAGAGACAACACAGTTTCATTTTTTTATTTCTCCCCCCTTTCCTGCACGCCATCGATCCCTGTAAAAAAAGAAAAAAAACAAACCAACAGTATACCACCTGTCCGACGACCATAACGATAGTCCCACGACGATCCACTCGCTTGCAATGCAGGCAAGCCTGTCATTTCAAAGCAGCACAGGGGTTACCTGTTCCCCGGGGGGGGTCATCGGACTGAGCTTTTACGGGCCGGGGGTTACCCAGCAGTCCTGAGTTTGCGAGAAACTGCATGTGACCGCCGGGGAAGGGGATGGCGGCCCTTAAGCAGTCCCGGGTGTGACCGCCCAGATCTTCTGCCGGTAAGTGCCGCGACTCCTGAAAGACCCAAAGACGGACACGACAGTGACAGTGACATTCCCGATTCCGGTATCCGAAAAAACAAAAATTCGGAACTGGGAAAAATCGAATTCCGATACAGCTAATTCGGCCGATCCCCCGATATTGCAGTATGGGGAAATGCCAACACTACTCACCACCATCTAAAAAAGTTCCTTGGGGGGTTCATTTTCCAAAAGGGGGGTCACTTTTTGGGGTTTTCCCACTGTTTAGGCGCTCGGGGGTTTCCCAAATGCGACATGACCCCCCAACCTTTCCCTCAAAGTCTGCAACCCAAAAACGTCACTATTTTCCCTTTCCGACCCCGACATGCCCCATACGTGTTTCCCCCACAATTGGTATCAGCGTACTCAACAAATGGAAAACAATTTTTGGGGGTCCAATTTCTCCTGTTCCCCTTGTGAAAAAAAATTTGGGGCGAAAAAATCTTTTTTGTAAAAAAAAAAAAAGGTTTTTTTATTTTTACGGCGTGCTTTATAAATTCTGGAAGCACTTGGGGGGTTCAAAGTGCTCCCCCACACTTTAGGTAAGTTCCTTGTGAGGTCTATTTTAAAAATGGGTCACTTGGGGGGGGTTTTTCCACTTTTTAGGCGCCAGGGGCTCTCCAAATGGACATGACCCCCCAGACCATTCCATCAAATCTGCAATCCAAAACGTCATACTTCCCTTTCCGACCCTACGGGCCCCTACGTTTTTTCCCCCCAAAATTTGGGTTTCAGCGTACTGGGAAAATTGGGACAACAATTTTGGGGTAAAATTTTCCTGTTACCCTTGGGAAAATAAAATTTTGGGGCGAAAAAATCATTTTTGTAAAAAAAAAAAGGATTTTTTATTTTTCGTTTGTGCGTTATAAACTTCTGTGAAGCACTTCGGGGTTTTCAAAGTGCTCCCACACACTAAAAAAGTTCCTTGTGGGGTCTATTTTCCAAAAGGGGGCACTTGTGGGGGTTTCCACTGTTTAGGCGTATCAGGGGCTCTCCAAATGCGACATGGCCCCCCAGACCATCCATCAAAGTCTGCAATCCAAAACGTCACTCTTCCCTTCCGGCCCTGAGTGCACCCATACGTATTTTCTCCTACATATTGGTATCGCGATAGGCTTTGGACACAACTTTGGGGTTCCAATTTTTTTTCTGTTAACCCGGGAAAAATAAAATTTTGGGGGCAAAAAAATCTTTTTTGTAAAAAAAAAAAAGGATTTTTTTTTTAAAGGCTGACTTAAAACTTTAGTGAACCACCGGGGTTAAAAGTTCTCACCCCCCAATCTAATAATTCCTTGAGGGGTTTATTTTTTCCAAAAATGGTGTCATTTGGGGGTTTCCCTTTTTGGGGAAGATAAGCTCTCCAACACACATGGCTCCACCAAATTCGCGTTGAAAAAGTGAGAGGGCGTCCTTCCCTTCCAAAACCCTTGCCATGCACCCAAACAGTGGATAACCCCCCATTGGGATCAGGGTATCGGACAAAGGCCAATACTTTTGGGCTGTAAACCCTTTTGGAAAAATAAAAAGGGGGGTGAAAAAGATCATTTTTTGGGAAAAATTTATGATTTTTAAATTTTACGGCTCTACTTATAAATTTGGGTTTAAGCACTTGAGGGTTCAAATTGCTCACCAAAAAAATTAAGTTCCTTTGGGGGGCTAGTTTCCCAATGGGGTCATTTTTTGGGGGTTTTCCCCTGTTTTTGGCACACAGGGGGTCTCCAAATGAACTGGGATCCAAATTTAAATTTCCAGCCAATTTGGTTGGAAAAAGCAAATGGGGGCCCTTCCCTTCCGGTTGCCGTGCGCCCCAAAAAGGGTTCCCCCCCACATAGGGGCTCACGTATCAGGACAAAATTTGGCAACAACTTAAGTGGCCCAATTTTCTCCTGAACCCCCGGGGAAAAAAAAAAATTAGGACAAAAAAAATAATTTTTGTGGGGAAAAAAATAGATTTTTTATTTTCTGCCCGGGCATTATAAACTTTTTTGGAAGCACTGGGGGGCAAAATGCTCACAAAATCAGATAAGTTCCTTTGGGGGTCATTTCCAAAAAGGGGTCCTTGTGGGGGGTTTTTCCCTTTAGGCTCATGGGGGGCACTGCAAACGGAACTAAACCCCCTCAACTCTTCTTCCAAAAAGTTTTCTACTTTCCTTTCCAAGCCCGCCGTGCCCCAAAAAATTTCCCCCCCCCCATAGGGGTATCAGCTCCAGGGCAAATTGGACAACAACTTTTGGGGTCCCCAATTTTCCCCTTGGGAAAATTCAAAAATTTGGACTAAAAAATCTTTTTTTGTGAATTTTTTTTTTTTTTTTTTTCACACCCAGGCATTAAAACTTTTGTGAAACTTTTTGGGGGTTCAAAGTGCTCACAAAAGTCTAGAAAAAGTCCCCCCCCTTGGGGGGGGTCTATTTTCCAAAATGGTGTCCTTGGGGGGGGTTTCCCACTGTTTAGGCGCATCAGAGGTTCCCCAAAGCGGACGGCGTCCAATCTCAACTCCAGAAATTTTAGTTTGAAAAAGCAAACGGCGCCCTTCCCTTACGAGCTCCCGTGGCCAAACAGGGGTTTTCCCCCCCCCCACATATGGGGTATTGGCTACTAGGAAAATGCTAAAAACCCTTTCTGTTTTTTTCTCCTTTCCCCTTGTGAAAATAAAAAAAAATTTTGTAAAAGATATTTTTGTGGCAAAAAATTTAAATATTCTTTTTTTTCCTTCCACTTTGCTTTAGTTCCTGGAAGCACCTGAAGGGTTTTTAAAAAACTCTTAATGGGTTTTGAGTACCCTTTAGGGGTTTCGTTTTTAGAAAAGGGGTCACTTTTGGGTATTTTTTTGCTATATTAACCCCTCAAATGACTTCAAAATTTGGGGGTGGCCCTAAAAAAAATGGCTTTGTAAAATTTTTTTTAAAAATGGAAAAAACGCTGGTCAACTTTTTAAAACCCCTTTAAACCCCCAAAAAAAAAAAAATTTTATTCCAAAATTGTGCTGATGTAAAGTAACATGTGGGGGAAAAGTTTTTTTCTTAACTTTTTTGTGTTTCTATTTTTCTGTTTTAAAAGGGGAAAAAAATTTAAAGTTTGAAAAAATTGCTAAATTTTCAAAATTTTTCGCCATATTTGCGTATTTTTTAAAAATAAACGCAAGTTATATGGAAAAAATTTACCACAACATGAAAAACAAAAGTCCGGGGGAAAAAAATCTCAGAAACGCGAAGTCCGTTGAAGCGTTCCGGAGTTAAAACCTCAAAAGAGACAGTGGTCAGAAATTTTAAAAAAATTGTCCCCGGGCATTTAACGTGCAAAACCCCCCTTTTGGGGGGAAGGGGTAAAATCTTCAGCACCTGGCGCACCCCGGGGAAGGCCGGCCCGAGCGGGGGGGGCACACTGTGGGCGTGGGGGGGCCGATGGGTGGGGGGGCCCACTCGCCACAGACACACCGGCGTACTATGACTGGCCCGGGCCCTGCCTTTCCCACGAGTGGGCCCCCCGCTTGCCGGGCCCCCACTGCAAACCCCCCCCTCAACCGCCCCCG
>JARQOD010000001.1:33459357-33514530 GCA_033576555.1 Oophaga sylvatica
CTTATTTAGACACACTTGCAGCAATTTCCCTTCCCCTTTTTTCTTTTCTATCTTTTATGTGGCAAACAGCTGTTCATTGATATGGCAGCCCTGTACAAGAAGCAGAGCAAAGAGGCTCTGTTCGACTTCTGTGAGCAGAGAGGAATAGAGACAGCAGACAAATCCAAGGAACAGCTTGTGCACGCCTTGGTCGAGCAGGACATAGAGCAAAATACTGAAGCACCTGGCCAAAGAGAGAGTCCACCTCGGAGCGGCCCAGCAATTCCCGTTCTTGCACAGGAGATACCTTCTGGAGGTGCCAGTAATGGCAGTGCTGAGGAGCTTATGGACTTTACTTTACAAATTACCTTACAACAGCTGGGAACAAGTGATCACAATCTGCACCTGCTGCTTATTCTACAGTACCGAGAGGCTGCAGAACTCCGGGACCGGATGAGAGAGAGGCTGCAGAACGCTGGGAGGAGAGAGCTTTCAAGTTCAGGTGGCTCAAATATAAAGGGGTAACAGTCCTCAGCTAACCCCCTCCCAGGACATAAATCCAAGGAGACCACATTTGGAAAACTTCCCTGTAATGGAGAAGGATACAGACTTAGATACTCTTCTTCAGGGTTTGAAAAAACCTGCAGGCAATACCATCTACCCATTGAGCAGTGGGCACAGTATCTAACAAAAGGTTGAGAGTAGTGTTGAGCGATACGATACTGCAAATATCGGATATCGGCCGATATTAGCTGTATCGGCCTTTCGATTCCGAATACCGATATTTTCGTCATATCGAATACCGGAATCGGATTTGTCACTGTCACTGTGAGTGTCCGTCGGTCGGTCTGTCAGGAGTCAGCGGCACTTACCTGGCAGAAGATCTCCGGCGTCACGTCCTGGACTGCTTATGGCCGCCATTATCTTCTCCCTGGCGGTCACATGCAGTTTTTCGCGATAACTGCAGTGACTGCTGGGTAATCCCGGCCGTAAAGCAGTCAGTCCGATGATGTCACCGCCGGGGAAGCAGGTAATCAGCTGTGCTGCGCCGGGATGACAGGCTCTGCCTGTCATTCTGATGTAGCAGAGCTGGATCGTCGTGGCACACTCGTTACTATGGACTGCGTCGGACAGGTGGTATACTGCTGTTTTTTTTTTTTCATTTTTTTACAGGAGATCGATGGCGTCGCAGGATGAGACTGTAATAAAAGTAATGAAAACTGTGTTTTTTTTTTATTAAATTAAAAAACTTTTATATGAACATTCACCCGTCCGGGTACATCAACAATTTAACTATTTACATACAGGGACCCTATCCGGGTTATTTATAATTCTTTGGCAGGGGTGTTCCAGGTACCACCTGGTACTCTTCTGATGCTTGCCAAACATCCGAGACACCAAGGACCACCAGGACCTGATGACGTCGTGTGGCCTGTACAGTCAAGTCGTGACCCGCTATCTGTGTCTGTGTGGCCACCTCTTTCATCTCCCTCCGGGTCTGGAGCCCTATGTCCCGGACTGAACGAACCCCAGGGGGCCTAACAGGCGCCGGGTACGGGCCAGCTATAGTTATCATGTCCATAGCTGGGGCTGCTGAGGAGACCACTGAGGGAGGCTGGGGAGATTTACGGCGTGGGGTGGGCACTTGTGCAGAGGCCTGGATGTGGGAGGCTGAAGGCTCCGAGGGTCTCACAGGTTCCTGACACTCTGGGGAGTAGGGGTCGCACCTGGTTACATTTAGGGCGTCCATCCATTGTAACCCCAGTGTCGGGTGTAAGTCACCAAGTCTCCTGGCAACAGGTCCCTCCCCGGGTGTCCTTCTGGGAGGTGAGTCTCCACGTCCCGCTGGGTCACAAAGACTTCTAAATAAAGTCCAGGCTCCTGGATGAAGCCCCAACCACCTTTCAATTTAAAGCTCCGTACTGCACCCTGCTCCCTCAGGGTTCCTTTATCTTTTCTCATCCGGTCCTTATCTGCCCGGTCCTTCTCCAGGTTACGTTGCCGAAGTTTTTGGGATTCTCGCTGCTCCCTTTGTCGCTCTGCTTCCCGCTCCCAACGTCTCCACTCTTCCTCCTGACGCCGGTTGTAATTCTCCTCCAGCATCTCCATGTCTCCACCATCAAACTGCAGCTTATGATGTCCGGTTTGCGGCAGCTCTCCTGGCGCCCCCAGTCCTGGCGGCGCTCACCTGCGGAGGAAGCAGCCGGCTCTGGAACAGATGACAGTCGGGGCTCCGGTACAGACAGGTAGACCTCTGGTGCCTGCGCGGCCTCCTCCATGAGGACGGGTGTCGCTTCTTCTGTCTCAGCGACGGGGGCAGACAGCGGGATCTGGGGTGCTGCCGGTGCAGAGTTTTTTGCAGGAACGGGTGCCTCCACTGCGACAACGTCAACCGGATCACATTGCAAGGGCTGGGATGCCCGCACGGACTCCTCTACTAGAACGGGTGCCTCACCTTCCGGTACAGACACTTCAGGTAAGAGGGATTGGCGCCGCTCCAAGTTTAGTTTTAGGGCACGCCAGCTGGCTTCCATCCTGGCGACCTCCTCCCGGTGCCGGGCCAGGCCTCTTAGGGTATCCTCCGCTTCTTGCAGCGTAGGAGGGTTTCCAGGCCGGGTGCCCAACGGTGGTTCCGTGGCGATCGGGTCGCTTCCGTGGGGGGAGAGCTCTGACTGCTCCATCCCTTCACACTTCTGCTCGTGTCCATTAGCCATCTCTGCCAAGTCACATGTGTCATTAGCATCTGGAGAGGGCCCCTCTTTTGTAGTGAGGCGGGACCTTCGTGTTAGTTTCCGCACACTGAGGAGGATGAGGAGGTGGAACTGAAGAGCTGTGGGGCACGATCTTACATTGCAGTACCATTTAGAGTGGTCGGCCATCGTTTTCACGCCACTGAGTGAGTGTACACCCACGAAGAGCACGCCCTTCTTCTTCACCAGTGCCTGGTCGTGACGCAGATATGGCGGAAAAATGGCAAATACATTCTCTGATGATTTTAGCAATTCTCAAGCACAAAACCAGTTCAATTCAGGCACACAGGACTCGCTTATAGCGAGCTACAGAATCCTGTTCGTGACGCCAAAGTTGAGTCGCACAGAGCCAGAGGTTTTGGGGGTACTCGGCACCGAGCCCGTCGACTTCTATGGGGTATGTCACGGCTTTACCCGGCAATTGAATCAGAGTCTATTTTACTATGTAGAAGTGTATAAACTATAAATATATGTATATATATATATGTCACAATGACATGTATATATATATATATGTATTCTATGTGTGTATATTTTGTGTTTACAATGAAAGAAAGGGTTTTTTTCGTTGCGATTTTTTGTTCCCATAGACTTACATTGGACTTCCGGTATCGGAATCGGATATCGACGATATTTAGTGATATCGGCGATACCATTTCGATACGATATTTTTAGATATCGAGCAGTATCGCTCAACACTAGTTGAGAGGCAAAGCCTTGGAAAATTTTGCTGGTGTCAAACCAGAGCTAGATGAGAACTATGAGGCCATAAAGGAGGCCATGATCAAGAAATACAACCTAACCCCAGAAGTGTATCGGAGAAAGTTCTGGAACCTACAGCGTGTATCAACTGACTGCTATGCGGATGTCGTCGGCACTTGAGGACCACATTCCACCAATGGATCAGGGGACTTTCTGTTAATAGTTTTGAGAACTTAATGGATCTTATGGTCAAGAATCAAGTTCTTTATATGTGCCCTACGGATGTACAATAATTTGTGTGTGTTCGAGAGCCACAAATTGCAGATCAGGCTGCAAAGATTGCAGACTGTTATGTGGCTAACAGGATGCCTGAAGTGCGGAAGCCATCGGGACTCAGCTGGAAGGGAGGTAAGCCAAGCGGGGACCCTTCTCCCTCTGCCAGCCGATCACCAGTGCTGTCCAAACCCACCTCCTATGGGGTCCTGGATACTAGACATTCTTTAGGTGATGCACGCCGGTGCTTCTCCTGCAACAAAGTGGGACATGTCAGCGCAGTCTGCCATGATAGGGAGAAATGTCCAACTACAACCTCAAAGCCGTCTGGGCCCCTCAGAGAGAACAGCCAGAACGGGGGGCCATACTATGGCCCGGGAGCCCCCCCACATGGCAGACCCACCGAGGTCCCTGATAACCGACCCTGAAGACTCAGCTTCAGACCAGAGACTGGCATTCATACTAGGCCAGGGCCTGCAGACTGACAGTCAGAGCTTCCAGGAGGCCCTGTGGACAGATGCCAGTCTGGAGAAGTTCAGATGTCTTGCAGACCAACCCCCTACTGGTTCTGACAAAGAGAGAATATACTGGGACCAGGGCAGACTGTATAAAGAGACTCTTACCACTAGTACTACAGAGCACTGGGACTGCGAAAAGCGGCTGGTGGTTACTTATCTATTTAGGGAGCTATTTTTGAGAATTGCTCATGTAATCCTTCTGGCTGGACACCTTGGAATACAAAAGACTAAAGCTCGCCTCGCCTGACACATAACTTTTATTGGCCCAAGATGGTGACAGATATAGCCAATTACTGTTGATCCTGCGTAGTTTGTCAGAGAGTCGGAAAATCTGGGAATATACAGAAAGCCCCATTGATACCACTGCCAGTGATTGATGAG
The DNA here is from genome assembly GCA_033576555.1 of Oophaga sylvatica. NCBI lineage: Eukaryota > Metazoa > Chordata > Amphibia > Anura > Dendrobatidae > Oophaga > Oophaga sylvatica. The sequence continues at coordinate 33,463,961 of JARQOD010000001.1, forward strand.
ACTTTCCAACAAGTGGCTGTGGATATCGTAGGGCCACTTGCAATACTAAGCAGCTCTGGCAAAAAGTTCATCCTCACAGTGGTGGACAATGCTACACGATATCCAGAAGCTATGGCACTATCCTCCATTCGAGCAGACAAAGTTGCGGATGCTTTACTGATAGTGTTGAGGATTCCGATACTGCAAATATCGGGTATCGGCCGATATTCTAGGTATCGGAATTCCGATACTGAGTTCCGATACTTTTTGCATATCGAATACCGGAATCGGAAGTTCCAATACATAATCAATACTGTAAAATCACACTGACAGCTCACAAAACACTAGATATATACAGATAGAATACATATATATATATATATAATATATACATGTTATTGTGACACACATATATATATATTTATAGTTCATACACTTCTACATAGTATAATAGCCGCTAATTCAATTGCCAGCTTTTGTGAAATTACAGAACCACCCGACATGAAATGACACATGGTTTACATACAGTTAACCATGTCATTTCATGTAGTTTGATATATGGTTTTCACTAACAATTACATGAGTGTATGTGTGCAAAATTTCATACATGTAGAGGTTAATTAAAGGTGTAAATTCGTTGAAAAAAAATGCGTGGTCTCCTGCGCAGTCACTCCCAGTAAATACAGTCATGGCCAAAAGTTTTGAGAATGACACAAATATTAATTTTTACAAAGTCTACTGCTTCACTTTTTCTAATGGCAATTTGCATATACTCCAGAATGTTATAAAGAGTGATCAGCTTAACAGCAATTACTTGCAAAGTCAATATTTGGCTAGAAAATGAACTTTATCCCCCAAAACACATTTCAACATCATTGCAGCCCTGCCTTAAAAGGACCAGCTAACCTCTTTTCAGTGATTGCTCCATTAACACAGGTGTGGGTGTTGATGAGGACATGGCTGGAGATCAATCTGTCATGATTAAGTAAGAATGACACCACTGGACACTTTAAAAGGAGGCTGGTGCTTGGCATCATTGTTTCTCTTCTGTTAACCATGGTTATCTCTAAAGAAACACGTGCAGTCATCATTGCAATGCACAAAAATGGCCTAACAGGGAAGAGTATCGCAGCTAGAAAGATTGCACCTCAGTCAACAATCTATCGCATCATCAAGAACTTCAAGGAGAGAGGTTCCATTGTTGCCAAAAAGGCTTCAGGGCACCCAAGAAAGACCAGCAAGCGCCAGGACCGTATCTTAAAAGTGTTTCAGCTGCGGGATCGGGCTACCAGCAGTGCAGAGCTTGCTCAGGAATGGCAGCAGGCAGGTGTGAGTGCATCTGCACGCACTGCGAGGTGGAGACTCTTGGAGCAAGGCCTGGTCTCAAGGAGGGCAGCAAAGAAGCCACTTCTCTCCAGAAAAAACATCATGGACAGACTGATATTCTGCAAAAGGTACAGGCAGTGGACTGCTGAGGACTGGGGTAAAGTTATTTTCTCTGATGAATCCACTTTTCGATTGTTTGGGACATCAGGAAAACGCCTCATTCGGAGAAGACAAGGTGAGCACTACCACCAGTCTTGTCTCATGCCAGCTGTTAAGCATCCTGAAACCATTCATGTGTGGGGTTGCTTCTCAGTCAAGGGAATCGGCTCTCTCACAGTCTTGCCTAAAAACACAGCCATGATTAAAGAATGGTACCAGAATGTCCTCCAAGAGCAACTTCTCCCAACCCTCCAAGAGCAGTTTGGTGATCAACAATGCCTTTTCCAGCATGATGGAGCAACTTGCCATAAAGCAAAGGTGATAACTAAATGGCTCAGGGAACAAAACATAGAGATTTTGGGTCCATGGCCTGGAAACTCCCCAGATCTTAATCCCATTGAGAACTTGTGGTCAATCATCAAGAGACGGGTGGACAAACAAAAACCTAAAAATTCTGACAAAATGAAAGCATTGATTGTGCAAGAATGGACTGCTATTAGTCAGGATTTGGTCCAGAAGTTGATTGAGAGCAGGCCAGGGAGAATTGCAGAGGTCCTGAAGAAGAAGGGTCAACACTGCAAATATTGACTTGCTGCATTAACTCATTCTAACTGTCAATATAAGCTTTTGTTACTCATATGTTTGCAATTATTATATTTCTGTCTGTGATAAAAACATCTGTCAAACACACATAAAAACCAGAGGGCAGCAGATCATGTGAAAATATAATATTTGTGTCATTCTCAAAACTTTTGGCCATGACTGTATGTTGAAGGCTCATCATGACAGGGAGACCTGTGTCTTACCTGTCTGTAGCATGCCTGAAGAGGGGAGGCTGATCTGTTACTAGATGTGGCAGCTGGGACTCAGTATATGGAGTCCCAGGAGTCAGCAGAGTTTAACCTTGAGCTATCTCACAGTCAGAGGTCTGAGCTGATGGAGGTGCTCAGCGAGTTCACATAAGTCTTCACAGGGAAGCCTGGGAGGATGCACTTAGCATCTCACCATGTAGACACTGGTACTAACCCCCTAGCATGGCAGTCTGCATACCAGGTGTCAGCAGAGATGAAGGCACACATCAAGGAACAGGTAGAGGCAATGCTAAACCTCGAGGTAATACAAAAATCCCAGAGTGCCTGGGCCTCACCTGTGGTTCTTTTCCCGAAAAGGACCGTACTACCAGGTTCTGTATAGACTATAGGAAATTATATCTACTTACTACATCTGAGGTCTACTCCATGCCGAGGATAGAAGAGCTGTTAGATCAGTCAGCTAATGCATCGTACCTCACTATCATGGACTTAAGTAGGGAATATTGACAGATACCCCTGACTAAAGAAGCTCAGGAGAGGTCTGCCTTTATAATGCTATTTGGGCTGTTTGAGTTTGTGGTGATGCCATTTGGGATGAAAAATGCCCCTGCCACCTTCCAGAGGATGGTTAATCACTTATTGGAAGTATTTGATGGTTTTGTAATTGCTTATCTCGATGATATAGCCATTTTTAGTAATTCTTGGGAGGAACACCTTGTACATCTTTCTCAGGTGTTGCAAAGGCTTAAAACTGCAGGTCTTACTGTTAAGCCGTGGAAGTATCAGATAGCCATGCGGGAAGTACAATACCTCGGTGACCAGGTGGGGGAGAACTGCTAAAACTTGAGCCAGGGAAGGTAGAAGCAATTACAGCCTGGCCCACCCCACGAACCAAGATGTAGGCACTGTCCTTCCTGGGTACGGCTGGCTACTATAGGAGGTTTGTGCCAAACTACAGTGCTCTGGCTAAACCGTTAACTGATCTGACCAGGAGAAAGCTCCCCCAAATTGTTTCCTGGACTCCTCAGTGTGTAGAATCATTTTCTTCCCTTAAGTCAGCATTGGTTAGTTCACCCGTCCTTCACGCCACAGATTTCACTCAAAGGTTTGTAGTGCAGACAGATGCCAGCACCTATGGGCTCGCTGTGGTTCTCAGCCAGGTGAACTAGCAAGGTGAGGAGCACCCAATTCTGTACCTAAGCAGGAAACTTCTATGCCACAATTGAAAAGGAATGTTTAGCAATTGTGTGGGCTCTGCAGAAACTGCAACCATACCTCTATGGGCACAACTTCAGCGTGATAACAGATCATAACCCATTTAGTTGACGCAACAGAGTAGTTGGGGACAACGGGAAATTGCTTAGATGGAGCCTGATATTACAGCAATATGATTTTCAATTCAATATAAGAAAGGAACTGATCACTACAACGCCGATGGCTTATCTTGCCAAGGCAGGGTGGACCCAGATATGCGCTCGGGAGCTGACCTGTAAGTCAACCCCATGCACATTCATAAAGAGGGAGGTGTAGTGAAAATATGTATACATATGGCTGGCAGTTAATTAGCATCTGTCCTTATGCTGCAGGTCTCACAAAGGTCATAACATATGTTTCCTGGTCTCAGGGTCCATGACCTCAGGGTGCCTTCCTGAGTATGCACAGAATTGGAAACATTTCACACCTTCTGTTGCCTTTGAAGGAGAACGCCATATGGGACTTAGTGCACACTGATAATTGCTATTTACTATGAGAAAGAAAGGTTACACAGAGTGTTTAGAGAAAAAATAATGTATTCATTGGTAAAGTAGCCATGGTTCAGTCACAAACCAGGAATAAGAATATTAACATGAAGGACTGGTCTAGAAATCTGATCTCCAGGCTAAACCTATAAATTAGGCCCTCCACAAAAAAAAGTGGTTCACAGGTTGAGGGGCAGCCAAGCTGATGTGATCCAATTCATATTCATCCCCCCTCAGGGACCAGACTACCAGACTGCAAAGTTTAGATATTTCTGTAAGTTTCTCCATTTTATTTTATCACTGTTTTGCATGTTTGCATGTCACTCCTTATTTCCATATTTTTTATATCCTTTTATTGTAAGCACTGTACCTTTTCTATTAAAGCTTAAAACTTTAATAAGTCTGAACCTTGTATGCTCTAAAAAATCCATAGCCTTAAAATGTATGATCCTGGTGATCGGCAGCCAGTAGTCATAGTACTTAATGGACTCATCGCCCGTGTGTTCGGTGAGTGATAGCAGCGTGTATGAAGCAGGGTGAGTGGTCTGTGTCGGGGTGTGATCTGTGCTCCCATTGCAGCATAGGACAGAGGTTGAATCCTGTACTGAGAGAGGAGATGGATTAACCCTTGCAGGTGCAACCATAAGTCACGTGCTGAGAAGCTGGTACGTGACAGTCCCTAAAAAACATGGTTTTGGAAGTTTTGCTATAAAAATGAGAAATTGCTGGTCAACTTTTTACTCTTATAACTTCAAAATTAAAAAAAAAAAATGTTTCAAAAATTGTGTTGATGTAACGTAGACATGTGGAAAATGTTATTTATTAACTATTTTGTGTGACATGACTCTCTAATTTAAGGGCATAAAAATTAAAAGTTTGAAAATTGCAAAATTTTTGCCAAATTTCCGATATTTTCACGAATAAACGCATGTCATGTCAAATAAATTTTACAACTATCATGAAGTACAATACGTCACGATAAATCATTCTCAGAATCAGTGGGATCTATTGAAGCGTTCCAGAGTTATGACCTGATAAAATGACAGTGGTCAGAATTGTAAAATTTGGCCTGGTCAAGAAGGTGAAAACATGAGAAAAAATAACCGTGTGCACAACCAAGAAGGTGCCAGAGTAGGTTCCCAAACCGTATCTAATAGAAAATGAACTCGGCACTCAACTTTAGTATAGTGAGAATAAAGATTTTTATTCACAGTAGTAACACGAAACGTTTCGGTCCTATATCATGGACCTTCATCAGTCACTACATTTATAAAAACAGAAGAAAAAAATTATATTAACAAAATAAAGTATGTACAATCAAAATTTTGGTCAATAGTAAAGCTAGAGAGTAGTTGTATACAATGCTTCAGGAGATTTAGGGAGCAATCATAGGTCAGAGTTGTATCAGAGGTATCACAAAGGCAGAAAGAATATATATGGTGAGGACATACCAGATACTACTGGGAAGGGGGTTGATCCACATAGGGAAGAAAGAAAGGGCTGGATATAGCTGTAGGTGAAGATAAGATAAACGTAAGTGCCGATATACTTTTATGTATAAGTAGATTTTGTGCCTATGCCTGTAGATGTGACATACCCTGTGTTGGTGGGGTGAGATGAGGAAGAGGACAATGCCTCTATTGCACTAGTAACCTGTAGAAACAGCGCAAAACATAGATACCATAAATATCACAACTATCAATATGATGGTGAAGCGGTGGAGCCGCTATACTTGTCTGTGACTGACCTGTTGTGAAGGAGTCCGGTAGTGAGGATAGGTCTCTGCATTGGACGCGGTGTCCACCGCTAGTCTGAGTGCAGAGAAAGCTAGAAAGCAGCATGTATATGAGAGGAAGAGGCGGGACTATAGTGTCAGTCAAACAGAGCATTAGACAGGAAGTGAGGTGGCAGGAAGTTAATGGACATGCGTTCCAAGTGAATACTAGGTAACCAGAGGCTGTCCTACAGGTGGGAGGAGTAAAGGAGCGGCGTGCTGATGGAGATGTGCCCAACAGGATGACGTGGCAGCATTATAGTATTTAATACAAGCGGCTCTAAAGTGAATGAAAGAGAGGCATGTTAGTACAAGCATAAAGGAGTTTACAGCAATAAATATTGCGATCTTATACATTAGCTTAAAGCGATATACATAACAGGCTTGCAGCATCAGTATGCGTCAAAAGGGGCATAACAGTAATATGAGTACTGATTTAGTACATTATCATAAGACAGTATGGAAGACAAATCTGCAGGCAACAAGGAATAATAAATAACCACCTAACAGAGATCAAAGCAGCATGTGGTAAATGACAGGTGATGTGTAAACATCTGTATGCATCATTTATAAAGTAAAAGGGTGTCACAGCAAAATTCATATTGGTATAGTGCGTTATCAGAAGACAGTATGGGAAAATGGGAGCACGGATTATTAAATAAATAAACACCTGGCTGAGATCAACATATCATGTGGTATATGGCAAGTGATGTATAAAAAAGGGGGGGGTGGGGGAATTATAGCCTCAGTGGTCATATGCAGAATTACATGAAGGAGAGTAAATCGTATTCACGATTAAGACCCTTAGGTGATAGAGTGTCTAGGGTGTGTATCCAATACGCCTCTCTCCTTTTCAATTGACGTATGCGGTCGCCTCCTCGTCGTGAATGTTGTATTTGTTCCAAAACTTGGTATTTTAATTGGGCTATGGTATGTCCCATTGTGATGAAGTGGTGTGGGATGGGGAGTAAGGTATTCTTACATCTTATGGTTGATTTGTGTTTTGAAATGCGTTGTTTTACAGGTTGACTAGTTTCCCCAACATATAATAACCCACAAGGACACTTAATCACGTATATCACGAAGGCCGTGTCGCAAGTAAAGAACCACGGACTCTAAATGTTTTTTCCCGTATATGGGTGATGGATGGTTTCTCCTCTGAGTACGTTATTACATTGAGTGCATCCCAGACATGGGAAAGTGCCCGTTCTTGGTTTTTTCAGGAATTGTTGTGTAGTTCCTGATTTTTTAGGGCCTAAGTCAGCTCTGATCAATGCATCCCTTAGGTTGGGTGCACGGCGAAGCATGGGAGAAAAGGTCTAGAGAATTCTTTAATGTCCGGGTGCGCAGTCTGGAGGAGCGGCCAATGTTGGCGAATGGATTTGTGCAATATATACGCATAGGGGTGGTAATGGTGTACGAAAGCAATTCTGCCCCCCATATCTTGTTTATTGCGAGTGACCGTAGTTCTGGAACGATCCAGGACCCCTTGTGGATAGCCCCTCTCTCTAAATTTTGAATTCATTTCTGAGAGGCGGGTTTCCTGAGTGGTATGATCGGAGACGATCTTTTTGACCCGATAGAATTGGGATGTCGGAATGGATTTCTTCATGGCGACTGGATGGAAGCTATTAAAAGTTGAGAGTAAGCTGTTACGATTCTGTCAATTGAAAAGGAGAGAGGGCGTATTGGATACACACCCTAGACACTCTAACCACCTAAAGGGTCTTAATCGTGAATACGATATATACTCTACCTTCATGTAATTTCCCTGCATATGACCACTGAGGCTATAATTCCCCCACCCCCCCTTTTTTATACATCACTTGCCATAAACCACATGATATGTTGATCTCAGCCAGGTGTTTATTTATTTAATAATCCGTGCTCCCATTTTCCCATACTGTCTTCTGATAACGCACTATACCAATATGAATTTTGCTGTGACACCCTTTTACTTTATAAATGATGCATACAGATGTTTACACATCACCTGTCATTTACCACATGCTGCTTTGATCTCTGTTAGGTGGTTATTAATTATTCCTTGTTGCCTGCAGATTTGTCTTCCATACTGTCTTATGATAATGTACTAAATCAGTACTCATATTACTGTTATGCCCCTTTTGACGCATACTGATGCTGCAAGCCTGTTATGTATTCTATCGCTTTAAGCTAATGTATAAGATCGCAATATTTATTGCTGTAAACTCCTTTATGCTTGTACTAACATGCCTCTCTTTCATTCACTTTAGAGCCGCTTGTATTAAATACTATAATGCTGCCACGTCATCCTGTTGGGCACATCTCCATCAGCACGCTGCTCCTTTACTCCTCCCACCTGTAGGACGGCCTCTGGTTACCTAGTATTCACTTGGAACCATGTCCATTAACTTCCTGCCACCTCACTTCCTGTCTAATGCTCTGTTTGACTGACACTATAGTCCCGCCTCTTCCTCTCATATACATGCTGCTTTCTAGCTTTCTCTGCACTCAGACTAGCGGTGGACACCGCGTCCAATGCAGAGACCTATCCTCACTACCGGACTCCTTCACAACAGGTCAGTCACAGACAAGTATAGCGGCTCCACCGCTTCACCATCATATTGATAGTTGTGATATTTATGGTATCTATGTTTTGCGCTGTTTCTACAGGTTACTAGTGCAATAGAGGCATTGTCCTCTTCCTCATCTCACCCCACCAACACAGGTATGTCACATCTACAGGCATAGGCACAAAATCTACTTATACATAAAAGTATATCGCACTTACGTTTATCTATTTTCACCTACAGCTATATCCAGCCCTTTCTTTCTTCCCTATGTGGATCAACCCCTTCCCAGTAGTATCTGGATGTCCTCACCATATATATTCTTTCTGCCTTTGTGATACCTCTGATACAACTCTGACCTATGATTGCTCCCTAAATCTCCTGAAGCATTGTATACAACTACTCTCTAGCTTTACTATTGACCAAAATTTTGATTGTACATACTTTATTTGTTAATATAATTTTTTTCTTCTGTTTTTATAAATGTAGTGACTGATGAAGGTCCATGATATAGGACCGAAACGTTTCGTGTTACTACTGTGAATAAAAATCTTTATCTCACTATACTAAAGTTGAGTGCCGAGTTCATTTTCTATTAAAGAAGGTGAAAACAGGCTTCGGGATGAAGGGTTTAAATAAAAAAGAACCTATACATGTTTGGTATCTACAAACTTGTAATGACCTAGAGAATCATAGGTCAGTTTTACCACTGGTGAACATGGTAATAAAAACAAACAAAAACCAATTGTGGAATTGCACTTTTTTGCAATTTCACTGCACAAGGAATTTTTTTCTGGTCTTCCAGTACACTATATGGTAAAACCAATGGTGTGTCATTCACAAGTGCAACTCATCCCGCAAAAAAACAAGCCCTCAAATGGCTATATTGACAGAAAAAAAAAAGTTATGGCTCTGGAAGAAGAGAACAAAAAACAGAAATGGAAAATGGCACAGGTTGAAGAGATTTTAATAGCTGCCCTTATTTTCAATAGCAGCTAAAGATTGTAGCTTGCGGGCAGGGCCCTCACTCCTTTTAATATTTGAGTTATGCTTATTCTGTAATGTATTTATTTTCTGTACAAGTCCCCTCTAAAATTGGAAAGTGTTGTGGAATATGTTGGTGCAACAATCATAAACTCCATCCATGGAGTCTGACAGTTTCTTAATCTGTTGACGATCAACCCAAATACTGATCTGTTCTGCCGCCTAGCTGGCCGTCCGGTGCTCCACGTGTCCTCTCACATCTTCTTTTGAGATTTTTATTTAGTAAAGGAAGCCCTAACATCGAGTTTGCCCCTGTCTTCATGATGGCATGAGATCATGACGCGCGATGTCTGAGGTGCTGAATGGGCTTTGAGCAATTCATGTCACAACATCACAATGTATATCATGATGTCTGAGGCTGCACCAGCAGCACAAGCAGGCAGTGAAGTAATTTTTTTCCCAAATTTGCTTCTTGCGATTCGACAAATTGGCGTCCACCACTGAGTTCACAAGAAGTGAATTACAAACAATTCAAGGCGCATTCAAATTTTCTCAAACAGATTTGTACATATTTACTCCAGTAACCCTCCTCCCTGCTGCTAAGTCTTTGCCTAGCTTGACTGACAGCTCCTCAGTGACCCTCCTCCTTGCTGAGTTCTCCCATTGCCCTAAACAAGCTGCAGCTGTCAGTCAGCCTGTGAGAACGGAGACTGAATACACTTGGACTCATGAGCAAGTGGACTCTTCCATTCTAAAGCTGCGCTCATAAAATGCTAATTTTAATATTATCATTCCCAGATGGGTTTGCAAAGTAAGTACACCAGACTCATCAAATCTAAGATATATTTAATAATGTATGCAGATTTTATTCTGAAAACAGATGATAGATCCACTTTAACATAGGAAGAAGTGCATTGAAATAATGCAATATATGTCGGTGTTGTCACATCGTAACTATATGGCTCTGTACAGTGGACAGACATTGTTGCTGTCCACTTTGCTTACAACAAGCATCAGTCAGACTTGGTTCAGATGATTGGAGTTAGAATCATCCACCAGCTGATCCAGATGCTCCATCTGGAGATTGTTGCAGTCACTGCAAGGCAAGTGCAAGTCATTCTCCTCCAACTGATCCATCGTCTTCTCTTCAGGCGGAAGCTTCTCAAGTTCCTTCACAGACTGAGAAATTTTATTAATCTTGGCAAATGCTTGATCGATTTCATTAAACGTCTTGTTCTTTGTCTCTGGCAACACGAAGTAGAGGTAGAGGGCGCCTGCCAGGCAGATTGTGGCAAAAACCAGGAAACAGTAGTTGCCCAAGCCATCCTATAAAGACAAAGGAGAGAGAGAAAATAAATGGGATATTAAAATCCTTCCAGGGATGTGAACTGCAGTATATGAAAAAGTATCAGAAGATATTTTTTTAGAATTATGTAAATGTTATTTGCATCTCAAATCAATAGGAGGTAGATGTGTAGTACCCTGCGACGGCCACTATCAGAAGACGGCCAGCTCTGCAAGGTAGTACTACCGGCCGGTGTGCGCAGCCGCCCACGCCGATAATATTTAATCGGTAGGGGTGTCGGACCCCGACCGATCAGACATTGATGATCTATCCTAAGCATAGGTCATCAAAGCTAAAGTAGTGGACAACCTCTTTAAGTAATTATACAGCACATAATATTTGCAAATAATTATTTTCTTATTTCTCCTGTACTATAATCAGAGAAAATACTAAGCATCTATTGAGGCATTTGCGTTTTCAGTTCTGAAAGGTTGTGCTTTCAGTTTGGAGACCCAAACACAACTGATTGCTACAATTCTTGTACACCATGGTCAGCTAAACTTTTCACCTGGAGAAATACTCTCCAAATTGGCTCATAAAGGAGCTCCTCAACAGGAATACCTCTTTTACGATATCCTTAAATGGGTGGTCCGAAATCCAAATGAATTTTCTTCCTAAATACTTATTTATTTAGTGCCATAATCTAAACTATTTTCAGATATACTTGAATTAAAAATTCCCTATCCTTCCTTGATGACACTATCTAACAGATTTTCTCTCTTTTTTTTCCTATTTCCCTTTTGATGACACTTCGGTTGAGAATTCCAGTGCATGCTGGGATGCTGAAACAAAACGTCATCAGGGGACAGTTGTTGTGGTCACTGCCGTAGCCTTTGCCCCCTCCCTGAAATGAAGCATTATCAGTGACACTCGTTTCAGGGGCTGGGCTATTCCCTGTGCGATGTGCACAATGAAAGTGCGCTCTCTCGCTGGCTCAGATCTGTAGTAAGGAGCCGGCACCAGAGCACATTGTCAGAATACCTGACTTGAAGAGACCAGGGCCGCCCCCTCAAAAGAGTGGTCTTTGGTCTCTGCACAACTGGTATTCTGACAACAGACATAGGATCTGGAAAGCTAGACATGTACAATTGTCTTAATGGACAGAAATATCCCTTTTTCATCCTATCCACTGTCATTATTAAAGAATCAGTTCTATTAGATAGTATTTCAATTAAAAAATAGGATATACCCTAAACTAACTTAAATTATTAAATACAACTGGTGAACTGAGTTCGCAATGTGTGGATATTCCAATATTGCTATTTAATTGAGAGCACTATCCTCAGCTCTCCTATGCCTGCAATATTTGTGTATATTGTGTGTCTGCTGTACAAGCCCTTGATGAAGCCAAATTAATGGTGAAACATTTCATGGTGACCTTGTGAGATAGGTTCAAACAATTGTAGCCGCTGTCCCTGGCACAGCATCAACACAACTATTAGATAGCAATATTGTAAAATCCACAAATTAGTGACTTTGTTGGCCAGAATTAATTTAATAATTTAAGTTATTGCTTGGTTCCTCACATAAGTTAAACCTAATATATATAATATAACTTTAATATTTTAATTATACCAGAGGATATGGTGGAAAAAGGCTACATTTTTCTGTCTATTTGGATATTGGTATACAGTTGTATTCAAAAGTTTACATACCCCAGCAGAATTTTTGCTTCATTGGCCTTTTTTCAGAGAATATGAATGATAACACCAAAACTTTTTTTCCACTCATGGTTAGTGGTTGGGTGAAACCATTTATTGTCAAACTACTGTGTTTACTCTTTTTAAATCATAATGATAACACAAAACATCTAAATGACCCTGATCAAAAGTTCACATACCCTGGTGATTCTGACCTGATAACGTGCACAGAAGTTGACACAAATGGGTTTAAATGGCTACTAAAGGTAACATCCTCACCTGTGACCTGTTTGCTTGTAATCAGTGAGTGTGCATAAAAGCTGTGTGAGTTTCTGGGATCCAGACAGACTCTAGCAACTTTCATCCAGCCACTGATGTTTCTGGATTGTGAATCATGGAGCGCAAGCAAAAAATTTGTCAACAGATCTACGGGAAAAGCTAGTTGAACTGTATAAAACAGGAAAGGGATACAAAAAGACATCCAAGGAATTGATAATGCCAGTCAGCAGTGTTCAAACTGTGATTAACAAATGGAAAATCGGGGGCTCTGTAAAAACAAAAGCACGATCAGGTTCACCAACAAAGATTTTGTCCACAACTGCCAGGGAAATTGTTCAGGATGCAAAAAAAAAACCCACAAATAACATCAGCTGAAATACTGGACTCTCTGAAAACTAGAGGTGTGGCTATTTCAAGATGCACAATAAGGACTAGAAGAAAAATGGGCTGAATGGTCGAGTCACCAGAAGAAAGCCATTACTGCGCAAATGCCACAAAGTATCTCACCTACAATATGCAAAATAGCGTAGAGACAAGCCTCAAAACTTCTGGAACAAGGTAATTTGGAGTAATGAGACCAAAATTGAACATTTTGGCCACAACCATAAACGTTAAATTTGGAGAGAGGTGAACAAGGCCTATGATGAAAGGAACACCATTCCTACTGTAAAGCATGGAGGTGGATAACTGATGTTTTGGGGATATGTGAGCTACAAAGGCACAGGAAACTTGGTTAAAGTTGAAGGAAATATGTATGCAGCACTTTATCAGCAAATACTGGAGGAAAATTTGCAATCATCAGCCCGAAAGCTGCACATGGGACGTACTTGGATGTTCCAATATGACAATGATCCAAAACACAAGGCCAAGTCGACCTGTCATTGGCTACAGCAGAAGAAAGTGAAGGTTCTGGAGTGGCCATCTCAGTTTCCTGAACTCAATATCATTGAGCCGCTCTGGGGAGATCTCAAGCGTGCAGTTCATGCTAGACAGCCCAGGAATTTACAGGAACTGGAGGATTTTGCCAAGAAGAGTGGGCAGCTTTACCATCTGAGAAAATAAAGAACCTCATCCACAACTACCACAAAAGACTTCAAGCTGTCATTGATGTTAGAGGGGGCAATACACGGTGTTAAGAAATGGGGTATGTGAACTTTTGATCAGGGTCATTTGGGTGTTTTGTATTGTCATTATGATTTTAAAAGAGAAAACACAGTAGTTTGACAATAATTGGCTTCACCCAACCACTAACCATGAGTGAAGAAAAAGTTTTGGTGTTATCATTCATAACCTCAAAAAAAAGGCCAAGAAAGCAAAAATTCTGCCAGGCTATGTAAACTTTTGAGCAAAACTGTATGTATCTTTTATACCCTTACACCATTAAAATGTCCGAACTCTGTTGTTATTAGAAGTCTAGTCATGGCATCTCGTGGCTCAGATTCCTGATGTTGGGATTTGTCTTTTGACTCTCTCCAAAATTCTACAGCTCTGGAGTAAAGGTGGCTGTTTTATATTTACCTTTCTCATATGTATAAGCTTAAAAAGACCCAAAAAGAAACATATTTTTCATAAAGGCTGAGGAATAGTTGTAAGGAAACCTTAAATCTTCACGTTTGTCAAGTTCTTTTAAAGTTGTTTTCTCATCTTAGAAAGTGATAGCATGACATTGGTGGGGGTCTGGTTTCTCATAAATCCTTTGAATGGAGGAAATGCAGCATTGCGACCTTTTTAAAATTTTCCTAGTACATTGTTGCTCCTGGTCACTCTGTGTAAGGAACCTGATCCATTTACTTGAATGTGCGGAGCAGTTCCTTGCATGGCCAGGTATCCGGAGTTCCCTTTTTTTGGTAGAAAAACAATAAACGCTACAGTAACGTTTTTTTGTTTTCACCTTCAGGATCAGTGGAGCTGCCAGAGATTATACTTTAATTTATCGTATAGGGATGGATTATTATAACAATGTCCTATCGTTTTCTAGGATAGGCAAACTCCATGAAATTTGCTACCCACTGTTCTGACAGATTCTTATTGTGCTAACCAAGTTAATAAAACTTTGCACGCAGTGAGGATTCTCCAGTGACGGGAGCAGGCGGTCATGTGGCTTCAAGTACGTGACTTGCATACTTCCGGCCACATTTCAACTAGACATATCCAGCAATACACTTCTATTGGTAGAGGCCTGCCTGCTCTCTCTCGACGAATCCTCAGTGTGCAGTGCGCGCGACAAACCCTGGACAACCCATTTAATTAATTATTAACAGACAATTTGTACGCTCCCTCTAGCGGTAGTTGTAAGCAGAGGTCTCTAAATTATAGAAGTATAAAATGTATCTATTGACTATTCATAGGTGTCCATTCATTGGTTTCCAATTGTTAAAACCCTCACAATATTTTGAACAAAGGTGCCAGCAAGGGAGGTCCTTCTCTATTACAGCGGATGGGAGGTAAAGGGAGGTACATTATATTTGGTGAATAGTGCATATATGAGGACCAGCACACTAGGAAGCCCTGTTCTTGAATTCAAGATTGGTCCCAGATGATGAAACTATAACAGAAATGTCAAAAGTGGAAAAACCTTTAAGCCTCCAACATTTTGAGGTGCATAGTGTTAGGGTTCGAGTTCCCGCTGCTGCACAAGGGGAGTCTTGAACCAGTTCCGCTGCAGTCCCCCATTCGTCTCCGTCCACAGTGGAGCCTGCTCAGCAGAGACGTTGGTCCCAGCATCTTGCCCATTCCAATACTGTGCTGGATCTTCTATTATAGCCAGTGCTGGAGCAGACGTCTTTGGGACGAAGTCCTGCATTTCCCCTTCTGAGCATGCCCAGGGTAAGATCTCTCATTGGAGATCAGGGGTCACATGTTCAGGTGCTGCAGCAGCTCCTATTGGTCCGCCAGGAAGGTCCTGAAACTACATGTGTTTTGGAACAGTTTCTCATTGGTCCTTGTTTCTGGCAGGTCCTCTAGCTGTTACTATAAAAGGGTGGCATGGCTGGGCCGCCATGCGCTAGTATCAATTGCATTATGTGCTTTGCGCCAGTGTGATCATGCACGCATGTGGTTAGGGCTCGGCTGAAATAAGCCCCTAGAATACCGGCACCTCCGGTGAGGAGATTTGGGTGCACGTGGTTAGGGCTTGACTGAAATAAGCCCCTAGAATACCGGCTTCTCCGGTGAGGAGATTGCTTGATTGCGTTGCTGTCTGCATCATCACGGACTGCTATCCGCACAGTAGTTACCTGTGTATCCCTGTGGTGTTAACAGTACACAGTCTTTTTCTCAGCTGCTCTGTGACGCAACAGGGTTCACTTTATAACGCTGGTTCAGCGCCCTAGCGTTTTACTTTGCGGCTCACTGAAGCTAAGTGAGTTTGCACCTATCGCCATATAGCGCTGTGGCATTCCCGTTAGCGGCTCTGGGGATTAACAGAGTCGCACTTACTGCCACAGCACACTACAGCATTTATTTTAGCGACTCTGCGGGATAACAGAGTTCGCTACTTTCGCCATCTTACTAGCAGCGGGCTTCGCTTGCACGGTGGACCCCGGGCTGCGAACGCACCTCTCTACTATATCTATTAGGTGCGTTCCGCAGACCCTAACACATAGTAACAGTGCACGCAACTCCATCTTTCTGAAAATATTAGTTTGTGGGCCCTTGTAGAATCGATTTGGTGTAATATTTTCAAGCAGATGTCAACATTATAATAGAACTGCATGCTACAGAAATAAGCAATTCTTTTTACAAACCAATTTTATATATACCAATTTATCTGCTCAGGCAGAAAAAGCCATTATGACCATCTGTAGTAATAATAACAACAACAACTTATTTCACGCCATTTCATTTTATAAATTCTGCATAAAAATAAAAACAGAAAAGGAAACAATACCAAATCTTCTGGGGGTTTCATGTCCGGTATATGGCACTATTAAACACTATGTCACAAGTGGAAATTTAAAAGGCTTAATCCCAACATTCCATAGAAAAGGAGTAAACTTGCTGATCAGTGGGGACCCAACTGCTAGGACCAGACCCAACCCATGAACATGGCCCTGAATTTCCCATAAGAATTCACCCTAATCCTGCATGCACGCCACTGCTCCTGGGAGTGCGGGAATGTCTGATACCACACTGAGCTATCACCTGAAGTCCGATAATGAATGGCCATATGGCTAGCGATTCAAACGTGAATTTCAGAAGGGATTTTGATAGTTAGACCCCAACCAATCCTGTGGATAAGTGATGATAACATAAATGTATACAATAACTTTAAGAGAGGCCATTAAAAATCTAAAATTGATGGGCTCATTTTAAGTTATACCAGTAATATTATATTGATAGGGTTTCAACTTCCTGCACCCCATGTATCATTTATTGGATGGCCGCTTCCCCTTCATTGTTTACCAATTAGAGATATATTACAGCTCACTACATTTAATTTAATGGGAATGAGCTGCAATCAGTTCCATACCACCAATTATGGCAGATCATGCAACCGCTATGGGGCCCCTGATTCAGGGGACCAGGTATCAGATTCGTACGCCCCCCACCCAGTTTCAAACTTTCACTTGAGTATTTTAGTTATTTTAAACAATGAGTACATTGTGGTAGTCATGATACTGTTTGCAGGGCTATGGGGTAAGGGAGCAGAGGTTGCATTATACTATATGAAAAGGTATATGGGGCCCCTTATACTATATAGAAGGTTATGTGGGGCCCATTATACTATATGGAAGGTTATGTGGTGGCCATTATTTTATATGTAGTGCTATGTAGGACTATTATACTATATGGAGTGCTATGTAGAGCCATTATACTATATGGAGGACTATGTGTTTCCCATTATACTATATGGAAGGCTATGTGGGGGCCATTGTACTGTGAAGGGCTAGTGTTGGATCATTTTACTGTACATAAACCATACAGTGTGTATGGTTGTGTGCGGTCCTACATTCTGTGTGACTGGTTATATGGGGGCCACAATGCTGCTTGCAGAGCTGTGTAGGGGCCATTATACTGTTTGTAGTGCTGTGTGGAGGACATTATACAGTCTGGAGGGTTATTTTGGGACCATCATACTGTGTAGGGGCCATTATACTGTATGGAGGGCTGTGTGGGGGCCATCATATTGTGTGGAGAGCTGAGTTAGTGGTTACTGATCGGGCATCATACTATGTTGGGGTCACCATACTTTGCTGGAGGTTACAGTATGGTCATCATACTGTGTGTGTGGAGGGTACTGTGGAGGCATTCACTGTGGGGTACCATAATGTGTTCAGGTGCACTTTTGTTGGCATCATACTTTATGGGGTCAATGAAAGGGGAATCCAGGGGCTACAAATTACCCTGTAAGTGCTGCATAGTTGTGAGATATGCTCTTCTGTTACCTCGCTGAATATTATTATTATTAAGTTTTGTGTGGGGGTCTCAAGAAGAACTTCTGTTACTTGACCCCATGATTTCCATGTACACATGTGGCTGAAATACCAGCACATATGTTCCTCAAAGCTTGCAGCATTGAATTGTAAAGAATGAAGAGACATGGAGCAGATTGGGATGGGGGAGTGCTATAGTATGTGGCTAATATACAGACATATACAGACACGATGCGTCAGCAAACTGCGACTAATGAGTACATGAACTACACTATTGTTGTAAAAATAAAAAACGTAAGGTACTTAGTTCATATACAGAGACTATCCATGTTTCCATGTTTAGGAACACCTTGATGTGGTTGTATGGCTTTTGCACTCTTTGATAAAAAATGCTAACTAGGGACCTTGCGTTATTAACACTTTTAATGTCTACGGCAAGATTGGAGTTCATCTATTCATTATTTGCAGTGTGCTGACGCATCGTGTATGTATATGTTCAAATTCAGCGCTGTCTACAGGCGGATGTCTTTGCTTTGGCCTATATCCTTAACATTGTTTCAAGATATTTTAATGGGCTGACCATGCTACCTATAGATGACACTAAAGTAAGAGTTTTCTTTCTTCTGTCAAGAGCTTATTTGCATGCTGAGATTGACAATATATAATATCACATATTAGATCACATATAACTAATGAGAGTTACCCTGTGTGAAACCGCCTATTTTGAAAATTTTTGCTTTCCTTGCTTACAGCTCTGGCAAAAATTAAGAGACCACTGCACAGTTTTATAAAAATCAGCTTCTCTACATGTCTGACAGCTATTCCATTCCAGTGTCAGTTGAATTCCAACCAGAGTACACCTCATTCTACTTAATGTGCCTCTGATTAGGTGATCACCTGAACCAAATCTTATTTAACGAGGGAAAGTATAAAGAACACCGCTGTGGGGTTCACAATCATCTTGCAATAGGACAAGCTGGATGGCAAAACAAGTGCTAGTAATATCCCAAAAGTAATAGGAATGAAAAATAACTTTTAACCATGCCAAAGGAGTTGAAAAGAAAAGTCTTGAGTGAGGAAAAGGGCTCAATTCTAGCTTTACTAGCAGAGGGATACAGTGAGCGTCACATTGCCTCCATTCTTAAAAATTCTAAGATGGCAGTCCATTACAACAAGGTCAAGCGGCAGACATTGGGGACAACAAAGCTACAGACCGGCAGAGGGCGAAAACTACTCTCCACTGACCGGGATGACAGTCATCTTATTCAAATGTCACTCAGCAACCGCAGGATGACATCAAGTGACTTACAAAAAACAAAAGGAATGGCAAATGGCAGCTGGGGTGCACGGCAAGAACATTTCGTAACAGGCTCCTAGAGGCAGGGCTCAAGTAATGTAAAGCTAGAAAATAGCCTTTCATCAATGAGAAGCAAAGGAGAGCCAGGCTGAAGTTTGCCAAAGACCATAAGGATTGGACCATAGAGGACTGGAGTAAGGTAATCTTCTCTGATGAGTCTAATTTTCAGCTTTGACCAACACCTGGTCGTCTAATGGTTAGACGGAGACCTGGAGAGGCGTACAAGTCACAGTGTCTTGCACCCACTGTGAAATTTGGTGGAGAATTGGTGATGATCTGGGGATGCTTCAGCAAGGCTGGAATTGGGCAGGTTAATCTTTGCGAAGGACATATGAATCAAGCCGCATACAAGGTTATCCTGGAAAAACAGTTGATTCCTTCTGCTCAGGCAATGTTTCCCAACTCTGAGGACAGGGTTTTCCAGCAGGACAATGCTCCATGCCGCACAGCTAGGTCAATCATTAAATCCCTGTCTTGGCCAGCCCAATCTCCAGACCGGAACCCCATTGAAAACCT
This sequence comes from Oophaga sylvatica, assembly GCA_033576555.1. Taxonomy (NCBI): domain Eukaryota; kingdom Metazoa; phylum Chordata; class Amphibia; order Anura; family Dendrobatidae; genus Oophaga; species Oophaga sylvatica. The sequence continues at coordinate 33,483,798 of JARQOD010000001.1, forward strand.
CTGAAATGTAATCAAGAAGAAGATGGATAGTCACAAGCCATCAAACAAAGAAGAACTGCTTAAATTTTTGTACCAGGATTGGCATAAGGTCACCCAAAAGCAGTGTGAAAGACTGGTGGAAAGCATGACAAGATGAATGAAAGCTGTAATTAAAAATCATGGTTATTCCACAAAATATTGATTTCTGAACTCTTCCTGAGTTAAAACATTAGTATTGTTGTTTCTAAATGATTATGAACTTGATTTCTTAGCATTATTTGAGGTCTGCAAGCTCTGCATTTTTTTGTTATTTTGACCATTTCTCATTTTCTGAAAATAAATACAAAATGTATTGCTTGGAAATTCGGAGACATGTTTCAGTAGTTTATAGAGTAAAAGAGCAATTTACATTTTACTCAAAATATACCTATAAAGAGAAAAATCAGTCAAACTGAAAATTTTGCAGTGGTCTATTAATTTTTGCCAGAGCTGTATATTAATGATTCACAATATTTGCAATGAAGCATAAATCATCGCGTTAACTAATAGCATCTCATGTCAAAAATGATGTCAGAAAAATAATGTATGCTCAATATATTAGGTGCAGATTAATAAAAATCTAAAGCACTGCAACATTTTATGACACGTGAATGTCGAATAAGTACACTGACTACCAATCATTAAATGGGTTTTCTCGTGCTCAATCTTCAAGAGCGCAGCGCTCCCCTGCCTCTCAAATCTTACCTTTCTGAGGGGGCGGCATGCTCCTGAACAATGACATAGCTGTGTGTGTTCCTTGTTGCAATCAGAGGCAGCCATGCCTTGGGCAGCATCAGAGGTGCACAGGGACAGGGGAGCTGTAAAACAGCCACCTTCAGAGCAGTCTTTGCCGGTGTAAAGAAGAGGACTGGGCTGAGGGTGCCTCTGAGACGCCAGGCCCGGAACTGCCGAGGTCGCATCCAGTGTTGCAGGGGGGAAGGAAAGAGGAGACGGAAAGAACCCATGACCTTATAGGAGGGGGCGTGGTACGCAGGGTTTAGTGCGGGAAAAGGCAAAAAGTCCCAGCTGAAGGAGAGAGCAGGAACAGGCTGCGTGCTGCAGAGAGAGTTGAATGGCAGAGCAGAGACCCAGGACAGGGTAAGTGAGGATTCCCGGGTATCGTTGTTTGCACAGAGAGACGGGTGCCGAGTGAAGCAGCGTGGTGCAGGTGTTCAGGTACCGGCAGGTGTACCGCGTGATGAGCGCCAAGGGACACATCGTGGTGCGCGCATCCAGTTGTTGGCTGGTGCGCATGGGAGCACACGCCGAGGAGAGACTTCACAATTTGGCTCTGCTGTTCAATGGACTAGGGGCTCAGCAGGCAAAACCGGAGACTGCCCACTGACGCCAGAAGCATGACCGTGTGTTGGGCGGGAAAGCCTGAAGATGCAGTGTCGTCCCCCCGCAGCACTACATCATCTATTGGAATACAGGCAACTAAAAGACTGCAGAGTCACGATAAGTTAAAGTTTATAGAGAGAATGTTGTGTTGAACCATAATTACACTGTTTAACCTGTCTTCACCCTTCCTGTTATCCCCCTGCGAGGAGTTCATTATTGTTAATTAAACCGCACTCCTGTTAACCCTTGCTCTGCACCTTTGCGCCTTTGCGTTACTGCAACCGTTTACCTGCTTTTCACCAGGTCTATAACAAAGACCTTACAACAACTGCATTCCTTGCCTAGGAAAGCAGCCACCTCTGACTAACTGCAGAAGCGGATGGCAATCTAGGTAAGAGGCAGTAATCTATAGGATTAAAAACTCTTATGAACAGAGACGATTTTGTAACAAATACATTACAAAAGTGCTTGTTTTCGCAAGCCATTTGTAATTTTAACCATTTGCAATGTTGATTCTACTCCTTTAATTCTAACACTGCTTCTAGCCTGCCTAGCAAGTTATGTCACGTTTATTAGGCGATGTGTGCCATTTCAGACTTGTATGTATCCTACAGCACTACAGCCTCTATATTTTGGAGTTCTGCCAGTTTATAGAACTAATGCTTCAAAATATGAAAAATTGATCAGTGTTCTTCAGAATAACCCATAATAACACAAAGAATGATGATCCCATTGACTCCAACAATCCTCCAAAAATGAAAGTAGAGAACAGAGAACATTAAGTAATCATGGAGGTTATTAGCATGGTACGGCCAGACAATAATTAATATGACAGCGCCTGAAGGAGCTCTGCAAATATTTTCTATGGCAAATAAAAATATCCAATAAACTGTACTTGTTCAAAGGGTCATGAGTGATACCGGGAGGTTATGGAAGGACATCCATGTTTATTGCCAAGGGCTCAAAGTGTACTCTCTAAGCAATGGCATGCAATGACAAATAATAGAAGTATTTGGATTCTAAATGTTGCAATCATTTTGGAAACAACCCTTTCACTAACATACTGTATAGATTCAGTGTCATGAAACAAGTTCTCCTGCTAAGAAAAGGTCAAAACAAAAGGACATGTAAATAAAATTGTGTTTGCTACTACTTCCTAAAAACAAGATTATTAGTGCATATTTGTGACATTATAGACAAATTTTTGAGCAAAACACATTGGGGAGTGGTAAGAAAAATGGTGCATAAGGTTCAAAAGAAAAAAGGAATGTATAATCAAAATGTAACTTTTATTCCATATGAACTGTAAATGTTTTTAAATTCATATGAAATAAAAGTTAAATTTTAATTACACATTCCTTTTTTCTTTTGAACCTTATCCACAGTTTACTTGTGGTGTACACCAATGGGTATTATTGTCCTATGAGATTTGATCAATCTAAAAATAGTAAGAAAAATGGCGATTTTAAGGGGTATAGATACAGTATAGGGGTCCGGTAGATGATCTTGGCTTTTCTGATGCTTGAATCATAAAAAGGAAGGGGTGCTTCCAACCCCATAAAAAAATTATTTCTTGATATATGAGAGAAAGCTTAGATTAACCCCTTAGTGACAGAGCCAATTTGCTACTTAATGACCGGGCCAATTTTTACAATTCTGACCACTGTCACTTTATGAGGTTATAACTCTGGAACACTGATTCTGAGAATGTTTTTTACTGACATATTGTACTTCATGTTAGTGGTAAAAAATTTTCGACATGACTTGCGTTTATTTATTAAAAAAACGAAATATGGCTAAAATTTTTAAAATTTTGCAATTTTCAAACTTTTAATTTTTATGCTCTTAAATCAGAGAAATATGTCACACAAAATACTTAATAACTAACATTTCCCACATGTCTACTTACATCAGAACAATTTTGGAAACATTTTTTTTTGTTAGGAAGTTATAAGGGTTAAAAGTTGACCAGCGATTTCTCATTTTTGCAACAAAATTTACAAAACCATTTTTTTTAGGGACCACCTCACATTTGAAGTTACTTTGAGGTGTGTACATGACAGAAAGTACCCAAAAGTGACACAATTTAAAAAATTGCACACCTCAAGCTGCTCAAAACCACATTCAAGAAGTTAATTAACCCTTTACGTGCTTCACAGGAACTGAAGAAATGTGGAAAGAAAAAATGAACATTTAACTTTTTTTCACAAACAATAGTCTGCGGGCGTCATGTCCGTTTGGAGAGCACCTGATGTGCCTAAACAGTGGAAACCCCCCCACAAGTGACACCATTTGGGAAACTAGACTCCCTAAGGAATTATCTAGATATATGATGAGCACTTTGAACCCCCAAGTGCTTCACCGAAGTTTATAACGTACAGACGTGAAAATTAAAAAATCATTTTTTCCACAAAAATGATCTTTTAACCCCAAATATTTTATTTTCCCAAGGGTAACAGGAGAAATTGGACACCAAAAGTTGTTGTGCAGTTTGTCCTGAGTACGCTGATACCCTATATGTGAGGGAAAACCACTGTTTGAGACTCTAGTTTGTTAGTTGTAATACCGTGCTCCAGAAAGCAGGTCACATTTCAGTATCGGTTCTGATATTTTTGCCCAGGAGTCCACCTTTTAGAATCAAAATTGTTTGTTCTAATAGTGTTGTTCACATGATTCATTTTTAATGCATTTTTTTCTGCAGCCAAAACCTGCTCCCTTGACAGTAAAACCGGCAGTTTTTACTGTATTTCGTATTTTTGATTAGTTTTTGACGCAGCTGTTTTTGGTGTTTTGGGTGTGTATTCCACGTGTGCCTTGTCTATTGTACATGTTTACATGTTTAATAATGTTAGTTTTATTCACTAAAAATGTTGAGTTTTTGCAACGTTTTTTCAAATATTGTCATGTAAAAAATAAGCATGTGCACAAGATTTCTGAAATCACATAGCTTTTGCTAGTACTTTAAAAAGCAGCTTTTAACCCATACACGACTTTGTGTTTTTCCATTTTTGCGTTTCTGTTTTTTGTTCCCCTTTTTTACAGAGTCATAACTTTTTTTATTTTTTGGTCAATATGGCCGTGTGAGGGCTTGTTTTTTGCAGGACGAGTTGTACTTTTGAACGACACCATTGCTTTTACCATATCATGCACTGGAAATTGTGAAAAAAATTCAAAGTGCAGTGAAATTGCAAAAAAAGTGCAATTCCACAATTGTTTTTTTAAGCATGTTCACTAAATGCTAAAACTGAGCTGCCATTATGATTCTCCAGACCATTATGAGTTCATAAACACCAAACATGTCTAGGTTCTTTTTTGCTTAAATGGTGAAAAAAAATCCCAAATTTGTTAAAAATAAAACAGCGCCATTTTCCAAGACCCGTAGTGTCTCCATTTTTCGGGATCTGGGTTTGAGTGTGGGCTGATGTTTTATGTAGATACGATCTTTTGATCACCTGTTATTGCACTTAATTGTGGCGACCAAAAAACTTAATTTTGGCGGTTTGATTTTTTTACTCATTACACTGTTTACCAATCTGATTCATTCTTTTTATATTTTGATAGACTGGCATTTCTGAACTCTGCGATACCAAATATGTATTTATGCACCTGTGTAGTCGCCATTTTACTTGGGTCCGCTGCACTCTGTCAGTGCATCAGTATTGAGGCCTTTTCAGACAGGTAAGCATCTCTGCCTGTTTTTGGTGGTGTTTTCTTAAATTTTGGATTTTTTTTATCCGCTTTTTGTGGTTTTGATCTTTGAGTAGGAGATGTTAAAGTAGGACTGGCAAGTGTAAGGATCCGTAACGTGAGTTGCCAGCTTACATATTTTGCAATATAATCTCGGCACACACCAGTGATATGTGGTAATGAAAATTTAATCAAGTACATACAACACAAACGTTTCGGTCAAATATGACCTTCTTCGGTGTACTATAACATAATAAACAAAATAGAATATATGTGCAAAACAATTCAATAAAAACATAGGGCATATAAAGAAAGTATATACAAATGTAGTATTATGGATTTTTCATGATGTGATAATAATATAGAGGCTTATATGCTCAGAGACATCCAATATAATAATCATAGAGAAATACAGGGATCTAGATTCTCCCTCAAAACAAAGATACAAAAAATCATGCGGTCGATACATACCAGAATATGTACTAGAAATCAGGTGCAAAGAGGCAGAGGCTAAACCTAGTGGAATATGATGACAAAGATAAGGGGTGCAATGAAAATCTATCGGCTGGGAGAGAAGCCAGTGTGTAGTGATGAATATAACCTACCACAGAACACAGGGCTGTATAGTGGGCGCAATAGCTGAGGAAACACAAGAAATGGCTATAGCGATGCCGCAGAGGGTAGTCATATAACTGCATATTACTAGACAGGCCGGTCATATAACAAGGTGCTGGGGGTGGCTGTGCTTACCGTTATGGTGCAGGTAGAGCAGGGTGGCTTTAGACGCGGTATACCACCGCTTGTCAGGGAGCGTTATGAGATCGCCAGTGTCGGCATATAAAGCCTGCGATGCATGTGGTCCGGACCGGAAGTTCGGTACCGGAAGTGAGGCAGCGTGCGTTCCAGGCATGCCGCAGGTGCGTTCCAAATGCAGGAACCAGTATGGAGGGTGAACAGAAAGTGCCTAAATGTGCAGTGTAGCGTCATATGGTGCTACTATAGCGGCCTAATGGTGCAACCAACGATATATATAGCCAGAGGAGAATAAGATGATATAATTCAGTCGAGGAGTGAGACTGATGGTAGTAGTGCTCCCAAGTTCTGTGCCCAAAGAGGAGGTATACAATTCATTGTGGTAGATTCTGTAAACAAGGAATAAATAATCAGTACACAACAATAAGCAGAGAATATATATCATATTCATAAGACATAGGAAAAACCTTCAAATAAATGATACAATGTCATATTCTCTATTTAACCCTTTCGGGTGCAGTGTGTCTAATTGGTGAATCCAATAGGCTTCTCTTTTTTTAAGAAGACTGATACGGTCGCCCCCCCGGCGTGGTGCATGTACATGTTCGATGACTTGGTATTGAAGTTGCGCAATGTTATGACCAGATGATATGAAATGGTTAGGGATGGGAAGAAGAAGATTTTTACATCTAATCGTCGACTTGTGTTTGGATATTCGGTTCTTTATAGCTTGTGTGGTTTCACCCACGTACAACAGGCCGCATGGACATTTAATTAGATAAACAACGAAACTGGAGTTACATGTGAAATAATCCTTAATCTCATATCTTTTTCCCGTGTATGGATGACGGAATACGTTGCCTTTAATAATATTGTTACATTGGAGACATTGAAGACATGGAAAAGTCCCATGTTTAGGCTGAGAGAGAAAACGTTGTTTCGTTGAGGGGTGAGAGGTACCAATGTCGGCTCTGATTAGATGATCCCTAAGATTGCGTGGTCGACGGAAGCAAGGGAGGAATGGTCTATTAAACTCTTTAACACTTGGGTGTGCGGTACTGAGTAGGTGCCAGTGGCGTCGTATGCTGGTGTGTAGTCAATAAGCTATGGGGTGATAGTCGTGTACGAAAGGTATCCTATCACATGTATCTGCTTTTGGGGAGGTGGAATCTACTGGGAGGTCGAGTGTATATTCGGGGTAACCTCTAGCACAAAATTTATTACGCATTTCATAAAATGCGAACGTCTTTGGTGGCTGTATTGGAGACAATTCTCTGGACTCGTTTGAGCTGGGATTTAGGAATTGAATCCTTCATTTTGGTTGGATGGAAGCTTTTATAGAGTAACAGGCTATTTCGATCCGTGGGTTTGGTGTATATATCGGAAGAAAGTTTATGATTGCCTTCTCTGATAATGCTAACATCCAGGAAATTAATATTTTCCTTATTGAAAGTCATTGTGAAATCTAATCCTGGCCAAGAGTTGCACAGGAAGGAAAAGAAATCATTAAGAGTACTGAGGGAGCCATTCCAAATACAGAAGACGTCATCGATATATCTCTTCCATACAATAGCATGTGTACGGAAGAGATGATTGTTGTAAATTTTGCTATCTTCATAGTGGGCGACGTAGCAATTAGCATACGGAGGTGCTGCGTTCGAGCCCATAGCGGTCCCCTTGGTCTGTAAATAAAAGGTATCCCCAAAAAGGAAGAAATTTCTGGTCAATAGGATAGTCAGTAATTCGCAACACATATCTATTTGATCTGGATTAAAAGTAGAGGACTCCAGGAGTCTACGTACAGAATGAATACCCTCTTGATGTGGTATAGAGGTATATAGGTCTTTAATGTCAAAGGTAACTAGGAGGGCCTCCTCGGGATTGGATCAAGATTATGTATCATATTTAGAAAATCTCCTGTGTCTAGGAGAAACGAGGGAGATTGTTTGATAAGCGGTGTCAGAATTTTCTCCAAGTATTTGGCTATAGGTGAAAAGATAGACTCTGTGGAGGCAACTATAGGTCTCCCAGGGGATTGGTAAGATTTTTGTGTATTTTGGGTAGTACGTAGAAAACCGGAGTGATAGGAAATTTCTTTTGAAGATATTCACCAGTCTTGGTGTCAATGGTACCGTTCAAGATGTATTTAGTTACAGTAGTCTGGATAACAGAATTAATTTCGTTGGTTGGGTCATGGTCTAATTTTTGATAGATGGAAGTATCATTCAATTGACGATTGACTTCATTCAAATACATGGATTTATCTAATATGACAATGGCACCCCCCTTGTCAGCTGGTTTAACTATAATATTTTTATCATCCTGTAGATTACGTAATGCATGTGGTCAGGAGATGTCATGTTAGAAGGAAAAAATAGCTTTTTCCTATTTAAATCCTCTTTAAGATCACAGAATGTGTTATGAATAAACGAGATGAAGGTCTCTAGCGCATGAGAACCATATGGAGGTCTAAACGTACTCTTGTTGCGTAGGTCCAATTTGTGGGCTGACAAGGATGTGGAGGGGGTGTCAGTGTTGGTATTTGAGACATTGGAGAAGTATAACTTCAATCTAAGTGATCTATAGAAACGTTGTAAGTCCATGTCAAGTTTAAAGGTGTTATAGCGGTAACTTGGACAAAACGAAAGACCCTTTTGTAAAAGTTGGTGTTCTGCTATGCCCAAGTTTTTGGATGAGATGTTAATGACCAGGGGGTTGTTACCTGGGAGCGGGTCACTCGATTGAATTCTCTGTGAGTGTCTCTTTCCTCGACGGGTCCTCTTCTTCTTGTGGCCCGTCTCCTTTGTCCTAAAAAACGGTTGGGCTGGAAGGGTCTTTTGCGGTCCGAACCTGAAGTGGATACGTCTGTAGAAGACCTGTAATAGGAGCGTGAAAAGTTCCCAGAAGTAGGCGATACTTGCCATTTGTAGACCCTTTGATGTTCGTAATCGTCCGTATCCCGGGCAAATTTGTTCCTCTTTCTTGTTTCCGTCTCCCGGCGGTGTAGGTTGATGGTGTCGTTGATCTTTGTTTTGAGGTTTGTGAATTCCTCTGGTGTGGTAGAAGCGGTGAGTTGACTTTCAATATTGGCGATTTCTTCTTTACTTTTGAGATGGCTCGGTGGAGGTGTTCCAATGTTAAGGTTATGAGATCAAAAGAACATTTATTAATAATTTGTTCAAATTTGGTACAGAAGTCTTGTGAATCATGAAATAAAGTGGGGCGTAAAGAAACGCGTAACCCTCTCGGTATCCTCTGGACTTTGAGGTATTCCGTGAGGGTAGCGCAGTGAAGTTCAAAGTTGGTGCATCTCCTGAGTTCCCTTTCGAAATCCCGGCCCCTTGTTTCTTTGGGGGGGACCGTAGAAAATCGCTTGAAAGAGTGGATCGTGCTATAATATTGGATGTTTCATCCGCATTGTATGAAAATGTGAGGGATGATGACATTGCCCAGAATGCAGTGTGCTCAAAGAAGAGGGTAATACGTGGAAATTAATCGTTGGCACAACTGCTGGTGAGAAGGGACTGTGGTGCCTGAGTAGGATCCCAATCCGTGCAGTATTGCAATATAATCTCGGCACACACCAGTGATATGTGGTAATGAAAATGTAATCAAGTACATACAACACAAACGTTTCGGTCAAATATGACCTTCTTCGGTGTACTATAACATAATAAACAAAATAGAATATATGTGCAAAACAATTCAATAAAAACATAGGGCATATGAAGAAAGTATATACAAATGTAGTATTATGGATTTTTCATGATGTGATAATAATATAGAGGCTTATATGCTCAGAGACATCCAATATAATAATCATAGAGAAATACAGGGATCTAGATTCTCCCTCAAAACAAAGATACAAAAAATCATGCGGTCGATACATACCAGAATATGTACTAGAAATCAGGTGCAAAGAGGCAGAGGCTAAACCTAGTGGAATATGATGACAAAGATAAGGGGTGCAATGAAAATCTATCGGCTGGGAGAGAAGCCAGTGTGTAGTGATGAATATAACCTACCACAGAACACAGGGCTGTATAGTGGGCGCAATAGCTGAGGAAACACAAGAAATGGCTATAGCGATGCCGCAGAGGGTAGTCATATAACTGCATATTACTAGACAGGCCGGTCATATAACAAGGTGCTGGGGGTGGCTGTGCTTACCGTTATGGTGCAGGTAGAGCAGGGTGGCTTTAGACGCGGTATACCACCGCTTGTCAGGGAGCGTTATGAGATCGCCAGTGTCGGCATATAAAGCCTGCGATGCATGTGGTCCGGACCGGAAGTTCGGTACCGGAAGTGAGGCGGCGTGCGTTCCAGGCATGCCGCAGGTGCGTTCCAAATGCAGGAACCAGTATGGAGGGTGAACAGAAAGTGCCTAAATGTGCACTACTACCATCAGTCTCACTTCTCGACTGAATTATATCATCTTATTCTCCTCTGGCTATATATATCGTTGGTTGCACCATTAGGCCGCTATAGTAGCACCATATGACGCTACACTGCACATTTAGGCACTTTCTGTTCACCCTCCATACTGGTTCCTGCATTTGGAACGCACCTGCGGCATGCCTGGAACGCACGCCGCCTCACTTCCGGTACCGAACTTCCGGTCCGGACCACATGCATCGCAGGCTTTATATGCCGACACTGGCGATCTCATAACGCTCCCTGACAAGCGGTGGTATACCGCGTCTAAAGCCACCCTGCTCTACCTGCACCATAACGGTAAGCACAGCCACCCCCAGCACCTTGTTATATGACCGGCCTGTCTAGTAATATGCAGTTATATGACTACCCTCTGCGGCATCGCTATAGCCATTTCTTGTGTTTCCTCAGCTATTGCGCCCACTATACAGCCCTGTGTTCTGTGGTAGGTTATATTCATCACTACACACTGGCTTCTCTCCAGCCGATAGATTTTCGTTGCACCCCTTATCTTTGTCATCATATTCCACTAGGTTTAGCCTCTGCCTCTTTGCACCTGATTTCTAGTACATATTCTGGTATGTATCGACCGCATGATTTTTTGTATCTTTGTTTTGAGGGAGAATCTAGATCCCTGTATTTCTCTATGATTATTATATTGGTGTCTCTGAGCATATAAGCCTCTATATTATTATCACATCATGAAAAATCCATAATACTACATTTGTATATACTTTCTTCATATGCCCTATGTTTTTATTGAATTGTTTTGCACATATATTCTATTTTGTTTATTATGTTATAGTACACCGAAGAAGGTCATATTTGACCGAAACGTTTGTGTTGTATGTACTTGATTACATTTTCATTACCACATATCACTGGTGTGTGCCGAGATTATATTGCAATACTGCACGGATTGGGATCCTACTCAGGCACCACAGTCCCTTCTCACCAGCAGTTGTGCCAACGATTAATTTCCACGTATTACCCTCTTCTTTGAGCACACTGCATTCTGGGCAATGTCATCATCCCTCACATTTTCATACAATGCGGATGAAACATCCAATATTATAGCACGATCCACTCTTTCAAGCGATTTTCTACGGGTCCCCCCCAAAGAAACAAGGGGCCGGGATTTCGAAAGGGAACTCAGAAGATGCACCAACTTTGAACTTCACTGCGCTACCCTCACGGAATACCTCAAAGTCCAGAGGATACCGAAGAGGGTTACGCGTTTCTTTACGCCCCACTTTATTTCATGATTCACAAGACTTCTGTACCAAATTTGAACAAATTATTAATAAATGTTCTTTTGATCTCATAACCTTAACATTGGAACACCTCCACCGAGCCATCGTCAAAAGTAAAGAAGAAATCGCCAATATTGAAAGTCAACTCACCGCTTCTACCACACCAGAGGAATTCACAAACCTCAAAACAAAGATCAACGACACCATCAACCTACACCGCCGGGAGACGGAAACAAGAAAGAGGAACAAATTTGCCCGGGATACGGACGATTACGAACATCAAAGGGTCTACAAATGGCAAGTATCGCCTACTTCTGGGAACTTTTCACGCTCCTATTACAGGTCTTCTACAGACGTATCCACTTCAGGTTCGGACCGCGAAAGACCCTTCCAGCCCAACCGTTTTTTAGGACAAAGGAGACGGGCCACAAGAAGAAGAGGACCCGTCGAGGAAAGAGACACTCACAGAGAATTCAATCGAGTGACCCGCTCCCAGGTAACAACCCCCTGGTCATTAACATCTCATCCAAAAACTTGGGCATAGCAGAACACCAACTTTTACAAAAGGGTCTTTCGTTTTGTCCAAGTTACCGCTATAACACCTTTAAACTTGACATGGACTTACAACGTTTCTATAGATCACTTAGATTGAAGTTATACTTCTCCAATGTCTCAAATACCAACACTGACACCCCCTCCACATCCTTGTCAGCCCACAAATTGGACCTACGCAACAAGAGTACGTTTAGACCTCCATATGGTTCTCATGCGCTAGAGACCTTCATCTCGTTTATTCATAACACATTCTGTGATCTTAAAGAGGATTTAAATAGGAAAAAGCTATTTTTTCCTTCTAACATGACATCTCCTGACCAACAGGCATTACGTAATCTACAGGATGATAAAAATATTATAGTTAAACCAGCTGACAAGGGGGGTGCCATTGTCATATTAGATAAATCCATGTATTTGAATGAAGTCAATCGTCAATTGAATGATACTTCCATCTATCAAAAATTAGACCATGACCCAACCAACGAAATTAATTCTGTTATCCAGACTACTGTAACTAAATACATCTTGAACGGTACCATTGACACCAAGACTGGTGAATATCTTCAAAAGAAATTTCCTATCACTCCGGTTTTCTACGTACTACCCAAAATACACAAAAATCTTACCAATCCCCCTGGGAGACCTATAGTTGCCTCCACAGAGTCTATCTTTTCACCTATAGCCAAATACTTGGAGAAAATTCTGACACCGCTTATCAAACAATCTCCCTCGTTTCTCCTAGACACAGGAGATTTTCTAAATATGATACATAATCTTGATCCAATCCCCGAGGAGGCCCTCCTAGTTACCTTTGACATTAAAGACCTATATACCTCTATACCACATCAAGAGGGTATTCATTCTGTACGTAGACTCCTGGAGTCCTCTACCTTTAATCCAGATCAAATAGATATGTGTTGCGAATTACTGACTATCCTATTGACCAGAAATTTCTTCCTTTTTGGGGATACCTTTTATTTACAGACCAAGGGGACCGCTATGGGCTCGAACGCAGCACCTCCGTATGCTAATTGCTACGTCGCCCACTATGAAGATAGCAAAATTTACAACAATCATCTCTTCCGTACACATGCTATTGTATGGAAGAGATATATCGATGACGTCTTCTGTATTTGGAATGGCTCCCTCAGTACTCTTAATGATTTCTTTTCCTTCCTGTGCAACTCTTGGCCAGGATTAGATTTCACAATGACTTTCAATAAGGAAAATATTAATTTCCTGGATGTTAGCATTATCAGAGAAGGCAATCATAAACTTTCTTCCGATATATACACCAAACCCACGGATCGAAATAGCCTGTTACTCTATAAAAGCTTCCATCCAACCAAAATGAAGGATTCAATTCCTAAATCCCAGCTCAAACGAGTCCAGAGAATTGTCTCCAATACAGCCACCAAAGACGTTCGCATTGAAGAAATGCGTAATAAATTTCGTGCTAGAGGTTACCCCGAATATACACTCGACCTCCCAGTAGATTCCACCTCCCCAAAAGCAGATACATGTGATAGGATACCTTTCGTACACGACTATCACCCCATAGCTTATCGACTACACACCAGCATACGACGCCACTGGCACCTACTCAGTACCGCACACCCAAGTGTTAAAGAGTTTAATAGACCATTCCTCCCTTGCTTCCGTCGACCGCGCAATCTTAGGGATCATCTGATCAGAGCCGACATTGGTACCTCTCACCCCTCAACGAAACAACGTTTTCTCTCTCAGCCTAAACATGGGACTTTTCCATGTCTTCAATGTCTCCAATGTAACAATATTATTAAAGGCAACGTATTCCGTCATCCATACACGGGAAAAAGATACGAGATTAAGGATTATTTCACATGTAACTCAGTTTCGTTGTTTATCTAATTAAATGTCCATGCGGCCTGTTGTACGTGGGTGAAACCACACAAGCTATAAAGAACCGAATATCCAAACACAAGTCGACGATTAGATGTAAAAATCTTCTTCTTCCCATCCCTAACCATTTCATATCATCTGGTCATAACATTGCGCAACTTCAATACCAAGTCATCGAACATGTACATGCACCACGCCGGGGGGGCGACCGTATAAATCTTCTTAAAAAAAGAGAAGCCTATTGGATTCACCAATTAGACACACTGCACCCGAAAGGGTTAAATAGAGAATATGACATTGTATCATTTATTTGAAGGTTTTTCCTATGTCTTATGAATATGATATATATTCTCTGCTTATTGTTGTGTACTGATTATTTATTCCTTGTTTACAGAATCTACCACAATGAATTGTATACCTCCTCTTTGGGCACAGAACTTGGGAGCACTACTACCATCAGTCTCACTCCTCGACTGAATTATATCATCTTATTCTCCTCTGGCTATATATATCGTTGGTTGCACCATTAGGCCGCTATAGTAGCACCATATGACGCTACACTGCACATTTAGGCACTTTCTGTTCACCCTCCATACTGGTTCCTGCATTTGGAACGCACCTGCGGCATGCCTGGAACGCACGCTGCCTACTTCCGGTACCGAACTTCCGGTCCGGACCACATGCATCGCAGGCTTTATATGCCGACACTGGCGATCTCATAACGCTCCCTGACAAGCGGTGGTATACCGCGTCTAAAGCCACCCTGCTCTACCTGCACCATAACGGTAAGCACAGCCACCCCCAGCACCTTGTTATATGACCGGCCTGTCTAGTAATATGCAGTTATATGACTACCCTCTGCGGCATCGCTATAGCCATTTCTTGTGTTTCCTCAGCTATTGCGCCCACTATACAGCCCTGTGTTCTGTGGTAGGTTATATTCATCACTACACACTGGCTTCTCTCCCAGCCGATAGATTTTCATTGCACCCCTTATCTTTGTCATCATATTCCACTAGGTTTAGCCTCTGCCTCTTTGCACCTGATTTCTAGTACATATTCTGGTATGTATCGACCGCATGATTTTTTGTATCTTTGTTTTGAGGGAGAATCTAGATCCCTGTATTTCTCTATGATTATTATATTGGATGTCTCTGAGCATATAAGCCTCTATATTATTATCACATCATGAAAAATCCATAATACTACATTTGTATATACTTTCTTTATATGCCCTATGTTTTTATTGAATTGTTTTGCACATATATTCTATTTTGTTTATTATGTTATAGTACACCGAAGAAGGTCATATTTGACGAAACGTTTGTGTTGTATGTACTTGATTAAATTTTCATTACCACATATCACTGGTGTGTGCCGAGATTATATTCAATACTGCATGGATTGGGATCCTACTCAGGCACCACAGTCCCTTCTCACCAGCAGTTGTGCCAACGATTAATTTCCACAGCTTACATATTTTGGCCAGAATATCAACTAATACCTTACATATATTTATATGTATTTTTGCACATTATATTTTTGCAGGGTGCAGTGGGGCCCTAATGGTTCTGTACTCTGTGGCCTCTGTTCACACTGGATGCATTATAGTTAGCACTGGACAGCCCGCATAAGGCGTCATTAATAGGCTGTGAACCAGACGCTCTGCATTCCTAGTGTGAACATCGCCACATACTAATTGTACTTTTGTACACTAGTGTACCACACGGCCAATCCCTGATTGAAGGCTGGCTGTTTAATTTGGTATTAATGCACCTGTGTAGTCACCATTTTACTTGGTCCACTGCACTCTGTCAGTGCATCAGTATTGAGGCCTTTTCAGACAGGTAAGCATCTCTGCCTGTTTTTTGGTGGTGTTTTCTTGAATTTTGGATTTTTTTTATCTGCTTTTTGTGGTTTTGATACTAAATATGTGTATTTTTAATTTTTTTTATATTGTATTTTGAATGTGGCAAAAGGGGGGTGATTTGAATGTTTATATATTTTTTTATACTGACAGAGCCAACAGAGGAGCCTATGGGGTGGGATAACTGACATGCTTCTGGCGCGGCCATGTGAAATGCCGCTGTTGGAGATTGACAGCAGCATTTAACATGTTAACAGCCACAGATGGATCTCGATTCCACCCCCGGCTGTTAGGTGCACATGTCAGCTGATGAAATTAGCTGTTATCTGTTGAAAAACATGCGGGCTCAGCGTTGGAGCCAGCATGGAAAGCAGGGTCATGGCCAACGGCATATATATATATATATATATTTATATATGTCATAGGTCGTGAAGGGGTTAATTTGCATAAAAATCAGTAGTAAAAAAAAAAAACCACTGCATGTGAACATAGCCCTTGGGTATTTTTTTGACCTCTCCTAAAGCGGCATCTTTTGGGGCATCTTTTGGGGTGCGTTAACCTGCAGAAGTTAAAAGACACTCACGAGACAGAACTTATAAACAGAAGGTCGTTTTAAAATAAGAATGTGTATGTTCATTCTTTTGAGCTTTTTCTCGGTGCATTCTCAAGTGCAATTTGGTATGGATTAGGCATAAAACTGCTCCAAATCCACCTGAAAAAAAAAAAGTTGACTGAAAATTTGGCACTTAGTTGCTTTCCATATGCAAATCCAATGCAGTATCTAACTTTCGTGAGAACATAACCAAACAGAACCAGAATAAGTCGATGTGTGAAAGCTCAACCTCATTTATTTTCCCTTTTTCATCTTTCACCATTGGGCCGGAGTCACACTGGCGACAAAATTGGATGACTGCAATGCGATGAAATATCGCATTGCAGTCGGACCAATGTTAATCTATGGAGCAGCTCCCAGTATCAGATATTTTGTGGTCCGTTTTAAACGTCTGAGTGGGTCGACTATCGCCAATGCAAGTCTATGGGAGCGACGAAAAATCGGATTACAAACGGACCGCACGTGTGACTTGCGATTAAATCGCACCGGTGTCCTTTACAAAAGCCGGCAATTCATCCCCGGTTATACTGTAAAATCACACTGACAGCTTTAATAAAGAATAGAATCAATACATATACACACATAGAATAGATATATATATATTATATATGTCATTGTGACATATATATATATTATATATATATATATATATATATACATATATTTATAGTTCTTACACTTCTACATACTGTAATAGCCGCTAATTCAATTGCCGGCTTTTGTGAAAGTACAGAACCCGACATGAAATGACACATGGTTTACATACAGTTAACCATGTCATTTCATGTATTTTGATATATAGTTTTCACTAACAATTACATGAGTGTATGTGTGTGAAATTTCACACATGTAGGGGTTAATTAAAGGTGTAAATTCATTGAAAAAAAAAGTGTGGGCTCCCGCTGTATTTTCTCCACCAGACAAACAAAGCCAGCGAGTGGGGGCAAATAATAATAGCCCAGGGAGGGTATTTACTGTATGTAAACCATGTGTCATTTCATGTCGGGTTCAGGAATTTCACAAAAGCGGCAATTGAATTAGCGGCTATTACAGTATGTAGAAGTGTATGAACTATAAATATATGTATATATATATATGTCACAATGACATGTATGTATACATATCTGTGTTCTATGTGTATATATCTATTCTTTTTTTTGTGATTTAAATACTATTCATTTGGATCCATTATATGTCAGTTTTGCAAGCCTGCGAGAAAATCTCGCAAGTCGGATGTAAATCGGATGTTACAACTATGGTCAGCTGCGACTAAATCGCATCTTTCCAGGAAAATCGGATGCCAGACGGATGACTGTTCATGACATTTTGGTCCGATAATCGACCGACTAAAACGGTCCGATTTTTTGTAGTTGTGTGTGACTCCGGCCTTGCAGTCAATTCCCTTTACATAAATTATAGCATCTCCTACACACTTTCACAGAAATACATTTATATCTAAGCTCTGTTTTAAATTCAAGTAAATGATGTATAGAGGAGATGTTAAGCCTTTTACTCGAAGCAGCCACATGGACGAGGATGATGGAAGACACTTACGGAGAAGATGCCTGATTAAGTCTCCTGTTTTCTTCTAAAAAAATGAACTGAATGTGTGTAAAAATAACAAAATAGATAAAACTGCTTCCAATAAATAGCTGTGTAGGACACACAAGTCACGTCTCTACACCTGGTAAATAATGACTACATGTGCCGGAATCCTCATTATTTGTCCTGATTTATTACATACTTATCTACCGGATAATTATCTCAGGCTGAGCGCAGATGAAGAAAAATCCCGGTGTGATTGCTCATGATGAGCTGTGAACAGGAATAACGTAACATGAACTTGATCCCATTTGTTCAAGTGCAGATACACTGACACTTAAGCTTTAATGGTTTGCCCTAGGTTATTGTCGATTTAGTTATATTGACTAAATGTGTACTATTACGTCATTTGGTCTTGGGGGAAATGTACTTGCAAGAGCGAAAGAAAAAAAAATGTGGTGAGCTTTGTAGTAAGCAAAATATATTTTTCAGTTGATCGAACATCTGGCCACAATAAAAAGACAAGCAAAAATAGCAGGAAAATTATTGGAAAAATGTGCAGTTTTCAAGAAAAAAAAGATCCAGAAATTAAATCTAATCCCTTGCCCCAAATGGAAATGGATTACTGTAAATAGAAGTCTAGTTTACATCCGTTAGATGGGATGGAGGAGGCCATCAAAAGTGACTGAGGCATCTTGATGGTTAGAATGAGCCAGCCATATATTGGCTTTTCCCATGATGCGATTACAAGTATTGAGGGGTTGCATTGGCAGACTTAGGGCTAACAAGGTCCCTCATGGCTGCCATCATCTCTTGTGTAGATGTACAGCTAATATCAGGCTACAGCTAAGCTTCGGCTAAGCTCCGGCTAAGCCCACTGCATACAAAGCTCAGACTGGCTATATAATATACCTGACACTTTCGACCAGAATCTGGGTATGCGCTAGTAATCGAGCTCCATTGAAATCAGCTGTACACTATGAAAGATAAAAGATGCAATTGCAGGAGAATTATAGCAGATAAGAAAAGCAAGCCAGTTGCAAATTTGCTTATTTTCATGCTTTCTAACTAATTAACACAATTGAATAACTTGAGACTATCCCTTTAAGGTGTAATAGATAAGCAATAAATACTATATAATAATAACAAACCCATAATACAAATAGAAATGTAACAAGATACTGGAGTGCAGTTGAGTAAGCTCAATATGAAAAATGAAGTTAACAGCAAAAGGAGTACCTAGTGTTACAAAGTCACTGGCAAAGTACTGGAGGGGAGATATGTACCACTGAGGTTGTTAGCTTCAGTGATATGAACTTACGAAAAGGTCCAGCACACTAAGTGCAGAGAGGGGTTATTCGGCCATGTTTAGGGTTAGGTTGAGTGCACAGCTGTAGAGTGGGTGGAATCCAGACGATAAATACACAACCTTCTGGCTTATTCATTGTTGGGTGTGTGGAGGTGCAAGCTCCATAGCTGTGTTTTCATGATAACGAAAGCTGAACTTTTTTGTTGTTTATTCCTGAGTAGGCATATTCCTGAAAGGCCGTGGTTGTTTTGCTAAAGCTTCACTGGTTTATGCTGTACCTTTAACAAACCAGTGGAAGATTTAAAGAAACAACGTTCCTGTGTCTACCTTTACGTGCAGCCAAGTGAGACGATCTACCATACTAAATAAGATGAAAAACTTCACCCATGAGGAAGCTACCACTGCGCGTGGGTGCTGTCACTTTCTTGCTTCACTATAATCAGATCCTTCCTCTCTCTCCTGTCTTTCTTCGCTTTGTGTTTTAGAAGTTTATCTACTCTGATTTAAAAAGTCTGCTTAATAAATTAGTCCTCTGTTTCTATTTATCTTACCTTGGTGCTCTTTTTGTTGTCCACCTTATTTTTTATATTGAGCTCTCACTTCAGTACCTTCTTACTTACATATTACTTTATTCATTGTCACTGGTTGCTGTTTCACGGTTGGGGCCGGTGCAGTTGAACGGCTATTTTCTCATCAGAGAGAATCGGGTCAATTCTGATCAGACTCAGAGTTTGATCAGAGTGTGAGTATAGTGTGCTCTGATTCTCTTGGATGAGGAGAAGATAGAGAAAAAAATTCTCCATCATCTCCATTGTGTCAGTCCATGGAAATTGGACTGCACTCATATTTCTTCCAAGTGTAGTCCAATGATTCCCACAGATTCACTGACATGCATGGCGAATTACGATTCAAATATCACATGATCAAAATTGAGCATATAGTGATTTTTTCCTCAAACAGACTCTGTCCGAGGAAAACAGTGTGTCACGACTCTTTTGTTTGGTGTCCATGTCCCTAATGCTAGGTGCCCTAACTTGCCTGTTCCCTGGGTTACTTCTGAAGGTGAAGATGCCGGGGCCACGTACCTTGCCTTATCTCCTGAATCCGTCCTCCGTCTGTACCCTTCTCCCACCCATGGAAGAGATGAGTAGTTGTGCACTGTAGTACACTAACCACATGAACAAGGTAACATGAACAGGGGAAATGGAAAATACCAGGCATACAAAATTCACTCACATGTAACAGAGGTATGCACCGATGGAGTGGAGAATGGGGTAAAACCAAAGTAGGAAAATAAAGGGTATTATCATGCTCACAAAACCAAGCAACAGTCACAGATAAATCCACCAAACGCCTCCACTAATAACCACTAACTACTGCCTCCCAGCCATGCAGCATAAGTTAGCTCTGACGGTGTGTGTCAGTCAGGACCCAGTTTATTTAGGAGATGGGAGTGGCTAACAATGCTCAGCTGAATGCCTTAGCTCCCAGAGCTTTCGACAGAGCAAATTAACTCCTGCACTACCAAAATAAATTTACACCATTTACTAAGAAGGTGAAGTGCTTCTATTCAGCGCAGGAGCTGGAGCAAACAGACCCTGAGGGCTTTTGGCTCCTCTCTGTCACGGTAACCCTGTGACACATCGGACGTGTTCGCGGCCCCATAGACTAACATTGGTTCCAGTGCAATCCCGGCGTTTTGTGGGATTGCACTTGGGCCAAAATACACTTGTCTGAACCTGTCCTTGAGGTAACTATTTTCCCTTGGCAATAGTATCACTTTAATATTTTGAGAAAGCCAGGATTGCGTTTATCTACTTTCTCTAATTGCATTATTAGGCTGGAGTCACATGAGCAATGATTAGCTCATGCTACAGAATAGGATCAATTATGCTAAGACACTAGGCTCAAACTCTGATCAGCGTTTGAGCTGAGTATCAGTTTACTGTGATCCGATTCTCTCGCATGAGAGAATCGTATCACCGGTGTGGAGAAGAAAGAGAAATTAATTTCTGCAACTTTTCCATTGTCTGTATTCACAGTAATCGGACTGCACACAGATGACATCTGAGTGCAGTCCAATGTTTTACACACCACCCATAGACTTTAATGGGTGCTCGTGGTCAGACTTGCGGAGCCACTTGCAGTATGCTGCAATTTTTTTCTCATGCTGAATCTGCATTGCCTCATAGTATAACATTGTTAATTGGATAAAGCATTATAACATATAACATTGGATAAAACATCAAATAACACTTATCTGAGCGATCAGTTATTGCTAATCTATGTAATTACTATTGCAGAGCAGGTAGGTTTTTGCTATCTTTTTGGACCATCCGGAATACTATTGTTTAGCCTGTGGGCTTTTGTAGTGTTTTTATCTTTTGCGTCTTTGCATTTTCCTAATAAAATTGAATATTTACTTCTATTGGTAATCTTCCGATATAGGTAGTATATGCGGTGCCTCTTTTTTGGGATTTTGTATTATGTGTACATGATGCTGTAACAATAATGTCTTGACATGCCCATAAATCAGAAGAGGTGCAGGCAGGTAGGAGAAATTATGCGGGGCTCCTATCTAACGGCCACAGACTACTAATATGGCTACTCGACCAGGGTCCTATGAAATGATTTGCTCATCTTCACGCAAGAGGTAAAACATAAAATAATGTAACTTTAAAAAGTATAGCTTTTATTATATCAACTATAATTAAAAAAATGTATCATCATTACCACACAGTGAACACCATTTAAAACACAAAATATGGAATTTCTTGTTTTTTTTTCCTTTCCCCCAAAATGTAATAAAATCTTTTCAATGTGCCCCACAATTGTGGCAATAAAAAATTTCAACTTTTCTTTCCAAAAAACAAAACTTCATACTTCTACCTTGATGGAAAAATAAAAAAGTATTGTACTTTGAGAGCAGTAAAAAAAAAAAGAACAAAAAAATTAGTGGTGCCCTCCGGGTCCAAATGAGCTAAATCCTGAAAGGATTAATGCTCGTTGTATGGATATTATAGCGAGAGGTCAAAAGGTAAAGCGGCATTGCCAATAGGTACTATAAAGAGAGCGCTGCATCTGCAGTGTAAAATGGAAATATAGTGACATTGGGGCAGCTGCTTGAAAGTCTTCCCAGAAGGCAAAACCTGCCACTCATCCTCTAGTGTAGGATTATTGTAGAGCGAACAGGCAGGATGGAAAGTCAAAGAGATGGCTGATATTATTAGGAAATGTACGAGAAAAACTTACAGTTTATTCAGAAACTTTTAAAAATTTTACCAACCAAAGAAAATGCCAAGAAGCTATCATTAGCCTGTGAGGAGTGAATCCACAGTGGTTTCACCAGGCCTACACGGTTTCAGTGCCAAAAAAACCCCATTCACATCTGTCACGATTCCTCTGCTCAGAGTGTCTGGGATTCAGTGATGGACAGCTCTGCCATCCTATCCTGTGCTGGGGCGTGCTGAGTTGTCGGTGCTTAGATTGACAGCTCGGTTGACCTATCTAAGACTGGGATGTGCAGAGATTTCTCCAGGTGCTCCAAGGTTCTTGGTAATTGTCCTGCTATTTAGGTGAGCTGTCTGACACACATCACTACCTGTCAAAAGCTTGTGCTGTCTGATGTGTGTTCGCCTGATCCCTGTGCTGTAAGTTCTGATCTTCTCCTGTCGACCTTTGGACCGTGTTCTGACTACCCGTTTGTTATTGCCCCTTTGCATCTGATCTTCTGCTGCTGACCTTTGGACCGTGTTCTGACTACCCGTTTGATATTGCCCCTTTACATCTGATCTTCTGCTGCTGACCTTTGGACCATGTTCTGACTATCCGTTTGTTATTGTGCCTATGCTTCTGATCTTCTGCTGCTGACCTTTGAACTGTGTTTTGAAAACCCATTTGTTATTGTGCCTATGCTTGTGATTTTGTACTGCTGACCTTTGGACCGTGTTCTGACTACCGGTTTGTTATTGCCTCTTTGTTTATCTGCTATTTCTCTGGTATTCTGACCCCCGTATGTGATCTGATTTACGACTTTGTATTTTCCCTTGGTTTACAACATGCTTTTTTTTTTTGGTATTGACTCTGGAACATCTGACTTTGCTGACTCACAACCTGTTCATGGGTTGTGACTAGCGTCACAACATCATTATTTATCATTTTTGGACAACCCATGGGAAACAAAAGGCCTATAACAGCAAGGATGGGACTAAATTATCCCAGTGTCTGTGTTGTCATAAGCACAATGTTCACAGATAAGTCTTTCTTATCTGTTTTCCCTTGTGGGCCTGTTGTACCAAGCTAGTTTTCTGTTATTGTCCTTTGTGTATAAAGTATGATTTGTGCTAAAGCCTAAATCTAGCATTCAAATCTAGCACCCAATGATTGCTGCCCAAATGAATCTATTCTATTATTTGTAAACACTGTTTTTCGGTCATTACTTTGTATCTCCGTTTATACTGCACCCACACACAAATGATACACCATTTGAAAGGTAAACTTTCCCCTTCAACAAGAAAAGAGCCAAACAAACCACACATTCACGATTTTATCACTAAATACAGTTTAAAACATTCATTTTCATAAATCTACAGAAAGAAACAATGACCTGCAGGTGGCACCTCAACCTGAAGACAGTTTTTGGCCTCTACTTATCAAACCAATTTATTGTATTACCAATCTACATATATAAATACCTGTCTGTGTTTCATCTCATGAAATACATGTACATTTGACCAGCTTGCTTTTTCGGAAATTGCCTGCGCCCCCAAAGACCAATGTGCGAAAATTATATATTTGCAAAAAGGTCTCAGACTTCATTAAAATAGTGTAAATGAAAGCTTCCATCCTTTTCAAGCAATAATCAGACAGGCCATGGTGTGTATAAAGATGGACCCACTACCATCTAGTGATAGTTTCCTTTTAACTTCATCATGACCAGGAAATTTTTCAATTTTTGCAAGTTCGTTATTTCCTCTCCCTCATAACTTTTTACATTTTTTTTTTCTTGTATGACTCAACGCCTTCGAAATATAGTGTTGGAGAAGGATTCAATCAATGGATGCCTAGAGGAAAAAACAAATCAATCTTGGAACAAATCAAGCCAGATATGTCACTCAAAGCAAGAATCATCAAGTTACGACTTGCCTACTTTGGAAACATCATGTAAAGAGAGCAATCATTGGAGAAGGACATCATGGTTGGAAGTGCAGAAGGAACAAGGCGAGGAGGAAGACCAGCAACCAGATACAATCAAGGTAACGGTGGAGAACAACCTAGTGGACCTTTAAAGGCTTGCACAAGATCGATCTTCCTACATCCATCAAGTAGCCATGGCTCAAGATTAAACTGAAGGCCATTGAAAAAAAAACACGTAGCTGTACAATGTTGCTTCTTTTTGGCATAAACTTGACCTAATACAACCACATCAGATTTTCAAATACGTCTTAAAACTGGATAAACAAAATTAAACAAAACAAACAATATACATAACAGAGTTGAAGGTGTTTTATAAAAGTAATGGGCTAAAGTTCCTTCAAGCCGATGTGCAGGTGTAATCAACAATTACTGGGAACATTTACATAGATATATTGCTGCACAAGGGATCACACCAGATCCTGAAAACAAAGGTTCACATACTTTTGCCAGTTACAGACAAGAGATATTGGATAATTTTCCTGAAATTATGACAAAGTCTAATATTTTTAACTCATTTGATTCTCTTTATGTATTTTAAGGACTTGTGTGAAAATCAGAAATAGTTTTAGGTCCAATTTACGCAGAAATACGCAATATGTTAAAGGGTTCACAAACTTTTAAGCACCAGTGTAGAGTAAATGGAATTTACTAGGTATTAAAGAACAAGAGAAAGACTTGGGTATTCTGGTTACAAGTAAGCTGAGCAGCAGTACTCGATGTCAAGCAGCAGCAGCAAAAAAAAAAAAAAAAATTATGATGTATAACAAGAGAAATAAAAAATCATGATCCCAATGAAATATGAGAAGTGAAGACAGCAGCATCCTAGATACACACATGCTTCCCTTCCAGCCTATATTACTGGGAGAGACACACTGACCTCACATCCAGTCTACATTACTGGGAGACACACACAGATCTTGTTGCACAGCTTCTGAATCCACACCTTTGCAGTAGAAAACTTCACAGAGCAGGCTTCATGGGATAACAAGGTTTTACTTCTTACAACATGAGGTAAAAGGAAAATGCACAGTCATTTCAGCATTGCATCAGGAAACAGAAACAAAACAAAAGTGAAACTACAAATGAGACTATTTCTTTTACAATACATTAAATAGAAGGAAACGTTACACAACATCGCCATCTATTGTTAGGTCAGCATAAAGTCCTCCTTTTACTTATAATAAGTCCTAATCTGTTGCATATGACAACACCCTTTCTCAACAGTAAGGACTTATTCAATCAAACCCAATTTTTTTATTAGTCTCTGATGTTTATCAGCATTTAACGCCTTCATGAAAACGTCTGCTGTCATTTCTTCAGTAGGGCAATACTCCAACTTCAAGACTCCTTGGTCCTGATGATCTCTCAAGAAATGATATTTCACATCAATATGCTTGGTTCTTGGATTGACTCTTTCCATCTGAGCAAGAACAAGACATCCTTGATTGTCCTCTTTTAGTTTTGTTGGTTCCAACTGTGGTTGTCCTAGGTCTGTCAACAATTGTCTTAACCACAGTACTTCTTGACTCGCATGTGCTGCTGCAACATATTCTGCTTCTGTTGAAGATAGTGTCACAATTGACTGTTTCTTACTTGTCCAACTTATTGGTCCACCTGAGGGAAAAAAAATATGTCCACTGGTAGATCTTCTGTCAGTTGGATCTCCAGCCCAATCTGCATCAACATATCCTGTTGAAATACAATTATCACTTGTGGGTAATTTCAGCTTAACATTGCTAGTTCCTTTCAAATAACGTATTACTCTCATCACGGCATTCCAATCAGCTTTATTTGGTTTTGATACCTTTTTACTCAGAATTCCTACTGCTGCTGCGATGTCTGGTCTTGTAATGGTCGCTAGATACAGTAGTTTTCCTATTGCTGTTCTGTAGTCTTCATTGTTTGGTAGCATATTCTTTTCACTGTTCATTTCTTTGAGATAATTAGTTTCCATTGGAGACTTTACTGTTTTTGCATTCTTTAGTCCAAATTTTTCTGTTATGTCTTGAATCATGTGATCTTGATTCAGTAGGAAACTTACGTCTTCTTCTCTTTCTATCTGTATTCCTAGGTACTGTTTTACATTTCCTAAGTCTTTGATTTCAAAATGTTGTTTCAGGATTTTTAGAATGTTTTCTTTATCCCTTTCTTGTTAAAACAAATCAAAATGTCGTCTACATATATGAGTACATAAATCCATCTATTACTCAGCCTTTTTGTGTACAAGCATGGATCAGCTTTGCTTCTTTGAAATTTTTCATTTGTTAGTACTTCCGTGATTTTGTCATTCCACGCTTTAGCTGCTTGCTTTAAACCATATATGGTTTTCTGTAGTTTACAAACTTTGTTTGGATTTCTTTCATCTTTGAATCCTGGAGGTTGTTCCATGTAAATGTCTTCTGTTAAATCTCCATTCAAAAAAGCTGTCTTTACATCCAGATGTCTTAGTTCCATCTGTTCCATTGCTGCAACTGTAAGTAAAGTTCTTATTGCAGTGTGTTTGACAACTGGAGCAAATGTTTCATCATAGTCTTCTCCATATTTTTGAGAATGCCCTTTAGCTACGAGTCTTGCTCGATATCTTTCAGGTGTGCAATCTGTTTGGTATTTTACTTTAAAAATCCATTTACATCCTATGGCTTTTCTTCCTTCTGGCAAATCTGTTAGTGTCCATGTATTTGAATCATGCATGGATTTAATTTCTGTTTCTGTTGCTTCTATCCATTTATTAGCTTCTTCTTCAGGAAGTTTAGATATGTCTTCCCAAGAGGTAGGCTCATGGATTTTTCTTATACTTGTCTTGTATGAGAGACGTTTTGGTGGTTTTCCTTTGTTTTCTCTTATTGAACGTCTTGGTTCTGTGTCTGTTTGTAGTTGTGAATCTTCACTTTCAGTATTTTGTTCTTCATTAATTTCCACTTCTTTCTCATCAGATATTTCTTCAGTTATGTCACTATTGTTTTTCTCATTTCTTGTTTCAACTGAAACCATACTGTCTTCATTTAAATCTTCAATGAATGTCACACTGTTACTCACTGTAACTCTGTCTGCTTTGGGATCTAAGATTCTATATCCTTTGCAGTTTTCACTAAATCCAACGAATATTCCTTCCATAGATCTGTTTTGAAGTTTGGAACATTTTTCTGTTGGAATAAATATAAAACTTTACATCCAAAAGCTTTTAAATGATTGACACTTGGTTTCATACCTTGCCACAGTTCATATGGAGTTTTCTTCAGTTTTCTGGAAAAAAGTCGGTTCTGTAGATATGTAGCTGTCATTGCTGTCTCACCCCAATATTTCTCTGGTAGTTTAGAATCTGTCAGCATACATCTCATCATTTAGTTTAGCTACTGGGAATTTTAGTTCTGTGTTATTCATCATCTTTATATAGACTTACTTGTTTAGAGAGTTGTACTGAAGAATTCTTCTGCATTCACCAGGGTCTTGCTTAGAGTTCCAGTGTCCTGGGTATCTGGTATTCTTGGTGCTTGGGATCTGTGGTGTCTGGAATTCTCTAGTGCCTGGGTTCTCTGGGTACACTGTATCTGGGGTGACTGGGTGTCTGGGTCTGGGCCCATAACCTGTTGCACAGCTTCTGAATCCACACCTTTGCAGTAGAAAACTTCACAGAGCAGGCTTCATGGGATAACAATGTTTTACTTCTTACAACATGAGGTAAAAGGAAAATGCACAGTCATTTCAGCATTACATCAGGAAACAGGAACAAAATGAAAGTGAAACTACAAGTGAGACTATTTCTTATACAATACATTAAACAGAAGGAAACGTTACACAACATCGCCATCTATTGTCAGGTCAGCATAAAGTCGTCCTTTTACTTATAATAAGTCCTAATCTGTTGCATATGCCAACAGATCTCACATCTAGCCTATATTACTGGGAGAGACACACAGACCTCACATCCTGCCTATATTACTGGGAGAGACACACAGACCTCATATCTAGCCTATATTACTGGGAGAGACACACAGACCTCACATCCAGCCTATATTACTGGGAGACAACAAGAACCCACAGTCAGACTATTTACTTATACAATACATTTAAACAGAAGGAACACGGGTACCACATCCAGCCCATTGTCAGGTCAGAAACATCTCTGACTTACATCAGTCTAATCTGGATATACAAACAGAGCTCACATCTAGCCTATATTACTGGGAGAGACACACATGACCTCACATCCAGCCTATATTACTGGGACACACACACAGACCTCACATCCAGCCTATATTACTGGGAGAGACACACAGACCTCACATCCAGCTTATATTACTGGGAGACACACAAGCCTCACATCCAGCCTATATTACTGGGAGACACACATAGACCTCACATCTAGCCTATATTACTGGGAGACACACAGACCTCACATCCAGCTATATTACTGGAGAGACACACTACTACATGTAGCCTATATTACTGGGAGACACACACAGACCTCACATCCATCTTATATTACTGGGAGACACACAGGCCTCACATCCAGCCTATATTACTGGGAGAGACGCACAAACCTCACATCCAGCCTATATTACTGGGAGAGACACACAGACTTCACATGCAGCTTATATTACTGGGAGAGACAAACAGATCTCACATCTAGACTATATTACTGGGAGAGATGCAAGACTCAATCTCAATACGGAGAGATCAAACCACATCCAGCCTACATTACTTGGAGCAACACTCAAAAGAGAAAAATATGTAACTTGTATAAAGCTGCAAACTGCATATAAGGGCGTCTGAAAATTAATGAAGGAATGAAGATTGCCAATTGAACATTAGTGCAAATTTATTAGCTAAAGAAAAACTATTAGCATATGTAAAAATAATTTTTTCTATGTCAAAGGTGTCCATAGAATTTAAGGTTAAAGGGGTTGTCCGATCCAAATTAATAAGTCTGCAGTCACTCTGTGTGACTATACAGTTATGAATCGCCTGAGAGCACTCACTTGACATCATCCAGATTGAAAACGGTTTATCCCCAGACAAGGATTACGGTGTGGGACAGAACGACGGACAGGTGAGGGATATGGTTGTTTTTTATTTTTGTTTTATTACAGGAGACATTGGCTTCAATGGAATGGGCAATGACGTGAGGATGGTTTAATTTAGAATCATTAAAGGAGTCTGTGTCATTCTTTCAATTAAAGGACTTTATTCTGGCTGTGCCTTTATTTACCATACAACTATAGGATTAGTAATGGATTGGTGTCTTATAGACGCTTCTCCATTACTAAGCCGTGGGCTTGATGTCACCAGAAAATACAAAGGTGACATCATCCCCACAAATATGAACCCCCCCTTGCCACCACTACGGGGTCATTGGGAAGAGTCAGTCAAAAATGGGGGGACCCCACGCAGTTTTGTCTATTCTTGGTAATCAACCTTGCTAATTCTGACAGCTGAGGGTTGCAGTAGTAGTCCCATCAGCCGACACCAGTGACTAGAGGTAAACTTTAATTCCTCTGATCACAGCTGGTGGCTCACACTGTCATTTGACAGCGTGGGAACCGTGTTTTTACGTGGTGGGTGGTTGAAGATTCCCACTCCACACCCCTTCTTAAGCTATTTTAGTAGATATGATTACCTGTGTAAACGCAAAAGATGTTATTGGTGTTTTAGACACTAGATGGCAGATTCATATGACCGTCACCTGTATGGTTGGCACACAGGGAGATAACCAGTCTGAGCCGCCCCCAGTGACAGGAAGGATGATGGGGAGTTGCAGGCGGCCATTTTAGAGTACAGTTAGTAAGAGACAGATGTGAAAGAGCACAGGAGAGTTAAGAAGAACGGGTGTGTGCAATGTGCTAGGAGCAGGTCAGATTACTGAGGAAAGGTGCAACTGTTCCCATGATTCCTGTCAGAGAAGAAGAATCACACTGGGGGGACGACTACGGTTGGATACAAAGTTGATTCATCCCACCACAGGGATCCTGGTGGGTGCATGCACACAGACTTCAGAGTTTGGCACCAAACCTAAATTTTCAGAGACATTGTTTGCTAAGAGGGCTGTGTGAACCTTAGCTAGATCCTCCCCTCAGTAGGTCAGCTTGTGTGCAGATAGCATAACAGAATTGTAATCTCTGCTCAGCACCGCTGCAGGGGACGCCTCTTGCCCTCATCTAATTACATCCTTGCTCTGGGTAACTCCCGCTTACCGCATTAGGCAGAAACCAGAAACACAATTCAGGCAAATTATAGTATACCCAAATATACTGGGCCTATCGGTTGTGCAGCGCAGGGGTCCTAGC
>JARQOD010000001.1:33514630-33568058 GCA_033576555.1 Oophaga sylvatica
TTGTAGGTGATAATGATGAGACTAAGATACCTAAGGTGCACAAGGACTGTATTGTGTTGTCAGGGCAGGAAGAGAAGGAGGGTGACTCTCAGGGCGAGGAGTGGGAGAACTGAGAGGAAGACTATGAGTTTGTAGATCCCACTTAGTGTGAACCCAGAGGCACGCAGCTGAGTAGCTCAACAGAGGAGGAGGAAGACAAGAAAGTTACATTATGGCTTGACACACAAACATGAAATGATGCAAACACGACAAGCACTGTATCCTCAGCCACAACTCTGGTTGTGGTCAGCACCAGTTGCGGGTCTGCAATTCTCAGTGCAGCAAGGGTTGCCTAGCCGGGGCCTTTTTTGAGACCGAAAAGAATGACCTAACTCACATTATCTGACAACTTTGTAAGATAAGACTCAGTAGAGGCAAACAATAATTTGACTACAACGTGCATGAACAGGCACCTGAGTGATCAACATGTTTTAGTCTGGGAATCTCACTGCACTAAAATGCGGCCTAGTAGGCTTCGCCAACCACTGGCCTCCCCATCAACCGCATCTGCTGCTTCTTCCTCCTCCATCACTGTGACAAGAGCTCTCTTCTCTCTTCTGCATTGTTGATCTGGTGTCTCTCATCTTCCACTTGACAATACCCCATAGATTCTCTGGGGTTAAGGTCAGGCGAGTTTGCTGGCCAATCAAGCACAAGTGATACTGTTGTTTTAAAACCAGGTATTGGTACTTTTGGCAGTATGCACAGGTGCCAAGTCCTGCTAGAGAATGAAATTTCCATCTCCAAAAAGCTTGTCGCAGAGGGAAGCATGAAGTGCTCTAACATTTCCTGGTAGACCAGCAGATGACATGGCTCCCCAAGCCATTACTGATTGTGGAAACTTCACACTAAACCTCAAGCAGCTTGGATCGTGGCCTCTCCACTCTTTCTCCAGACTCCTGGGTCCTTGATTTCCAAATGAGATGCAAAATTTACTTTCATCTGAAAACAACACCTTGGACCATAGAGCAACAGTCCAGTTATTTTTCTCTTTGGCCCTGGTAAGACGCTTCTGGCATTGTCTATTGGTCATGAGTG
Organism: Oophaga sylvatica; assembly: GCA_033576555.1. Classification (NCBI taxonomy): domain Eukaryota; kingdom Metazoa; phylum Chordata; class Amphibia; order Anura; family Dendrobatidae; genus Oophaga; species Oophaga sylvatica. The sequence continues at coordinate 33,515,708 of JARQOD010000001.1, forward strand.
GCTTGACACAAGGAATGTGACACTTGTAGCTCATGTCCTGGATATGTCTGTGTGTGGTGGCTCTTGAAGCAATGACTCCAGCAGCAGTCTATTCCTTGTGAATATCCCCCAAAATTTAGAATTGGCTTTTCTTAACAATCCTTTCAAGGCTGCAGTTATCCCTGTTGCTTGTGCACCTTTCTCTACCACATTTTCCTTCCACTTAACTTTCCATTAATATGCTTTGATACAGCACTCTGGGAATAGCCAGCTTCTTTAGGAATGACCTTTTTTGGCTTACCCTCCTCGTGGAGTGTGTCAATGACTGCTTCTGGACATCTGTCAAGTCAGCAGTCTTCCCCATGATTGTGGAGCCTACTGAAACAGACTACTGGACCTTTTTAAATGCTTAGGAAGCCTTTGCAGGTGTTTTTTGTGAATTATTCTAATGTACTTGTTATAACCCTCTTGTCAGATTTTGTTTCAGTTTGCTGTCACATGACCTTTTTTCCCTATTTAGTCTGGCTCCGCCCTTATGGCTTTGCTGGACTTCATTGTATTATCTACTCTTAAGCTAGCCGGGTGCTTAGGTGCCTTACTCTGTCAGTTTTGCTTGATCTTAGGATCTCTTAGTATTTGTTTTCTGTTTTATTTTCCCTGCTACAATTTCTTTAGGAGGTGTCCACCTTTTCACCCAGTCCCTAGATCTTGTAGGGATTCCTCCCTCGCAACTATAAGTCTTCGTTCAGACTAGCTGAGGACTTTAGCGGGTCTGGTCGCAGGATCAGGTTCCCCGTTACATCGTAGGGATCCAGCTCAGTCCTATTGTAGGGACAGAATTCCCACCTTTCCTTAGTGCTTGTAGCAGATCATAACAGTAAGTCCAGCCCAAAGAAAAAAAAAAAAATCTCTAAGGAAAGATTTTCTGTTTTCCATCATGGTCTCGGTTCGGGATTTGGCTGAACGCCTGCAGGGTCTCTCTCTGGAGGTGGCTGAAATCCAGCAACACGTGAGTAGTTGTTCTGGAGCACATTTCGTGGAGCCAAAGGTACGTTTGCCTGATTTATTTTTTGGTGAACAACAAGATTTTTTTTCTTTTAAAAATGCTTGCTTGTTGTATTTCCGTTTGAGATCCAGATCCTCTGGTGATGAATCACAGCGCATAGGGTTCATAATGTCACTTTTGCGCAAAGAACCTCAGGACTGGGCCTTTTCTCTGCAGCCTAGTGATCCATGCTTTATATCAGTGGATATTTTTTTTTCTGCTTTGGGGTTGTTATATGACGATCCGGATCGTGTTTCATCAGCTGAGACAGAATTGAGACGTTTGAGACAGGGATCAGGTAATGTGGAAAAATATTGTACTCACTTCCGAAGGTGGTCCACACAGGTGGGCTGGAACGATTCAGCTTTGTAAAGTTTATTTCTTGCAGGGTTAAGTGAAAGGGTTAAAGATTTGCTGATTGCTTATCCTATACCTGGTAACTTGCAAGAGGCTATGCAATTAGCCATACGGGTGGATTGGAGACTGCGTGCAAGGGTTAATGAGAGTAAATCTGCCTTGTCAGCTCCAAGTTTGGAGAAGGAATGTACTGACATTGCAGAGCCGATGGAAATTGGAGCTATGACACCTCACTCTCGGGAAAAAGAACGCAGATTTGCTAAGGGCTTATGTGTTTCTATTGTGGTAAATCTGAGCATTTCATTAAGAACTGTGCGCTTCGAATGAATAAAGAGAAAATAAAAATGAGGTCAGTTTCGCCTGTATAGCTTGTTTAAACAATAAAGGTGTCTTTCTTTCTGCTACCACTGCTGGTGAGGAGGAATTAATGGAGTTTCGGGTATTTGTGGATTGTGGTTCAACTCTCAATGTGATTGATGGGAAATTTTTGGAAAAACTAAAATTAAAACCCAAACTTCTGTCTTCCCCTATTAATGTGGTGTCTGTGGATGGTTCTCACTTGAAAAATGTTACTCACCATATCTGTGAATTTCCTCTTACTATTAATGGTGTTCATCAAGAGAATTTGGATTTGGTAGTTTTGAATAATTTGCCCTCACCGGTGATTTTGGGGTTACCCTGGTTAAAATTGCACAATCCAGTACTGGATTGGTCTACCAATGAAATTAAGTCCTGGAGTCCCAATTGTTATGACAAGTGTTGTAACGGGCGTATTGCTGCTGTAGTTAAGGGGAGTTACCTGTACCTATTCAGGATCTTTGGAAAGTTTTTTCTGATAAGGAATCGCAGGTATTGCCTCCTCATAGAGATTATGATTGTGCAATTGAATTTGTCCCTGGAGCGACTCTTCCTAAAAGTCATTTATTTAATTTGACTATTCCTGAGAGAAAGGCTTTGGAGGAATACATACAGACAAGCTTGGCCGCCGGTCACATTAGGCCTTCCAATCTCCTGTGGCGGTTGATTTTTTTTTGTTAAAAAAAAGGACGGCGGTTTACGGCCTTGTCTAGACTTTCGTGAGATTAATAAGATTACTGTACGCAATCCTTACCCACTGCCATTGATTCCTGATTTGTTTAATCAGTTAGTGGGGGCCAAGTGGTTCTCTAAAATTGATCTTCGAGGGGCATACAATTTGTTGGCATGAAGGAGGGGGTGTATGGAAGACTGCGTTTAACACTCCACTGGGTCATTTTGAGAATCTGGTTATGCCTTTTGGACTTTCCAGTGCTCCGGCATTTTTTCAGAATCTTATTAATGACATCCTTAGACCTTTGATCGGCAGAAGTGTGGTTGTGTATTTGGATGACATTTTGATTTATTCACCGGATCTGGAGTCTCATTGGAGGAGTGTGCGTGAAGTATTACAGTTACTGAGTGATAATTCACTTTTTGCCAAACTAGAAAAATGTGAGTTCGCTGTACAGAGACTTAGTTTTTTGGGCTACATTGTCTCCAGTGAAGGTTTTGAGATGGATCTGGTGAAAGTGCAAGCTGTGCAGGATTGGCCTGACCTATTGGTGTGAAATCAATACAGAGGTTTTTGGGGTTCGCCAATTATTATAGAAAATTCATAAAAGATTTTTCTGTGATTGCCAAACCTCTGACCGATCTCACCAAGAAAGGTGCTGATGCGGTTCAGTGGACTACTGAGGCCATTGAGGCTTTTGTGTTGTAAAGGAGAGGTTCAGCTCTGCTCCCATCCTTACGCAGCCTGATGTGACTAAACCATTTTTGGTTGAGGTTGATGCTTCTTCTGTGGGGGTCGGCGCAGTGTTGTCTCAGGCAAAGACGGATGGAGTACATCCCTGTGCTTTTTTTTCAAAGAAATTTTCTGAGTCTGAACTAAATTATGATATCGGTAATCGGGAATTGTTGGCAATTAAACTCGCATTTGAACACTGGCGTCATTTTTTGGAGGGAGCCGAATTTCCCATTCAAGTCTTCACCGATCATAAAAATCTGATCTACCTTGATGCTGCCAAATCGCTTGAATGCCGTCAGGCTAGGTGGGCACTGTTTTTCTCACGGTTTAATTTTACGTTACTTACATCCCAGGTACTAAAAATGTTAAAGCTGATGCTTTGTCTCGCAGCTTTTCTCTCTATGGTGGGTACTGAGGAGGAGGAGGAAAACATCTTGCAAGAGGGGGTTGTTATTGCTGTTTTGACTCCGTGTTGGAAGATGATATTCTTAAAGCACAGGAGAATGCCCCATCTAACACGCCTCATGGGAGGTTGTTTGTGCCTGGTACCCTGAGGAGAGATTTGTTTGTTGAATGTCATGACTCTCGCTTGGCAGGTCATCCTGGAATCTCTGAGACCAAGAGACTTGTGGGTCGCAGTTTTTGGTGGCCAGGATGGCAGAAGGAAGTCATTAAGTGGGTACGTCAATGCACTGTGTGTGCTAGATCTAAGTCTTCTCATACTCCTGCTGCGGGTTGCTTTGCCCTCTGGAGGTTCCTAGTGCACCTTGGACACATTTGGCTATGGACTTTATTACTGACCTTCCCCCCTCTGAGGGTTTCACTGTCATCTGGGTGGTCGTGGACCGTTTTAGCAAGATGTGTCACTTGGTTCCTTTCATCAAACTGCCCTGCGCTAAGACTCTCGCTAAGGCCTTTGTCAAGGAAATAGTCAGACTACATGGTGTTCCTACTGACATTGTTTCTGATAGGGGACCTCAGTTTGTGGCTCGTTTTTGGCGCGCCTTTTGTGACAGGTTGGGAGTTATTTGTCGTTTTCATCCGGATATCATCCTGAGTCTAATGGCCAGACAGAAAGGAAAAACCAGGATGTTGAGCAGTTTTTGCGTTGTTTTGTGACTGATAATCAAGAGGGGTGGTCTGAGTTTCTGCCACTTGCTGAGTTTGCTCTTAACAACCATACATCCGCTTCTGCTGGTTGTTCGCCTTTTTTTTGTTGTTCTGGGAGACATCCGTCATTTGGGTCATTTTCCAAGTTGGGATCGGCTGTACCTGAAGAGGAGAATTTTTCTGGTGTTTTGGAGAGAGTTTGGACTGATGTGCGTGGTAATCTTCAGGAGGCTAACAAAAGATCCAAAGTGTATTTTGATAGAAAACGACAAGAGGTTTTGTTTGCTATTGGTGACATGGTTTGGTTGTCCTCTAAGAATCTGCGCTTGAGGATTCCTCTAAGAAATTGGGTCCCAAGTTTGTAGGGCCCTTTAAGGTGCTTCAGGTTACTAACCAATCTGCTGTTAAGTTGGAGCTTTCCCACCTCCTGGAAGATTAATCCGGTGTTTCATGTTTCTCTCTTGAAAAAAGCTGAGTCTCAGATGGAGACGTCTCGGCCACTGTTCCCCTGGTGGTGGAGGACGGGCAATATGAGATTTCCCGCATCCTAAATTCTAGACGGTATAGAGGGGGTTTGCAGTACCTCGTCGCTTGGAAGGGTTATGGACCCGAGGATAACTCATGGGTGAGGGCGGATGATGTTTCTGCGTCTAGACTTGTCAGAGCGTTTCACAAGAGATTTCCGGATAAGCCTAAGTCATAGGGGATCCGGAGGATCCTCTTTGAAGGGAGGGTACTGTTATAACCCTCTTGTCAGATTGTGTTTCAGTTTGCTGTCACATGACCTTTTTTCCCTATTTAGTCTGGCTCCGCCCTTATGGCTTTGCTGGACTTCATTGTATTATCTACTCTTAAGCTAGCCGGGTGCTTAGGTGCCTTACTCTGTCAGTTTTGCTTGATCTTAGGATCTCTTAGTATTTGTTTTCTGTTTTATTTTCCCTGCTACAATTTCTGTTAGGAGGTGTCCACCTTTTCACCCAGTCCCTAGATCTTGTAGGGATTCCTCCCTCGCAACTATAGGTCTTCGTTCAGACTAGCTGAGGACTTTAGCGGGTCTGGTCGCAGGATCAGGTTCCCCGTTACATCGTAGGGATCCAGCTCAGTCCTATTGTAGGGACAGAATTCCCACCTTTCCTTAGTGCTTGTAGCAGATCATAACAGTACTGAGATAATGACTTTTGGGTTTTCATTGGCTGTAAGCCATAATCATCAACATTAACAGAAAAAAACACGTGAAATAGATCAGGGGTCACCAACCACCGGTCCGCGGACCAGGACCGTGCCGTTGGAGTTTTGTTGCCGGTCCGCGGAGCCACGGCTCAGAATGCTGGACACACGGGGAGCCGGCGGCTGTAGCACTGTAGTGACAGCTGCAGCCGCCGGCTTCCAGAAGACAGCAATACTCACCTTTCGTCCCTGCAACCCTGTCTCGCCGCGGCAGCTTCATCCTGTGCTGAGCGGTCATGTAGTACTGCTCATTAAGGTCATGAATATGAACTCGAATCCACTCCCATAGGCGTGGAGACATATTCATGACCTTAATGAGCGGTACCACGTGACCACTCCGCACAGGAAAAAGCTGACGCGCCGGGATAGAGATGCATGGAAGTTCAGCGACGGTGTGAGGAGGGTAAGTATGATGGGGAGGATGGGGAGCCCAGCCATGTATACAAGGATGGGAGGGTGTGAGCGGAGCCATGCATACAAGGATGGGAGGGTGGGAGCGGAGCCATGCATACAAGGATGGGAGGGTGGGACCAGAGCCATGCATACAAGGATAGGAGGGTGGGAGAGGAGCCATGAATACAAGGATAGGAGGGTGGGAGCGGAGCCATGAATACAAGGATGGGAGGCTGGGAGCGGAGCCATGCATACAAGGATGGGAGGGTGGCGAGTGGAGCCATGAATACTAGGATGGGAGGGTGGGAACGTAGCCATGCATACAGGATGGGACTGGGGAGCCATGCATACAGCAGGGGAGCCACACAGAGGTGGACAGGACGGGCGGAACCACACATACCGGGATAGGAATGAAGGGACAATGCATACCCGGCTTATACTCGAGTTAATAAGCTTACCCAGTTTTCCGTGGCAGAATTAGGTGCCTCAGTTTATACTCGGTCGGCTTATACTCGAGTAAATACAGTATATATATATATCAATCAGTACTTTGTGGGGCCATCATACTATACATGGGGGTATTCTATGTGTGGGACCATCATACTAAACAAGGGGGATTATACGTGTGGGACCATCAAGCTATACATACTACAACTCCATCCATAGCCCCACCCACATATGACCAAAGCCCCACCCCTGTCCCACCTCCATCCCCACCCTGCCGAGCCATGGAAGAATGGTCTTGCTTGAAGCTAGTCCCTGGTGCAAAAAAGGTTGGGGACCACTGAAATAGATCACACTGTGTGTAATGACTCTATATAATATATGAGTTTCACTTTTTGCATTGAAGAACTGAAATAAATTAACTTTTTGCTGATATTCTAATTTTGTGAGAAGCACCTGTATTTATGTAGTATATTCTATAACAGTGTGGCTGAGTGGTTAGCAGTTAGCACTGTTGCTTTGTAGCGCTGGGGTCTTGGGTTCAAATCCTACCATGCAGTTTGTATGTTCTCCGAGGTTGTGTGGGTTTCCTCTGGGTAATTTGGATTCTCCTTAATAGGATCAGTGATGATAATGTCTGTAAAGTGCTATAGCATTAATGGTGCTATATAAGTGAGAAACATAAATAAATTAATAGTTGCTCCTAGTGTATGTTCGTTTTTGAACGTGAGCATCTAGGTGCAAAGCTGTAGGAGGTACAAAAATCACAACTGTGCGCAAGTCTTCTAGCCGTGTTCCACATGGCAGATGAGGGACCCTGCATGGGGATCTTTAAGTCCCATGTTTCCAACACTTTTATGATAATTCCTGTTTTTGTTTATGATTTCTACTATCAAAATATTTTATCTGTGCTTGTGATTTGTGTATGTATGTCAGAGGGCAAAATCTAAAGCAGAATCTCTGCAGGGAAAGAGGTTTAGCTAAAAGCAACACATTGACCTAGTTTGACATTTGATTTATTATTTGGTACTTTTGCTGGTGATTTGATTTGCTTTGCTTTTTTCTGAATTACAGATTTAATGATTTTTTTCTGTCAGTTTCTGTACATGTGTATTTTCAGAAACTGTCAGAAAAAAGGTATATCTGTGATTCAGAAAATAGCAAAGCACAGCACTGTGCAAAAGTTTTAGGTGTGGAAAAAATGCTGCAAAGTAAGAATACTTTCAGAAATAGAAGTGTTAATAGTTTATTTTTTATCAATTAACAAAATACAAAGTGAACGAATAAAAGAGAAATCTAAGGCCACGTTCACAAGTTCAGTGTTTGGTCAGTACTAGAGTTGAGCGATACTTTCCGATATCCTAAAGTATCGGAATCGGAATGGTATCGCCGATATCACTAAAATATCGGCGATACCCGATACCGATACCGGAAGTCCCATGTAAGTCTATGGGAACAAAATATCGAAATAAAAAAAAACCCATTCTTGCCTTGTTGGTTAATTGTACATGAAGGAAAACAAGAAAGAGTAATGTAGAATGTATTGGGGAAGGTTGAGGAGACATTAAAGGCATAGATGTTTAACCCAATCAAATGGAATAGCATAAATATTTTTTTTTTTAAAGATGTTCGGATTGACGAAGAAATTGACAATGTTAACGTTTTTTATATTTAGGCAAATATGTATATTACACAACTTCCATGCTCTTCATCTTCACCTTTTTAACTTTTCACACACTTTCTCCTTCATAATCTTCTGCAGCATCATCTTTTTCATCAAATTATTCTTCATCTTCACCTTCTTTATCTTCTTCTTAAACTTCTTGCTATTCATCTTTGTTAACATTACTCATATTCTTCTTATTAAACTATTATTCTTATTCATATTCTGCTTCATCTTCTTCATCATATTCTTATTTGTGACAGAGAATCCTGTACTTGTAATCTGTCAAAGTATGAATTTTTCATCCTTCCGTTCTTGCTGTCACAAAAGATTTAAATTACAACAGTATTTGTCCGTGTTCAGTTTAGCCTGCAGCAGCAGGCATTTTCCAGGGGCACCACGAGGAGGAACGGACTCACCCCCATACACTGCTTAGTCTTCTTCTGCTTAGAATTTAGAGCATATATTTTGCTCTTCATTTTGGTCTTATACTTCATGTTCTTCTGCTTTTAGATCTTCTGCTTATTGTTCTTGTGTCTCTTGTTCCGTATCTTGTATTTGTAGCACAATCTTGTACCAGCTGATGTTACTGGGACACGGTTACTAAGCAGGAGGTACCTGTGCTCCAAAGCACTACCAAGGACCAGCAGACGTTGCTGGAACTCGGATACCGAGATGGAGGCACCTAGGCCAAAGGCACTGCGGAGAACCAGTTGACGGTACTGGAACCCGGAGGGGCAGCAGAAGGAAAAGAGCCAATGGCACAACCGAGGACCAGCTGACGTTACTGGGACACGGTTACTAAGCAGGAGGTACCTGTGCTCCAAAGCACTACCAAGGACCAGCAGACGTTGCTGGAACTCGGATACCGAGATAGAGGCACCTAGGCCAAAGGCACTGCGGAGAACCAGTTGACGGTACTGGAACCCGGACGGGTAGCAGAAGGTACAAGAGCCAATGCAAGTAACGAGGACCAGCTGACTGTGCTGGAACCCGGAGGGGCAGCAGAAGGAAAAGAGCCAATGGCACAACCGAGGACCAGCTGACGTTACTGAACCCCAGTAACACAGGAGCAAGTGTTGACTGTGCTAACAGCACTTCCGAGCAACAACTGGCGGTGTTGGAGCCCAGGGTCAAGGAGGATGTTTAAATACTAGATCAAGTAATTTCCTTGTTACCTGTCAATTTTAAATGTCTATACTTCAAACAAGAGAAAGATAACCTTTACTACCATAAGATGATGATTTCATTTAAACTAATATCTAGATAAATAAAGAATTGACAAACATAAACACATACATTAACATGTTGAACAGCAATGCAAACCACAAAATAAATTAGTTAAGGAATCTGCTATACGGTTGTACATAAAAGCATACAAGTACATATCTGAATCCATTAATGATGGATAAGTAACAGTATGTACACCATTTTTATTGTATAGACAATGAATGTCTGACTTCAAAACATCATCAGCATTACAAGTTATCTGTGATATTACTAAAATGTTCCATTTGCTGAATAATGTCACTAAATATTTTATACAAAATTATACAATTTCCATCATGTAATACTCATAATATGTGGCAATAATCATTTTTATTAACAAACATAACCTTTCAAAAGTGCATAGTGCATAGTGAAAATTGCTATTTATGGCTGACTGTGACTGTCGACTTGGAAGCATGACAACAGATAGATAAGGTATATATAGATGAGACTGCATAGCCACAGATGGTGAATGGCGATGTAATACTGTACCTCAATAAAGTGTGCGTCACTACTACATAATTTTTTTTATATAGCTTTATAAACAGGGTACATGGATGTATGCTTGTGCCTTTGTTTTGACGCACAGACTGCCTTCCTGCTGAGACGCATTGGGTAGTGAACAGTTGTGTGCAGTGTTCACTGCAGTCTCTGCGGAATAACCACACTTAGACCTTATAACTTTTCAGAGTTTCTTTATCAATCTACCAAGATGAAGAAGGCAGGGAGTAAGGCACATGGTCGTGGAGTTTCTTCAGGGAGAGGACGTGGGATTCTGTGGCTGCTGCGGCCCCCAGTGACACAGCATCCACCAGTTTTCCCCGTGAGCGTTCCTTTATGCGCACTTTTGTAGGAGCTCGGAGTACCCCCTGCTGCGGGAAGAACAAATTGAAGCCGTTGTTGTTTGGATGTCAGCCAATGCATCGACTTCAATTGCTTCCACCTCCTCTCAGGACCACAGCACTGTTGGGCAACCATCTGTCTCTTCACCGCCTGGCAAATTGCCCAGGCAGTCAGAGAGTTCTGTACAGGAGCCAGCTGAGTGTCTGCTTCTGTTCTCAGAATCTATTGGCTTGCAAACAGGGGCCCAGCCAAGCAGCATTCTGTAATGTGAAGAGGGAGTATGCAGTGATGCGCAACAGCTGTGTCTCTCTGAATCTGAAGAGGCGGGTGAGACAGTGCCGATGGTCAGCACACCGCAGAACGCATCTGATGATGATGAGACCCAGGTGCCAGTTTCTGTTGAGCATGGTGCTGGCCAGACCACCCAACAGCAGGTGTTGGAAGAGGGTAGTGGAGATGATGAGGTCCAAGACCCAACATGGCATGAGGAACAGGAAGGTGGTGGGAGCAGCTCAGAGGAATAATAATAATATTTATTTATATAGCGCCATCATATTCCGCAGCGCTTTACAGTTTAGCCGTTTCAGAACACAAGTCATAAGTAACAACGTTAACAATACAATAATTTAAGCTAAATAAGTCGCCCCTGCTCGTGACAGCTTACAATGTACAATGAGATGGGGGAGATACAAAGTATAGGTGTTTATATACAATGGTGCATTTACAATGATGTTCCAGCCATCTTAAGGGACTGAGGGATGGAGATAGTGAATGGGCTAGAGACACACACACACTTACACAGAATACATAGAATGACTTTGATTAGTGAATGTGATAGGCCGCTCTGAACAAATGTGTTTTGAGGGAGCGCCTGAAACCATGCAAATTGTGGATAGTCCTAATTTCTTGGGGTACAGCATTCCAGAGGATTGGCGTAGAGCAGGAGAAGTCTTGGAGTCGGGAGTGTGAGGTACGTATTAGTGCAGAGGTTAGTCGAAAGTCGTTTGCAGAGCGCAGCAGTCGGTTAGGCCGATAGATAGAAATGAGGGAGGAGATGTAGGAGGGGTGCTGCACTGTGGAGAGCTTTGTGGGTGAGAACCAGTACTTTGGTTGAAAGCTGGGAGAGGCCTAGAGAAATGGTTAGTGATAGAAGGAAGATAGAGGAAGACATTGCCCCAACGGTACAAACAGGAGGGAGAGTTAGGCTGCAGACTCGGTTGCCTGTAGCCTCCAGTTTGGCACCTGTTCGGAGCAGTTGTCTTCCAAAAGTCAAAACGTGCGCTCACAGGACTTGCACTGCGTGGTCCTTTTTTCACACACTTGCACATGATATTTGCTATGTGAAATGCAAGCTGTGTAATTAAAAATTAAAAATAGCTAAAAGTGTCAGTCACCTCAATACCACAAATATGTGGAAACATGTGCGGACAAAGCACGTAGTTGAGTTACAAAGACACACTAGAGATGTAGGCCAACCTACAGCAGCACCTACATCTTCAGGTTGTGTTGAAGCCTCTTCATCGAGCTCACACACAGCTGGTTATGCTTCCTCACAGGATCGCCAGGGAAGAACCTCGGCCACTGTTGTCCAGAGACAAACTGTTATTCCACACACAGCAGCAAGTTCCCTGTCATCCTCACACTCCCAGGCCACAAAACAGCCATCGGTAGCACAGGCATGGGATAAAAGACGGCCATACTCCGCAAACCATGCACGAGCACAGGCTCTGAATGCTGGCATTGCAAAACTCCTGTCCCTTGAAATGCTGTGATTCAGGCTGGTGGAGACAGACAGTTTCCGTAACTGAATATCATTGTCAATCCCACAATACAATGTGCCAAGCCGATTTCATTTCAGCAGGCAAGCCGTCCCTGGTCTGCAAAAGCATGTTGAGGGAAAAATTAAACATGCGCTACTAAAAGCCCTCAGTAGCAAGGTCCACCTGACCACCGATGCGTGGACCAGTACCCATTGTTATGATCTGCTACAACCAGTAAGGAAAGAAGGGAATTCTGTCCCTACAATACAACTAAGCTGAATCCCTACGATGTAACGGGGAACCTGATCCTGCGACCAGACCCGCTAAAGTCCTCATCTAGTGTGAACGAAGACCTATAGTTGCGAGGGAGTAATCCCTACAAGATCTAGGGAATGTGAGAAAAGGTGGACACCTCCTAACATAAATTGTAGCATGGATAATTAAACAGAAAAATAAATACTTTGTGATCCTAACATCAAGCAAAACTGACAGATTAAGGCACCTAAGCACCCGGCTAGCTTAACAGTAGATAATACAATGAAGTCAAGCAAAGCCAGAAGGGCGGAGCCAGACTAAATAGGGAAAAAAGGTCATGTGACCAGCAAACTGAAACAAAACCTAACAAGAGGGTTCTAACACCCATGGCCAGGGACAATACCTTTCCCTCACTGCCCATTGGGTCAATGTTGTGCAGCCGGGTACTGATCTTGCGAGTGGCGCTGTACGTGTTCTGCCAACTCCAAGGATTGCAGGAATCAAGTCTGTACACATTGATTCCTCCTCCTATTCCAGTTCCTCAGAATCATCGCTGCAGGAGCCGTCACGGTCTACCTCCACATGGACCCGTGAACGTTTACCTGTTGCGACCGATATGAGCACAGCCGTGTCCAAATGTCAACAGGCCATCCTGAAATTAATTTCCATGGGGAATCTTAGCCACACAGCGCAGGAGCTCTGTAATGCCATAAAGCAGGAGAGCGACGTGTGGTTTTTGGAAGAGAATCTACAGGCAGGCTTGGTAGTGTGTGACAATGGCCGAAATCTGGTGTCAGCTCTGGGCCTTGGCAACCTCACTCACATACCATGTCTGTCATATGTGCTCAACTTGGTCGTGCAGAGTTTTTTGAGGGACTATCCGGATCTTGATGCACTGCTGCACAAGGTCCGCCTAGAGTGCGCTCACTTGCGACGTTCCAGCATGGCCAGATCGCTGATTGCAGCTCTGCAACGCAGATTTCACCTGCATGAACATCGCATCATATGTGACGTACCCACCAGGTGGAATTCCTCGTAACATATGTTGGAGCGGTTGTGTGAGCAGCAGCCAACAGTAATGGAGTATCAGCTGCATCAGGCGCAGTCAACTCGCAATTTGCGCCGTTCACACTTCACCACTACTGAGTGGGCCTCTATAATAAGAATAATAATATTATTTATTTATATAGCGCCATAATATTCCGCAGTGCTTTACAGTTTAACAGTTTCAAAACACGAGTCATAAGTAACAACGTTAACAATACAATAATTAAAGCAAAATCAGCCGCCCCTGCTGGTGAAAGCTTACAATCTACAATGAGGTGTGGGAGATACAAAGTACAGGTGTTTATATACAATGGTGTTTTTACAATGATGGTCCAGCCATTTTAAGGAAGTGAGGGATGCATGGAGATAGTGAATGGGCTACACACACAGAATTACACATAGAATGACTTTGATTAGTGAATGTGATAGGCCACTGTGAACAAATGTGTTTTGAGGGAGCGCCTGAAACCATCCAAATTGCGGATAGTCCTAATTTCTTGGGGTAGAGCATTCCAGAGGATTGGCGCAGAGCGGGTGAAGTCTTGGAGTTGGGAGTGGGAGGTACGGATTAGTGCAGAGGTTAGTCGAAGGTCGTTTGCAGAGTGCAGCAGTCGGTTAGGCCGATAAATATAAATAAGGGAGGAGATGTAGGGGGGTGCTGCGCTGTGGAGAGCTTTGTTGGTGAGAACCAGTAATTAGAATTGGATCCTATAATGAATGGGCAGCCACTGCCAGTGTAATGAGTGGCGAATAACTCTATGAAGGATATCTGCCACGTTTTGCGTGCGTTTGATGAGTCAACGCGGATGGCGAGTGCAGATGATGCACTAGCCAGCCTGACTGTCCCCCTTATCTGCCTGCTTCAAAAAACACTGCAAGCACTAAGGCATGAGGTTTTGGAAGAGGTGGAGGATGAGGAGTCACAAATTCCATCACCTTCTGGACAGTCAGCGCAACGTGGTTCCTCACAAAGGGCTGGAGGACTTTCAAAGTACCATGCTGTATCAACAATTGAACCTCCAGAGTCGCTGTCTATATTTTCATAACCATTACAAACTTTTAATGTATTTACAAAGCACATAATGTACATTTTTTGTCTATCCTTTTGTAATGCTATTGTGTTTCCATAAACTGATGTTACAGAATTATGATACAAAGTTTTTAAATTTTGAGTTTTAAATTTTGTAAATTTATATGTATTTGAAGGACTTTGTGAGGAGGATGAGGAGGAGTCAATGGAGGAGGAAGACATCGCTCCAGAGGGAGGTAGACAATGCTCTAGTCAGTATGTAGACCAAGGGTGGGGTGATGCACAGCAGGCGGAGATGACGCCTCTTGCAGGGACAACGTTTCTTGGCCAGTTGGGAGTCTGCAGCACATGGTTGATTTCATGCTGCAGTGGCTGAGAAACGACCGCCGCATCGAACACATTCACACCACGTCTGATTATTGGGTGTACACCCTCCTAGACCCTCGCTACCGGGACAACTTACAAAGCCTCATCACACCGTTGAACCGGGAGCGTAAAATGCGGAAGTACCAAGACACACTGGTGCAATCCATAATGTTCTCCATTCCAGCCGAGAGCACTGCTGCTGCTACTGATTTACAAAGCAGCTCTGTGCGTCGAGGCAGTGGAGACAGCTCTGCAACAAGAGGAGCACAAGCAGCGCCTCTGCACAGGGCAAGAACAGTATGTTACAAATGTGTCGAAGTTTTGTGGCAGCGCCACCAATGTCTACACCATCCGAGACGGCTCCAGTCAGCAGGAGGCAACATTTCCGTAAGATGGTTACAGACTACATGTCTTGCCCTCTCAGTGTACTCTCAGATGGCTCTTCCCCCTTCAAGTTTTGTGTCTCTAAGCTGGATACATGGCCAGAGCTTAGCCAGTATGCATTGGAGGTGCTGGCTTGATCTGCTGCCAGTGTATTATCGGAGCGCGTCTTTACTGCTGCAGGTGGTGTACTAACAGACCGTTGCATGCGACTATCCTACGATAATGTAGAACGGCTTACTTTTCTGAAAATGAACTAGGCATGGATCTCGCCTGAATTTGCCTGTCCGGTTTCAGATTAACTAACTGGTTGGCAACGTTTTCCATGTCTCCTGTTATGTTCATCTTTCTACCACCTGAGCTATACTCCCTGGGCTACAACACTGCCAGTTGCTGCTCAGAAGTGTCGTGTCCACAGACCAATACACAAGCTATAGTGATAGTGGGGTTCAGTAACGCCTGCTGTTCCCCTGCTGTGTGTCCGGCAAAAATTACTGCTACCTAGCTACACATGTTTAAAAAAACATGACATGTTAAAGTGGCTAGTGCTACACATAGATATCAGGCTACACCCTTATTTCTAAGCTGTAAACAAGTGAAACGTCAAATTTAAAACCATTCAATGATTAGTGTTGGTAACAAATCTGTAACTAAATAATTGTGACATATTATGGCAGATATCCACATGTCTAACACAAATGCTAACACAAAAGCATACTTATGCTATAGGGTACTGATGGTGAACCTTCTCACTCCATAACTTTGACCAATCCAACTCACATCATGCCTCAAATGCTGCAATGTTGGAAGTGCATAATGTGGGTTGAACTTTGACAACAGCTGCAGTGCGAAGGTTATCCTTCTGTGTTCTTGGCTTTTAAATAAAAGCATACAAGTAAATATAATAATACATTGTTGATTAAGGGACATGATGTACACCTGTAATATTGTGCAAACAATGTATGTAGGACTATTCCTCTTCAACATTACTTATATTTGTGTCATTTGAAAAAATACATATTTTAGTTAAAAATTAAAAACCCATGTTCAGTAGCTGTGAAAGGCCCGTTTGTGTACTTCTATATTGTTTGCAACCAATGTATTGTATACGGATGGAAGCGCGTCACACTAATAGATTAGATTTATTTTAAATGGAATGTAGCAGAACCAATTGGAGATAAATGAAAAGGATGAGCCACTGAGACACGCTCAGCAGAGTACAAGCAGCAGTGCTTGAACAAGTAACTGGAGCGTGATCTGCACTCAAAAAAGTAAAAAACACAGACTGAAGTGAACACTGAAACACAACTGTCCACAATCTGTGAAAAGCTCCTTTCTGTACTTCTATAGTGTTTGCAACCAATGTATTGTATACGGATGGAAGCGCGTCACACTAATAGATTAGATTTATTTTAAATGGAATGTAGCAGAACCAATTGGAGATAAATGAAAAGGATGAGCCACTGAGACACGCTCAGCAGAGTACAAGCAGCAGTGCTTGAACAAGTAACTGGAGCGTGATCTGCACTCAAAAAAGTAAAAAACACAGACTGAAGTGAACACTGAAACACAACTGTCCACAATCTGTGAAAAGCTCCTTTCTGTACTTCTATAGTGTTTGCAACCAATGTATTGTATACGGATGGAAGCGCGTCACACTAATAGATTAGATTTATTTTAAATGGAATGTAGCAGAACCAATTGGAGATAAATGAAAAGGATGAGCCACTGAGACACGCTCAGCAGAGTACAAGCAGCAGTGCTTGAACAAGTAACTGGAGCGTGATCTGCACTCAAAAAAGTAAAAAACACAGACTGAAGTGAACACTGAAACACAACTGTCCACAATCTGTGAAAAGCTCCTTTCTGTACTTCTATAGTGTTTGCAACCAATGTATTGTATACGGATGGAAGCGCGTCACACTAATAGATTAGATTTATTTTAAATGGAATGTAGCAGAACCAATTGGAGATAAATGAAAAGGATGAGCCACTGAGACACGCTCAGCAGAGTACAAGCAGCAGTGCTTGAACAAGTAACTGGAGCGTGATCTGCACTCAAAAAAGTAAAAAACACAGACTGAAGTGAACACTGAAACACAACTGTCCACAATCTGTGAAAAGCTCCTTTCTGTACTTCTATAGTGTTTGCAACCAATGTATTGTATACGGATGGAAGCACGTCACACTAATAGATTTGATTTTTTTCTAATATAATGGAGCTGCACCAATTCCACTAAATAAAATAAAAAAAAAAAAAAAAAAGTGACACGTGCAGATGCCTACAAACAGCGGTGGATGCAGAGCAAACTGCAGCGTCACCTGCACTGTCACACACACACCTTGCACAGAGCTGTTAAAACAACACTGGCAAAATGAAGCTTTACACAGCGGTTGGTAAACTAGCCTGCCTCAAGCACAGTAGTACACAAAATCGCAATATCTAACTGTCCCTCAGAGTCAGCACAGCAGCGTTCTGTCCCTAACTGAGTTCACAGCACAGTGACGCTAAAATGGCGGCGGCGCCTTTTATAGTGCATTCTGACATCATTTCAGCAGCCAATCACAGCCATGCCATTAGTTAAGATGACCGCAGCATTACAGGATGTGCCCACACTTCGTAGGATTCCTCATTGGCTGACTAAAATCACATTGCCTCTCAAAGAATTATGGGAACTTCCGATTCCGGTATACGATATGGAAAAAGTATCGGAATTAAGTATCGGAATTCCGATAACGCGAATATCGGCCGATACCCGATACTTGCGGTATCGGAATGCTCAACACTAGTCAGTACATTACATCAGTATCCGTAAACCCAAACCAGGAGTGGGTGATGAATTCAGAAGTGGTGACGGGTATCTATCATACTTTTCCTCTGATTGTTCCACTCCAGGTTTTGACTTATATATACTGATGTAGAATACTGACCAAATACTGAACACATGAACGTGGCCTAAATCTAATTAATATATGGCCTTGAAATAACATCAATTTTTCCAGGTATAGTAGGTGCGGAAATTATTCAGTCCCCTTTAAATTTTTCACTCTTTGTTTCATTGCAGCCATTTGGTAAATTCAAAAAGTGAATTTTTTTTTCTCATTAATGTACACTCTGCACCCCATATTCACTGAAAAGACCAGAAATGTAGAAATTTTTGCAAATTTATTACAAAACAAAAACTGAAATATCACATGGTCGTAAGTATTCAGACCCTTTGCTCAGTATTGAGTAGAATAGCCCTTTTAAGCTAGTGCAGCCATGAGTCTTCTTGGGAATGATGCAACAAGTTTTTCACATCTGGATTTGGAGATCATCTGCCATTCTTCCTTGCAGATCCTCTCCAGGTCCGTCAGGTTGGATGGTGAACGTTAGTGGACAACCATTTTCAGGTGTCTCCACAGATGCTCAATTGGGTTTAGGTCAGGGCTCTGGCTGGGCCAGTCAAGAATGGTCACAGAGTTATTCTGAAGCCACTTCTTTGTTATTTAGCTGTGTGCTTAGGGTCATTGTCTTGTTGGAAGGTGAACCTTCAGCAAAGTCTGAGGTCCACAGCACTCTGGAAGAGATTTTCATCAAGGATATCTCTGTACTTGGCCGCATTCATGTTTCCTTCACTGTTGGGGATTGTATTGGGCAGGTGATGAGCAGTGCCTGGTTTTCTCCACACATACCGCTTAGAATTATCACCAAAAAGTTATATCTTCGTCTCATCAGACCAGAGAATATTATTTCTCATAGTCTGGGAGTCCTTAATGTGTTTTTTAGCAAGCTCTATGCAGGCTTTCATATGTCTTGCACTGAGGAGAGGCTTCCATTGGGCCACTCTGCCATAAAGGCCCGACTGGTGGAGGGCTGCAGTGATAGTTGACTTTGTGGAACTATCTCCCATCTCCCTACTGCATCTGTGGAGCTCATCCACAGTGATCTTTGGGTTCTTCTTTACCTCTCTCATCAAAGCTCTTCTCCCATGATTGCTCAGTTTGCCTGGATGGCCAGGTCTAGGAAGACTTGTGGTGGTCCCAAACTTCTTCCATTTAAACATTATGAAGGCCACTGTGCTCTTAGGAACCTTGAGTACTGCAGAAATTCTTTTGTAACCTTGGCCAGATCTGTGCCTTGCCACAATTCTGTCTCTGAGCTCCTTGGCCAGTTCCTTTGACCTCATGATTCTCATTTGGTCTGACATTCACTGTGAGCTGTGAGGTCTTATATAGACAGGTGTGTGTCTTTACAAATCAAGTCCTATCAGTTTAATTAAACACAGCTGGGCTCCAATAAAGGAGTAGAACAATCTCTAGGAGGATCACAAGGAAATGGACAGCATGTGACGTTAATATGAGTGTCTGAGCAAAGGGTCTGAATACTTACGACCATGTGATATTTCAGTTTTTCTTTTCAAAATAAATTTGCAAAAATTTCTACATTTCTGTTTTTTTTTCAGTCAAGATGGGGTGCAGAGTGTACACTAATGAGAAAAAAATGAACTTTTTTTAATTTACCAAATGGCTGAAATGAAATAAAGAGTGAAAAATTTAAATGGGTCTGAATACTTTCCATACCCACTGTACATTTGCCCACAGTTTTTGAAGGAACCAACCAGGGAGGTTTTTCCAAATATCTTGGAGAACTATCCACAGATCCTCTGTGGATGTCGCTTGTATAAATCCTTTTGTCTCTTCATGTAATCCCAGACAGACGGATCTTCAGACGGATCTTCAGATGAGGGCTCTGTGGGGGCCGTATCATCACTTTCAGGACTCCTTGTTCTTCCTGAATCATCCTTGTCACTGTCCAGCAGCATCTTTCCATCTATCCAAGAGCAACTGCAGCATGGAGGGCAATTAGTATCCCTCCTGTCCTAAGCAAGAATCAAGTAGTGGACTTAAAGGTAGATTTCAGGGGTTCAAGTCTGTTTCAGGGTAGACCACAGATGAAGTTGTGAAGTTGTCATAGCTGAGAGTACACAAGCATTTCCTTTGACTTATGAGTAAGTCAAAATATAGATGTTGACATAAAAAGCTGCTGAAACAGAAAAGGTAAAACATTTTCAGACAAATATCAAATGTTAATTGGGTAAGAGTTATGCTGGATTTGGATGGCACCTGTGCGGCAATTAAATGACATGCAAGCAACTAAGATCCCAGTTCTTTGCACACCGAGCAATCATTAACGCGATCATTCAGTGCACCTATAATATCAATTAATTGGCTTCATATTTGTTTACAATGCGCTGCCTATAAGTTTACTTAACAATCATCGCACCCAATGAATAAGAGTTTCGCTTGTTGGCCGTTTTTTTTTTGCCAGCCTGTCTACATGGGTTTATTAGGGAGCAAGTGTTCCTGTGAACACTCATTCCATCATCATTGGAATATCTAAATCGCCCTGTAGTGGGTTTAGGAAATGTTGGATGTAATCAGATGTAGTAAAAGCTTAAATGTAATCTAAAGGACAAAACAGATAATACTCTTATCACTTTGCACTGGCTTGTGTGTTACACACCTGTCCTGGGTATCCCGGGCTTTGCTTCCTTCACCTGAGTCTGGTGCCATGTATTGAGCTCCACGTTAGGTTTTGGTCGTTGCCTAGAGCAGCTCAGTGATGTCATATCCCTAATCCTAATAAAAATCCATTAGGGCACACACCTGTGTCTTAGGATTGAGACTCTAGTGTTCTATGTTTGGTTTGTTCCATTATCTCTACTTGCTGTGTTTTCAACTTGCATCCATCGCTGCTGGGTTCCACACCATCTGTCTGACCGCTCCTGAGATTCAAGATAATCCAAGTCCTTGATTTTCCCTGTCCTCTGGGAATCTGTACCATGTGCACCTCTGGACCAAAGGTTTAGAGGATCAACCTCACAATGTGAGCCTTACAATGGTAGTAAGTGGCTACAACTTTTATTTCGTCTTGCAACCCCTTTACCAGCTCAGAGGCATTACACAAACTATTTGCTCATTTAGTTTTAATAGCAACCACATTATTTGCTTAGAAATGATCAGGAAACCAGACAAATAGCGTGCCGATCATTTTTGTAAAAATTGCTTCATCTGTGTGTCTTTGTGAACCTAATTTCCTTGATTTGTATCAGTAGCTTTTTACCAGTGACCTTCTTATCAATGGCTTCCTTCAACCAACCATTTGTTTTGTTGAGACTTGTCCAGAGACAAGAGATGTCTGGGAAAAGGAGGTGCAATAGGTGACCCACTGGATCCTTTAGGTCATTATCTCTAAACAACTGCACTGCATCAAGTTCTTGCTTCACAGTTCATTAACTGAGCAGCGAATCAATAGCAATAAAAAGAGCTGCGCAAATCTTTAACAACAAATCAATTTCCCATCTGAAATCGGCCATTTGGAAATTGATTTGGAAGCTGCATCCTTTAAGGATCCACTTATATTTGACTTCTGTTTATAACGAAAGCCGCAGCGTCACGAAATGTCAGTCACACAACAGACACCACCGGCGGCCACTGAACTCCATTTCCTATAGTGTCAAGAAATTAATTGGCGCTGAGTATTAGATCTTTTTAAATGAAAAACAACGAAAAAAATATATTTGCTTTTCACTAAACAGGTAATTATGCAAAATATGTAGAGCTGCTTCCACGTATGACAGCATTATTAGATGTTTTTAAGTGGTTCTTTTTAGCCCTTTTTGTGGTATTTATATTCACCTCTAATATGCTCATCCTGCTTTTGTACTGCACAGTTTGAGTAATTAAGGTCCATTTAACCACCAAAATTGACTTTAGAGCGACTACTGTGCGACAGATTGAGTAGTCAGCACCAGGTATTGCATTTTTTTAAGTATATATGTACATAGACTGTAATGATTTATAAAGATGGCGCGTGAAAATACTCTGGAAAAACTTTCAAACCAAAGAAAATATCTGAAATCTCCTTTTCATGGAAAGGTTCAATGTAAACCCACAGGGGAAAATGTAACTTTACTACTTACTGAAGTTATTGAACAATATATTCTTTTTTCGGATGTGAAGTGAAAATTTGCAAAGATTTTATTTCTGATGTAAATACAATACATCGACCTGAAATCTTCCCTCTAGGCACCCATGAGACATTATAATAAAGTTTGCAGCATTGAAAGTGATTTTTTGATGACTGTACACGTGGCATTGCTATTGGCTAAGCAAATGTAGCAGGCATACATGGGGCCCAAAGGCTGATCATCTACCAGTTTTACAAAAGGCACATGTTAGACTGCAATAGAGCCTTGGATGCTTTTGGTGGGACCAGGGCTGCCATTAGGAATTTCAGGGGCCACCATACTGGCAACATTTTCGGGGCCCTCTTGAGACTCCACCCAGGCTCAACCCCAGTCCCGCCTCCACCCCTCAAACCGTCCACAGTCCCACCATCCTCTCTTGGCAAAACGCCACTTCTGCACCACATCCTCACCAATCACACATTAGTTCCCATCACCAGATCACATACATTGCCAGCAGCTTTTGTTTTGGCCAAAAGATTTTTTTACTCCCAACAAGGTAGACTCTTTTGGCCCGGCTACACTCTACTGTAACTTATTAAACATTTGTTAAAATATCCAATACAATTTTAGATATATTGTTATTTATTTGTCAATTTTTAAAATGTCCAATAATATCAAATACAAGGGATAAATACCACCACACCATGACCAAACCACATATTACCACCTCAGTGACCGAATGATAGCACAAACATGGAACAAATATGGCCACACCATGACCAGATCTCATATTACCACCACATAGTGACCAAATACTACAATACTGATAAAAAAACCTCACAATATTAATATTACCATAATTGCGCATTATACACACTGTACTTAGTATACAGTGTCCGTGTACAGGTAATAAAGTGATCACTGGTGACATTGTACACAGGAGCTCTGTGTATAATATACAGTGTATAGTGTGCATGTACATGTAATACACTTGTAACAAGGTGGCATGGGGTGGTAGTCATGGCTGAGTACATCAGTCTGTGAGCACCCCGGCCCCTTGTACATGTAAAGACAAGTAAAATCCCAGTCCTGCAGTACAGTCAGTTACCTTCACCACATGTTCACTTCAGTCGCTGGGGATGAGTACTCAGGAAACACCACAAGCAACAGTTCTGTTCCAACGGTAGAAACTTTACTGAACATGTTGTAAATATAGCAATGCTTCCTGTGCTTTCCCTGCAGCTTCAATAGGCTACACAACACCAACAGCTCCCATAGAGGTTTGGAAATTCACATTGCTTCTGGAGATGTTCTCGCGGATCCAGTGCCCATCCACACTGCCCGACAGTCTGCGGCAGTTTCTATCCCCTCGACCTGGGCAACCTGTGTTCCTGGCTTTGGAGAGAGTCTTGCCGTGGGCAAGCCTGCCCGGGCGTCTGCCTAAGTGGCAGGAAGTCCTTTCCTATCCACTTCAGACTTCGCACCGTCCCCCTTCTGGCTCTTCCCAACAGTTTAACTCATTCTGTCCCTAAACTAAATATATTCAAGTACATGCACATTTAGGATACAACATATTACAATGACATTACTACATGACATAACACTATAAAACATTGATGAACCATCAGGGTGCCGCATGTGACACATGTGCTCGGTGTATAGGAGAGAGGAGGCACGTGAGGGTCCCCACCATCTCCTTACACACTGACTCACGAGTGACATCTCTAGGTGAAGTCCTTCATCTTCACTTTTCATGCTCATCCAGCGCACACCGCCATCACTTCTTCCACCCGGACCCGTCTCTGCAGGAAATAACAGTTATCTAGAGCACTGCTTGCAGAGCACTTTATTTAATTTTTGACCAACATCTACAATACACCAGATGAAGAAAAAAAGGTGACAAAGTGTCACTCTGCACAGTAACAAGACCCCCCCTTGAAAACAGCATCCTCAAAAAATAAAATACATCACTACAGTAATAATAATATCCCTTAATTAGCCCCTACAGTAATAATATCCTGGCTCCTTTGTGTCTCATTCCTGGCACCAGCCATATGTTCTCCCATCCTGGCCCCATATGATCTCCCCATCCTGCCTCATCTGTCTCCATTCTGCCCAGTCTGTCTCCATCCTGCACCATCTGTCTCCATTCTGCCCCATCTGTCTCCATCCTGCCCCATCTGTCCAATAATCCTGTTTCATCTGTCCCATGATTCTGCCTCATCTGTCCCATGATCCTGACCCATCTGTCCCTTGATCCTGCCCCATGCTTCTCCACCGTATCCATCCTGCCCCATGCTCCTGCATTATGTGTCTCCATCCTGCCCCATGATCCTGCACCATGTGTCTCCATCCTGCCCCATGATCCTGCCCCATCTGTCCCTATCCTGCACCATCTGTCTTCATCCTGCTCCATGATTCTACACCATGTGTCTCCATCCTGCTCCATCTGTCTCCATTCTGCCCCATGATCCTACAACATGTGTCTCCATCCAGTCCCATCTGTCTCCATCCTGCCCTATGATCCTACACCATGTTTCTCCATCCTGTTCCATGATCCTGCACCATCTATCTTCTTCCTGCCTCATCTGTCTTCATCCTGCCCCATGTTCTTGCCCATCTGTCTCCATCCTGCCCCATGATTCAGCACCATGTGTCTCCATCCTGCCCCATGTTCCTGCCCATCTATCTCCATCCTGCCCCATCTGTCTCCAGCCCTCCCCATCTGTCTCCATCCTGCTCCATTATCCTGCACCATCTGTCTCCATCCTGCCCCATCTGTCTCCATCCTGCCCCATGATTCTACACCATGTGTCTCCATCCTGCTCCATCTGTCTCCATCCTGCCCCATGATCCTACAACATGTGTCTCCATCCAGTCCCATCTGTCTCCATCCTGCCCTATGATCCTACACCATGTTTCTCCATCCTGTTCCATGATCCTGTACAATCTATCTTCTTCCTGCCCCATCTGTCTTCATCCTGCCCCATGTTGTTGCCCCATCTGTCTCCATCCTGCCCCATGATCCTGCACCATGTGTCTCCAACCTGCCCCATCTGTCTCCATCCTGCCCCATGATCCTGCACAATGTGTCTCCATCCTGCCCATCTGTCTCCATCCTGCCCCATGATTCTACACCATATGTCTCCATCCTGCCCCATCTGTCTCCATCCCCCCCTTGTTCCTGCCCCATCTATCTCCATCCTGCCCCATGATCCTGCACAATGTGTCTCCATCCTGCCCATCTGTCTCCATCCTGCCCCATGATCCTGCACCATGTGTCTCCATCCTGCTTCATTTGTCTCCATCCTGCCCCATGTTCCTGCCTCATCTGTCTCCATCCTGCTCCATGAATCCTGCACCATCTGCCACCATCCTGCCCCATGTTCCTGCCCCATCTATCTCCATCCAGTCCCATCTGTCTCCAGCCCTCCCCATCTGTCTCCATCCTGCCCCATGTTCCTGCCTCATCTGTCTCCATCCTGCTCCATGAATCCTGCACCATCTGCCTCCATCCTGCCCCATGTTCCTGCCCCATCTATCTCCATCCAGTCCCATCTGTCTCCAGCCCTCCCCATCTGTCTCCATCCTGCTCCATGATCCTGCACCATGTGTC
This sequence comes from Oophaga sylvatica, assembly GCA_033576555.1. Lineage (NCBI taxonomy): Eukaryota > Metazoa > Chordata > Amphibia > Anura > Dendrobatidae > Oophaga > Oophaga sylvatica. Next base: position 33,541,211 of record JARQOD010000001.1, read on the forward strand.
TCCATCCTGCCCCATCTGTCTCCATCCTGCCCCATTATCCTGCACATGTGTCTCCATCCTGCTTCATTTGTCTCCATCCTGCCCCATTATCCTGCACCACGTGTCTCCATCCTGCTCCATCTGTCTCCATCCTGCCCCATGATCCTGCACCATGTCACATGGTGCAGGATCATGGGGCAGGATGGAGACAAATGGGGCAGGATGGAAACACGTGGTCCACATGTCTCCATCCTGACGTCGAAACAAATTGCGGCTTGCCGCTTTCAATAAAAATAAAAAAAACACTTTCTCCTTACCTGGTGGTCCATCGGTGAGGTCCCCTCCATCCATTTCAAGCATGGACTTGCCAGTGAATGACAATGACGTAATACGCCAGCAAAATGCGTGCTGACGTCAGCTGCCAGCCTCGGATTGGCTGGCAGCTTTTAACTATTGCCTGCAGGCCCGCACGACAATAGATTTTAATTGAACCTGTGTCTTGGATATAGGTTCAGTTACTGCACCAGCATAATCCTGCTGCTGGGCCCCTGTGAGCAGAGGAGAGGGGGCCCAATGCCCCCTCTGCTCACCAGGTCCCATATGCCAGTAAGTGCAGTAATGCCCTGATGGTGGCCCTGGGTGGAACTTAAAGTGAACCTAACAGCTGATACATGTTGCCCGATCCACAAGCAGCATGTATCAGACACCGGCTGTATGATCTCAGCCATGTATGTTTGACTCTAAAAAAATCATATTTTGAAATCCGCCGAGCGAGCCGCACAGAGTAGTAGTAAAAAAGGCGGATCCCTGACAGCTACTCCCCACCCAATACCCTTAATTGACCTATCTTTCCATGCATGTGTGTGTAGGGAATGACCTATGAATCACTGGCAGCGTGCGAGGAGTAGGGTTGCCAACTGTCCAGAAATTCCACAACAGACCAGAAACATAGGACACTTCTTTGACCTATCCATAAAAAAATTTTAAGCCGTGATTTTTTCTCAAACTGAAGAAAACGTATACAGATAATTTTGACTGTAATTATAATAATGTTACAGTTTACAATGAAGGCAGGTGATGTCTTCATATCAGAATTATGGACTGCAGATATGTATCACTGATAATCATAATGATTTGTTATGAATTTCCAATGTGTTTGTAAAAAATATTTTGTGTATGAGATTTTTTAATAAGCTGTCCAGAAAAAATAAAAAGTCAAGTTGGCAATCCTGATGGAGAAACGCCTGGACTTTTTAACTAGTCTCCTGTGCGGTTTAGTTCACAGCGGCTTTTAAACTATATGTCATGATAACACAGGAGAGATCATGCAGATCCTACAGCTGCCACCAATATGTCAAGGGACGCAACTCCCCTGCCTCCAATCGTTAGGACACTTATGTAATTGACTGACGAGTGATGGACGAAGCCCCTGCTGCTTCCACTACAAACCAGTTATTCGGGAACTCACAGTGTGAGTATGGTATGCACACCTCTGATTCCTACACATGGAATATATATATATATATATATATATATATATATATATATACAGTGGCATGTAAAAGGTTGTGCACCCCTGGCCAAAATTATTAAAAGTTGAAGTTGAAATGAACTCTGAAAGGGTTAAAGTTGAAGATGACATATTTCCATTGAATTTAAGGCCAAAAAATATATATTGTCATTTTTTCCATTTTAAAAATTACAAAAAGGAAAATGGGCCAAAGCAAAAGTATGAGCATCCTTGGAGATTTCTGTACTCGTATAACTTTGACCAAGGTTTCAGACCTTAATTAGCCTGCTATGGTTCTGGTTTGATCACTATCATCGTTAGGAAAGGCCAGATGATGAAAATTTCCCAGCTTTATAAAAAAACAGCCTCCTCTAACCTTGTACCAAAAATCAGCAGCCATGGGTTCTTCTATGCAGTTGCCTAGCGCTCTGAAAATGAAAATGGTGGGGGTCCACAAAGCAGGAAAAGGCTATAACAAGATAGCAATACGTTTTCAAGTTGCCCTTTCCTCAGTTTGAAATGTAATGAAGAATTGGCAGTTAACAGGGACAGTGAAGGTAAAGATAAGGTTTTGAAGACCAAGTAAAATTTCATTGAGAGCGGCTCATAGGATTGCTAGAGAAGCAAATCAGAACCCCATCTTGACTGCAAAAGACCTTCAGTAAGATTTTAGCAGTCTCTGGAGTTATGGGACATTGTTCTACTTCTCAGGGACAAGTACACAAATATGGCCTTCATGGAAGAGTCATAAGAAGAAAACCTCTCCTGCATCCTCACCATAAAATTCAGCATCAGAAGTATGCAAAAGAGCATCCAAACAAGCCTGGAGCATTTTGGAAACAAGTCTTGTGGACCACTGAGGTTAAAATAGAACTCTTTGGCCACAATGATCGAAGGTATGGGTTGTGAAAAAAGGGCACAGAATTTCTGAAAATAACATCCTGTGAACCATTAAACATGGGGGTGGATCAATAATTCTTTGGGTTGTGTTTCAGCAAATGGCATGGGGAATATTTCACGGGTAGAGGGAAGAATCGATTCAATAAAATTTCAACAAATTCTTGATGCAAACATAAAACCATCTGTAAAAAAGCTGGAGTTGAAAAGAGGATGGCTTCTACAAATGGATAATGATCTTAAACACAATTCAAAATACACAATAGGCGACCTCAAAAGTCACAAGCTGAAGGTTTTACAAAGGTCTTCACAGTCCCATGATCTAAATATCATTGAAAATCTGTGGATAGATCTCAAAAAAGTAGTACAGAACTGGAAGAATTTTCCCTGGAAGAATGGATGAAAATCCCTCAAACAAGATTTGAAAGACTGTTGGCTGGCTACAAAAGCGTTAGCAAGCTGTGATACTTGCAAAAAGGGGTGCTACTAGGTACTTACCATGCAGGGTGCCCAATCTTTTGCATTGGCCCATTTTCTGTTTTGAAATGTTTAAAATGTAACAAATGACAATTTTTTTGTTTACCTAAAATGCAAAAGTATGGTGTCATCTCTAAGGCTGGGTTCACAATTGCATACAGGGGCTCTGTGGATGGCTGCATACTTCCTCCCTGAAGCTCCGCCCATGTCTGCACTTCCATTTAGGTCCACCTACTTCTGCATGCGTCCTGCGTACCTAACGTTCTTAATGCAAATTGCCTCTTCAGAGAGGAAGAGGACTAGAACTCTAGTGCCACTTATTGGAAGTAGCAATTCTAAGAGTCAATGTCGATCCTTTAACGAGCCTTGTCACATGACTTAGGATAAAAGCCAAACCAGAATCTCAATTTGAAGACACTGTGTTTTGGGGTACTGCCCCTCGTCAGTGCAAAGTGTGAGATCTGGTTTGGCTGTATGAAAGACTTCTGACTGGGATCCAAGAAGTATCGTTTCTCCTTGTAGAGATTGACATGCTAAGCATGCTGAGATGAGGAGACTTAAAGCCGAAATAATCCTCTGGGAAATAAGCAAATTGCCTCTTCAGAGAGGAAGAGGACTAGAACTCTAGTGCCACCTATTGGAAGAAGCAATCCTAAAAGTCAATGTCGACCCTTTAATGAGCCTCGTCACATGACTTAGGATAAAAGCCAAACCAGAATCTCAATTTTCAGACACTGTGTTTCGGGGTACTGCCCCTCATCAATGCAAAGTGTGAAACCTGGTTTGGCTGTATGAGAGGCGTCTCACCTCCCTCCTAGAAGTATTGTTTCTCCTTGTGGAGATTGACATGCTAAGCATGCCGAGATGACTTTTATCCTAAGTGATGTGACAAGGCTCGTTAAAGGGTCGACATTGACTTTTAGGATTGCTACTTCCAATAGGTGGAAAGCTTTCAGCTTTCAGCTTTACCTGTATTGGTTATCAAGAATAAAGGGGACCTCACGCCATTTTTTAAATTTATTTATTAAAAAAATACATGTACAGGAAGCTACACACGCAGTGTACTAATTATATATCTCTCTGACATATTTATTATTATGGACAGTTGCCGGCTGGTGAATACTCTCATCAGCCTCACCTGTTCTCCCTGCTATCAGCGATACCAGGCGTATTCTGATAAGAATAGTACTTTCATCAACCAACGCCTGACCGTTGGTAACCTTTTCAATGCTGGTCAGAGTTTCTGGCTCATACTCTGTCATCTGTGTGACAGCATGGGAACCACAGCCCTCTGACCGGCGGTAATGTGAAAGGTTACCGACGATCAGAGCTAGAGTTTACCGTACTGTCACACAGATGACAAAGTGGGAAATGCTGGATGTTCTGGCCCCCCATTTATTTGAATTGGGTCAGGTTTCGAGTTCAAGTTCAAGTAATATCCTGGTACCTGAACAGAACTTTCTTTTTAAAGTTCGGCTGAATCTGACGGGCCTGAACATGCAAGGGTCCGCCCATCACTATTTTTGAAGACCAGAGATTATACTGTATGTTAGCAGGTATTGGGAGATAAGGACTTAGGCGACAGGTTTTGGACAGTATTATATGTAGATATGAGCTACAAGTAACTTGCCCAGTCCCATAGTACTGGGGATTTACAACCACTGACATTAAAATCTTTGGCCACGAGTTACCCCATGAGCTGGTAGTGGTCATGTTAAACTATATATAACTAGGGATCACAAAGTAACCCACTAAATGCTTTTTTTGAGTGTAACCAAGTTACTGAAGAGGCAAATGACTTCTCTCTCCACACAAATCAATAAACATTGGGCACCAATGTCTCTGATGCTGGTTCTCCAGTTGTCCTTTTTTAAATTTTAATGTTATGGCTGATTGATGTACAGTATATGTGTATGGAATCCACACTAACAGATCTGTATGTGAAGGCTTCTGTGGCTTCACTGCATACAAATGTAGTTCTGCCTTAAATTTCCATAGTGTATTTTTGTATGAAGAATAGAAATATTTGATGGCAATTCTGTACGGCATTTCTGTATTCAGAGCTGAATTTATCACTCTGCTTTTTCTTTTATGTAATATGCTCACTAACTTCACAAGCCATCTATAGTCAGGCCTGATATTGTATTATTTCTATGAGTGGTAGTCATGGTGGTAGACGAGACAATGGAAATATAATAATCTGAATCCGTGTATTCCTTAGATTGAGCTGTAGCACAGTTTTGATTATGTAGCATGTGGACACAACATGGTGTCTTCAAAGATGCACCTACCATGGAGGCCAACTATGCTATGTGTGTGCTGTGTATAGGAGATTTCACAGCAGCTAGTTTCTACTCACTAGCTCAGAGATAACTGAAAGTTAGGTATTTGAAGAGGTGAAAACTGATGAATAATACGAGTCACACAGAATAATGGCCAGTAATAGTATTATTCTTCCTGTATATCAAAAATGAAAAACAAGAGTTATATAATTATTAGCTTACCCAAGTCTGACTCCTGGATACAAAATATCAAGGAAAGGATGCACGGAAAAGAATTCTAGCTGTTTCCTGGGTGGAGCAGTACTTAAAATAGCAAGACTAGAATCCAGCAATCCCAAAAGTTAAAAAAAAACATCTTTATTCCAAAATCATTAAAAACATGGTGCAAAAGACAAGTAAGAAAAAAGATAAAATCACATGGATGACACTTTTTGAACCGCATGGGTTTATAATCACAGCCTCATTAGCTCAGAGAGAACTGAAAGTTAGAGAGTGGAAGAGAAGAAAACTTCTGAAAAATATAGCAATGCAAGTTGTACATTCTAATGGCTAAAAATAATATTATTCCTTCTGTGCACATACTGTACAGCACAGCTTATTCCGAAAACTCACCTAAAATGACAGGTAGACTTTTCAAGCATGATGGGTGTCTGTCATTGGAATTCTCCCTTACATTTCACTTTGCTGTTATATTATACTGAGTGGAAGAGAAGTATTGCGTTATAAGGCTCATTTATTCTTACACTTTAGTTTTTGATTTATTGAAACTTGAAGCCTGTGGTGCAGTTTTATCAACCCATTCTCAACATGAATTCTTTCTTTACTTCCATTTCTGGTTGATAACTGACTTCGGCACTTTATCATGCAGGATACGGGATTTCACTTATTAGGAAAATGTATTTTGTTACTTCTAAGTATACAGCTACTTATGTTAGGTATCAGACACAAGTGCTGTAATTTAGTCCAGCTTGAGCTCTTAGTGTAACAGTGGGCACTGTGATGTGCTGCCCGCACATTGTAGATGCCCAGTGGGTGTACAATGGAGCATTGCTATATCAAAGGCTTGACCTCTACTTCTTGGTATTCTAAATTGGGACTGTGCAGTGAATTGGTTGATCAGCCTTGATCAGCCTAGTAATTTTCATTGCAGAGTCTAAAAGAAAAGTTCATCGGGTAATGCTGGTGGTCAATCAGACTGCATTGTGTGTGGGCACAGAGAACGTTTTCTAGATGAAGAGCAGTAAAATAGTCATGGTAACAGTCGAGTGTTAGATTGTTACTTATTACTCCCAACCTTAGAAATATAGCAGATAGTTTGCATTAAAGCATACATATCCTTTCACACCAGAACTGTAAAAAAAGTATGGTTTGCTGCCCTTGTTCTCAAGTAGTTAAAACTGCATCAACATTCTGCCTGGACTATAGGTGCAGAAAATTACTTTTCTTTACTCTCCACTATGCTTTGTGCCTTCCATTGTCCAGTTACACGCCTATCCTGAACTGTATGCTTGTATGGAGTTTGATATAGTTTAGAGCAGGAGCAGAAGCAAAGATCCACCCCAACCTTTTGTAATCCGTCTCTGCTGCTACAGACAGATTATGTTTGACAACAAGTCTTACTGTTTCTCTTATTCATTCTTGTCTGGACTATTGTAACTCTCTACTAATCGGTCTCCCTCTTACCAAACCCTCCCCTCTCCAATCTGTCTTGAATGCTGCAGCCAGGATCATGTTCCTCACCAATCGTTATACCGATGCCTCTACCTTGTGCCAGTCATTACACTGGTTACCCATCCACTCCAGAATCCAGTACAAACTTATTACCATCACCCACAATGCACTCCATGGCCAGCACCACCCTACATCTCCTCCCTCGTCTCAGCCTACCACCCTACCCATGCCCTCCGTTCTGCTAATGACCTGAGGTTAGCATCCCACTCCCGTCTCCAAGACTTTTCACGTGCTGCACCAATTCTTTGCAATGCACTACCCAGGTTAATACGATTAATCCACAATCCCCACAGTTTTAAGCATGCCCTAAAAAAGCATTTGTTCAGACTGGCATACCGCCTCAACGCATTAACCTAACTATCCCTGTGTTGCCCATTCAAAAATTTTTTACCATAACCAGGTTCCTCGCATCATGTTCTCACCCGTTTTATGCATTTAATAGCCCTCTGTGTCTGTACTGTTTCATACTTTGGCTGTTAACTGGTTCATGCAGAATTACATGAACACCCGATTCTTACACTATGGCTGGTCCGAACAATGAAAGCAATTGTTACCATCCACCTTTTGTGTCTCCCCTTTTTCCTCAAAGATTGTAAGCTTGCGAGCAGGGACCTCATTCCTCTTTGTATCTGTTTTGATCTGTCTTTATTGTTATTCTGTAATGTCTATTGGCTGTACAAGTCCCCTCTATAATGTAAAGTGCTGTGGAATAAGTTGGCGCTATAGAAATAAATTTATTATTATTATTAGAAGCATTCTAGACATAAGGTAGACACCTAGTGGCCAGCACTTTGGAGATATTTTTCACGAGTAAGGCTGGTCATACACATTATATGGCTGTAGGCTGAACGATGCTTCAGCTGATCGTTCAGCCGACAACAATCTCAGCTGACTTTACCATATACAGGAGCTCTTATTCAGCCAAGCCCTCTTGTGTTCTCTATGAGAAAGCCAATGACTGCCTCTCAGCCAACAGCTTATCTCAGGGAGAACAAAGAAACTGCATTACGAAATTGGGCATGTCTAATCAACATCTCTTAAGTCCATTAGTAAACCAGTGCACCCATGCACATTAGGGCCCCGTCACACATAGCGACACACCAGCGATCCCGACAACGATATGCACTTGTCAGGATCGCTGGTGTGTCGCTACATGATCGCTGGTGAGCTGTCAAACAGGCAGCTCAGGCAGCAATCAGGACAGCGACACTGCGGGTAACGTCGCTTAGTTACCCGCAGTGTACGTTGGATACCAGCCCGCTGGTGCAGGGAGCTGGTAACCAAGGTACACATCGGGTTTCCAGGCGCTGCGCGGCACATGGAAACCTGATGTGTACCTTGGTTACCAGCCCCCCTGCAGCAGCGCGCTGGTATCCAACGTACACATCGGGGTCCAGGCGCCGCCCGGCGCCTGGAAACCCGATGTGTACCTTGGTTACCAGCTGATCGCTGGTCTCCTGCCTGCCACGCGCAGCGATGCGTGCCTGTCAGCGGGAGACCAGCGATCAAAAAAATGTCCAGGACATTCAGCGACGATCAGCGATACCCAGAGGGGCTGATCGTCGCTGAATGTCACACACAGCAATATCGCTGGGGAGATCGCTGTTGCGTCACAAAACTAGTGACACAGCAGCGATCTCGCTAGCGAGATCGCTGTGTGTGATGGGGGCTTTAGACTGTCAGCTAAACGCAGCTGACAGTCTAATATTTACATGTGTTAAGCACCTGTATCATCTTCAGGGTCGGGTCTCTTCCTTCACCTATGACCGTCAGCCATCGCTGTGCTCCACATTGAGTTGTACAAGTGGCCTGGAAATCCATTGTGACATAATCTCCCAAGGCCATTTAATGCCTAATTATACATACCTCTGTGTCTGAGAATTGAGACTGCAAAGCGTTAAGTAAGCTTTACCTTCCTGTTTCTTATGTTGTTGAAAGCAGGTTGCAAGATGCAACAGTAAAGATACTCCTGGCAGTGAGAAAAACAGTTAAACTGGGGATGTTTAACCCCTTCACCCCCAAGGGTGGTTTGCACGTTAATGACCGGGACAATTTTTACAATTCTGACCACTGTCTCTTTATGAGGTTATAACTCCGGAACGCTTCAATGGATCTTCGCGATTCTGAGATTGTTTTCTTGTGACATATTGTACTTCATGTTAGTGGTAAAATTTCTTCTATATAACTTGCGTTTATTTTGAAAAAAAACGCAAATATGGCGAAAATTTTGAAAATTTAGCAATTTTCAAACTTTGAATTTTTATTCCCTTAAAACAGAGAAATATGTCACACAAAATAGTTAAGAAATAACATTTCCCACATGTCTACTTTACATCAGCACAATTTTGGAATCAAAATTTTTTTTTGTTAGGAAGTTATAAGGGTTAAAAGTTGACCAGCGATTTCTCATTTTTACAACAAAATTTACAAAGCCATTTTTTTTAGGGACCACCTCTCATTTGAAGTCACTTTGAGGGGTCTACATGACAGAAAATACCCAAAAGTGACACCATTCTAAAAACTGCACCCCTCAAGGTACTCAAAACCACATTCAAGAAGTTTATTAACCCTTCAGGTGCTTCACAGGAACTAAAGCAACGTGGAAGGAAAAAATGAATATTTAACTTTTTAGCCACAAAAATGATCTTTTACAAACTTTTTTTTTATTTTCACAAGGGTAAAAGGAGAAAATGGACAGATAAGGTTGTTATGCAATTTCTCCTGAGTACGCCAATACCCCATATGTGGGGGAAAACCACTGTTTGGGCACACGGCAGAGCTCGTAAGGGAAGGAGCGCCGTTTGACTTTTTCAAACTAAAATTGGCTGGAGTTGAGATTGGACGCCATGTCGCGCTTGGAGAACCTCTGATGCGCCTAAACAGTGGAAACCCCCCACAAGTGACACCATTTTGGAAACTAGACCCCCTAAGGTACTTATCTAGATCTGTTGTGAGCACTTTGAGCCCCCAAGTGTTTCACAAAAGTTTATAATGCCTGGGTGTGAAAAAAAAAAAAAAAAATTTCCACAAAAATGATTTTTTAGTCCTAAATTTTTGAATTTTCCCAAGGAAATTGGACCCCAAAAGTTGTTGTCCAATTTGTCCTGAGTACGCTGATACCCCATATGTGGGGGTGGAAAACTGTTTGGGCGCACGGCAGGGCTTGGAAAGGAAGTAGTAACGTTTTGGAATGCAGACGTTGATGGGGGTCATGTTCCGTTTGCAGTGCCCCAGATGAGCCTAAACAGTGGAAATCCCCCACAAGTGACCCCATTTTGGAAACTAGACCCCCTAAGGAACTTATCTAGATCTTTGGTGAGCACTTTGAACCCCCAAGTGCTTCACACAAGTTTATAATGCCCGGGCATGAAAATAAAAAATCCTATTTTTTTTCCCACAAAAATTATCTTTTAGTCACTAATTTTTTATTTTACCAAGGGTATCAGGAGAAATTGGACCACATAAGTTGTTGTCCAATTTGTCCTGAGTACGCTGATGCCCCATATGTGGGGGGGAACCACTGTTTGGGCGCACGGCAGAGCTCGGAAGGGAAGGAGCACCATTTGACTTTTTCCAACCAAAATTGGCTGGAATTGAGATTGGATGCCATGTTGCATTTGGAGAGCCCCTGATGTGCCTAAACAGTGGAAACCCCCCACAAATGACCCCATTTGGGAAACTAGACCCCCTAAGGAACTTATCTAGATCTTTGGTGAGCAATTTGAACCCTCAAGTGCTTCACACAAGTTTATAACGTAGAGCCGTAAAATTTAAAAATCATATTTTTTCCACAAAAATGATCTTTTCACACCCGAATTTTTATTTTTCCAAGGGTAACAAGACTCCAAAAGTTATTGTGCAATTTGTCCTGAGTACACTGATACCCCATATGTGGGGGTATACCACTGTTTGGGTGCATGGCAGAGTTTGGAAGGGAAGGAGCGCCGTCTGACTTTTTCAACGCAGAATTGGCTGGACGCCATGTCGTGTTTGGAGAGCTCCTGATCTGCCTAAACAGTGGAAACCCCCCACAAATGACACCATTTTGGAAACTAGACCCCTCAAGGAACTTATCTAGATGTGTGGTGAGAACTTTGAACCCCCAGGTGTTTCACTAAAGTTTATAACGTACAGCCTTAAAATAAAAAATCCTTTTTTTTTTTTACAAAAATGATTTTCTCGCCCCCAATATTTTATTTTCACAAGGGTAACAGAAGAAATTGGAACCCAAAAGTTGTTGTCCAATTTGTCCTGAGTACGCTGATACCCAATATGTAGGAGAAAACTACTGTATGGGTGCACGTCAGGGCTCGGAAGGGAAGTAGTGACGTTTGGATTGCAGACTTTGATGGAATGGTCTGGGGGCGTCATGTCGCATTTGGAGAGCCCCTGATACGCCTAAACAGTGGAAACCCCCCACAAGTGACCCCATTTTGGAAAATAGACCCCACAAGGAACTTATCTAGATGTGTGGTGAGCACTTTGAACCCCGAAGTGCTTCACAGAAGTTTATAACGCACAGCCGTAAAAATAAAAAATCCTTTTTTTTTTTACAAAAATGATTTTTCGCCCCCAATATTTTATTTTCACAAGGGTAACAGGAGAAATTGGACCCCAAAAGTTGTTGTCCAATTTGTCCTGAGTACGCTGATACCCAATATGTGGGAGAAAACTACTGTATGGGCGCATGTCAGGGCTCGGAAAGGGAAGTAGTGACGTTTTGGATTGCAGACTTTGATGGAATGGTCTGGGGGCGTCATGTCGCATTTGGAGAGCCCCTGATGCGACTAAACAGTGGAAACCCCCCACAAGTGACCCCATTTTGGAAAATAGACCCCACTAGGAACTTACCTAGATGTGTGGTGAGCACTTTGAACCCCGAAGTGCTTCACAGAAGTTTATAACGCACAGCCGTAAAAATAAAAAATCCTTTTTTTTTTTACAAAAATGATTTTTTCGCCCCAATATTTTATTTTCACAAGGGTAACAGGAGAAATTGGACCCCAAAAGTTGTTGTCCAATTTGTCCTGAGTACACTGATACCCAATATGTGGGAGAAAACTACTGTATGGGCGCATGTCAGGGCTCGGAAAGGGAAGTAGTGACGTTTTGGATTGCAGACTTTGATGGAATGGTCTGGGGGCGTCATGTCGCATTTGGAGAGCCCCTGATGCGCCTAAACAGTGGAAATCCCCAACAAGTGACCCCATTTTGGAAAATAGACCCCACAAGGAACTTATTTAGATGTGTGGTGAGCGCTATGAAGCCCCAAGTGCTTCACAGAAGTTTATAATGTACAGCCGTAAAAACAAAAAAATCTTATTTTTTTTACAAAAATAATATTTTCGCCCCCAGTTTTTTATTTTCCCAAGGGTAACAGAAGAAATAGGACAAATTTCACAATAACTCTTGGGGTCCAGAGTATGCTGATACCCCATATGTGGGGATAAACTACTGTTTGGACGCATGGCAGAGCTCAGAAGTGAAGGAACACCGTTTGACTTTTTCAAAGCAGAATTGGCTGGAATGGAGATCAGACGCCATGTCACATTTGGAGAGCCCCTGATGTGCCTAAACAGCGGAAACCCCCCAATTCTAACTCCAACCCTAACCCCAACACACCCCTAACCCTAGTCCCAACCCTAATCCCAACCCTAACCCTAATCCAAACTCTAACCCTAATCCTAACTTTAGCGCCAACCCTAACCCTAACTTTAGCCGAAACCCTAACCCTAACCCTAATGGGAAAATGGAAATAAATACATTTTTTTTATTTTATTTTTTTTCCCTAACTAAGGGGGTGATAAAGGGGGGTTTGATTTACTATTTATAGCGGTTTTTATGATTGGCAGCTGTCACGCTAAAAGACGCTTTTTATTGCAAAAAGTAGTTTTTTGCATCGCCACATTTTGAGAGCTATAATTTTTGCATATTTTGGCCCACAGAGTCATGTGAGGTCTTAATTTTTGCGGGACGAGGTGACGCTTTTATTGGTACCATTTTTGAGCACGTGACATTTTTTGATCGCTTTTTATTTCGATTTTTGGGAGGTTAGAATGAACAAAAATCAGCAATTCATGAATTTCTTTTGGGTGAGGCGTTTTTATTGTTCCGCGTGTGGTAAAATTGATAAAGCAGTTTTATTCTTCGGGTCAGTACGATTATGGCGATACCTCATTTATATCATTTTTTTATGTTTTCGCGCTTTTATAGAATAAAAACAATTTTATATAAAAAATAATTATTTTTGCATCGCTTTATTCTGCGAGCTATAACTTTTTTATTTTTTCGCTCATGATGCTGTGTGACGGCTCGTTTTTTGCGGGACAAGATGACGTTTTCAGCGGTACCATGTTTATTTATATCCGTCTTTTTGATCGCGTGTTATTCCACTTTTTGTTCAGCGGTATGATGATAAAGCACTGATTTTTTGCTTCGTTTTTATTTTTTATTTTTTAAGGGGTTCACAAAAGGGGTTAACTAGTGGGACATTTTTATAGGGGGGTCGTTACGGACGCGGCGATACCAAATATGTGTACTTTTATTGTTTTATTTTTTTTATTTACAATAAGTAATTAATTTATTGGGGAATATTTTTTTTTTTTTTGGATTTTTTTTTACACATGTTTATTTTTACTTTTTTTACTTTTTTACTTTGTCCCAGGGTGGGACATCACTGTATTTCATCAGATCGCTGGTGTGACAGTGTGCACAGCACTCTGTCACACCAGCGATCGCTCAGGCAGTGCAGCAGGCTTCTCAGTGCCTGCTCTCGGCAGGCACTGAGGAAGCCGCCTCCCTCCAGGACCCCAGCGCCATCTTGGATCCGGGTCCTGGGAGGGAGGAAGCCCTCAGAGCAGCGCGATCACATCGCGCTGGTCTGAGGGTCTCAGGGGGGCGCGCAGGGAGCCCCCACACTGCGCGATCCTCCCCTGTGCCCCCAGTACACCGCGATCATGTTTGATCGCGGTGTGCAAGGGGTTAATGTGCCGGGAGCGGTCCGTGACCGCTCCTGACACACAGTCACGGGTGTCAGCTGTGATAATCAGCTGACACCCGGCGGCGATTAGCTGCGCTCCCTCGGGGAGCGCAGCTAATCGCCTATGACGTACTATCCCGTCCATGGTCAGAATGGCACGGGTTTTATGGACGGGATAGTACGTCTAATGTCAGAGAGGGGTTAAAGGGAAATAGCACAAACAGCAAAATAGCAGCAGTTCACTCAGCATACTTATCATGTCCAGGGATTCCTCAGCCGCAAATGTCCCACTGAGGGTTGTAGTTCTTGGTGACAGCAGGCGAAATGTCCTCAGATGGGGATCCTCAGCTCCCGGTCCAGCTTCTGGCGGCAACGGGCGGTCTCTGGTCTCACCCATTGGGCCCCTAGTCCATAAACTCTTGCAGCCAAATTCACAGGTGCTGCAACAACTCCAGTGTCAAGTGCAGTCTCTGGTATACAGGTCAGTAAAGTGGACCGCAGCGCTGGGTCCTGCACACAGCCGTTGCTTCTACGCACGAGCGCGGCCCTAAACTTAACTGAGCCCACGGGCCTGTCTCTGCTCAGAGTTCTGATACAGTGCCCGCGAGATGTCAGCTGTAGCCCGTTGTGACTCTGCTCCCCGGATTCCGGAGCATGCTGCGCGTGCACCCCGTCTGTCTCAGTCTCTCCTGGCGGGAAACTCACTGCTGCTGCGCGCACTTTTTTCTTTTTAACACGCCCCTCCGGCCCAGGTCATTGGGTCCATCCGGTCCCCTATTCCTTCCCCCTGGTAACATGGGACGCAGCCTCAACAGTTCTGGACCCTGCTCTGTACAGGTACTCGCAGCCCAGTCTTCCTCCTTTCACTACCCCTCTCCTTTAACTCGCCATTATATGGGCGAGAGTTCTTGCAACAGACGTTGACACTCCTCTATCTCTTGAATGATCCGCTGCCAAATTGTTCCTGTTCATAATGATTGCGAGGTATTACAGCTGTCATTCACTCAGTATGGCATAAGTCATGTTGAGTGGTCGAGTCGGGTTGGGTGGTCGAGGACGAGGGCACGTCCAAGTTTCATGGAGGAGCCATCTCTGGAGTTTCAGGTCCTCGCACTTCTCCTGAACTGATGGGCAGCGGGCTGTCCATGTCAGGGAATGAGGCAGGTGGTTCTTCTTCATCATTATCGAGAACCGTGGGAATGGGCATTTCGAGGACACTTGGCGCTCTCTCTTCTCTTTCGGGATCTCGTGACACGCAAGGACGAAGCATACTTCAGTAAACTATTCAGGTAGGTGCCTCTTCTTCTCCTTCAGGTTGAACATTTCCCATTATTGCTCTAACTTGCCTCGAGGTCGCTTGTCCAATACTTGGTCTCGGGCCTTGAGAGCTGTCCCTCGAAGGGCATCGTCTCATGTCGCTCAAGTTCCCGAAACTTAGTCTGCACTAGCCGATGCAGAGTCTGCAACCGGTGTCGATGTTCACGGACCCAAGTAGACTTCCCCATCCATGGGTAGTCTTCTTCTGGATCCAACTCCAGCTCGGTAATCTTTTGTCCTTTTCGTCCGAACAGCAGGATATACAGTCCCTGACAGAAGTTATGTCGCTTATCCATGTTATGTAAATCAAAGCTTATAACCTGACGTTAAATTCATCCATTGGTTTAATAAATTACTCTTTTGAAAGCTGAAACCCTCCCAAATTTGGTTTAGGTTAAGAAAATAAATTGGCATCAATGCTGAAATATTGATCATTTAATCAACACAGAATGGTCAGATTTTGGCAAGACAAAAGTTTTGTCACCTGGTCATATAATGCACCCAATCCTAGTTTACAACCTCACCAGTGCTCAGTAAATGATCGGTTAATTAGTGGGTGTGTATAAAAAGAAACCCAGCACCCCAGACCTTCACTTGAACTGCAACTTGAGCTCTGACAACATGCAAAAAATCCACCCTGCGACCAAATCCTTGAGTATCAAGAGGCTGAAGACCAGATCCACTGCAGAGGTGGCTGGCACCTTTGGTGTGTCTCAGCGTCAAGTACAAAGAATTAAAAAAAGATTTGAAGAGACTGAGATGTGTTTGACATGCCCAGGTCCAGCAGACCCCGCAAGACAACTGCTCAGGAGGAACGTTTGTTGGTTAGAAAATCCAAAGCAAGCCCTTCTTCCACTGCAGCAGAGCTCCAACAGGCCTGGTCACCTCAAGTCCCTGTGTCAACTAGAACAGTTTGTAGGATTCTGTCTTGAAATGGCCTCCATGGTCGATTCAGTGCCCAGAAGCCAGCACTAAACAAAAGGCAAATAAAAAACCATGTGGCATTTGCAAAGTCCCACAGCCTGCTAAACAGATGGACGCTGGAAAAGTGGCAGAAGGTGGATTTCTCTGATGAATCTTCAGTAGAATTAAACCACAGCCGCCGCAAATACTGCAGGAGACCTACTGGAGCCCATATGGATCCAAAATACACCAAGAAAACAGTTAAAAAATTAAAATTCTTCCTGTTGTGAATGGGTTTGAGATGAGTTCTGAGCAGAGGCTCCCTCTGGTGGTTACAAGCGGTGCTAGTCTGTCCAGTGAAGATTGTGAGGACTGGGAATCAGGTGTTACTGATTGGTCTTATATAAGGGAGTCACCTTCCCATCAGGGTTGCCGGTGATCAATTGTTCTGGTCTGGATCCTTTATTCCTGTTTCCCTTGTAGCCTGCTGTGTCGTGTCTGCATCTCCTGCTAACAGATAAGACATTTTCTTCTTTTGTGTTTGTGCTATATTTTTGCATTTGTCCTGCACTTCTGTGGAGGCCTGCCGGGTCCCCTCCGGGGGCTTTTGCCCTCTCAGTTTAGTTCAGCCACTGATGTTTGTACTTTTGCTTTTTCCAGTTTTTTCAGTGGCTGCTGTTTTGATTTTGTTACACCAGAGAACTAATTTAGGTGGAAGAGGTCGTGTGATCTCAGGTGATTTTGAAATTAGTAGAGTTGGTGCTTTCAGGGTTTTCTGGGATTGCAGTAAGTACCCTTCCTGTCCTTTTCTATTTAGTTAGTTTGGGCCCCAGCGTTTGCTCATACTATTTTCTTTCTGTGTCAGTATTTCATCTTGTCTAACCACCATTACATGTTTGGGGGCTTTCTATTATCTTTGGGGTTCTGCTCCGGGGCAGATAGCTTTCCTATTTCTATCTTTAGGTGTAGTTAGTTTCTCAGGCTGTGACGAGGCGTCTAGGTCCAACGTAGGAACGCTCCACGGCTGCCTCTAGTTGTGGTGGTTAGTCAGGGTACTGCAATCTCATAGATTCCAACTGCTCTGGTGTATTGCCTTTTTTACCTGCACTCCTCAGCTACCGAAACATAACAGTATCACCGGCCTAAAAATTGAAAATTGTATGGTACTCACAGAAGGGAAAAAATATTGTGAAAGAAAAAAGGTTGTCAGAGTTGTCAGAGATATTTTTCTGTTTGTTGCATTTTTTTTTTTTTTTTCCCTCTGTATCTCTGGGTGCTGGGGAGGATCTTTTCTCTCAATGGAGTTTGCACAGTTGTCTGGCCGTGTGGATCAGCTTGCCACTGAGGTTCGGAGTATTGCTATCTATCTTGCTGGGTTGCCTGTTGTGGAACCTAGGATTCCCATGCCAGATTTGTTTTTAGGGATCGAGCTAAGTTTCAGAATTTCAAAAATAATTGTAAATTGTTTTTTGCCTTAAAACCTAAGTCCTCAGGGAACGCAGCGCAGCAGGTTCAAATTATCATCTCTCTCCTGCGCGGCGATCCTCAGGATTGGGCTTTTTCCCTGACACCTGGGGATCCTGTTTTGAGTGATGTTGATGCGTTTTTTCAGGCCTTGAGGTTATTGTACGATGAGCCTAATGTCACTGATCAAGCTGAAAAAGCCTTGCTGGCATTAAATCAGGGGCTTGATGACGCTGAGTTATACTGTCAGAGATTCCGTAGGTGGGCAGTCCTGACCAAATGGAATGACGACGCTTTGGCAGCCCTTTTCCGGAAGGGTCTGTCTGATAATGTAAAGGATGTTATGGTGGGATTCCCTGTTCCCTCTGGTCTCAATGATTCTATGTCATTAGCGATTCAAATTGACAGACGTTTGCGTGAGCGGAGAAGTATGCGTGGAATGGTGTTGCCTTGTGAACCAGCTTCTGAACCCCTGCAGTGTGATAGAGTGGTGTCTGGGGCACAGCGTCATGAGTTTCGAAAGCGCAATGGGTTATGTTTCTACTGTGGTGATGCCTCTCATGCTATTTCAGTCTGCCCTAAGCGGGGAAGACGTTTTGCACGCTCAGTTGTCTTGGGTAGTGTTCAGACTAAGTTTTTATTAACTGTCACTCTGATATGCTCTCTGTCCTCATTTTCTGCTCAGGCTTTCGTTGATTCTGGAGCAGCTATTAACCTGATGGATTATGATTTTGCTAAACGTTGTGGATTTCCCTTGATACCCCTACAGAAGTCTATTCCCCTACTGGGGATCGATTCTACCCCTTTGGCTGAGAATAAACCCCAGTTTTCTACTCAGGTGATAATGAGGGTTGAACCTGATCACCAGGAGTGCTACAAATTTTTGGTTCTGTATAATCTGCATGACATTATCGTGCTGGGTTTTCCTTGGTTACAGTCTCATAATCCTGTTTTGGATTGGAAATCTGTGTCTGTAACCAGTTGGGGCTGCCAATGTGTTAATACCAACACTCCTGTTTTTTCTGCCTCCCCCCAGGCTCAGGATGTTCCTGACTTTTTGATTGATTTTTCTGATGTGTTTAGCAAAAGTAAATCTGCATCCTTGCCTCCCCATAGGAGCTATGACTGCGCTATTGAATTAGTGCCGGGTAGTAAATTCCCTAAAGGTCGCCTTTTTAACTTGTCTGTACCTGAACATGACGCTATGCGGTCTTATATCAAGGAATCATTGGAGAAGGGTCATATCAGACCATCCTCTTCACCCTTAGGTGCCGGTTTTTTCTTTGTGGCCAAAAAGGATGGTTCATTAAGGCCGTGTATTGATTATCGTCTCTTGAACAATATTACTGTGAAATATCAATACCCGTTACCCTTGATTTCTGACCTGTTTTCCAGGGTGAAAAACGCTACTTGGTTTACCAAGCTTGACCTCAGGGGGGCGTATAACCTTATTCGCATTAAGCACGGGGATGAATGGAAGACGGCATTCAATACCCCTGAAGGGCATTTTGAGTACCTGGTGATGCCCTTTGGGCTCACTAATGCTCCTTCCGTCTTCCAGTCCTTCATGAATGATATTTTCAGGGATTTTGTGGACAAATTTCTGATTGTTTATTTGGATGATATCTTGATTTTTTCTAATGACTGGGACTCTCATGTGAAACATGTTCGAACTGTATTCCAGATTTTGAGAGAGAATGCTCTGTATGTGAAGGGATCAAAGTGTCTTTTTGGCGTACAGAGGATCTCATTTCAGGGACTCATTTTGTCCCCATCTGTTATTGAAATGGACCCGGTCAAGGTTCAGGCCATCTGTGATTGGGTCCAACCTACTTCATTAAAGGCTCTTCAGAGATTTTTGGGTTTTGCCAATTTTTATCGTAAATTTATTGGTAATTTCTCGGTTATTGTTAAACCATTAACTGATTTGACCAGAAAGGGTTCTGATGTGGTGAATTGGCCTCCTGAGGCAGTCTCTGCATTTCAGGAACTTAAGCAGAGATTCACTTCTGCTCCTGTTCTACGGCAGCCTGATGTTTCTCTGCCATTTCAGGTGGAGGTTGATGCCTCTGAAATTGGGGCAGGTGCCGTTTTGTCCCAAAAAGATCCAGAGACCTCTAAAAGTAACCCTTGTGCCTTTTTCTCTCGAAAATTTTCTCCTACTGAACGTAATTATGACGTGGGTAATCGGGAGTTATTGGCCATGAAGTGGGCTTTTGAAGAGTGGAGACATTGGCTGGAGGGAGCCAAACATCAGGTGGTGGTCCTTACGGACCATAAGAATCTGGTCTATCTGGAATCTGCCAAGCGATTCAATCCTAGTCAGGCCAGGTGGGCCTTGTTTTTCACACGTTTTAATTTTGTGGTTTCCTTTCTTCCTGGCACTAAGAATGTTAAGGCGGATGCCCTCTCGAGGAGTTTCCTTGCGGACTCTCCTGAGTTATCTGATTCTTCTGTTATTTTGAAAGAGGGTGTAGTTCTTTCCGCCATCTCGCCCAATTTGAGACTTGCTCTGGAGGGGTGTCAGGAGGATAGGCCCGAGCGCTGCCCTGTTGGAAAATTGTTTGTCCCGGACCAGTGGAAAAAGAGTGTGATGTGTTATGTTACGGTAGCTGAGGAGTGCAGGTAAAAAAGGAAACACACCAGAGCAGTTGGAATCCTTGAGATTGCAGCACCCTGACTAACCACCGCAACTAGAGGCAGCCGTGGAGCGCTCCTACGTTGGTCCTAGATGCCTCGTCACAGCCTGAGAAACTAACTACACCCAAAGATAGAAACAGGAAAGCCATCTGCCCCGGAGCAGAACCCCAAAGATAATAGAAAGCCCCCAAACATGTAATGGCGGTTAGACAAGAGGAAACACTGACACAGAAAGAAAACAGTATGAGCAAACGCTGGGCCCAAACTATCTAAACAGAAAAGGACAGGAAGGGCACTTACTGTAATCTCAGAAAACCCTGAAAAAACACCAACTCTACTAATTTCAAAATCACCTGAGATCACACGACCTCTACCACCTAAATTAGTTCTCTGGTGTAAAAAAAATCAAAACAGCAGCCACTGAAAAAAAACTGGAAAAAGCAAAAGTACAAAACACAGTGGCTGGACTAAACTGAGAGGGCAAAAGCCCCCGGAGGGGACCCAGAAGGCCCCCACAGAAGTGCAGGACAAAATGCAAAAATATAGCAAAAACACAAAATAAGAAATTGTCTTATCTGATAGCAGGAGATGCAGACACGACACAGCAGGCTACAAGGGAAACTGGAAAGAAGGATTCAGACCAGAACAATTGATCACCGGCAACCCTGATGGGAAAATGACTCCCTTATATAAGACCAATCAGTAACACCTGATTCCCAGTCCTCACAATCCTCACTAGTACCGCTTGTAACCACCAGAGGGAGCCTCTGCTCAGAACTCATCTCAAACCCATTCACAACAGTACCCCCCCCTTGAGGAGGTGTCACCGAACCCTCATTTGAGCAACCAGGTCGGTCAGGATGAGTTCTATGATACGCACGGATAAGTCTCCTAGCATGGATGTCCGAAGCAAACACCCAAGAATTGTCTTCCTGACCATAACCTCTCCATTTAACCAAATACTGGAGTCTTCATCTAGAAAAACGAGAATCTAATATTTTCTCAACCACATACTCCAGATTGCCCTCAACCAAAACAGGGTCAGGAGGCACAGCAGCAGGAACCACTGGCTCAACAAACCTCTTCAACAAGGACTTGTGGAACACGTTATGGATCTTAAATGTCCCTGGAAGAAGCAAACGAAAAGAAACAGGATTAATAATCTCCATGATCTTATAAGGTCCAATGAACCTAGGCTTAAATCTAGGAGATGCTACTCTCATAGGAATATTCTTTGAGGACAACCAGACCAAGTCCCCCACTTTAAACCGAGGGCCATCAGTCCTATGCCGGTTAGCAAACCGCTGGGCCTTCTCCTGAGAGAGGGACAACCTCTCCACTACCTGGTCCCAAATCTGCTGCATACGCTCAACAACAGAGTCAACACCTGGACAGACAGAAGCCTCCGTCTGTCCCGAAGAAAATCGAGGGTGAAACCCAGAATTACAGAAAAACGGAGACATCAAAGTGGCAGAGCTAGCCCTATTATTAAGAGCAAACTCAGCCAAAGGCAAAAAAGAGACCCAGTCATCCTGATCAGCAGACACAAAGCATCTTAGATAAGTCTCCAATGTCTGGTTTGTTCTCTCAGTTTGACCATTGGTCTGAGGATGAAATGCCGAGGAGAAAGACAATTGAACACCCAGTTTAGAACAAAAAGTCCTCCAAAATCTGGAAACAAACTGGACTCCTCTGTCAGACACAATGTTCTCAGGAATGCCGTGTAAACGAACCACGTGCTGAAGGAACAACGGCACCAATTCAGAGGAGGAAGGCAACTTAGGTAATGGCACAAGATGTATCATTTTGGAAAACCTATCACAAATTACCCAGATGGTGGTCATTCTCTGAGAAACAGGAAGATCGGAAATGAAATCCATAGAGATATGGGTCCATGGTCTCTTGGGCACAGGCAATGGCATCAAAAAACCACTAGAGCGAGAGCAAGGCTTGGAGCGAGAGCAAGTCCCGCAGGACTGCACAAATTCCCTGACATCGCGAGACAAGGTAGACCACCAAAAGGACCGACTAACCAAGTCTCTGGTACCAAAAATTCCGGGATGCCCAGCCAATGCGGAACAATGAATCTCAGACATCACACTCTTTTTCCATTGGTCCGGGACAAACAATTTTCCAACAGGGCAGCGCTCGGGCCTATCCTCCTGACACCCCTCCAGAGCAAGTCTCAAATTGGGCGAGATGGCGGAAAGAACTACACCCTCCTTCAAAATAACAGAGGGATCAGATAGCTCAGGAGAGTCCGCAAGGAAACTCCTCGAGAGGGCATCCGCCTTAACATTCTTAGTGCCAGGAAGAAAGGAAACCACAAAATTAAAACGTGTGAAAAACAAGGCCCACCTGGCCTGTCTAGGATTGAGTCGCTTGGCAGATTCCAGATAGACCAGATTCTTATGGTCCGTAAGGACCACCACCTGATGTTTGGCTCCCTCCAGCCAATGTCTCCACTCTTCAAAAGCCCACTTCATGGCCAATAACTCCCGATTACCCACGTCATAATTACGTTCAGTAGGAGAAAATTTTCGAGAGAAAAAGGCACAAGGGTTACTTTTAGAGGTCTCTGGATCTTTTTGGGACAAAACGGCACCTGCCCCAATTTCAGAGGCATCAACCTCCACCTGAAATGGCAGAGAAACATCAGGCTGCCGTAGAACAGGAGCAGAAGTGAATCTCTGCTTAAGTTCCTGAAACGCAGAGACTGCCTCAGGAGGCCAATTCACCACATCAGAACCCTTTCTGGTCAAATCAGTTAATGGTTTAACAATAACCGAGAAATTACCAATAAATTTACAATAAAAATTGGCAAAACCCAAAAATCTCTGAAGAGCCTTTAATGAAGTAGGTTGGACCCAATCACAGATGGCCTGAACCTTGACCGGGTCCATTTCAATAACAGATGGGGACAAAATGAATCCCAGAAATGAGATCTTCTGTACGCCAAAAAGACACTTTGATCCCTTCACATACAGAGCATTCTCTCTCAAAATCTGGAATACAGTTCGAACATGTTTCACATGAGAGTCCTTTGCTATCTAATTTGCACAAACAATTAAATCAGTCTATGTGTGCAAAATTTCACACCTGTAGGGGTTAATTAAAGGTGTAAATTCGTTGTAAAAAAAACGGACTTTTGCACACATAGACTGATTTAATTGTTTGTGCAAATTAGATAGCAAAGGACATGAAAAGACATGGTTAACCCTATGTACACCAAGTGTCATTTCATGTCGGGTTCTGCATTTTCACAAAAGCCGGCAATTGAATTAGCGGCTATTATACTATGTAGAAGTGTATGAACTACAAATATAAATATATATAATATGTGTCACAAATTCAATGACATGTATATATATATATGAGGTGTAAAATTGCTGAAAAAAAATGCGTGGGCTCCCGCCCTATTTTCGCAACCAGACAGACAAAGCCAGTGAGTGGGGGCAGATAATAATAGCCCAGAGAGGGACCATTATTTTTGCCCCCCCCCGGCTACTAACATCTGCCCCCAGACACCCCAGGAAAGACAAATCTATAATTAGATTCGCCCTTTCTGGCACTTTGCCCGTCTATTCCCATTGCCCTGTAGCGGTGGCGAATGGGTTAATATGGGGTTATAGCCACCTTGCTATTGAAAGGTGACCTTAAGCCAGGTTAATAATTGAGAGCTGTCAATTAGACAACTATCAATTATTAATCCTATTGCATGAAATAAAAATAAAACACACACACTTTAATTAAAAATCATTTTAATGAAATAAAGACACATGTTTTTGACCATCTTTTATTTTACTGCAAAAACCATTTCCTGTAATAAAAATAAAATAAAAAAGCAAAATTATTCTTACCTATCCCATGCACAGTCAGGTCCCACGGTGTAATCCTTCAGAAAGGGTTAATGTTTACTGCAGGGACCGCAGCTAATGCTGCAGCCTCACAGTAAACCCCAAATGAATGAGTTCCTCTCCTGCCTGACAGGAGAGTAAAGGCTGGGTGTCACATAACGATACACCAGCGATCCCGACAACGATATGCACTTGTCAGGATCGCTGGTGTATCGCTACATGATCGCTGCTGAGCTGCCAAACAGGCAGCTCAGGCAGCGATCTGGGACAGCGACACTGCGGGTAACATCGCTTAAGGGCCCGTCTCACATAGCGATATCGCTACCGAGATCGCTGCTGAGTCACTAGTTTTGTGACGCAGCAGCGAGCTCACCAGCGATATCGCTGTGTGTGACATTCAGCGACGATCAGCCCCCCTGCCGGGTATCGCTGATCGTCGCAGAAATGTCAGGACCTTTTTTTGATCGCTGGTCTCCCGCTGACAGGCACGCATCGCTGCGTGTGACAGGCGGGAGACCAGCGATCCGCTGGTAACCAAGGTACACAGCGGGTTTCCAGGCACCGCGCAGCGCTTGGAAACCCGCTGTGTACCTTGGATACCAGCTCCCTGCATCAGGGCGCTGGTATCCAAGGTACACAGCGGGTTTCTAGGCACAGCCCCGCGCCTGGAAACCCGCTGTGTACCTTGGTTACCAGCGGATCGCTGGTCTCCCGCCTGTCACACGCAGCGATGTGTGCCTGTCAGCGGGAAACCAGCGATCAAAAAAAGGTCCTGACATTTCAGCGACGATCAGCGATACCCGGCAGGGGGCTGATCGTCGCTGAATGTCACACACAGCGATATCGCTGGTGAGCTCGCTGCTGCGTCACAAAACTAGTGACTCAGCAGCGATCTCGGTAGCGATATCGCTATGTGAGACGGGCCCTTAAGTGGAAAGCTTAATTGATTGCTTTCCACTTTCACTTCAGGTCAGCCAGGGACACAATCAGTGACGTCAGAGGGAACTGATTAACAAAAATAGGGGTTCCCTTCGAAAAAAAAATGGCGTGGGGTCCCCCCTATTTTTGTTAACCAGCCAGATGAAGCAGACCGCTGAGGCCTGGATTTTTAGGCTGTTAAGGAGCCAAGATCCATGGACCTTGCCAGCCTGATAATACCAGGCCACAGCAGTCTGCATATCTTGGCTGATTAACAAAAATAGGGGATCCCCTCGAAAAAAATTGGCGTGGGGTCCCCCCTATTTTTGTTAACCAGCCAGATGAAGCAGACCGCTGAGGCCTGGATTTTCAGGCTGTTAAGGAGCCAAGATCCATGGACCTTGCCAGCCTGATAATACCAGCCACAGCAGTCTGCATATCTTGGCTGATTAACAAAAATAGGGATCCCCTCGAAAAAAATTGGCGTGGGGTCCCCCCTATTTTTGTTAACCAGCCAGATGAAGCAGACCGCTGAGGCCTGGATTTTTAGGCTGTTAAGGAGCCAAGATCCATGGACCTTGCCAGCCTGATAATACCAGGCCACAGCAGTCTGCATATCTTGGCTGATTAACAAAAATAGGGGATCCCCTCGAAAAAAATTGGCGTGGGGTCCCCCCTATTTTTGTTAACCAGCCAGATGAAGCAGACCGCTGAGGCCTGGATTTTCAGGCTGTTAAGGAGCCAATATCCATGGACCTTGCCAGCCTGATAATACCAGGCCACAGCAGTCTGCATATCTTGGCTGATTAACAAAAATAGGGGATCCCCTCGAAAAAAATTGGCGTGGGTCCCCCCTATTTTTGTTAACCAGCCAGATGAAGCAGACCGCTGAGGCCTGGTTTTTCAGGCTGGTAAGGATCCAATATCCATGGACCTTGCCAGCCTGATAATACCAGGCCACAGCAGTCTGCTTAGCTTGGCTGGTTAACAAAAATAGGGATCCCCTCGAAAAAAAACCGGCGTAGGGGTCCCCCTATTTTTGTTAACCAGCCAAGTAAAATGCAGACTGCTGCGGCCTGGTATTAAAAGACTGTCAAGGCCCATGGATTTTGGCCCTCAACAGCCTGATAATACCAGGCTACAGCAGCCCCACATTTGGCGCATCAAAAGATGTGCCAATTGTGGCACTTTACCCGGCTCTTCCCACTTGCCCTGTAGCGGTGGCAAGCGGGGTAATAAGGGGTTAATGTCACCGTTGATTGCACGGTGACAATAAGCCCGGTTAATAATGGAGAGGTGTCAATAAGACACCGATCCATTATTAATCCCAAAGTTATTAAATGTGTAAAAAAAAAACACAGCAAGAAAAAAGTATTTTAATGAAATAAAAGAGACAACACAGTTTTCATTAATTTTATTGTACTCTCATTCCTGCGACGCCATCGATCTCCTGTAAAAAAGAAAAAAAAAAAAAACCAACAGTATAAACCCCCTGTCCGACGCAGTCCAAAACGACAGTCCCACGACGATCCAACTCTGCTACATCGCAAAGACAGGCAGAGCCCGTCATCGCAACGCAGCACAGCTGATTAACCTGCTTCCCCGGCGGTGACGTCATCGGACTGACTGCTTAAAGGCCGGGATTACCCAGCATCACTGCAGTTATCGCGAGATACTGCATGTGACCGCCAGGGAGAAGATGATGGCGGCCATGAAGCAGTCCAGACGTGACCGCCGGAGATCTTCTGCCAGGTAAGTGCCGCTGACTCCTGACAGACCCCACCGACGGACACTGACAGTGACAGTGACAATCCCGATTCCCCGGGATCCGATATGACGAAAATATCGGAACTCGAATCGGGAAATTCGATACAGCCAAAATCGGCCGATCCCC
>JARQOD010000001.1:33568158-33614870 GCA_033576555.1 Oophaga sylvatica
AAAACCATCTTTACATCAAACTTGAAAAGTGTGAATTCCATAGGACCGAAATTCAATTTCTGGGGTATGTACTGTCTACACAAGGAATTAGTATGGATGGAAGTAAGACCCAAGCCATCAAGGATTGGCCAAGTCCTAGAAATGTGAAGGAGGTGCAGCGCTTCATCAGGTTTGCCAATTTCTATAGACGTTTCATTAGGAATTTCTCTGAGGTAGTGTCACCTATCACCCAACTTACCCGGAAAGAGTCTAGGTTCTCCTGGACTCCCCAAGCCCAGGAAGCATTTTCTCGTCTAAAAGATAAATTTACCACCGCACCTATCTTGGTACATCCCAACCCCGAACTTGCCTTCATAATAGAGGTGGATGCTTCAGATTGTGCCGTTGGAGCTATACTCTCTCAGAGAACAGGTGAGAAGAATGTCTTGCATCACTGTGCCTTCTTTTCCCAGCAGTTGTCTTCGGCTGAGAGGAACTACGATGTGGGCAATAGAGAGTTGTTGGCCATTATTGCCGCCTTCAAAGAATGGAGACACCTTCTTCAGGGAGCTGCACAGCAAATAGTCGTCCTGACAGACCATCGTAACCTTGAATTTATCAGGTCGGCTAAGTGCCTGACTCCTCGCCAGGCTCGCTGGAATCTTTTCTTAAACCAATTTAATTTTGTCATTTCTTATAGACCAGGATCGCGCAATGGAAAGGCTGATGCACTCTCTAGGATTCATTCAGCAGAGACCCGTCCACTTGCTCCTCCTAAGACTATTCTTCCTGACTCTAGATTCCTGGGAGTGATTCATAATCAAGACCTACTTAAGGACATCAAGGAAGCATACCATGCGGATTCCTTGTTGGCACAACCCCCAAGGGACGTAAGTCTTGTCTTTAAGAATGGTGTGTGGGATTCTGGGACAACGTCTGTATATTCCTGAAACAGTCAGATTGAGAGTATTGCAACTCATTCACGATTCCAAGATAGCTGGGCATAGAGGAATTCTAAAGACACAGGAATTTCTTTCTCGTTTCTTTTTGTGGCCCACTTGCAGGAAGGATGTTTTAAACTATGTCACTTCATGTGAAGTCTGTGCAAGATGCAAAACACCTCGCTCCTCACCAACTGGTCTGTTACAACCTCTTCCCACCCCGTCCCGCCCGTGGGGATCCATTTCTATGGACTTCATTGTGGAGTTACCAACCTCTCAAGGGAAAAACACCATTCTAGTGGTGGTTGATCGTTTAACAAAGGCAGCTCATTTTATTCCTTGTGTCGGCTTACCCACTGCAAAACAGACATCAGATTTGATTATTAAAGATGTGTTTCGCTTACATGGAGTACCGGATGAGGTTATTTCGGATCGAGGGGTGCAATTCACTTCAAGGTTTTGGCAAAATTTCTGTGCAGCATTGGACATTAAAGTAAACCTTTCTTCTGCTTTTCATCCCCAGACTAATGGACAGACCGAACGAACCAATCAAACTCTGGAGCAGTATCTCCGCTGCTTTATCTGCCACCTACAGGATGATTGGGTGGATCTACTTCCATTGGCTGAGTTCTCTTATAACAACTCTCAGAGCGCCTCCACTAAGCAGTCTCCTTTTTACTCAAATCTAGGTTGTCATCCTAACATTCTTCCACGATTTCCCATAGAAACGCCTTTACCAGCAGTGGCCGAAAGAATCACGTCTTTACAGAAGAATATGGATCTTCTAAAGGAGAATCTGGAATTGGCTCAGGAAAGGTACAAGAAAGCAGCAGATAAATTTCGTAAACCTGCACCAGCTTTCAAGGTAGGAGACCTGGTCTGGCTGTCAACCAGAAATCTTAAGTTAAGGATTCCATCATCTAAGTTGGGACATAAGTACATTGGACCCTATAAAATCAGTAAAATTATAAGTGCCGTTGCTTGTCGTCTTCAACTGCGTAGAACTATGAGAATCCACCCTGTCTTTCATGTATCCCTACTAAAGGCTGCAACACCCAATACGTTTCCTGGACGTTCTTCTCCTTGCCCTGACCCAGTGCTAGTCGATGGTCAGGAAGAATTTGTGGTGGAAAGAATTCTAGATTCCAGGTTATACAGAAATCAGTTACAATATTTGATTAAATGGCAGGGCTACCCAGTGGAGGACAACTCATGGGAACCAGTCAATAACGTTAATGCTCCTCGTTTGCTCCGCCAGTTTCATCAGAGGTACCCAGACAAGCCTGGTCTGAGGCCATCCGGAGGTTGTCCCTAAGGGGGGAGTAATGCAAGGTTCTTTGTACATGTTCCTGAAACTCAGTTTTCCGTCAGTCATTTTGCTTTCTGTCTTGCTGCAGCTATCTTGCCCTCAGTCAATATGGAGTTTTCAGCTTTCATGTTCCCGCCCTGATTCTCTCCCTCTTGCTTCTTAAGCAGCCACAGCTGAGCAATCAGTGCTTCAGAATCAAGCCTGCAGTGAACCTGTGACCTAACTCCTGGAAGCCTTGGACTATGTACTCCAGCTATTCCTACTGAGGAACTCTGAACACTTGTGGACTCTGGAACCCTGCTCTTTGAAAGATCCACGTTTGCATGGACTTACGGTAACAGAGAAGAAGATCTTGAACCTGTTGTGGAGAGTGATTGCTGAGCTTAAGTTACTCTGGCCTGCTGTGTCTCCTGCTTCTGTATCTGCAAACTGTGTGACTATTTTTGCCACTTGTATGAAGTAATACAAGACCTTCTATATATCAAACCTGTGTCTCATGTATTTTCATCGCACCCAAGCACAAGACGCTATATGAACTGTACTACATACATTACAGTAGAAGTGTATGAACTATAAATATATATATATATATATATCTATATGTGTCACAATGATATGTATATATATATATATATATGTATTCTATGTGTATATATCTAGTGTTTACAAGGAAAGAAAGGGTTTATTTTAATTCCGATATTTCTGTCCCATTGACTTGCATTGGTTTCCGGTATCGAAATCGGCGATATCCAATACTTTTTGGGTATCGGTCCGATCCAATCCGATCCGATATTTCTTGATATCGTAAAGTATCGCTCAACACTAGTAGCGTGTATAAGGAAGGATCACTAAAATCAGTACAGCAAAAAAGGTATATATAAATTTATTGAAACATATCAACAAAAGGCAAACAACCAAACAATTCAAAACAATTAAAAAACCATAAAGTTAAGAACCATAGGGGGCCTTGTAGGTGCCCCCCAAGGAAAACACCTACCGCCACTAAATGTACCGGAAGTATATTATAGTAAACCACACTGAACAGCTGAGGTCATTAGATGCTGGACAGGATGATCTTACCTATAAATCTTAAAAAGACTCAACAGGATGCAATATGCCCGAAGGGGCAAATACAATATGTGCACAAAACATATAATATCAGAGACAAATAAAGTCTAAACAGGATAAAAAACTGCAGGCTGACAAATGACAAGTGTCTAGAGAGCGACCATCTTGGGCGATAAAGTAGTAAATTATGATCACGGCAGCATCTGTACTATTTTACAAAATGTATTATAACACAGCTGAAAATGGACTGAAGGCACTTAGTATGAATGATGGTGGAGATCCATTCTCCTTTTTGATAGGGTGCTCACTGCCCCATGTACTGTATTATTTCTACCGATTTCACATTAGACCTGTCATCCGGAACTGGATGACTGATGACACAGTTTTTTGGGAGTAAGGACAATCCTATGTGGCTTAGAGGGAAAAAATAGCAGGTAGATCCAGTTGTATAAAATAAAATAACTTCCTTATTAGGGTTCCATTAAAAAAACTTTCAGACTGTTCAAGCTCTTATCTCTGACAAGTTTCTGGCGCAAATGTTGCCCTTAGTCATAGAGATGACTGTTGTGGCTTAGCAGACAGAGACGCCGACCAAAGAACACAGGATCAAGGGTTTGAATCCAGAAGCAAGACACCGCTATTTTGATGAGAGCGAGGTGCGAGCCATAGGGAACTCCAGGTGGGTTCTCCAGCGTGGCAGGAAAATAGAGCACTTATCAATGGGTTCCCTTAGGATGATCCATTAGGGACTCCCAACAAAAGAATTATTTGTCATCATTATTGTTTGTAGGGGGAAGTTCTTACACAGAGGATTTCCTGAAATGGGCAACCCCTTTAAATGTAGAGATCACGGAGCCTGTTGGTACAGCTATCACCACTGTCTACGAGCCTCTTCTTGCTTCCCATTCAAAGCTTCTGTTTTTTCCTGATTGAATTGGGGAGAGCAGCAGAATAATTTGATTTCCTTTCCTCTATTCTCCACTACTATCCAAATCTCTCCCACTTGTAAATAGGCTTATTTTAGTGATACATTTATATAGAGAAATAGGTGATATTCTGGTCTAAGAGGTCTATTGTAGCTTTTACATGACTTCCTTTAACTCTCAGATTAGTCCAGTAATTGTCCGGTAAACAGTACCACAACTATCCATGGGCTGTATTAGTATTGGTACTCCATCTCATGCGAGTGACACCAGATACAACCAAAGGACAAGAGTAAATCTTTTTCTAATCTCCAACGACTTTACCTCCTGCGGCAGATAACAAGGTGCTGCTCTCCATCATGAGGATCAATAGGATTAGATATGAAAATCATTTCAACTGATAGACGTTCCTATACCTGAGCTGGTCGTTGATAAGTCCAATGTTTGTTTTCTAGCTCTTTGTCAAAATGAAGCACTTTGAGACATCATCTACTTTTTTTTGCTATACAATGAAAAATAATAACTATGTAGAAATTTGCAGGGTTCAAAATCATTAAAAGTGTATTATTTATTAGATAACATGAATAATTAAAATCAAAAAAGAAGATATACAAAAGTAAGACGTGTAAAATACTAAAGGTAGGTAAGTGATGATAAAAAAAACTCCTTTGTGTAATTACTATACTGCAAATCAGTACAGGGTTATATTATATGCAATCACAGTATTGAGGACAGATACTTTAAAGGTTTCGCATCACGCTTCATCAGGAACTTTTCTCAGATGGAGAACTTACAGTTGTCTGTACCTGTTTTATTAATGGGGCTCACAAAGTATTAAAGGTTGGGGATCTATGGTTTCCATTATGAATCTTGATCAATCACCCGCTTTCATATGCACATTGTTGAACATGCTGTGCACCTGATGGGGATAATATAGTGGTAGCGGATAGTCACAAATTTGGCATTTGCAAAGAATGTTAATTTATACCAAGAATCAGGCATGATCAGCGGCATACCTATAATAGTGCCTGCATCGTGACAAAATTCCCACCACCACACAAGTCTTGTATGTCTATATACTGTAGACAGCACAGCACAGTGTCTGCTTTACAACAACTGCAATGCATAGGAGATAGCCAACAAAAAATGTCATAACATAGAGGATGGAAGTGATAAAGCATGAAACCTCTCCCAGAGACCAGGGAGGGACATGTAGATGCACATGGAGCTTTATCTATGTCCATAAAGTTACTAGACTGTCTATCCAGTCCTACATTGGTACAAAGGAGCTGTCATTAAATTCTCACTCTGTAAACTCTGTCCTAGCCTAAACAGCAAAGCTGTCACATTATCTACTGTGGACAAGAAATATCAGCAGATTTTGTTTTCCTACATCTGTCAGTGTAACAATTGTAATACTTACAGATTTTTTATTGATAAGTCAATCAAATTAGAAAGGAAATACCAACAAATTGTGAAAATATAACTTTATAATAAAAATCTCATTTAAATAAATTGTTTATTCTTCTGATGATACATTTTTTTAAATTGAAATTTACACCAGTAAAAAAAATGAACTTGATGGATCTAGATCTTCCATAGATTCCAACCTATGTAACTATGACATAAAGTATCAATGTATGATCCATTGGGGTTTGATACCCGGAGACCAATCCTTTATGAAGTTAGTTACAAAGTTGCTCAAAAAGAAACAATTTAAAAGAGTTTACCAATCCAAAACTCTGTGGACCTCATCATTTTTTACAATAGAAGTTTTATTAAGTAAAGTCACTTTTTTGGTCTTTTTTTTTAATCTCATATTCTTATGAGAACAGTGATTTCCAATTTCGTGTGTGTTGTTCTAACATGACCTACAGTTCCCCATTGTGGTCACGTTGCACCCACAGCTCCCCTCATTTTGCAGTTTCAGATTGACAAAATAACTATCTGTTCTTGCGCTTGTGCGGAGATCCCAATAGGCACAGACAGTTCCAGGAAAAGCAGATAGAGTTTGCAAATTTATTGTACATTTGTGACCTCCAAACTTCAATGCGGGGGCAGGAGGTGTTTGGGGGGGTAGGATGATACTCATAGCTACCAAATTTACACAAAAAATGAAGACATAGAGTTCAAGTAAGACCTCGCTCCCACTTACATATAAATACGGTGAGTGCAATGCGAGAAAAACATCGCATTGTCCTCTGGTCAATGTTATTCGATGAGGCAGTCTTCATCTGCGAGTTTTTCCTTAGCTGTAAACAGGCTGAGAAAAAAATCGCAGCATGCTGCGCATGGCTGCGTAGATCGGACAAGACTTGCCAATGGTAGTCAATGGGTGAGAGAAAAAAACGGACGGCACATGGACCATGCACATGCCATCTGATTTTTACGAGCACATCTCAAAGGAAACAAGAAATTTCTTCGGCCAAGAACAGTAAATTCATAGCCTGAACCATCAGAATAGAGATAGAGAGAAGATAGATAGATAGATAGATAGATAGATAGATAGATAGATAGATAGATAGATAGATAAGATAATAGATAGATAGATAAATAGATAGATAGATAGATAGATAGATATAGATAGATAGATAGATAGATAGATAGATAGATAGATAGATAGATAAATAGATAGATAGATAGAATTAGATATCTTGTAGATATATAATTTCACAACCCCCCTACATATAATAAACTTGCACCCTTTAGTGGCTTTCATGTGGCACTAAAGGGTGTTTAGGCTTGTTTAGCCTAATAAATAAATAATTAAAAAATATGATGTGAAGTCCACTCTATTTTTGATAACCAGCAAAGGTAAGGCAAACAGCTCTGAGCTGATATTATCAGGCTGAGAAAGTCCATGGTTATTGGGCCATTACCATCCTAAAAAAAACAGCCCCCTGTCACCCCAGAAGTGGCACATCACATTAGATGCACCAATTTTTGTGCTTTGCCCTGCTCTTCCTGATTGCCCTGGTGCGCTCGCAATCAGGATTATTACAATTCACAAGTGCCAGGTAGTTAGGTCACCCCTCATCAAAGTCGCCGACTCCCGCTGCGCTCCACGAGACCCGGAGGCTCTGAACAGCGGTGACGTTAGTAACTATATCACTCATCAGATTCGCCTAGTCACACTGCCTTCTGTGGACCTGGCAAACTGGGTTTCGTGGAGCGGAGCGTGAGCCTGCGATTTTGTTGAACGGTAATGTCACTACCACAGCAACTGTAAATAGAAGTAACGTTACTGCTATACAGAGTCGCCGGGCTGATTCGGGGGAATCTGTACTATGTGGGAACATTTTTTAGAATAAATTGGTGAAGGAAAGATAGTGTATTGTTTTTTTTCTCTCTTTATAAGTTTTTCAGGTGTTAATTTGGTGGACTACATCAGATTCAGTGGACTATGGTGAAACTTTTTTATTTTTTACAAACTGGTGAATCAGGGAAAGCATGGGGGAGTGTATTTCTAATAAAATTAATTTTCTGTGTGTGATTTTTTTTATTACTGGGTTAGTAATGGGGATGTCTGATAGACACCACTCAATTACTAACACCAGGGCTTGATGCCAGCTGCAATTTTTGTAGACTCACAGCTGACATCAACCCCAAATACCATTACCTTAAGGCTGTGTTTCCACTATCAGGAAACACAGCGTATATGACGGAGCGGAAACTCCGCTCCGTCTAAGCCCCGCCCCCTTTCTGACGCGCGTTATTTCCGGAGGTGTTCAGGACACCTCCGGAACACCTCCGGAAATAACGCAGGGCTACATAGCCCTGTGTTAAATTCCGTTGCGGCGACGCACCGTCGCCGCAAGACGCTAGGACATGCTGCGGTCTGAAAAGACGCGCCGCATGTCCGTAAACGCAGGTGTTCCGCCTGCGTATTGTTACGCATAGTGGAGACGGGATTTCTTGAAATCCCCTCCACTATGCTGTAACATCTGGACGCTGCGTGTTTGGCGCTGCGCCAGCGCACAGCGCCAAACACGCAGCGTTTCCTGATCGTGGAAACTCACCCTGATTGTTTCCACAGCAGGGCAATAGAAAGAGCAGGGCAAAGTGCCAGAATTGGCACATCTAATGTGATGCTCCACTTCTGGGATGGCTACGGGCTAGTATTTTTAGACTGGGAAGGGCCATTGACCATGGAACTTCCCAGCCTGATAATATCAGCTCACAGCTGTTTGCTTTACCTTTGCTGGTTATCAAAAATAAGGGGAACCCCAAGTCATTTTTATTTATTTATTTTGTTAAAGAAAGCTAAACACCTGGTAGTACAACATAAAAGGCACTAAAGGGTGCAAGTTTATTTTATGTAGGGGGCTTGTTTAATTATATATCTACAGGATATACAGTATATAAATAACAGATAGAATATAGTATATCTGTTTCTATCTATTTATAATCTATTATATTGCTAATCTCTTTCTATCATCTATGTATATCTTTATAATATTATTCTTTTAATAACTTTATTTCATAGAGTATACAGATCTAAGATGTTAAAACTCATGCATGTGATTATACGGATGTGACAAAAACAATGCACATAGATTTCTAACAATGTTAGTGAGGCCTAAAAGGAATTTTGAAAGATACAAAATGATAAGTACTTTTTATCAAACATGTTTA
Organism: Oophaga sylvatica; assembly: GCA_033576555.1. NCBI lineage: Eukaryota > Metazoa > Chordata > Amphibia > Anura > Dendrobatidae > Oophaga > Oophaga sylvatica. Next base: position 33,577,014 of record JARQOD010000001.1, read on the forward strand.
TTTGCAGCCTGATCAAAATAGCCTGTTTGCAATTGGAAAACTTCTATTAGGGAACATTAAGCACAATGTATTTGAAAAAAATGTATAAATATAACCATTCCACTTTCGCAATCCAGCACGCTTTTCACTTCATTACCATCTTGTTGACCAGCCCTTTGCAGTGGCCCACCATTTTTACCACCTTTGCATGGACCCAATTGACTGATAGTCGGACTAACAGCTGATTGGCTGCACGTGTGTGTATTGTGAGTGAATCACTGATGCAGCTTGTCAACAAACATTGTTGCAGCACGGAGGCAGTGTGGCAATCAGTGTGTAAGTACAGCTTATTTGAATTTAGGCTATGGTTCACGTCCGGAACCATAGCGCTTTTGACGGAGCGGAAATTCCGCTCGTCTAAGCCCCGCCTTTGACGCGCGTCTTCGGAGGGTAGGACACCTCGAACACTCGAAAGAGCAGGCTAATAGCCTGGTTAATTATGTTGCGGCGACGCACCGTGCGCAATACGCGAGGACTGCGTCTGAAAAGACGCGCGCATGTCCGTTTACGCAGGTTTGCCACTGCGTATTGTTACGCATGTGGAGACGGTTTCTTGAAATCCCTCCACTATGCTGTAACATCGGACGCTGCGTGTTTGCGCTGCGCCGCGCACAGCGCAACCGCAGCGTTCCTGACGTGGAACCCCTTATACTGGCCAAGCCAAGGAATATAAAATAATAAATTCCAGAAAACCCCTTTAATCACCTCCTTTTCCTTGATCCTGTGTTCTCTCATTTTATAATTAAAGCTGGTAAATTTAAAAGAGAAATATAAAGCCTCCTCTCTGCTCTATCTGCAGTGGGACATGCCTCTTACCTAAGGAGGTGTGGCCTCCGGTGACTACTGACCGGCGATGGAACAGGTCAGCAGAGAGTGATCTCTGAATTTCTCAGTCTTCTTTTTACTAGACTGTCTGACTCAGATTGATGCAGAAAATGTCATCGTAGACTACAAACAGTGAGGAGAACTAGATTTCGTGTTAAAATGAATCATTGATTTTTCGGCTTAGTGTTCCTTTAAGTATTCATGCAGTTTTTTTTTTATTATGAAGTGAGAAATAAAGTGTACTTGTCCGTTCTCATAACAGTTGTCATGACAGCGCGAGTAGAAGAATCTGATCATCTACATGCCTCTGACACATCACGTTAGCACTAAGTCTTAGGAAGACTTACCTTTTTCAGCTTTCTTCGTATCTTGCTTTTCAAGTAAAAGATATCGAGGACTTTCGGGAAAAAATGGCAAAAACACAAGTTGAAATGCCGCAGGAATCAGGATAAACCCAAACAAACAGGGCCACAGGGATTCCTGAAATATCAAAAAGGGACATTTAGACAGAAGAGAACATTTTTCATTTTTGTACTCTGAAAGAAAGTCTGAAATAGGAGCATCAGCAATGTCAGATTATAAGCACTACACATCATGGGTACGGCACTCCCCAATGCTTTTCCCATATGCCCTCTGTACTCCAATAATGTGTCAACTTGGGATGCAGAGTGATCGAATAGTGTTGTAACTGTGGCCCAAAAATTCAACATTGAACCCAAACCTAACAGATTTTACATGAAGCTTTTCTTGACTCATACTGTATTATACTACATGTAAAAAATGATGACTCAGTTATGGGAGAAATTGGGAAGATCTGGTTAGGACAAATGCCTACAGATAGGACAATACCGTAAGGAATGAAATGGGTGTGAGGACGACGGTGGCGCTCACCTGTAAGGGTTGTACATGGACACAATAGCTGTGGAAGCCTGATGTGCCGTAGCTGCATCTGCATAGCTGGAGGGGGATATCATCCAGTTAACAGTTTGGCAAAGCAGAGATTATCACTAGCGATGGGTGAACCCAGACAGTAAAGTTCGGCGTCCGTACCGAACACCTACTGTTCAGGCACGGATACGAACACAGACTCACTGTAACTTCATGAAGTCTGTGTTACTGTTCAGATTCAGCTCCCACGAACACTGGGTTTTCTCTGAACGTGACAGCGTGGCAAATACTGCTTCTGATCGGTGGTGAAATCATTACCGCTTGTCAGACAGCCGCAGTTACCACGCTGTCAAATGACAGTGTGAGATTGCAGCTGTGAAAAAATTTACCTCCAGTTACTCGCGTGGGCAGATAGGACTACAGCTCCCATCAGCCTGCGCCTGCTGCCGCTAATAACAGCGAGAGCAGGCAGCGGCTGATGGGAGTATTCGTCAGCCGACGCCTGTGCCCTAAGTATATCATTAAAAAATAAATAAACGACGTGGGTTCCCCTGTGTTTTCTATAATCAGCCAGGCAGAACTCACAGCTGGGGGGGCTGCAACCCTCAGCTGTCAGCTATAGCAAGGCTGGTTGTCAAAAATAGAGGGGGTCCCCATGCTGTTATTTAAATAAATAATTTAAAAAACTATGTGTGGTGCCCCACGGATTTCATCCTTTCTGTGACAGCAGCCCACGCATCATGATATTCTCCACTTTGCCAGTTATGGTAGAAATACATATTATAGTCTTATTTGTTGTAGGTGAAATCATGGTCAAAATCTGCTAAACATATTCTTCATTCTGCAAGTTTGTGTGTGTGATGAATTGCTAAAGTAACTGGTCACTAAATAGTTTGTCCAAAATTAGAAAAAAGGACGTACTTTTTTTTGCAGATACTGAACTACTTCTGTCTGTAGATGGTGTATGGTATTGCGGCTTAACTTTATTCAGCTTAATGGGGATAACTAGCAACAGGGATAGCACCAGCACTGAGTGAACACTAAAGAGGGTCGGGGACAATTTCTCCCAGGTTTTAATCTACAGTACATGCATAGATGATATGAACCTACATGTATGGAGAAACCTCAGATAAACCCGCTACATACAGCATACAACACAGCTCTGTTATACAGTTGGCATGAGAATCTAACTGCTGGGAAAGAAGCAAGTTCCGATCACAGCACTATAACTCCTTGGATGTTTCATTTAAGAGTTTGGAAATGGGGAAAGTGTCCCATCTGATGCCCACTGGCCCTCCCCACCTGCATGATTGTGTGGTGCTGATGGCATTATCATGTAAGCCACAAATTCTACTGAAGGCCAGGCTAAGGATGTTGAAGTCTGGGCTTCATGTAAGATAGTACATTTTAAAATATAATTCAATATTACAGAATCCAAACTAATAAAATAGCATATTTTTTACCATATCGTAAATTCTGAAATGAAAAAAATTACCTGAAGTGACAAAACAATTATTTGTTCTGTTTGCCTTCAAAAAATAAAAATAAAAAGAGATCAGAAAGTCATAAGGAGCCCAAAGTCATGTTGATGAAAAACTACACCTTGCATTGCTATAAAACAAAATCTAATGATACTCTGTTGATAGAAAAAGTAAAAGAGTTATAGCTCCTCAAAGGCAAGGAGGAAAAATTAGAAAGAGAAGAGGACCGCACTGGAACTCTGTCATCCAGGGGTCAACAATGAGAAATACCAGATGCACTGAGGGATGTTATTTCTGGAAAAAAGTTAACTTTTGCAATCCTGGTCTTACTTCTTAAAATATGTTGTGATTTGTTTGTTACTTATTTCTTTTGGAGTAATTATGAATACATTCACTGGAGAGATGGTCATGTCTACAGATATGTACCCTGTAGACTGACTTCACATGTTCACAGTAGCAGGAGAAAAGACACAATTCAACATATAGAACATTAACTCATGGTGGTAAAAACATAGTATCGTTAAATTTAACCCCTTAGTGAAAGAGCCAATTTGGTACTTAATGACCAAGTAAATTTTTACAATTCTGACCACTGTCACTTTATGAGGTTTTAGCTCTGAAATGCTTACACAGATCCCACTGATTCTGAGAAAAATTTTCGTGACATATTGTACTTCATGTTAGTGGTAAAATTTCTTTGATATGACTTGCATTTATTTATGAAAAGAAAAGAAATTTGGCAAAAATTTAGAAAATTTTGCAATTTTCAAAATTTCTATTTTTGTGCCCTTAATTCAGACAGTCATATCACACAAAATAGTTAAGAAATAAAACTTGACCACCGAATTCTCATTTTATCAACAAAATTTACAAAACCATTGTTTTAGAGACCACCTCACATTTGAAGTGAGTTTCGGGGTCAATATGACAGAAAATAAACAAAAGTGACATCATTTTAAAATCTGCAACCCTCAAGGTGCACAAAACCACATTCAAGAAGTTTATTATCCCTACAGGTGCTTCACGAGAACTAAAGCAATGTGGAAGGAAAAAAATGAACGTTTTACTTTTATCACAAAAAATTTACTTTGGAACCAAACGTTTTTTATTTTCACAAGGGTATCAGGAGAAAATGGACCACAAAATTAGTTGTGCAATTTCTCTTGAGTACACTGATACCCCATATGAGGGGAAAGCCACTGTTTTGGCTTATGCCAGGGCTCAGAAGGGAGGGAGCACCATCTGACTTATTGAACGCAAAATTGGCTAGAATCAATGGTGGGTGCCATGTCACGTTTGGAGACCCCTTGATGTACCTAAACAGTGGAAACCCCCAATCCTAAATCCAACCCTAACACAGCCCTAACCACAACCCTAACCCCAACACATCCCTAACCCTAATTCCAACCCTAACCATAACCCTAACCACAACCCTAACGCCAACACCACCCTAACCCCAACACAACTTTAACCCCAACCTTAGCCCCAACCCTAACCCTAGCCCCAACCCCAGCCCAGCCCTAACCCTAGCTCTAACCCTAGCCCAACCCTATCCCTAGCTCTAAACCTAGCCCCAACCCTAACCCTAGCCCAACCCTAACCCTAGCCTCAACCCTAACCTTCGCCTCAACCCTAACGCTAGCTAAACCAACTATAAACCCAACTATAACCCTAACCCTAGCCCAACCCTATCCCTAGCTATAACCCCATCTATAACCCCAACCAAAACCTTAACCCTAGCTCCAACCCTAACCGTAGTTATAACCACATCCGTAACCCTAACCCTAGACCTAACCCTAAGGGAAAAAAAAATATTTTCTTATTTTTACCTAACTAAGGGGGTGATATAGATGGGTTTGATTTACATTTTTTTTTATTTTGATCACTGTGATAGGGTCTATCACAGTGATCAAAATGAAATAATAGGAGAAATTTCCTATTTCTGCCAAATGCTGGCCAGCAGATTTCAGAGGACGCACCATGCATGCGCCCGCCATTTTCTTCCCGGAAAAAAATGCAGACGGCCAGGGGACAGGACCAGGGGATGCAGGAGGGTCCAGGGACACCGGAGGTACCTGGGGGGCTCGAGGGACCCAATTTCTCTCTCCTCTGATATGCTAGATCATATCAGAGGAGAGAGAAATTAAATGGGAAATCAGACTTTTTTTTTTTGCGGTCGCCGTTATTCCATGAATAAAGGTGATCGCAACACTGGGGTCGGTAAAAACTAACCCAAATCATGTTCTCCGGGATCTCAGCTACCCCCGGTTGCCGAGACCCCAGATAATTTCCAACGCTGGGGGGTGCTATAGCCTTATTTGTTAGCACCGCTAAAACGTGTATCGGCGATCTTTAAGGGGTTAAATTCATTATAACTTTATACAACCCCAATTTTAAAAAAAAGTTGTGATGCTGCATAAAATGTAAAGAAAACAAGAATGCAATGATTTGGAAATCTCTTATAGCCATATTTTATTCAAACAGAGCACAGAGGCAGAGTCTCTCAGAAGCAAATATGGTCAGAGCTTCACCAGATTATCCTTCATGTACTGCAAACAGTGAGGGCATTTTAATACCTCTAAGTCCACATTTTGTTACTAAAAGAAAATTTCAGAAACCAAGGCTTGTGTGTTGCAGAGAGTTTACTTCCTGTGAGACTGACATGCTATATATTTTTAGGCCAAAGAAAAATCTCCAGAATCAAGAAATGTAAAGGCAACTGTCTATCTCACAATTGTAGCAAAAAAAAAGACTTTTGCACACCTCCTCATTGTAGTAGTCAAAGAAGGTGTGTGAAAAAATGTTCATTTTTTTTAATATAGGAAAGATGTGTATCTTGTATCGTGTTAGCCAGTAGATAGAAAAATATTTAGACTTGAGAGTCCTCAGTGGTTGAGGACTCTCAAGTCTAAATATTTTTCCATTTTTTTTAAAACATGTATATGCCACTCAAGTACCACTGTTGGTTATCACGGGTGCCATGCATTTTCTCTTAGGGTGCTTTTGCACTGTGTTGCTCGCCTCATTCAGTGGTCCAGTTTGGGCTTACATCCTAACCCACCGCAAAATGGGTTTCTGGCTTATGTGCCAATGGAGCCATTGATTATTATGGTGCAGACGGAGTCACTGTGAGGTCTCTCGTGCATAATTTTCGGATGTGGTAGACTGCATTTGGTTTCCACCTTCAACATAATTATTATCAATTATTTCAGAGCACCATTTATTCCATAAAGCTGTACATGAGAGGGGGTTATAAACAAAATACAAAGATAAATTATATTCAAGTAACTAACAATGACAGAGTGGTGCAGAGGAGAGATAACCCTGCCCTTGTGAGCTTACAGCCTACAGGGTAATGGGGAAAGAGACAGTAGATTTCTTAAACAGATGTGTTTTTATTTTCCGTCTGAAAGCTCCAATAGACTCAGTCTGCCCCATTATAGTCAATGGCCCCATCGGCTCATATGCCCAAAATCAGTTTTCCTGGGGATTCGGACGTAAGCCCCGAAAGGACCACTGAATGTGACAAAAAAACGCAGTGTGAAGGCTCCCTTAGCAAGATATGTTGGGGTCAGTTGGACATTACTGAGGCTGTATTTGCATTAAACAGCTCAAATGGGTTCAATACTGTCCTAGGAGACCTCTGAGTATTATACACATCTTTTTTTTCCAGCAATTAGAGGCTTAGCAGCATTGAATAAATTCACTGAAAATCAAATTTTGGGGGAAAATTGCTGGCGAATTCAAATTTTTTAAGATATGCTCATCACTAGCGTCAAGTACTCTCTTACCTTCCCTTACGGTTCCAGCTCACTGCCTATCAGACACCATGTCAGGCCTCTACTCTTTCCCCAACTCTAGTCTTGCCATTGATTTCCGTACAAGCTGGGCAGCTTCCTCCGTGAGGGACCATCAGTCACCGTGCTACTGTAAGGGGTGTATTAGGAAATGTAATTCTGCTATATACATATATATATATATTGTTGTGCAATGTAATGTGTTTATGTGTTAATATATTGCTGTTTAGGGAAAGTGTAGTGATAGAGTTAGCCCACTAGAGGGGGGCATTTAGCATAGCTAGATTAGGATAAGTAATAGTTAACAAAGGAGGGGTCTTCTGTGGTTAAGACATTATGTAGGGAGTAGGGCCAGGGAGCCCAGACAGCTCAGGTGGGCCTTAGAGCCCGGGCTACGCAGCTGATCACGCAACGTCTCAAGCTTATAGCCCAGTCCTCCAGGGCCTATGGTGGCCAGAAGCCACAGAGGAAAGCTACAGAGGACGATGCAACAGAAGTCGCAGCAGAATAGAAAGGCAGGTCACTCCAATATGTGGCAGTTTACTACTTGGGCAGATGCCGTTATGTCTTGGGCGAAACAGACAGGGGAACTCCTGAAAGTAGTTAAGCCGGACGAAAGTGAAATGTGAACTGTGAGAAATCCTATGTCAATGCTGTAGCTGAACTGGATGTGCTGCATATGGATACAAGTAAATCTGTTTAACCCCTTAATAACCCCAGCTTTTTTTGGTTTTTCATTTTCGTTTTTTGCTCCCTTTCTTCCCAGAGCCATAACTTTTTTATTTTTCCATCAATATGGCCGTGTGAGGGTTTATTTTTTGCAGGACAAGTTGTACATTTGAAAAACATCATTGGTTTTAGCATTTTGTGTACTCGAAAACAGGAAAAAAATTCCAAGTGCAGTGAAACAGCAAAAAAAGTGCAATCTCACACGCTTTTTGATAGGTTCACTAAATGCTAAAACTGACCTGCCATTATGATTCTCCATGTCATTACGACTTCATAGACACCAAACATGTCTAGTTTCTTTTTTATGTAAGTGGTGAAAAAAATTCCAAAGTTTGCTAAAAAAAAATTGCACCATTTTCCGAGACCCGTAGCGTCTCCATTTTTTGTGATCAGGGGTTGGGTGAGGGCTTATTTTTTGTGTGTTGAGCTGTTTTTAATGATACCATTTTGGTGCAGAAATGATCTTTTGATCACCCGTTATTGCATTTTAAAAAAAACGGAATTCTGGCATTTTGACTTTTTTATCACTACACAGGTCAGCGATCAGGTTAAGCTTTTTTTTATTGATAGATTGGGTGATTCTGAACACGGCGATATCAAATATGTGTAGGTTTGATTTTTTTTATTGTTTTATTTTGAAAGGGGCGAAAGCGGAGTTATTTGACCTTCTATATTTTTTTATTTTTTTAATATTTTTAAAAACATTTTATTTTTAATTTTGAATGCTTCAATAGCCTCCATGGGAGGCTAGAAGTGCCACATCGATGCTCGCTACATACAGGTCGATTCTCAGATCGCCTGTATGTAGTAGAATTACTGCATTGCTATGAGCGCCGACCACAGGGTGGCGCTCATAGCAATCCGGCATCAACAGCCATAGACCTCTGGTTGTTATGCTGATGCACGCTGACCCCCGATCACGTTACGGGAGGCCAGGGCGCGTATGAGCATTTACTCTCAGCCACGACTATGGCCCTGGCGTTCCCTCACACTACCTCCCTTCAAATGATGTAATCTGGGGTGGTACTATGCAAATGACTGATGTGCCCATCTTCCTCACACAGGGTACAGCATATTTAGGAAGTAGAGCTCCAACTTCCTGATCTTTGAATGAAGCTGCCCCAATGATTACCCCAGCAATTGGCTGTAGTCATCAGGGAAATCATGGCACCCATTGAAATACATGTTTTACAATTATGTAACGCACAGACTAGAACTAGTATTTTCTCTGCAATATAATATCTAGTTACTGTTGGCTTTCCAATATCAGTTGATCAGCAGTGTGGCGCTAATATTAAAGGGGTCTGTGGTGAGATAACCCTTTTAATGCTTATAAGATTATTTTGGCTTTTAGTTATCCTTATTTCTATGTGCAGCTCTAGAGGAAACTTCTGCTTCCCATGTTTCAATTCTAAACCTGTCATTCTTCAGCAGTTCTAACAAGTTTTAATTTGCCGGTTAACTTATTGATTGCTACCATGAGCTAGCAGATACGGGGGATGCAGTTGGGAGTTCTCTGTGCTACATTAGTATTAACCTCTGCTTTACAAGATTTTTGCATTTGTAACATGTGAAAAGTTTTGACAGAGTAATTGAGTTTCTGTGTCCTACCTGAATTAGAAATTAACGCAACTGTCACCCTTTCTGCTATTCTTCGCAATCTTTCAGAAGCAAGTCACCTTTTTCTTTCCTAGTTGTAAGCAATTATTTCCTTCTTGTACATTTTTTTTTATGATGGCAGAAGTTATTTCAGCTTTTGCTTAACTTTAGTGATATTAAAGGGAACTTATAACAAGAAATGTGTTCCTAATACCGAGGGTATGGCTGTATAGGTGCTGTTACCCTGATAAAATCCTTACTTTTCTTGCAGAAATCCACCTAGGAAATCTCAGCGAGAGGAGGCAGATGACAGAGGCTAGAGTACCTGTCAATCAAATGTAGGATCTAGGCACTGGGCAGTGACTGTGACCTAGAGAACTGGAAGTGCTTTGATGTACCCCAAAGTACTTGCAGCTAATTTTCATATGACTTCAACAGAAGATTATTCAGTAATGACAGGGCAAATTTATACAAAAAGGTGTTGATTTAGGGCACACTCAGTCGGCCATATAATTTGGACTGAGATCGGAATGCATTGCATGGACTGGCCAGCAGCTCTACTGACCCAAGCGTGACAGCTGCATAAAAATATGATGTAAAACTGCCATGCTCAGCTCGGGAGAGCCGTTAGCTTGTTCGAGCACTACGCTCCGATCTCAGTCCGATTTATACTGTCGTCTGGCTGCGCCATAACTCAGGATAACAGCGACTATACAGCCACAGATCGAGCTCAATGATGTCTTTTAGAGATGTCAGTGTGCCGAGATCTCAATCTGTCCATGCACCGCCCCTGATTCAGTTTTATTAACCCCTTCACGACCTTGGAATTTTCCATTTTTGCGTTATCGTTTTTTTGCTCCCCTTCTTCCCAGAGCCATAACTTTTTTTTTTGTCAATATGGCCATGTGAGGGCTTGTTTTTTGCGGCACGAGTTGTACTTTTGAATGATACAATTGATTTTACCATATAGTGTACTGGAAAACAGGAAAAAAAATCCAGTTGCAGTGAAATTGCAAAAAAAAGTGCAATTCTACAATAGGTTTTTTTTTTTTTTCCATGTTGACTAAATGCTAAAACTGACTTGCCATTATGATTCCCGAGGTCATTATGAGTTTGTAGATACAAAACATGTCTAGGTTTTGTTTATTTAAGCGGTGAAAAAAATAATCCAAAGTTTGCAAAAATGAAAAAAATTACGCCATTTTCAAAGACCTGTAGTGTCTCCATTTTTTGGGATCTGGGGCTGGGTGAGGGCTTGATTTTTGTGTTCTTAGCTGATGCTTTTATTGATACCATTTTGGAGTACATACAATGTTTTGATAACGTGTTATTGCATTTAATTGCAATGTACCAATGAAGAAAAAAACATAATTCTGGTGTTTTGATTTTTTCTTTTCGTTGCGCCGTTTAGTTTATATTTTGATAGATTGGGCATTTCTGCAAACACAGCGATTCTAAATATGTGTATTTCTGATTTTTTTTATTGTTTTATTTTGGGGCAAAAGGGGGTGATTTAAGCTTTTATTTTTTATATTTTTCTAATATTTTGTAAAAACGTTTTACTTGCTTCAATAGTCTCCTTAGGAGACTTGAACCTGTGATCATTCAATTGCTTGTGCTACACATAGCAGGGCTTCTTAATCCAGAAGGAATTTGTTGAAAGAGAAGATGTGTGGGACAAAATGACAGACCTTTTTTGTAGGAGGGAAAATTCTGGTGGAGAGAGATTAGGAGAGGAAATGTTATAGACGACCTGTTCTTTCATACCTGTGACCAAGTCTGCGTTTAGGACGGTGGTAATGTCACAGTGTGGTCTCCTGCACCTCCTTGTCGATATCTTGGACCTTTTCCTTGTCTCTGGTTCAAAAAATAAGGTGTACGCTTGGCGCTGTTGCTGTCAGAGATTGTGGAGACCGAAGATGTTAAGTTCTGCTACAAGCACTAAGGAAAGAAAGGGATATCTGTCCCTACGATAGAACTAAGCTCGATCCCTACGATGTAACGGGGAACCTGATCCTGCGATCAGACCCGCTAAAGTCCTCAGCTAGTCTGTACGAAGACCTATAGATGCGAGGAAGGGATCCCTACAAGAACTAGGGACTGGGAGAAAAGATGGACACCTCTTAACAGAAGTTGTAGCAGTAAAAAGTAAAACAAACAACATAGAACATAGAGGTCAAAAGACCAAGCAAAACTAATTGAGAAAGGTAACAAAGCACCCGGCTAGCTTAAGAGTAGAAATTACAATGAAGTCCAGCAAAGCCAGAAGGGCAGAGCAGGATTGAATAGGCCACAAAGGTCATGTGACCAGCAAGATAGAAAAAAAACCTAAGAGGAGAGTTCTAACAGTACCCCCCCCCTTCTAAGAGGATCCTCCGGATCCCCTAGGCCCAGGCTTACCCGGAAACCTCTTGTGAAACGCACTGACAAGTCTGGATGCAGAAACATCATCCGCCCTCACCCATGAGTTATCCTCGGGTCCGAAACCCTTCCAAGCGACGAGATACTGCAAACTCCCTCTATACCGTCTAGAATTTAGGATGCAAGAAATTTCATATTCCCCGTCCTCCACCACCGGGGGAACAGTGGCAAAGGCGTCTCCATCCGACACATCAGCTCTTTTCAACAGAGAAACATGAAACACCGGATTAATCTTCCAGGAGGTAGGAACCTCCAACCTAACAGCAGATTGGTTAACAACCTGAAGCACCTTAAAGGGCCCTACAAACTTGGGACCCAATTTTTTAGAAGGAATCCTCAACCGCAGATTCTTAGAGGATAACCAAACCATGTCACCAATAGCAAACAAAACCTCTTGCCGTTTCCTATCAAAGTACCTTTTAGATTTTCTTTTAGCCTCCTGAAGATTAACACGCACATCCGTCCAAACTCTCTCCAAATCACCGGAAAAATTCTCCTCCTCAGGCACGGCCGATACCAATTTGGAGAATGACCCAAACGACGGATGTCTCCCAGTACAACAAAAAAAAGGTGAACAACCAGCAGAAGAGGATGAAAGGAACCAAGTGACACATCTTGCTAAAACGATCCACGACCACCCAGATGACAGTGAAACGCTCAGAGAGGGGAAGGTCAGTAATAAAGTCCATAGCCAAATGTGTCCAAGGTGCACTAGGAACCTCCATAGGGCAAAGCAACCCCGCAGCAGGAGTATGTGAAGACTTAGATCTAGCACACACAGTACATTGACGCACCCACTTAATGACTTCCTTCTGCCATCCAGGCCACCAAAAACTGCGACCCACAAGTCTCTTGGTCTCAGAGATTACAGGATGACCTGCCAACTGAGATTCATGACACTCAACAAACAAATCTCTTCTAAAGGTCCCAGGCACAAACAACCTCCCATGGGGAGTGTTAGATGGGGCATTCTCCTGTGCTTTAAGAATCTCATCTTCCAACACAGAGTCCAAAGCAGCAATCACAACCCCTTCTTGTAAAATGTTCTCCTCCTCCTCAGCACCAACCATGGGAGAAAAGCTGTGAGACAAAGCATCGTCTTTCACATTCTTAGTACCTGGGATGTAAGTAACGTAAAAATTAAACCGTGAGAAAAACAGTGCCCACCTAGCCTGACGGGCATTCAAGTGTTTGGCAGCATCAAGATAGATCAGATTTTTATGATCAGTGAAAACCTGAACGGGAAATTCAGCACCTTCCAAGAGATGCCGCCAGTGTTCAAATGCGAGTTTAATGGCCAACAATTCCCGATTACCAATATCATAATTCAGTTCAGTCTCAGAAAATTTTTTTGAAAAAAAGGCACAAGGATGTACTCCATCCGTGTTTTCCTGAGACAACACCGCGCCGACCCCCACAGAAGAAGCATCAACCTCAACCAAAAATGGTTTAGTCACATCAGGCTGCATAAGGATGGGAGCAGAGCTGAACCTCTCCTTTAAAAACACAAAAGCTTCAATGGCCTCAGTAGTCCACTGAACCGCATTAGCACTTTCCTGGTGAGATCGGTCAGTGGTTTGACAATAATAGAAAATTTTTTAATGAATTTTCTATAATAATTGGCGAAATCCAAAAACCTCTGTAACGATTTCAAACCAATAGGCCTAGGCCATTCCTGCACAGCTTGAACTTTCACCGGGTCCATCTCAAAACCTTCGCTGGAGATAATGTAGCCCAAAAAAACTAATTCTCTGTACAGCGAACTCACATTTCTCCAGCTTAGCAAAAAGCGAATTGTCACTCAATAACTGTAATACCTCACGTACGCTCTGCCAATGAGACTCCAGATCCGGCGAATAAATCAAAATGTCATCCAAATACACAACCACATTTTTGCCGATCAAAGGTCCAAGAATGTCATTAATAAGATTCTGAAAAAATGCAGGAGCATTGGTAAGGCCAAAAGGCATAACCAGATTCTCAAAATGACCCACAGGAGTGTTAAACGCAGTCTTCGATTCGTCACCCTCATTCATGCGCAACAAATTGTATGCCCCCGAAGATCAATTTTAGAGAACCACTTGGCCCCCGCTAACTGGTTAAACAAATCAGGAATCAATGGCAGTGGGTAAGGATTGCGTACAGTAATTTTATTAATCTCACAAAAGTCCAGACAAGGACGTAAACCGCCGTCCTTTTTTTTAACAAAAAAAAATCCAACAGCCACAGGAGACTTGGAAGGCCTAATGTGACCGGCGGCCAAGCTTGTCTGTATGTATTCCTCCAAAGCCTTTCTCTCAGGAATAGTAAGATTAAATAAACGACTTTTAGGAAGAGTCGCTCCAGGGACAAATTCAATAGTACAATCATAGTCTCTATGGGGAGGTAAAATCTGCGATTCCTTCTCAGAAAAAACTTTCCAAAAATCCTGAATAGGTACAGGTAACTCCCACTTAACTACAGCAGCAATACGCCCGTTACAACACTTGTCATAACACTTAGGGCTCCAGGACTTAATTTCATTGGTAGACCAATCCAGAACAGGATTGTGCAATTTTAACCAGAGTAACCCCAAAATCACTGGAGAAGGTAAATTATTCAATACTACCAAATCCAAATTCTCTTGGTGAACACCATTAATAGTGAGGGGAAATTCACAGACCTTGTGAGTAACATTCTTCAAGGGAGAGCCATCAACAGAAACCACGGCAATAGGGGATGACAAAGGTTTGGGCTTTAATTTAAGTTTTTCCAAGAATCCCACATCAATCACATTCAGAGTAGAACCACAATCGACAAATACCCGAAAATCCATTAATTCTTCCTGAGCAGCAGTAGTGGCAGAAAGAAAGTCGCCCTTAGTGTTTAAACAGGCTATACGAGCGAAACTGACCTCTTTTTTTTTTTTTGTTCATACGAAGCACACAGTTCTTAATGAAATGGTCAGATTTGCCACAATAAAAGCACAAACCTTCAGAAAACCTATGGTCTTTTTCCTGAGAGCGGGGTGCCATCGCTCCAATCTCCATCGGCTCTCCAATGTCAGTACAGACCCTCTCAAGACTTGGAGCTGACATGGCAGAGGATTTACTCTCATTAACCCTTGCCCGCAGTCTCCTATCCACCCGTATAGCTAATTGCATAGCCTCCTGCAAGTTACCAGGTATGGGATAAGCAATCAGCAAATCTTTAACCCTTTCAGCTAGCCCTGCAAGAAACAAACTTTTCAAAGCTGAATCGTTCCACCCCACCTGAGTAGACCACCGTCGGAAGTGAGTACAATATTTTTCCACATTACCTGATCCCTGTCTCAAACGTCTCAATTCTGTCTCAGCAGGTGAAACACAATCAGGATCATCATACAACAACCCCAAAGCAGAAAAAAACTATCCACTGATCTAAAGCATGGATCACTAGGTTGCAGAGAAAAAGCCCATTCCTGAGGTTCTTTGCGCAAAAGTGGCATTATGAACCCTATGCGCTGTGATTCATCACCAGAGGATCTGGGTCTCAAACGAAAATACAACAAGCAAGCATTTTTAAAAGAAAAAAATCTTGTTGTTCACCAAAAAATAAATCAGGCAAACGTACCTTTGGCTCCACGAAATGTGCTCCAGAACAGCTACTCACGTGTTACTGGAGCTCAGACACCTCCAGAGAAAGTCCCTGCAGGCGTTGACCCAACTCCTGAACCGACACCATAATGGAAACTGGAAATCTATATTTTTTTATTTTTTAATATTTTAAAAACATTTTATTTTTAATTTTGAATGCTTCAATAGCCTCCATGGGAGGCTAGAAGCTGCCACAACTCGATCGCCTCTGCTACATACAGGCGATTCTCAGATCGCCTGTATGTAGTAGAATTACTGCATTGCTATGAGCGCCGACCACAGGGTGGCGCTCATAGCAATCCGGCATCAACAGCCATAGACCTCTGGTTGTTATGCTGATGCACCGCTGACCCCCGATCACGTGACGGGAGGCCAGGGCGCGTATGAGCATTTACTCTCAGCCACGACTATGGCCCTGGCGTTCCCTCACACTACCTCCCTTCAAATGATGTAATCTGGGGTGGTACTATGCAAATGACTGATGTGCCCATCTTCCTCACACAGGGTACAGCATATTTAGGAAGTAGAGCTCCAACTTCCTGATCTTTGAATGAAGCTGCCCCAATGATTACCCCAGCAATTGGCTGTAGTCATCAGGGAAATCATGGCACCCATTGAAATACATGTTTTACAATTATGTAACGCACAAACTAGAACTAGTATTTTCTCTGCAATATAATATCTAGTTACTATTGGCTTTCCAATATCAGTTGATCAGCAGTGTGGCGCTAATTTAAAGGGGTCTGTGGTGAGATAACCCTTTTAATGCTTATAAGATTATTTTGGCTTTTAGTTATCCTTATTTCTATGTGCAGCTCTAGAGGAAACTTCTGCTTCCCATGTTTCAATTCTAAACCTGTCATTCTTCAGCAGTTCTAACAAGTTTTAATTTGCCGGTTAACTTATTGATTGCTACCATGAGCTAGCAGATACGGGGGATGCAGTTGGGAGTTCTCTGTGCTACATTAGTATTAACCTCTGCTTTACAAGATTTTTGCATTTGTAACATGTGAAAAGTTTTGACAGAGTAATTGAGTTTCTGTGTCCTACCTGAATTAGAAATTAACGCAACTGTCACCCTTTCTGGTATTCTTCGCAGTCTTTCAGAAGCAAGTCACCTTTTTCTTTCCTAGTTGTAAGCAATTATTTCCTTCTTGTACATTTTTTTTTATGATGGCAGAAGTTATTTCAGCTTTTGCTTAACTTTAGTGATATTAAAGGGAACTTATAACAAGAAATGTTGTTCCTAATACCGAGGGTATGGCTGTATAGGTGCTGTTACCCTGATAAAATCCTTACTTTTCTTGCAGAAATCCACCTAGGAAATCTCAGCGAGAGGAGGCAGATGACAGAGGCTAGAGTACCTGTCAATCAAATGTAGATCTAGGCACTGGGCAGTGACTGTGACCTAGAGAACTGGAAGTGCTTTGATGTACCCCAAAGTACTTGCAGCTAATTTTCATATGACTTCAACAGAAGATTATTCAGTAATGACAGGGCAAATTTATACAAAAAAGGTGTTGATTTAGGGCACACTCAGTCGGCCATATAATTTGGACTGAGATCGGAATGCATTGCATGGACTGCCAGCAGCTCTACTGACCCAAGCGTGACAGCTGCATAAAAATATGATGTAAAACTGCCATGCTCAGCTCGGGAGAGCCGTTAGCTTGTTCGAGCACTACGCTCCGATCTCAGTCCGATTTATACTGTCGTCTGGCTGCGCCGTAACTCAGGATAACAGCGACTATACAGCCACAGATCGAGCTCAATGATGTCTTTTAGAGATGTCAGTGTGCCGAGATCTCAATCTGTCCATGCACCGCCCCTGATTCAGTTTTATTAACCCCTTCACGACCTTGGAATTTTCCATTTTTGCGTTATCGTTTTTTTGCTCCCCTTCTTCCCAGAGCCATAACTTTTTTTTTTTGTCAATATGGCCATGTGAGGGCTTGTTTTTTTGCGGGACGAGTTGTACTTTTGAATGATACAATTGATTTTACCATATAGTGTACTGGAAAACAGGAAAAAAAAATCCAGTTGCAGTGAAATTGCAAAAAAAAGTGCAATTCTACAATAGGTTTTTTTTTTTTTTCCATGTTGACTAAATGCTAAAACTGACTTGCCATTATGATTCCCGAGGTCATTATGAGTTTGTAGATACAAAACATGTCTAGGTTTTGTTTATTTAAGCGGTGAAAAAAATAATCCAAAGTTTGCAAAAATGAAAAAAATTAGCCATTTTCAAAGACCTGTAGTGTCTCCATTTTTTGGGATCTGGGGCTGGGTGAGGGCTTGATTTTTGTGTTCTTAGCTGATGCTTTTATTGATACCATTTTGGAGTACATACAATGTTTTGATAACGTGTTATTGCATTTAATTGCAATGTACCAATGAAGAAAAAAACATAATTCTGGTGTTTTGATTTTTTCTTTTCGTTGCGCCGTTTAGTTTATATTTTGATAGATTGGGCATTTCTGCAAACACAGCGATTCTAAATATGTGTATTTCTGATTTTTTTTATTGTTTTATTTTGGGGCAAAAGGGGGTGATTTAAGCTTTTATTTTTTATATTTTTCTAATATTTTGTAAAAACGTTTTACTTGCTTCAATAGTCTCCTTAGGAGACTTGAACCTGTGATCATTCAATTGCTTGTGCTACACATAGCAGGGCTTCTTAATCCAGAAGGAATTTGTTGAAAGAGGAAATGGACAAATGATAGCCCTTTATGTTAGGGTGAAAACTTTTAATGGCTTTAGAGAAAAGATGTAACACCTTGCATTTCCTGGACACTCAGGTTCTGTATCACAGGGGTCTTGACAACTCTTCATAATCTTGAGACCTTCCTTGTTTGGTTCAAAAATAGCAAGATGATTTGGGCGCATAGGTGGTCAAAGTGAACTGAAAGTAAGTTCTGCTACGCAAAGGAAAAAGGGATTATCTTAATATGACTAGTTTCATGTAAGGAGGAACGATTGTTTTACCCCTGATTCAGGTAGTCTGTATGACTATAGATGCGGAAGGACCCTAAAAGGTCTAGGGAGGAAAAGATCCTTTAAATTGTGCTAGAAAGACAAAAACATGATTCATCCCAGCACTAAGAGTGTCAAAGGTCATCATAAGTTTATATTCCCAGACTTTTCTATCCTTCTCAGATTTGAAGTTAGATTTTAATACAAGTAATTCCATATCTGTCATGCTATGACCGGGCATACAAAAGTGTTTGGCCACAGGTAAATCCATTCTTTTTTCTCTTATCGTGTGGCGATGAGAATTCATCCTTGTTCTCAGTTTTTGCCCGGTCTCCCCACATACAGACCCCCAGTTGGACATTTAGTACTCTCAAGTCTAAATATTTTTCTATCTACTGGCTAACACGGTACGAAGATACACATCTTTCCTATATTGAAAGAGAAGAGTGTGTGGGACAAAATGACAGACCTTTTTTGTAGGAGGGAAAATTCTGGTGGAGAGAGATTAGGAGAGGAAATGTTATAGACGACCTGTTCTTTCATACCTGTGACCAAGTCTGCGTTTAGGACGGTGGTAATGTCACAGTGTGGTCTCCTGCACCTCCTTGTCGATATCTTGGACCTTTTCCTTGTCTCTGGTTCAAAAAATAAGGTGTACGCTTGGCGCTGTTGCTGTCAGAGATTGTGGAGACCGAAGATGTTAAGTTCTGCTACAAGCACTAAGGAAAGAAAGGGATATCTGTCCCTACGATAGAACTAAGCTCGATCCCTACGATGTAACGGGGAACCTGATCCTGCGATCAGACCCGCTAAAGTCCTCAGCTAGTCTGTACGAAGACCTATAGATGCGAGGAAGGGATCCCTACAAGAACTAGGGACTGGGAGAAAAGATGGACACCTCTTAACAGAAGTTGTAGCAGTAAAAGTAAAACAAACAACATAGAACATAGAGGTCAAAAGACCAAGCAAAACTAATTGAGAAAGGTAAAAAAGCACCCGGCTAGCTTAAGAGTAGAAATTACAATGACGTCCAGCAAAGCCAGAAGGGCAGAGCAGGATTAAATAGGCCACAAAGGTCATGTGACCAGCAAGATAGAAAAAAAACCTAAGAGGAGAGTTCTAACAGTACCCCCCCCCTTCTAAGAGGATCCTCCGGATCCCCTAGGCCCAGGCTTACCTGGAAACCTCTTGTGAAACGCTCTGACAAGTCTGGATGCAGAAACATCATCCGCCCTCACCCATGAGTTATCCTCGGGTCCGAAACCCTTCCAAGCGACGAGATACTGCAAACTCCCTCTATACCGTCTAGAATTTAGGATGCAAGAAATTTCATATTCCCGTCCTCCACCACCGGGGGAACAGTGGCAAAGGCGTCTCCATCCGACACATCAGCTCTTTTCAACAGAGAAACATGAAACACCGGATTAATCTTCCAGGAGGTAGGAACCTCCAACCTAACAGCAGATTGGTTAACAACCTGAAGCACCTTAAAGGGCCCTACAAACTTGGGACCCAATTTTTTAGAAGGAATCCTCAACCGCAGATTCTTAGAGGATAACCAAACTATGTCACCAATAGCAAACAAAACCTCTTGCCGTTTCCTATCAAAGTACCTTTAGATTTTCTTTTAGCCTCCTGAAGATTAACACGCACATCCGTCCAAACTCTCTCCAAATCACCGGAAAAATTCTCCTCCTCAGGCACGGCCGATACCAATTTGGAGAATGACCCAAACGACGGATGTCTCCCAGTACAACAAAAAAAAGGCGAACAACCAGCAGAAGAGGATGTATGGTTGTTAAGAGCAAATTCAGCAAGTGGCAGAAACTCAGACCACCCCTCTTGATTGTCTGTCACAAAACAACGCAAGAACTGCTCAACATCCTGGTTTTTCCTTTCTGTCTGGCCATTAGACTCAGGATGATATCCGGATGAAAACGACAAATGAACTCCCAACCTGTCACAAAAGGCGCGCCAAAAACGAGCCACGAACTGAGGTCCCCTATCAGAAACAATGTCAGTAGGAACGCCATGTAGTCTGACAATTTCCTTGACAAAGGCCTTAGTGAGAGTCTTAGCGCAGGGCAGTTTGATGAAAGGAACCAAGTGACACATCTTGCTAAAACGATCCACGACCACCCAGATGACAGTGAAACGCTCAGAGAAGGGAAGGTCAGTAATAAAGTCCATAGCCAAATGTGTCCAAGGTGCACTAGGAACCTCCATAGGGCAAAGCAACCCGCAGCAGGAGTATGTGAAGACTTAGATCTAGCACACACAGTACATTGACGCACCCACTTAATGACTTCCTTCTGCCATCCAGACCACCAAAAACTGCGACCCACAAGTCTCTTGGTCTCAGAGATTCCAGGATGACCTGCCAACTGAGACTCATGACACTCAACAAACAAATCTCTCCTAAAGGTCCCAGGCACAAACAACCTCCCATGGGGAGTGTTAGATGGGGCATTCTCCTGTGCTTTAAGAATCTCATCTTCCAACACAGAGTCCAAAGCAGCAATCACAACCCCTTCTTGTAAAATGTTCTCCTCCTCCTCAGCACCAACCATGGGAGAAAAGCTGTGAGACAAAGCATCGTCTTTCACATTCTTAGTACCTGGGATGTAAGTAACGTAAAAATTAAACCGTGAGAAAAACAGTGCCCACCTAGCCTGACGGGCATTCAAGTGTTTGGCATCATCAAGATAGATCAGATTTTTATGATCAGTGAAAACCTGAACGGGAAATTCAGCACCTTCCAAGAGATGCCGCCAGTGTTCAAATGCGAGTTTAATGGCCAACAATTCCCGATTACCAATATAATAATTCAGTTCAGTCTCAGAAAATTTTTTTGAAAAAAAGGCACAAGGATGTACTCCATCCGTGTTTTCCTGAGACAACACCGCGCCGACCCCCACAGAAGAAGCATCAACCTCAACCAAAAATGGTTTAGTCACATCAGGCTGCATAAGGATGGGAGCAGAGCTGAACCTCTCCTTTAAAAACACAAAAGCTTCAATGGCCTCAGTAGTCCACTGAACGCATTAGCACCTTTCCTGGTGAGATCGGTCAGTGGTTTGACAATAATAGAAAAATTTTTAATGAATTTTCTATAATAATTGGCGAAATCCAAAAACCTCTGTAACGATTTCAAACCAATAGGCCTAGGCCATTCCTGCACAGCTTGAACTTTCACCGGGTCCATCTCAAAACCTTCGCTGGAGATAATGTAGCCCAAAAAAACTAATTCTCTGTACAGCGAACTCACATTTCTCCAGCTTAGCAAAAAGCGAATTGTCACTCAATAACTGTAATACCTCACGTACGCTCTGCCAATGAGACTCTAGATCCGGCGAATAAATCAAAATGTCATCCAAATACACAACCACATTTTTGCCGATCAAAGGTCCAAGAATGTCATTAATAAGATTCTGAAAAAATGCAGGAGCATTGGTAAGGCCAAAAGGCATAACCAGATTCTCAAAATGACCCACAGGAGTGTTAAACGCAGTCTTCGATTCGTCACCCTCATTCATGCACAACAAATTGTATGCCCCCGAAGATCAATTTTAGAGAACCACTTGGCCCCCGCTAACTGGTTAAACAAATCAGGAATCAATGGCAGTGGGTAAGGATTGCGTACAGTAATTTTATTAATCTCACAAAAGTCCAGACAAGGACGTAAACCGCCGTCCTTTTTTTTAACAAAAAAAAATCCAACAGCCACAGGAGACTTGGAAGGCCTAATGTGACCGGCGGCCAAGCTTGTCTGTATGTATTCCTCCAAAGCCTTTCTCTCAGGAATAGTAAGATTAAATAAACGACTTTTAGGAAGAGTCGCTCCAGGGACAAATTCAATAGTACAATCATAGTCTCTATGGGGAGGTAAAATCTGCGATTCCTTCTCAGAAAAAACTTTCCAAAAATCCTGAATAGGTACAGGTAACTCCCCCTTAACTACAGCAGCAATACGCCCGTTACAACACTTGTCATAACACTTAGGGCTCCAGGACTTAATTTCATTGGTAGACCAATCCAGAACAGGATTGTGCAATTTTAACCAGAGTAACCCCAAAATCACTGGAGAAGGTAAATTATTCAATACTACCAAATCCAAATTCTCTTGGTGAACACCATTAATAGTGAGGGGAAATTCACAGACCTTGTGAGTAACATTCTTCAAGGGAGAGCCATCAACAGAAACCACGGCAATAGGGGATGACAAAGGTTTGGGCTTTAATTTAAGTTTTTCCAAGAATCCCACATCAATCACATTCAGAGTAGAACCACAATCGACAAATACCCGAAAATTCATTAATTCTTCCTGAGCAGCAGTAGTGGCAGAAAGAAAGTCGCCCTTAGTGTTTAAACAGGTTATACGAGCGAAACTGACCTCTTTTTTTTTTCTTTGTTCATACGAAGCACACAGTTCTTAATGAAATGGTCAGATTTGCCACAATAAAAGCACAAACCTTCAGAAAACCTATGGTCTTTTTCCTGAGAGCGGGGTGCCATCGCTCCAATCTCCATCGGCTCTCCAATGTCAGTACAGACCCTCTCAAGACTTGGAGCTGACATGGCAGAGGATTTACTCTCATTAACCCTTGCCCGCAGTCTCCTATCCACCCGTATAGCTAATTGCATAGCCTCCTGCAAGTTACCAGGTATGGGATAAGCAATCAGCAAATCTTTAACCCTTTCACCTAGCCCTGCAAGAAACAAACTTTTCAAAGCTGAATCGTTCCACCCCACCTGAGTAGACCACCGTCGGAAGTGAGTACAATATTTTTCCACATTACCTGATCCCTGTCTCAAACGTCTCAATTCTGTCTCAGCAGGTGAAACACGATCAGGATCATCATACAACAACCCCAAAGCAGAAAAAAACTATCCACTGATCTAAAGCATGGATCACTAGGTTGCAGAGAAAAAGCCCATTCCTGAGGTTCTTTGCGCAAAAGTGGCATTATGAACCCTATGCGCTGTGATTCATCACCAGAGGATCTGGGTCTCAAACGAAAATACAACAAGCAAGCATTTTTAAAAGAAAAAAATCTTGTTGTTCACCAAAAAATAAATCAGGCAAACGTACCTTTGGCTCCACGAAATGTGCTCCAGAACAGCTACTCACGTGTTACTGGAGCTCAGACACCTCCAGAGAAAGTCCCTGCAGGCGTTGACCCAACTCCTGAACCGACACCATAATGGAAACTGGAAATCTTTCCTTAGAGATATTTTTGGGCTGGACTTACTGTTATGTTCTGCTACAAGCACTAAGGAAAGAAAGGATATCTGTCCCTACGATAGAACTAAGCTCGATCCCTACGATGTAACGGGGAACCTGATCCTGCGATCAGACCCGCTAAAGTCCTCAGCTAGTCTGTACGAAGACCTATAGATGCGAGGAAGGGATCCCTACAAGAACTAGGGACTGGGAGAAAAGATGGACACCTCCTAACAGAAGTTGTAGCAGTAAAAAGAAAAACAAACAACATATAACATAGAGGTCAAAAGACCAAGCAAAACTAATTGAGAAAGGTAATAAAGCACCCGGCTAGCTTAAGAGTAGAAATTACAATGAAGTCCAGCAAAGCCAGAAGGGCGGAGCAGGATTAAATAGGCAAAAAAGGTCATGTGACCAGCAAGATAGAAAAAAACCTAACAGGAGAGTTCTAACAGAAGATTCCCCTCGTGGAAAGATCCTTCGTCCCCTGGAAAAAACGGTGTTGCAGCCATTTATATATTTGATTGCACTGATAATCTTCTGCGTCTTGTAAAAATTTGGTCCTCCTGTAGATGAGTTTGAAATTCCTCTATCATCTTGTCAGTCTTGTATTTTAAGTACTTAAACTCCTCGGTAGTAAGGGTATTGTTCATCTGTTGTATGATCTGATCTCTTCCAGATTAATCCCATGATCTCTTTCTGCAAAAATTCTATGGTTAACAAAATAATGTCCATTTGTTTAGTATACCTTCAAACTTTGAGCAATATTCGGGCTTGTCCTGAAATAAAATGGGTCTCAAAGATACTCTAACTCCCCTCAGAATCATCTGTACCTTATGGTCCTCTGCCAAAGTTACATAATGCAATTCCAACTCTTGTTTTTTATCATATTTTATCATAATCTCTCGAATGGAACTCCTCCGTGGGAGTATGCAAAAATTGCTCAGGAATATTGACTTGTGCAATGACAGCATCAGCTTCAGCTTGGTTATAAGACAACGCATCGAAAGACATTAGATTTAAGCGTCAAGGGTGTGTGGTCCCAAGAAAATGTAAAATTAACAGTAATTAAGGGTCAGCACAGAGATATGCACGGATTTTATGGAAGATAGCAGGAGTGAAAAGAACACAGAAATAACATGAATTTTCTAGCTTGTCTTCCATATTTTCCATTGCGCATGTCTTACTTTCCGTTTGCTCTCTATAGCCTTCCTGGTCCTCTTCAACTCTGGGCGCATGCCCTCTTAACTTGACTTCCAATGCGCCATACTGCGCATGACACTATTTCCCTTCGGGTCCTCTCTGCATTTTTCGGCCGAGAGCAAAATCACTGGGCGCCCAGAGCATCAGCATCGCTCAGCTGATTTCAGTGGTTGACATACTGTATTTTCTACCCCTTCCTTCTATTTATACCAGATCCTTTGCTTCTGGAGACACACGATAGTGTGCTATATCATACCGATCCCCCATACACTGAAAAATAACAGTACAGGTAACTATAAGTATTTATTGTCACTGTGGCTTGTTTTCCACATATACTCTTATGTTTAGTTGTACCTTATTTTCTCTAAAACTCTTTCTTTTCCCTCTTTGACTTCAACACTTTTTCATAAACGTCTCCACAGATATCCTCTACCCGCTAATGAGCAAGTGGACAGGTAATTCACTTCTGATTAATATGTTTTTCAAGGGCTTTAGGGCTTTTCTTTAACTTGCATCTTACTCTTCTTTCATTTTACTCTCCTAACCTCTCGAGAGTATTTTTTATGTTTTTTTCCTAAATTGAGATATATCCTCCCTCTAAAACCAGTGGTTAACCTGACCGTAACTGAGTGAATGAACACACACGGAGGCACGTGTATATAGATTGATGCATGCATTTGTGTATTGCTTGATGTTTTCAATGTATCCCTCCAGGAATTTTTCATTCAGACATCTGTTTTTTCCTATGTGTTTTTTCTGTTTTTCACAGTAAGAACATGAACTCATTTTAGTCCATGGGGCTTTTCACACATTTTGTTGAGTGTTTTTTTAATGTCCAGAAAATAAATTAAAGAAAAAAAGAGAAACATGTCTATTTTTAATCTATGGATCAAACTTCCCCATGTAAAGCACCACATCAGTGTTATTTTTTCAGCGCTGGAGTAGCGTTTTTAATCGTCATCTGCTAACCTTTCGGTGTCTTCACAGTTTTCTCAGTGCCACTCCGGTCCCCCTGCACCATCTTGTGAGCTTAGCATCTGACTGCCCGGAAGTCAGAAGCTATACAATACCACAGCGCAATGCAAGTCTACGAGAGCCAGAAGAAAGCTCTGATAGACTTGTATTGTAAAGTGACCTCCGTGCATTGAAACTGGGGACATGTCACTTTTCGCTGAGACCAACAGGAGCAGCGGCGAAAATTTATGAAAACACCGGAAAGTAAATATTAGACAGGGGGCAGGGGAATTACATTTAAAGCACCACTCCAGCTGTGCAATAAAAAAAAACACTGGAATGGTGCTTTAATTCAATGGGTCCGTGAAAAAGTTGGACTGCACATGAATGGCATCTGTGTGTCAGTTGAATGCTATCCTTTTATTACTGTTTAATGAACAGAAGCAGCCTATATTTTCTGTGTTCCTTTTGCATACGAGAAAAATATATGTGACACTCATGGTAAAAACACACGGACCAAAATGGATGAAAATCTGATCCAGTACGCTGATAAAAAAATTGGCCAGTTTTTCACATAGAAGAAAAAAAATGGAAATCTGAATGAGACTTAAAGAAAACATCTAGAGAGAGGCTGTATGTTCTTCCAACTTTTGAGTAGGTTTCTTCTGGAGTCTCCATTGTCTTCTCAAAACCCTAAAAAACATACTGACAGATTACAAGAATCATGAGGAAAAGAAATGCGGCACTCACCGGTTAAAATTAAAAACCAATGTCCTTTATATTCATCCAAAGTGTAGACCAGGTTAAAATTGCCCTGCACGCCTGCACGTACCTGCCCGATTTTAACCTGGTCTACACTTTGGATGAAAATAAAGGACTTTGGTTTTTAATTTTACCCGGTGAGTGCTGCATTTCTTTTTCTCATGGTTCTGGTATACATGGATGTTTTTTCATGCTGAACACCGCAATACCTGTATATGCACTACCGTTACCTATCAGTTAATAAGGATCTTATGTGAACAAGTTAACCAAGTCACTGCCTAGTTGCAGTTTGTGTTCAACTTTCTGGTTGCTGGATACTGATAGATTAGTTGGCACCTTAGAAATTCTGCCTTTATGTGTGTCTGATATTGTGACGTTTGATGATGATCTCCATTAGTTGCAGAAACTGATGTGAGTACTGACAATCTCTGTAAAACACTTCAGAATATGTTGCATGACATGGGTGTCCCTAATGTGAGAGGTAACCAAGAGAAAGAGATAGCGAGATCCTAGCTAAAAATGGAAGAGAAGTGACATAAGGAATAGAGTGAGCTATCGGAGACGGGTCCTGGGACAGGACCTCTAGTAGTACGGCCCAGAGTTTATAACTATAGGTAATAACATAGAGGTAACGAGCCTAGACGGGACCGATTACGTAAGATGAAAAGAGTCCCCTGGACGGGACTTCCAGATTGCCAGAGACAAAAAAGATAAGAAGCGGCCATACTGGCAATATAGTGTTATGGGCTGAAGTAGCAGATTTATTGTTCTTTGCCCCAGTTTTCCTACATGACCAGTTATCAGAAAAATAATAGATATCTACCCAGACCTTCTGTCTTTGTTTCCCTTTTTTGTGTCCTTGGTAAAAAGTCCCTATGAGCTATCTTTTGCAACAGCCTGACTTATGTAGGCCAGGGGTCATGTCTTAAGCAACTGATTATAGCTAGCATCAGCTTTTGCATAGATATGTGTGGGCACAGGATTTTTAGCAAGTGAGATCTATCTGACTGTAAATATTTATACATATACATTGCATATATGGAATACATATATATTTCCATGACAACAGTTCCCTGGAGAGGATTGAAGACGTGGAACGCTGGTTGAGAATAGGAATCTTGCTAAGTGGACTGTAGTACCGAGCTGGGTTGTGGTGAAGTAGAAAGCAACATAGAGGACAAGTCAATAAAGAAGAACGAATTAAGAGTGTGTGTGTATAAAATTATTCATTTTGTGAAAGGAACGTTCATCAAGTTATGTGCCCACTATCTACTGAATATAATCTCACGCAAGTAATCGTTGAGTAAAAAGTTTATTTTTGACTGGTGGTCTCCCTCATTGAACTGTCAAACATCTGGTCCTGGCCAAGGGGGCCCCTCCAAGCACAAGTCCACACACCCAGCCAGGACCCCCACCTTCATGTATCGTGTAGGAGCAAAAGAGATTATTAACGTGCCACGTTACATATGAGTACTGGACATGACTACTTGCTTTAAGGGCACATATATTCAGTTTCAGAGAGATATAAAGTGTGTGGTTTCGGTATAGAAATGTACATTTTTTTCAGAGATTACATTTGCTGAGTTTTTTCTCAAAGATTTACAGTTCTTAGTTGTCAACACAGTTCTTTACATGGTGTTGAAAACAAAACTTATTTTTGGAGCCCAAAGACATATTTTAGACATTTACATTTTTAGAGTTTATCTTTTTAACATCTTTTTGAAGATTTTTTTTTATAAGTTAAGCATACATCCTCTTAAATAGAAATTATGATATTTTTAAAAAATGCAAAAAATATTAAAGGATAAAAAGAATAATAATAATCTTCTGTTGGAAAAAGCCTTTACAATGTGAGAAATAAATGCTTTGGATTAAATCTGAACTCCTACGGGAACAACATATTTCCACAGGGCTAATCTTCCACAATTTACAGTACATCCATCACATATTAATTAGTGATTTACAAAGTCACCTGATTCTGGTAAATGTTACACAATCATTCATCTTCGATTCCTATGGTGTGTCTCAATACACTTTCTATATATACAGTGTATAATCTTAGCACTGAAAAGGTACAACAGACAATGGAGTTGAGACTTTACAGAGAACACAAAGACCTTGGTAAATACAATTATGTCCCATTTTCAAGTTCTAAAATAGTTTTCATGTTCTACTAGTTCATTAAGTAGATTTTATGTTTCACGACTCATTAAAGAAGGCTGCAAATAATATGATAATTTTAGCTACCACTAATGATGGTGGAATTTGGAAAAGTGAGAGCAAGACAGTTTTGTTTGACTTGTATGACACATTTTCTATGTGAATTTGTAGATTCATTTTCCTGAGTTGAAGAAGAAAATGCATTTTTTTTACCTTACTGTAGGGATGTATAGCCCTATAATATATAGACAGACGTATCTGGATAACCCTTGAAGTAATTGAGTTCAGCAAACAGATGCATAAAATTCAGCTCACAGCCATTCAATCTTCATAGACAAACAGTTAATTAAAACCTGGTATAAATGAACATGCTATGGATGAAAAATCTGCAGGTTTACTCAATGTTTGCTGCTGAATACTAGAATTAAACCTAATCTAATTTTGTAATATATCTTAACAGAGAAATATGTTTCTTTCTCCATTGACGAGGCACTTTCCTCACTCTTCGCACCTCCTATCTCATCATCCACTCTAAAAAAAAGAACAGTTAAAATTCATGTTCGTCAAAACTGGATGGGCTGCCATCACATTGACGTATCAGATTGTATCTCATATCATAGTTTATGGAGGGGAATGGAGTACTCAGCACAGGGAGAGACCAAGCAGACACAGTAAGATCATGCTGCAGCTTTTGGCACTGGAATTCTGGATTACTGGATTCACAGCCACACAGCTCAGTACTGATGTACAATGTCCTCTATTCTGATGTGTTACTCATGTGTGCTGTGTATCTTCTTCATGACCAGGCAATTTTCTGCTTTTTTCTGCCTCCTGTTCTAAAACCCATAACTTTCTTATTTTTCCATCCACCTAGCCCTGTTAAGGCTTATTTTTTGCAGAATGAGTTGTAATTTTCAAAAGGATTTATTGATTTTACCATACAATTTACTGGAAAATGGGGAAAAAAATTGAAGTGCAGTTACATAGCAGAAAAAAATTAAATATGGCATTTGATTTTTGGGCTTTGCATTTACAGTTTTTATTATAAAATGACTTATCACCATTTTTTTCCAGGTCAGTACGATTATGTTGAGTCCAAAATTGTATTTTTTTTTATTTTAAGAGGTGAAATAAAATTTGGAAATTTGTGAATAAAAAAAGATTTTGTTTGGGACACCATTTTTCAAGATATTTTCATTTTTTAGTCGATGGAGCTGACTGTTGAGTGTTACCCCTCAGCTCACCGCCACCCGGCCCGGGTCTGCCGACGCCTGCATCGCTGCCTCCACGCTGTCCCCTAAGCTCACCGCCACCCGGCCCGGGGCTGCCGCTGCCTGCGTAGCTGCCTCCACACTGTCCCGGCCTTCTCCATCTCCTGCTCGTGCTCCTCGCCGGGTTCCTGCACGAGCGCTATGGCGCGCTCCTCCTCTGCTGCCGGCCGCGCGCTCCTCTTACTCGCGCATGCGCCTTATGGCCCGACCGCACGTGCTCCTGCCGATCTTATTCCACTGAGTGACATGACCTGGCTGCACTGTCTATCCAATAGAGGACAGGTACTGGGTATTTCAGGCCGCCCTCCCTTGGGGAAGGCGCATGATTATTGGGTTACATTTGTACTTAGTCCTGTCTTGCTTCTGCAAGGTTCTTCCCTGCTTGTTCACCACTTAACCCTTTGTTTTTGTCCCTTCTCTTTCATTGCTTCCCGTCAACATCTCCGTTCCCCTCAGCCTGGTTCCTGTCACCATCTCCGCTTCCCCAGTCTGGTTTCCGTCTCCGCCTCTGCTCCCTTAGTCTGGTTAACGTCTCCATCTCATTCTTGACCCCCTTCTTACCTTCCCTGCTCCTTCCTGCCTTGTTCTTATCCTCTCCCTACCTCCCCGGCTCTTCTCCGCTCTTTACGTTTTTTCCTGAGCCGAACCCCTGGTCCTGGCTTCCGTGGTACTAGAGGTTCCTGAGCTTGCTTCCTAACGATCCCTGTATAGGGGTTGGTAACATCTGGTTCGCTCGCTCAGGGGAGGTTTGGCATCACGGTCCAGTGGGTCAACTTTTGGTTCTCGCCGCCTTCGGCGTAACAGTATAATCAGGTCATGGACACCGCTGGGGCCTCCGCTCAGAAAGAGCTAGTGTTTTTGCGTGAGAACCAGATGCGCATCATGTCTTTTATGAAGACAATGGATTCCCTATTGTCAGCCTTACAGGCCGCGGATCCTGGGAATGCTCCCAGTTAGCCAGCCTCCAGCAGGAGCTGGTTCAGCAGCACGATACCCAGGCTCACATTTTGTCCTATATGGCCTCCGTGGATGACCGCCTGCTTTCCTTGCAGTCGGCCTCCTTGCAGGTGTCCTCACGTGCCTCGGACTCTGCGTCTGTACCCACTCCCGTCTTGGTAAACCGTCTCGTTATGGCGGCGACCCCAAGCTGTGCAGGGGTTTCCTTAACCAGTGTCGTCTGCACTTCGAGTTATTACCCCAGCAGTACCCACCGACCGGGCCAAGGTGGCATTTATTGTGTCCCATTTGGGGTTAAGGCTATCCAACACTTCTTCGGATTTGCCCATTACTACCGACAGTTTATCCCTCAATTCTCGTCTGTAACCAAGCCAATCTTGTGTCTCACTCTGAAAGGGGTTTGTCCCGCAACTTGGTCTCCGGAGGCCGAAGATGCCTTTCTAAGCTTAAAGCAAGCTTTTGCAGCCGCACCTGTGTTTCATTGGCCCGAGGCGAACAAACCATTTGTTCTGGAGGTGGACGCATCTTCCATCGGGGCTGGCGCAGTACTGTCTCAAAGGTCTTCTTCTGGTCGGTTGGTCACCTGCGGGTTCTTTTCTAAGGCTTTCTCCCCGGCGGAGTGCAACTATTCTATCGGGGATCGAGAACTGTTGGCCATAAGAATGGTGTTGGAGGAGTGGCGCTATTTACTGGAGGGGGCTATCCATCCTTTTACCATCTTCACTGACCACAAGAACTTAGCCTACCTTCAGTCAGCCCAAAGGCTCAACCCCCGACAGGTCAGGTGGTCCCTGTTCTTTGCTCGCTTCGACTTCGAGTTAAGTTTCCATCCTGGTCAGAAGAATGTCAAGGCAGACGCATTATCTCAATCTCTTCAGCCCCCAGACTTGAGGAGGAACCCTCTCACATCATTGATCCATCCAAGATCATCACGGTGGCTCCCGTGAAGCTGATTAACCCACCCCCGGGTAAAACTTTCATTCCTGAGGCTGAGAGGAGAGAGGTTTTGCATTGGGGACACTCCACCAAGATCTCTGGCCATGTAGGGGTTAAAAGACTCTGGACCTCATATCCCGGTTTTACTGGTGGCCCTCTCTCCGCCAAGACGTGACTTCATGTCCTCTTCTGCTTCCGTTACCTGTTCCTTCGTCTCCATGGCAACACATAGCCTTGGATTTTATCACAGACCTGGTATTCCCAATCTGAGAATACCAGCCCTCAGCTGTCTGCTTTAGGCTAGTTGTCAAAACTGGGTGGGACCCAATGCCATTTTTCTATATTATTTATTTAAATAATTTAATAAAACAGCATGGGAGCACTCTTTTTTGATAACCAGCCAATATAAAGCTGACAGCTGGGGGCTGCAGCCCATAGCTGTCAGCTTTACCTGTACTGGTTAATAGAAATAGAGGGGTCCCATGGCTTTTTTTACTTTATTTACTTATTGCACAGGTGCCAGCTGATGAATACTCTCATCATCGTACTGCTGCTCTCTGCCATCAGCGAGACCAGGTGTACGATGATGAGAGTAGTACCTTTTTACCGCCCGTCATAGCAGCTGGCTCAAATGCTGTCATCTGTATGACAGTATGGGGGCTGCAGAACTCTGACAAGCGGTAACCATTTTACTGGCTGGCACAGGTGTCGGCTGATGAGAGTACTATGCTCATCAGCATATGCCTGTTGTCTCTCATAGCAGCGAGAGCAGGCGAGGCTGATGAGGGTATTCATCAGTCAGCATATGTGCAATAAATAAATAAATATAAATGACTTGACGTCTCTTCTATTTTGATAACCGGCGCAGGCAAAACTGACAGCTGTGGGCTGCAACCCCTAGCTGTCAGCTTTATCATGGCTGGTTACCATGAACAGAGGGGTCCCATGCAGCTTTTTAAAATTATTTAAACAATTAATTTAAAAACACAGTGTAGGGTCAACCCCATTTACCCCACAGTTACATTTAAAAAATTATCCCCAGCCAGAATAAAGTCCTTTAATTAAAATAAAAAATTGACATCTTTATTTGAAATAAAAGTAAAAAGGCAAAGTTATACTTACTTAATCCATTGATGCCCATGTCCCCTGTTAAAGACAAAAAATAACAAAACACCATATTCCTCACCTGTCAGATGATCATTAATTAATGGACATGTCCTACGATGATTCGGATGATTTGGACAGCGGTTACATCTGTGATGCGACCGCTATCCATGCCAGCCAGCTCACACTGAGACAGGAACATGATAATGCTCCTGCAGTGTGTAGCGGTGACGTGAGAAATTTCAACGGAGTTCATAGGTGATGAACCCTGGTCTCCTTACGGCACCGCGTGCTATGTGAGAAAAACAGCATGGGTCCCTCCTATTCTTGATAGCCATGATGATAAAGCTGACAGCTGTGGACTTTAGCCTTCAGCTGTCGGTTTTGTATGCGCTGGCGATCAAAAATAGAAGAAACCCCATGTAATTTAAAAAAAAAATATTTATTTATTGCACAGGTGCCGGCTGATATCCAAACCAGATTTTTTTAAAGGATCATCCAAACCTGCCAGGCCCGGACATCCATGGGTTTATCCATCACTAAACCTGAACAGTTCGGGGTTCCTGCTAGGAGTTTGGTACAGACCCCAAACTTTATCGTTCAGGTTCAACCATTCTTAATTTTGGAATTTACCAATCAGATTAATTGTTTTTTTATTCTGATAGACTAGACTTTCACCGATGCAGTGTTATCAAATATTTTATTTTTTACATTTTTTTATTAGTTTATTTTTAATTGGAGGAAAGAGTGGTGATTTAAATTTATAAATATTTTTTAAAACTTTATTCTCTACCTTTTACTTTATGTTGCTGTCCCTTTAGGGGAATTGAACCTCGGGATCGTTGGATTGC
Organism: Oophaga sylvatica; assembly: GCA_033576555.1. NCBI lineage: Eukaryota > Metazoa > Chordata > Amphibia > Anura > Dendrobatidae > Oophaga > Oophaga sylvatica. Next base: position 33,610,802 of record JARQOD010000001.1, read on the forward strand.
TTATGCTATGTACTGCATTACCACTGTAATTTAAATGATAGTAGAACCACTGTGCTGACAACTGAGGAGAGCCTGGAGGAGCTTGACTAGGTGAACACCTGACTCTTTGCTAGAGCCTCTGTTAGTGTGGTTATACATGGCTCCAGAAGGACACCAGGTGCTAGTACAACAGGGGCAGGAAGGTGGATTGGCACAGAATGGGAAGGCTCGGCTTGTACAGGCAGGCACGGCTGTTATGTTTCGGTAGCTGAGGAGTGCAGGTAAAAAAGGCAATACACCAGAGCAGTTGGAATCTATGAGATTGCAGTACCCTGACTAACCACCACAACTAGAGGCAGCCGTGGAGCGTTCCTACGTAGGTCCTAGACGCCTCATCACAGCCTGAGAAACTAACTACACCTAAAGATAGAAATAGGAAAGCTATCTGCCCCGGAGCAGAACCCCAAAGATAATAGAAAGCCCCAAACATGTAATGGCGGTTAGACAAGAGGAATTACTGACACAGAAAGAAAATAGTATGAGCAAACGCTGGGGCCCAAACTATCTAAATAGAAAAGGACAGGAAGGGTACTTACTGCAATCTCAGAAAACCCCGAAAAACACCAACTCCACCAATTTCAAAATCACCTGAGATCACACGACCTCTACCACCTAAATTAGCTCTCTGGTGTAACAAAATAAAAACAGCAGCCACTGAAAAAAACTGGAAAAGCAAAAGTACAAAACTAAGTGGCTGAACAAACTGAGAGGGCAAAAGCCCCCGGAGGGGACCCAGAAGGCCCCCACAGAAGTGCAGGACAAAATGCAAAAATACAGCAAAAACACAAAAGAAGAAAAAGACTTATCTGGAAGCAGGAGATGCAGACAAGACACAGCAGGCTACAAGGGAAACTGGAATGAAGGATTCAGACCAGAACAATTGATCACCGGCAACCCTGATGGGAAAATGACTCCCTTATATAAGACCAGTCAGTAACACCTGATTCCCAGTCCTCACAATCTTCACTAGTACCGCTTGTAACCACCAGAGGGAGCCTCTGCTCAGAACTCATCTCAAACCCATTCACAACAGTACCCCCACCTTTGAGGAGGGGTCACCGAACCCTCATTTGAGCAACCAGGTCGGTCAGGATGAGTTCTATGATAAGCACGGATAAGTCTCCTAGCATGGATGTCCGAAGCAAACACCCAAGAATTGTCTTCCTGACCATAACCTCTCCATTTAACCAAATACTGGAGTTTCCGTCTAGAAAAACGAGAATCCAATATTTTCTCAACCACATACTCCAGATTGCCCTCAACCAAAACAGGGTCAGGAGGCACAGCAGCAGGAACCACTGGCTCAACAAACCTCTTCAACAAGGACTTGTGGAACACGTTATGGATCTTAAATGTCCCTGGAAGAAGCAAACGAAAAGAAACAGGATTAATAATCTCATGATCTTATAAGGTCCAATGAACCTAGGCTTAAATTTAGGAGATGCTACTCTCATAGGAATATTCTTTGAGGACAACCAGACCAAGTCCCCCACTTTAAACCGAGGACCATCAGTCCTATCCGGTTAGCAATCCGCTGGGCCTTCTCCTGAGAGAGGGACGACCTCTCCACTACCTGGTCCCAAATCTGTTGCATACGCTCCACAACAGAGTCAACCCTGGACAGACAGAAGCCTCCGTCTGTCCTGAAGAAAATCGAGGGTGAAACCCAGAATTACAGAAAAACGGAGACATCAAAGTGGCAGAGCTAGCCCTATTATTAAGAGCAAACTCAGCCAAAGGCAAAAAAGAGACCCAGTCATCCTGATCAGCAGACACAAAGCATCTAAGATAAGTCTCCAATGTCTGGTTTGTTCTCTCAGTTTGACCATTGGTCTGAGGATGAAATGCCGAGGAGAAAGACAATTGAACACCCAGTTTAGAACAAAAAGTCCTCCAAAATCTGGAAACAAACTGGACTCCTCTGTCAGACACAATGTTCTCAGGAATGCCGTGTAAACGAACGACGTGCTGAAGGAACAACGGCACCAATTCAGAGGAGGAAGGCAACTTAGGTAATGGCACAAGATGTATCATTTTGGAAAACCTATCACAAATTACCCAGATGGTGGTCATTCTCTGAGAAACAGGAAGATCGGAAATGAAATCCATAGAGATATGGGTCCATGGTCTCTTGGGCACAGGCAATGGCATCAATAACCACTAGAGCGAGAGCAAGGCTTGGAGCGAGAGCAAGTCCCGCAGGACTGCACAAATTCCCTGACATCACGAGACAAGGTAGGCCACCAAAAGGACCGACTAACCAAGTCTCTGGTACCAAAAATTCCGGGATGCCCAGCCAATGCGGAACAATGAATCTCAGACATCACACTCTTTTTCCATTGGTCCGGACAAACAATTTTCCAACAGGGCAGCGCTCGGGCCTATCCTCCTGACACCCCTCCAGAGCAAGTCTCAAATTGGGCGAGATGGCGGAAAGAATACACCCTCTTTCAAAATAACAGAAGGATCAGATAACTCAGGAAAGTCCGCAAGGAAACTCCTCGAGAGGCATCCGCCTTAACATTCTTAGTGCCAGGAAGAAAGGAAACCACAAAATTAAAACGTGTGAAAAACAAGGCCCACCTGGCCTGTCTAGGATTGAGTCGCTTGGCAGATTCCAGATAGACCAGATTCTTATGGTCAGTAAGGACCACCACCTGATGTTTGGCTCCCTCCAGCCAATGTCTCCACTCTTCAAAAGCCCACTTCATGGCCAATAACTCCCGATTACCCACGTCATAATTACGTTCAGTAGGAGAAAATTTTCGAGAGAAAAAGGCACAAGGGTTACTTTTAGAGGTCTCTGGATCTTTTTGGGACAAAACGGCACCTGCCCCAATTTCAGAGGCATCAACCTCCACCTGAAATGGCAGAGAAACATCAGGCTGCCGTAGAACAGGAGCAGAAGTGAATCTCTGCTTAAGTTCCTGAAATGCAGAGACTGCCTCAGGAGGCCAATTCACCACATCAGAACCCTTTCTGGTCAAATCAGTTAATGGTTTAACAATAACCGAGAAATTACCAATAAATTTACGATAAAAATTGACAAAACCCAAAAATCTCTGAAGAGCCTTTAATGAAGTAGGTTGGACCCAATCACAGATGGCCTGAACCTTGACCGGGTCCATTTCAATAACAGATGGGGACAAAATGAATCCCAGAAATGAGATCTTCTGTACGCCAAAAAGACACTTTGATCCCTTCACATACAGAGCATTCTCTCTCAAAATCTGGAACACAGTTCGAACATGTTTCACATGAGAGTCCCAGTCATTAGAAAAAATCAAGATATCATCCAAATAAACAATCAGAAATTTGTCCACAAAATCCCTGAAAATGTCATTCATGAAGGACTGGAAGACGGAAGGAGCATTAGTGAGCCCAAAGGGCATCACTAGGTACTCAAAATGCCCTTCAGGGGTATTAATGCCGTCTTCCATTCATCCCCGTGCTTAATGCGAATAAGGTTATACGCCCCCCTGAGGTCAAGCTTGGTAAACAAGTAGCATTTTTCACCCTGGAAAACAGGTCAGAAATCAAGGGTAACGGGTATTGATATTTCACAGTAATATTGTTCAAGAGACGATAATCAATACACGGCCTTAATGAACCATCTTTTTTGGCCACAAAGAAAAAACCGGCACCTAAGGGTGAAGAGGATGGTCTGATATGACCCTTCTCCAATGATTCCTTGATATAAGACCGCATAGCGTCATGTTCAGGTACAGACAAGTTAAAAGGCGACCTTTAGGGAATTTACTACCCGGCACTAATTCAATAGCGCAGTCATAGCTCCTATGGGGAGGCAAGGATGCAGATTTACTTTCGCTAAACACATCAGAAAAATCAAACAAAAAGTCAGGAACATCCTGAGCTTGGGGGAGGCAGAAAAAACAGGAGTGTTGGTATTAACACATTGGCAGCCCCAACTGGCCACAGACACAGACTTCCAATCCAAAACAGGATTATGAGACTGCAACCAAGGGAAACCCAGCACGATAATGTCATGCAGATTATATAGAACCAAAAA
>JARQOD010000001.1:33614970-33676509 GCA_033576555.1 Oophaga sylvatica
GCCGATGGGCTGCGCTATTTCGTGTTCGTTGTTTGAGACGTTCAGTACGTTTTTAGAGTGGGTTGTGAGGGATGTTTCTGGGGTCCAATCAGTAATTCACTATCTGGATGATTTTTTGTTCATTGGACCGCCTGATTCGGTGCTTTGCAGGAACTCGTTGTCGGCTATGGAATGGGTAGCAGTGTCAAGGTAAAATATAATTTTCTACTATACTTTTATATTTATAGTGTGTATATGTATTTTGTAAACACGAAGTTTCCCTTAAATGTATATTATTCAGATTGAAACTTATTTTAGGACAATGTTAGTATCTGCTGGTGTTTGTCTCCATCTTGTGTCCTATCACTGTATTACACTAAATTGAACTGGATCTACTGAAATGCCCCCACCTTTGGAGAATTGAGGAAACACATGATACACGAGAACAATAGAATCTTTCTTCAAGAAACGAAACTGAGGATGACAACACGATCAAGGAGGACTTAGAAGAAGATCTAAGGACCAATTAGGATGACCAGATGCTGAATGTGTACATATATGGGCATAACTCAGCATATCTCTTTCTCCTCAATCCCGCCTTTACTCCACCCCAATATTCTGTGTATGTAATCTTATGTACGTGATAAAAAGTTCAGTACTTGCTGAAGATGGTCGCCAGATAGCACCGTTTTTTAGAGCATGTTTCTGAAGTCTGAACCAGCGTATTGCCTGATTCATTCTTGGTCGACCCGTGCTCTTAGTCTAATTTGGAGTGACTGGAGGATGAGTGGTTTGTCGTTACGACCCCGACAATTGGCGCCTAACACGTGGGGCCGTGGATTGCCGCCCGTCCGGACCCGTCCTGAGGACTTTGCGGTGGTGCCCGCGGTGACTGAGTGCGAGGACTGCAGCCTCCGTTGAACACGGTAAGTTGGGATCATATACTTTATATGCGTCCCACTTGCCTGTGTGTCAGTCACTGTTTGGTCCTGTCGTATTGTCCATTTGGGTCTGGAGGGGTGACTGGTTGAGTGGTGAGACCAAGGGCAATCCCACGCCACGAACCAGCAAGTGTGACCGAGTGACGTTGCATTGCCTGCACGTGCTTGAGTCAAAACACCACGTTCCTCCTCCTCCAGTCACGGTACCTTTATGTAGATAAATTGCCTCCCGTGACTGTTAGAATAAAGTTGGGACAAATTTTAGATTCTTGAAGTGTTGAGTGGGATAGAAGACGCACATGATAGTCTAATCAGTGACGAATGGAGCCGGGGCTCTTCGTCTGAGAAGTGACAAATAGAGCAGGGGCTCTTTGTCCAACACGGGGAGCCTCATTAGGAGAAGCCCAGTGTCAGTGCATGGAGCGGGGACTCTGTACTGTGTAGAGTGTTACGGTGGACTGTGCTGTAAAGTTATCACCCACAGTTAGGGAAGGGACAAATTGAGCAGGGACTTTTTGTCTTGTCAACACATGGAGCGGGGACTCTGTATTGACGGGTGGTGACCTGCAAGTGGCACCGGTGGTCTGAGTCGCGACAGATCATTTCACTCTGTTAAATTATGATGCGTCTGTTTAAATCTGAAAAACTCCATAAGTTAGAGGGTGGTGCTTTGGGAGTGGTTGAATTGATGGAATCACGTGGAGGCAAGAAGGCTGTTAAGAAAGTGAGCTTACCGAGTATGAGCAGATTTCAGCCTTCAGTGTAGAAGGATTATGTAGCATAGAAGAAAGGAAAGTTGGGTGATAAGGGACTTCTGCATCAGGCTCAGGCACATTTGAGAGTAGCAAATAATTTAAAAATTGAAGACTGGAAGGAAGTAAATGGAGCAGGAGATTTAGAAGGTGCTGAGCCTTTGTTTGGATATGTAAAATGCTCTGCATATGATCTTGTTGATGTAACTAAAATGGCCGCTCCAAGCCCTCGGCCACCGCCCTATAATGGTGCCGATCTTAGAACAAAGGGAGGTTGGACCTGTCATGTGTGTGGTGAACAGAATCCGCCCTGGGCGGAGACCTGCCGTGTTTGTGGGGCGGGTCGCTCCTGGTGTAATGCCCAGCCTATCGCCCCTCCCACACCCAGCGGCCATTTTGGTAAACCCAGTGGCCATCTTAATACACCTGGAAATGGCCAACACCCCATCTCCTCCGGTGGCCATCTTGAGACACCCAAGCACACCCAGTCAGGCCTATATCCCTTGCTGATACCAACCAGGGCCTACTACCAGCCCCCGCCCGCACCTGTGCAGGCCACAGCTCCCAATATGGCACCAGATGCAACACCATTGTTCTCTTTCACACACCCCAACCCGGCCATTGCTGCAATGCATGAATCTTCAGTTTTTCAGACAATGATCAGAAGCCGCCGCCGTGATATTACGGGATCCAACGAAGGGGAGGAGGATCAGGAGATAGAAGAGGGGTGGGCCCCTCAACAGCCACCACTATCCCCAGCAGCACCAGTATCTTTTCTTCCCTCCTCCATTCCCCCACCATTATTGTCAACCCTGGTCCTAGGGCCTATTCCACCCCTACTTCAGAGATAAGGCACCTTCCTCTCCTTCACAAATCCTCAGAGAGGACAGTCGCTCTGTAAGGTTCACGGAAAATCTGGTCAGGCCCCCAGCTCCCGGTGTACTTGAAAACTGGTATCCCTACCATTCACAGCATTACACAGACCGCAACGGAAATCCAGTGACATTATCCATAGGGTACGGTGATATCCTGACACATCGGGTTGGTGCTATAGTTAGTCCTGCCAACTCCAACTGCTCCAATAAAGGGGGTTTGGCTCTATTAATAGCCCAAGCAGGTGGTCCCATTGTCACTGCAGAATGCATGGCTCATATATACACTCATGGCCCTTTGCCACCTGGACAGACTCTGACAACCCATGCAGGGGACCTTCCCGCTGATATCATCATCCATGCAGCAGGTCCAGTCCATGATCCTCTAAACTCAAATGAGTCACGGGCCACCCTTCGGGCCACCATACAGTCAATACTCCATCATGCTGGTATGTTAAAAACAGAAGACATTAGGCACCAGGAATTATTTGAAACCAATGATAAAGTAGCAAATTTGTGATTGCTTTGTCTAAAGAGTTAACTAACACCCACTCTACAGTGTCTGCTTCTCTCCCTCAAGTCTAAATATTTTGCTTCTCTCCCAGAATTTACAGGTGACACGGTGCACGATTTCTCGCCTGATGACCTTATATAAAAAAAAAAAAAATTATGAGAAGAGACTGTCTCCAGCCCAGATTTGAGGGTCCCTACACTGTGATCCTGTCCACCCCTACTGCCCGAAGCTCGAGGGCAAGAGCACCTGGATTCACGCCTCCCATTGCAAGAAGGACAAGATTAATCAGCAGTCATGAAGTTTCTGATATACATATCCTTTTGAGCTATATCCTGATCTCCAGTAGTGCCAGTATGCCCACCTTCTGGGTTAATACTACAACCCCTGTGGTTATCTTTAAGTTCGATTTCTATCAAATATTCAACTGTGATAGGAATGATTTCAAGGGATCAATATATTAAACTTAGGGGAAAAGGGATATTTTATCTCTATGTCACCCGCCCAGGGAATGAAAACTGTTATGATTGGTTAGATGTGGGATAGAAAACAGAAAAAGGGAAAATTGGCAGATGAAGCTAGATACGATAGATTGATAAATGAGATATACAAGTGTTATATTTGTAGGAACGGATCTAAGAATGCAGAAGTCAGTGACAGCAAGCAGAGATAAGTGCTGGCAGCAGCGAGATGGTATTTTGCTGTACACCAAGGTCATTCTACAGATAAGCAACCTGCAGGCTGAGGGAGAGAGGACACACAAACTACCCAGTGGTTTGACCCCTCCCGTCGGGTATTCGTGAGGATGCACAGGAAAAAGTGCAACAGTTTTCAAATTTTGTTGAATATGTTTTTGGAATAGACATAGTACGTAAGAATCGAAGGTCAGAGTATGTGAGAAGCAAATAGACAGGCAGAGAAAGGAAGTTACACTAGAGGACAGAGTTCAGGAAAGAGCCAAAAGATTATTTCTGGACTCTAAGAAAAACTTGGGTGGAAATGGGTTTTGTCAAAGAAAACAAGACTAGTGAGAAAGTTCTAGCAAGTTTTATATGAATGGCATAAAAAAAAATGAATGACAAGGAAAAACTGAAAGTAAGTAGACCGGGTTGGAGATCAGTAAAAGCAGAGGATCTAGCCAGAAAAGCACAGGGGCACAACATGATTTAGCGCAGGCAAAAAGAGGAGCAAGGATACATCATGTAGGTACTTGTCCTGCAAACAACAGGGATAGGAGACGTGTGCCAGGAGATGGGCAGAGATTGTGCTACGGGTGCAAGAAACCAGGACATTTCAGGAGGGATTGCAGAACTAACCCATATCCAGCCTGTCCAACTAATCCATATGCAAATGACTCGCCTGCAGGAGGCCCCCAAGACCAATTAGAGGCGCTCCCATAGGATAATGGTAGCTTGCACATGAACCCCTTGTCTCCTTACCCCCCACTCCTAATTGCACAGTGCAGGTGAACCTACCAGGGGGACATGAGGTTGAGTTCCAAGTGGACACGGGGGCAGACAATTCAGTAATTACAGAAGAGGACTGGCCATTTGGGAAAAGTGATTTCTCCCACCATGTTATAGCAACTCCTTACAACTCTCCAGCTCCCCGTCACTAAAAAGATTCCCCTGCAAATTCAAGGAACCACTGTACACACACAGTTAATGGTATCACCACGGGGTCAATGTAATCTTTCAGGAAAGTGATGTGTTGTCACAATTGCAAGCACATATTGAGTATCATCCGGTTGGAACTGTCACTATGACATCAGGACTGAAGCCGAGCACTCTTTGTAAAATCATGTCGCTAGACGTTGCTAGTATAGAGGACATAAATGAATTTCCTTCAATGTTGGAAGGTGTGATACTGCATGATTTCTGGGCTTCAGATAAAACAGACGTGGGCAGATTAAGGGTGCAGCCAGTTATGGTCAAATTAAAGCCAGGTGCAATCCTGCCCCAACAGAGACAGTATCTTCTTAGTTTAGCTCAAGAAACGACTATTGCTCAGCAGATGCAGAAACTGGTAACAAGGGGTGTTTTAGTTAAAACCTAGCCCCCACCTTCGGCATCTCTGCAGCTAAGAGTAAGATTCCTTATCAATGGCCTTGACAGTACAAATTCCAACCTTCAGCTTCCCCCTTCGGCTATGAGATTTAACCCTCTATGTATTGGCTGGTACAATATATATATATGTATATATATACACTTTTGTTCCAGATATCTCAGGATGCTGCTTAGTTTACAGTTATTGATTTTGCCAATGTTATTTTTATAATATGTTGATGATTTACTGATTTGTGCCCCCTCCAGGAAACAGTGTAGTATTGCAACAATATTACTTATGTTGTTTTTGTACCAAGCAGGTTGTAAGCGTTAAAGGATAAACTGCAATTCTGTAAATCTTCAGTTATCTTTTTGGGACATTGCATTTCACTGGGGGCACGACATCTGACCAGCGCTCGCAAAGAAGCTGTACAGAACTTTCCTATGCCTGTTAATGTTGCCGCTCTTAGGATATTTCTTGGACTGATTTTCTACTGCAGGCAGTGGATTCGTGCTGTGTCAGTCCTCATGCAGCCTCTCTATGACTGTATCACCATTGTGCTTTTTAAACTAACTCCTGAAGGTATAGACTGTTTTTATTTTTCTCTCAAAAACAGGATTGTGGCAGCTCCAGCACTAGGAACCCCCAACTATGAACTACCATTCACCTTGTATCTTTATGAACAGCGGGGACACGCGGCAGGAGTATTGACTCAGTTACATGGTGACAATCAAAGGCCAGTGGCCTGTTTCAGTGGAAGACTAGATGCAGTGGCTAGAGGTGCCCCGTCCTGTGTACGGGCAATACATGCTGTAGGACTATTGCTCCACAAAATTATCAGATATCGTTCTTGATTATCCACTGACAGCACTTACACCTCATGATGTATACACCATACTGAACCAGGTGCAGCCGGCACACCTTTCAGCTGCACGTCATCTTCGATTGCAATGTGCACTTTTAATGTCTCCAAATGTTTCTTTGCAGAGATGTACCACACTTAGTCCTGTCACATTGTTACCTCTCTCGGATCTAGGGGGGAGGTCAGGTATTGTACGGTATTGTACAAAGAAGATCCAAGAGAGGAGATTCCTTATGATTATGTTCAGCTTATGGCACAGGAAACAGCAGGCCTACCCACAGTGTTTGAAACTGAAAGATGTAATGTTGACTTTAAATCTTTTGTAGAACTCGCTACCAAGATGACTCAGGTACCTTCCACACCAGGTATGCCCATGTCTCCCTGAATGCAGTAATCAAAGCAGAACCAATACTCCCATATCAGTCGGCCCAGGAGGCTGAATTTAAGGCTCTGACCGAGGCCTGTAAGATAGCTGAAGGTAGAATTGTTAACATCTACACAGATTCTAGATAAGCATTCGGTATAGCTCATGATTTGGGTCCAATTTGGAAGTCTAGAGGATTCCTGATGGCAGCAGGACATCCCATTAAAAATGCTGACGCAGTCCAGCAGTTAATTGATGCATTACAATTACCAAAAGAAGTAGCTGTCAGAAAAGTTAAAGCACATACCAGATGCACTGATCAGGTGAGTAAAGGAAACGAAATGGCCGATGCAGCAGCAAAAACAGCAGCCAGTAGACCACTCCAAGGGGTAACGATGCACCAGGTAAGCGCTCCCAAAAATCCCTTTGTGTCGGAGGATGCCTTAGCCCAGATGCAGGCTCAGGTGCGCCAGGAGGAAGTAGAAAAGTGGGAAAAAGAAGGTGCATGTCTGAATGCAGCAACTGGGGTATGGGGAAGAGGGATGCGCCGATGCCTTCCAAGAGCGTTGTACCCTGCGGTCGCCCAGATGTTACATGGGCCAACCCACCAGTCCAAAACTGCTGTAATGAGCGTGATGCAGAAGCATTGGGCGGCACCAGGCTTTTCCACCTGTATAGAAGGTTTGATCCAGGGATGCATGGTATGTGCTACACATAATAAGAGAAGGGTAGTCAAGACACCACCCAAACATGCCCCTCGGCCCTTCTATCCTTTCCAGAGACTGCAGATTGATTATATTCAGCTGCCAAAATCAGGTTCATGGGAGTACGTGTTGGTGTGTTTTTGATTTATCCTCAGGTTGGCCGGAGGCTTTCCTGATTGCCAAGGCTACGGCTGCGGCAACCGCAAAGAAGCTGCTTGCGGAGGTGGTGTGCAGGTATGGAGTACCAAAGGTGACCGAAAGTGACAGAGGTACACATTTCACAGGTGAAATAATGAATGAAGTCTTGACAGCGCTGGGAATTCAACAAGTTTTCCACACCCCATATTACCACAAAGCGGTGTAAAAGTAAAAGGATTAAATAGGATATTGAAGTTAAAAAAAAAAAAAATCTAAAAGGCCATGGCTGAAACAGGGAAATCTTGGCCTGAATGTTTACCATTAGCCCTATACTCAGTAAGGTACACTCCAAGTAGAAAAACTGGACTTTCTCCGTATAAAGTACTATTTGGCAAAGTGCCTAGTTTAGGATGTTTCTTTTCCCAAGCATTGGAAATAAGTAACCATGTATTAAGCTCATATGTAAGGGATTTGTATAAAAGACTCAAGAAAGTACATGATAATGTTTTCAGTTCTCTTCCAGATCCGAACCAGGATCCTGGGAGTCTGCAGTCTGCAGTCTGGAGACTGGGTAGTCATTAAAAGACACGTGAGAAAGAGTCTGGATCCGAGAATATAGCTCCACTGATATCCAGAAAAAGAAGGAGTCTGGGTCAGCTGCACACCGGTTATGCTGAGGATCCCAAAGTTTATATGGATCCCATAGGTGTTCCTAGGGGGGTCCCAGACGAATACAAAGCTCAGAATCAGATCCTGACGGGTTTCCGTTCTCTCATCCCAACTGTGCAGATCAATTACAATGTAGATTGGATAAAATATATATACTACACTGAGCAAAGATTTATCAATATCAATTTTAGTCAAGATGCTTTCCAGGGTATAGTTGAGAAACTGGGCCCAAAACAAAAGACTGACTCTTCAAAATAGACTGGCCATTGACATGATTCTAGCTGAAAAAGATGAAGTCTGTGGGATGATAGGGGAAAAATGTTGTACTTATATTCCTCAGAATTCTGGAGTCAATGGTAAAACTATAGTGGCCCTTACAGAGATTAAAAATCTGGCTCAGGAAATAAAAGCCAATGCAGAAGTAGATACCTCCTTCTTCTTAAGATGGCTTGGAGGACTTAAAGAATTTCTCCAACAAGCCTGCTTAGTGGTAACAGGGCTTTTGGTGCTAGGATTGATAATTCTATGTTGTGTGATATCTATGTATAGGAAAGCTGTGACCAATGCAGCCGCCTCCTCAGGTACTTTCTTTCATCAGGAAGTTGTGTCGCTACTATATGAAGACACTGATAATGGTGATATGGAGAAATATACTCCGCAGGATAAACCTGATAAAACCCCCTATAACAAAATACAAATGGAAATAAGAGATTTAGTTTAGGGATAGTGGGAGAACTCCATGTGCATGTTTGGTAGGGACTTGGTTGTTTGGGGGCGGTCCATAAGGGGCCAGTTTCTAAAATGACCAAGCGAAGAAATCCATTACCCCTGTCCCCACACATGGACAGTCTCGAAGGCCGCATAAATTAAGGGAAAAACTTAGTGTTTAGGGGGGATTGTCAAGGTAAAATATAATTTTCTACTATACTTTTATATTTATAGTGTGTATATGTATTTTGTAAACACGAAGTTTCCCTTAAATGATATTATTCAGATTGAAACTTATTTTAGGACAATGTTAGTATCTGCTGGTGTTTGTCTCCATCTGGTGTCCTATCACTGTATTACAATAAATTGAACTGGATCTACTGAAATGCCCCCACCTTTGGAGAATTGAGGAAACACATGATACACGAGAACAATAGAATCTTTCTTCAAGAAACGAAACTGAGGATGACAACACGATCAAGGAGGACTTAGAAGAAGATCTAAGGACCAATTAGGATGACCAGATGCTGAATGTGTACATATATGGGCATAACTCAGCATATCTCTTTCTCCTCAATCCCGCCTTTACTCCACCCCAATATTCTGTGTATGTAATCTTATGTACGTGAATAAAAAGTTCAGTACTTGCTGAAGATGGTCACCAGATAGCACCGTTTTTTAGAGCATGTTTCTGAAGTCTGAACCAGCGTATTGCCTGATTCATTCTTGGTCGACCCGTGCTCTTAGTCTAATTTGGAGTGACTGGAGGATGAGTGGTTTGTCGTTACGACCCCGACAGCAGGAACGTTTGGTGTTCCCTTAGCGGGGGAAAAGACTGAAGGCCCTTGTAAGTCGCTGAGTTTCCTTGGTATTTTGATTGATTCGGATCTGATGGAGTGCAGGCTTTCGGAAGACAAATTGTTGCTGCTGAAGCAGGAAGTGGATAGGGTTCGGAAGTTACGGAAGTCGACGTTAAAAGAATTACAGTCTTTGTTGGGGAGATTAAATTTTGCCTGTAGGATCATACCTATGTGTAGGATATTCTGCCGCAGGTTAGCTAGTGCGACGGCGGGGGTGAAGGCATCTCATCATTTCATTAGACTGAAAAAAGAGCACAGGAGGATTTAATGGTTTGGCAGCGTTTTTTGGAACATTATAATGGTAGGTCGCTGATCCAGCAAGACGTTATAAGTAATTTTGAATGCAAAATCTTCACTGATGCGGCTGGGGAATCGGTTACGGAGCTTATTGCAAAGGGAAGTGGAGTGTCGGGAGGTGGACAGAGGAGTGGCGTCAATTGGGCAGGATGAAGAATTTGGCGTTGTTGGAGTTGTTCGCGATCGTGGTGGCGGTTTTCATTTGGGGGGAGTTGTTTAAGGACAGGAAGATTCGTTTTCATTGCGATAACATGTGTGTGGTGGGGATAATTAATAGTTTGTCGGCATCATCCCCTCCGGTGATTAAATTAGTCTGTGAGCTGGTGTTACATTGTTTGGAGTTGAATGCATGCATTACGGCGGTACATATTCCCGGTGTTCAAAATTCTATAGCGGACTCTCTATCTCGTTGTCTGTGGCAGAAGTTCCGGGAATTGGCGCCAGAAACGGAGGCTGCGGAAACGGAGTGCCCTTCTCATTTGTGGCGAGTAGTTATGGACGAGCGAGTCGATTGATTCGGGAGTTGGTTACTGAGCGAACCTGGGCGTCATACGAAGAGTCATAGAGGGTGTGGTGTTATGATTTGGTAGCTGAGGAGAGCAGGCAAAAAAGGAAATACACCAGAGAGGTTGGAATCTATGGGATTGCAGTACCCTGACTAACCACCACAACTAAAGGCAGCCGTGGAGCGTACCTACGTTGGTCCTAGACGCCTCGTCACAGCCTGAGAAGCTAACTACACCTAAAGACAGAAAGAGGAAAACTATCTGCCCCGGAGCAGATCCCCAAAGAACATAGAAAGCCCCCAAACATGTAATGGCGGTTAGACAAGAGGAAAATACAGACACAGACAGAAATAGTATGAGCAAACGTTGGGGCCCAAACTTCCTAAATAGAAAAGGATAGGAAGGACACTTACTGCAATCCCAAAAAACCCTGAAAAGTACCAACTCTACTAATTACAAAAACACCTGAGATCACACGACCTCTACCACCTAAATTAGTTCTCTGGTGTAACAAAACTAAACAGCAGCCACTGAAAAACTGGAAAAGGCAAATGAACAAACAACAGTGGCTGAACTAAACTGAGAGGAGCACAAGCCCCCGAGGGGACACGGCAGACCCCCACAGAAGTGCAGGACAAAATGCAAAAAGCAAGCACAAAAAACTAAAAGAAGAAAATGTCTTATCTGTTAGCAGAAGATGCAGGCACGAAACAGCAAGCTACAAAGTGAACAGGAATCAAAGATGAGACCAGAACAATTGATCACCGGCAACCCTGATGGGAGGGAACCTCCCTTATATAAGACCAGTCAGTAACACCTGATCGCCAATCTTCACAATCTTCATTGGATAGTTCAGTACTGTTTGTAACCACCAGAGGGAGCTTCTGCTCAGAATTCATTTCTAGCAAATTCACAACAGTGTGGCAAGATTGGCTGTTGGGGTGCCCAGCAGTGAAATCTGATGCGGACAGGGCACAGGCGTTGTTTTGTTTGATTGGCGATATGGCTGATAGGGCCTGGTCGTGTCGAAAGTGAACAAATTTGCCTTGCTTTTGGCTTGCGACTGGCTGGGATGGTAGATGTTACCAAAATTTTTCTAGTCAAACAAGCGTTGAGAGGCGTTCGGCGGGGCAATAGGTGTTTAGACAAGAGAAGACCGATTTCTTTCAGCATGCTTGAACGATTGGGTGGTGTCCTGGAGAGGATTTGTTCTTCTAATTTTGAGGTCGCCTTGTTTAAACTGGCTTTTTCCTTAGCTTTTTTCGGGGCCTTGCGGATAGGTGAGCTCGTGTCTAGCAGTAGGAACAGAGTGGGGGGTTTGATGACGGAGGATGTAGATTTGCGATCGGGTTGCATAATTTTCTGGATACGATGGTCAAAGATGGATCAGTTGGGAAAGGGTAAACGAGTGGTGCTTGGGAAGGTCGAAGGCGCAGATATGTGCCCGCAAAAATGTCTAGGCGAGTATTGTCGGTTGTGGGTTGGCAGGTCGGCACCAGCAGGGGGCATTTTTGTCCAGATTTCAGTTTATAGCAGTGCTCAAAAAAGGGTTGAGTGAGTTGGGTGTATCTCCGGACATATACGGTTCGCACTCGTTTCGGATCGGTGCGGCGTTGGAGGCACATAATCGGGGGCTGGGTCCGGAAGCGATTTGCCGTATTGGTAGATGGAGCTCTGACCATTATCTAAGCTATGTGCGTTCTTAAGGTAAAGTTAGCGGCGCTGAATTTGTTTGTCATGTTGTTGTTGTTTTTATTTATTTATAGATGGTGGGCCTCTATTGGCGAGGATTTTCGGGCATTCGTTCGTGCATTGGGGGGCGCTGCGTGCTGACGTGAGGCCGGACGGCAGACAACTAGGTTTTGATAGACAACAGGTGGTCGTACGGTGGTTGGGTTTCAGGGGTATGGTGTGGGCCCGAGTTTTGGGGGAATTTTCCAGAGCGGTGCGTTTCGATAGATCTCCAGACATTTGGGTGGTGCATATGGGTGGGAATGACTTAGGGGTTAAGCCAGTTAGGGACTTGATTAGGGACATTCGTTTTGATTTGTTGAGGTTATGGATGCTGTTTCCGGGGTATTGACGGTTTGGTCGGACATCATTCCTAGAAAAAAGTGGAGGGGAGTTAGATCTTTAAAAGGAATCAAAAGAGCAAGGGTCAAGCTGAACAGGGCTGTTTCAGCTTTTGTTTCAAGGAATGGTGGTACTAGCGTGAGACATTTCGAACTGGAGTCTGGGGAGGGTAATTTTTGCCCTGAATGATATCGGTATCGACTTGTGGGCTTTGGCGATTCAGGAAGGTTTGGAGAGAGCTATGATTGCGGTGGGGCACTCACGAACCTGAGGAGTCAGTGCCGCTTGTGGTTGGCTTGGGGTTCTTGGAGTTGTTATGATTCACGGATGGAATTGGGGAGTAAATTCCGGTCATTTAAAGGAGGTGGGGATTGATCTGGCTTCTGGTTTTGGGCTCTGGAGGGGGTTTTACCCTGGGAGCTGGTGGTGTTTTAGTCTTCCCTGAACGGGTTGTTTGGTGCCCTCGAGCTGGTGGTTTACGGCTGAGGGTAACATGGTGGTGGAATTTGTTTTCAGTTGATTGACAAGAAAGCCAGATCTTTTAGCTCCAAGAACCCTCCCCCTCGTATTTCATAAAAGATGTTTGGTGTATGTATATATATATTTTGTTTATATATATATGCATGTATGTTTATTTATGTTATGTTTGTTAATAAACTGGCCGCTGTGGCTAATATTATCCAAAAGAGTTTAAATGTTATGTTTTATTTTCAAGGAGCATAAGAGTGGGCGGTTATAAGGTAAGAAAACCCCACCGAGTAGCCATATGCTGTCATGGAAATTGAAGATGAAGATGCTGCTCATAAGAGAAGGTATGTGAAAATATACTCAGGAACAAGTGCCATGACAAGTGGGTATTCGGGATCCCGTGTTTTACAAACCCTTCCCTTCTACCATCTCACATGTCCTTAGCCCATAACCCACAACTCTCTCCCACAAATTAATCACCAGACACTTTATTGGATAAATTGGCCACAGCAGCCTTTTATTAATATTTTGTGAAACAATTTAACAATAATTACCAACAATTGGGGGAAGGGCGATCCTCGAGGCCCCAAACCGTAAACTCCTCGTATTTATCTCCAAAAACTTGTCGCCCCAGGACGAATCCTGTCTCCAGCCGTTAAGCACCAGCTCGGAGACCTTAATAAACTCGCCTGGCCAATCTCTGCCGTAACTGCCCACGGCTCCCATATCCACTTGCCGGTATAACCGTACCGTTCCATCACGTGATCCACCCAAGGGGGAGTCCAGGACCTTTGCGATCCCCCCCCCTCCAAGCCGCCATTTTCTATCACCACCAACCTCGAGGACCTCCCCCCCCGCGCCACGCTGCCATGACAAACATAATAAAACAGTTTATCCATAACTACTATCTTAATTACCTATTTATTTCCTTCATATGCACTCGAACTTTGTACCCTTACTTCAGTAATGAAATTATTAACAAAGGGTGGGTGGGTGGGAGATTGCTCTTCTTACTGTGGGGCACCTAAAATGGTTGCTCCAACCATGTGACTGCCCTTTATATACTACCCCCTCCTTTTCCCCTCCTACTCCATCCCCTCCCAACCCTTTCAAATCCCTGAGGCAAATTAACCCTATCCTTACCAGCCCTACCATATATCCGCCCACCTATGGTCCCCTCAACTTTGTCATGCTGGCCTCCCTTTAAAGGCCTGAGGCCCCACAGTACGGCCTTACTTGACAAGTGGGTATTCGGGATCCCGGTGTTTACAAACCCTTCCCTTCTACCATCTCACATGTCCTTAGCCCATAACCCACAACTCTCTCCCACAAATTAATCACCAGACACTTTATTGGATAAATTGGCCACAGCAGCCTTTTATTAATATTTTGTGAAACAATTTAACAATAATTACCAGCAATTGGGGGAAGGGCGATCCTCGAGGCCCCAAACCGTAAACTCCTCGTATTTATCTCCAAAAACTTGTCGCCCCAGGACGAATCCTGTCTCCAGCCGTTAAGCATCAGCTCGGAGACCTTAATAAACTCGCCTGGCCAATCTCTGCCGTAACTGCCCACGGCTCCCATATCCACTTGCCGGTATAACCGTACCGTTCCATCACGCGATCCACCCAAGGGGGAGTCCAGGACCTTTGCGATCCCCCCCCCCTCCAAGCCGCCATTTTCTATCACCACCAACCTCGAGGACCTCCCCCCCCCGCGCCACCAACATAAATGTTCTGACCCCTTAAACATTTATGTCCCTCCAAACTTGCAAGCCCTTTTCTATACCTTCCTGAATTGCTAGGCACCATAAATCAAGGCCTATTGCATTCAGATGAATGCCATCCTTCCTCCAGAATTCCCCTTCACCCGACTCCAACTCTGTATGTCGAACCACAATCGCTCCGTTTCTCACCATGAATCGGGATACTGCCCTATTCAATTTGATTCTGGCTCTATTTACACCTTGAACGGACCTAGCCCCGTACCAGACCTTCCTGGGAATGATATCTGACCAAATCACCAACAGCTTAGGAAACATGGACCACAGCCTCAACATGTCGAATTTTATGTCCCTAATTAATTCCCTGCGCTAAGTGCGCTTAGCCAGATCATTACCCCCTAAGTGTACTACCAGAACATCAGGAGCTCTGTCAAGCCGAACAAATTTATGGAACTCCGGGACCAACTGCTTCCACACCATGCCCCTTTTTCCGATCCACCTCAACAACGCTATTGACCTCATCACTCCCAGCTGCCTCCCGTTCGGACGAACGTCTGCTCTCAAAGCCGCCCAAAAAACGAAGGAATGGCCCATGATCCAAGTAAGCAGTTGGCCCGTACCTAAAACAGAAAACAGAAACAATAGAAACACAGAATAACACCAATACAAATATCAACCATTTACACCAACGATAAACGCACATATGACCGAAATCTTGCTGACTCCCATCGCCCGATCCTCATCACTGTCTCGTCCCCAAGACCTCTCCTTGCTGCCTCTGTAGCTGCTCCGATGCGGAATGAATGTCCGCTATACTGCTCTGCCGCTATCCCACCTTTTTCTAAGCAACGTTTAAATATTGACAAAAATTGAAAGCGAGAAAGAAAAGAACCATCCTCATGTACCAACAATGGCTCATCACCTTTGCCTCCCCTTTTTAAGAAATTCTTCATACACATCACTGGGCATAAAGGTGAACCTTGCACCTCGAAAAGTACCACCTTACAACCTTTTCACATATATCCGTTTTTGAAGAGCGTAGGAATAACCTTACCCTGTCTCCAAGCACCTCCACATCGCCCCTAAGTAGCCCACCTTTCCGAGTTTTAGATGGACTAATCAGCTCTCCAAGACGAAAAGCCCCAAAAAATGCTAAGGAAAAGGCCAATTTGAATAACGTCACCTCCTTTCGAGAAGAACAAACCTCACTCAGTTGTTCGCCCAAAATTAATAATATCTCATAAGAAACCGGGCGTCTGCCATCCAACACCTTCCAACCTTTCCGCCACCCTCTGACCAATTGCCGAACCAAAAACTCCTTAGTTAAATCCCGTTGACCCCTGCACTTAAATCCAAATGCCAAAACCGCTAAGAAATTATTAATCTTTGGGACCGACCAACCAGCTTCCCAGTTGTGACCCAACAACAATAACAATTTAACCTCGTCCTCTAATTCCACCTCCAAACTCTCTTTCCAAACCGCCCAACTGTCCCATGCCCTCCTATAATGAGACCATGTTCCTGACGCCAAGGACCTAGATAATAAAAATTTTACTGCCCCAAGGGAAGATTCCATAAACCTTCTGGACATTCCAGCCTCTTGAGATCCGATTGACGACCCGTCTCTCCAATTCGTTCCCACTGTGAACAAAAAAGAACTTCAAAACTAGAGTAGTCAGTCTCCTGTCTCTCTTCAGCAATAACCCACAGGTTAAAAGTCAGCCCAATCCAAACCAAGTGCTGTAACACTCTTACCACTGCGTGATCCATTGAAGATAACGAATTGATCGCCCTCAATGCCCCCACCGACCTACATCCGAAGCAAATCTTTTTATTCCGTACTCTCTCACCCCATAACGTTAATGCTACAACTATAGGGAACAACTCACGCAATACTTGATTGACCGACAGGCCTTTCTCAACCCACCACCGAGGCCACTGTTCTGCTATCCACTCATCATGGAAAGACAAACTAAAACCTTGCTCATCCGACGAATTTAATACAATGCCCAGAGTCTCAGCTAGCACCATTGGCGCAATCCAGATGGATTTTCCATTATAAGAATCAAGGAATAGTGCCCAAACCTTTAAGTCATCTTTCAGCTCTCTCCTAAGCCTGATGAAATGCGATGGGGCCCTGATCCCCACCGTTGCCAGAGACAATCTGCGACAAAACGCCCGACCCATCGGCATGATCCGACAAGCGAAGTTTAATTTTCCCAACAATGATTGGACCTCCCGTAACGTAGCTTTCTTTAAAGCCCCAACTCGTTTCACCTCTGCTCTCATGTCTAGCAGTTTGTCGTTTGGGATTCTACACTCCATTGACTCTGTGTCAATTTCTATACCTAGAAAACTCAGCAATGTCACTGGGCCTACGGTCTTTTCCGCCGCCAAAGGTACACCGAATTTTTTAGCCACACTCTCCATTGTGTGCAATAACATCGAACAATCAGAAGACTGCGCCGAACCAACAAACAGGAAGTCGTCTAGGTAATGAATACATGACCTGAGCCCCGACACCTCTTTTACCGTCCATTCTAAAAATGTGCTGAAAGTTTCGAAATAAGCACATGACAGCAAGCATCCCATCGGCAAACAACGATCCACGAAAAAAAAACCCTTTCCAAAAACAACCTAACAAGTGCATGCTGTCAGGATTAACTGGTAACAAACGAAAAGCCGCTTCTATATCGGTCTTAGCCAAACGAGCCCCTTTGCCGCAATCCCTAACTAACTTTACCGCTGCATCGAAGGATGTGTATATGACAGAACACAGTTGTGGGTCAATCCCGTCGTTAACCGATAATCCCCTTGGAAATGAAAGGTGATGTATCAACCTGAATTTATTTGGCTCCTTTTTTGGCACCACCCCTAAAGGAGAAACCCTTAAATTGTCAATAGGAGCGGTGTCAAAAGGTCCCGCCATTCTGCCCAATGCAACCTCCTTGTATAATTTTTCTGTGACCACATGTGGAAACTGAATGGCAGATTTCAAATTTTTGGTTGACAACTTCACCTCAACATCTACAAAGGGAATTTTAAAACCTTCTTTAAAACCTTCGCGTATTAGCGTTGCCGCCTCCTTATCCGGGTAACTATTTAGAAAATGCTCCATCTCTGGCAGTCGAATTGGGGTCTCCCCTTTTTTCAATACCCTCTGATCCTTTCTGTCTTCCTGATTTAAAACATCTTGATGACCCATGATTACCTCCGCATGACGAACATTCGTGTTTGAATTTACACTTTGCTCCAAATTTACACGCTCCTTCATTCAAAGAGAAGCACAGTCCCTTTTGTACCGACACCGAGTGTCCTGACTGTCCTGAACCCCCGGTGCCCCCTGGAAAAGGCTGATACCCCTGCCCTGATCTAGCTGGAGCCGTTACTCTCATCCATAACAAAATATCTTTATGGTCCCAACGAATACTAGGCCTAACTGCCTTCCGTTGACGAAATTGTTCATCATATCTTAACCAACCCTGCCCACCATAAACTCTATAAGCCTCACCAATTGTATCCATGTAACAGAAAAGTGGCGAACAGTTCTCTGGTGCTTTTTCCCCGATAACACTGGCTAATATAGCAAACGCCTGCAGCCAGTTGGCGAATGTGCGGGGAATTAATCTAAACCTCCTCTTCTCTTCCTCATCCTTTTTTGTCTCATCCTTTCGTAACCTATCTAAATTAAAGCCTCCAGCGGAAGCAACGAAAAAATTTCCACGTATTCCCCTTTCCAAATTCTTTCTCTAACTTCTTGCTTTAAGTGTGCCCCTAAAGGCCCTTCAAAACAGACATAAACTTCCCCTCTGGCTGAATCATCCAGCCGCACAGTTTCATCCTTATCCTGCTCAGCTGTATCCCCCATTACCTCTTGACCCCTTAACGCATTTTCCGACCCCGTATTGCTAGAAATCCTTGGGCTCTCTGTCCTGCTTCCCTGCCCCACAACGGAAGAACCTGCTGATCTAACAACCCCGGATGTCAACTCATCCCCCCTGTTACCCACCCAAGCTGATACCGGCGATGATTCCCCCTGCCCGCTTCCATATTCCCATAATCTAACTAACTCCTTTAAACCCTGTAATACTGCCCCCATACTGGCACTAGCTCCCCTCCCGACCGCTTCCCCTTGTCCAATTACACTAGGAGCTAGTGACGTTAAAGAATGTAACATTGAATGTGCCTCACCTGGCTGCCTGGGTGCTGTGTTCCCAGCAGCCGCCAATCCTGAATCGGGCGTATGCGTTCGGCGTCCTGTCCGTCTTCATTCGTTGGAGCCGACGATCCTGTGGGCCCATACAGCCGGCCCCAGGTGGCCGCTGCGTGATCCATGCAGCTAGGTGCCGCATACTGTCCTGCTGAAGTCCCAGGGCGAGATGGCTGTTGCATGTTATTATGGGCTCCCCCTCCCCCACCCTCCTGGAGAAGTGTCATAAGCCCGGGTGCCTGCCTCCCCCCCAGCATCCCTCCCTGTGCTGAGCCCAGCATGATGCTGGCCGTCATCTCCTCTATCTTCTGCAACAGCCAGTGAGTGGGAGGGGCTAACTCTCCTGCACATACCAGCTGCTCTGCTCTCCCTGGCCTGTCCTGCTGCTCCTCGCCGACGAGCTGCTGTTCCCCGCCGAGCTGTAGAGGGGCCTGCACGCGATGTTGCTGGTGTAGCGCTTGCTGAACTGGGCCTCGGCGTCAGCGCCGGGCAGGCGATTCCAACTGAGCTCACCGGAGCAGAGGGCACCTGACTAGCAGGCCCCCGCATTCGCTCTCTCCCCCGCCGAGCTGGGCCTGATGCTGAGCCCAGCGCCGCAGCCGCTCCTGATCCCAGCTCCCTCTCTCTGCCTGTCGCATCTGTAGAAGGGGAGGCCGACACCTCCCCCTGCTGTGGGTACCGCCTGTCATGCGGATTCCTCCCAGCTCCAGGCTCACGCGCTCCCGGCCTGCCGCGCGAATTTTGAGCTGGAGGGTCCCCGGAGGGGCTCCTAACACGGCGCCGAACCCTGGGGGTTACCTCAGGGCTAAGGCGCTCCGGAGGCCTAGTTCTCCGAGGCCGTCGCCCGACGTCCTGAGCCTGAGGATGTCCGGCTCCCCCCTGAAGTAGGCCCTGAATTGATGCCTGCAGCCACCCCGAGCCCCTGGAGCTGGCAGCGTCTCTCAATTGTTGCAGCATGAGGTCGACCTCCATCATGCTAGCAGGTAAGAGATTGCTCTTCTTACTGTGGGGCACCTAAAATGGTTGCTCCAACCATGTGACTGCCCTTTATATACTACCCCCTCCTTTTCCCCTCCTACTCCATCCCCTCCCAACCCTTTCAAATCCCTGAGGCAAATTAACCCTATCCTTACCAGCCCTACCATATATCCGCCCACCTATGGTCCCCTCAACTTTGTCATGCTGGCCTCCCTTTAAAGGCCTGAGGCCCCACAGTACGGCCTTACTTTACCAGATGATTGGCTAGAGAAGGATCAGAAGCACGAAGCACTATCTCCCTCAGTGTAGATGATAATCAGATTGTGCATATATGCAAGTGTGCAACTGCAAAGGAGATGTGGATGAGTTACAGAAAGTACATGAAAGATCAAATCTCAGCAATAAGCTTTATCTCATGAGAAAGCTGTATCAGTCTAAACTAAGTGATGGACAGAATATGCAGGACTATATAGAAAACACCCTAGAGATTGTGGAGCGTCTCAGGGGTATTGGAGAAGAAATTAAAGATTTTCATGTTGCTGCACTTCTATTAAGTGGTCTTCCAGAGAGTTATGATATACTTGTGACTGCACTAGATGTACGGCCAGATGATGAGCTGACACTAGAGTATTTTAAAGGCAAACTTGTGGATGAATTCAAGAGAAAAACGCAGCATTTAAGCAGCAGTGATGAATCCAGAGCAGAAACAGCATTAAAGACACAGGATTTCCCTAAATATGAAGAGAAACTCGTGAATGTTTTATCTGTAAAAAACCCGGCCACCTTAAAGCAGACTGCAGAATTTGGAAAGCAAGAATGAGTCAGCTTAAAAAGCAGAACAGTCATCAAAGAGTTAAAACAGCTGTAAAGGAAGATTTTGCATGTGTTGAAGCTGCATTTAATGCCAGTACAGGCCCATCTGCAAAGCATATATGATGTATAGATTCTGGTTGAAGCAGTTATATGACAAATAACAAAGATTTCTTCAACTTAATGAAAGCAAGTCAGAAAAGGTCATCTTAGCTAATGGTCACGATATGACTTCAGAAGGAGTAGGAGACTCTACCTCCACTGTCCAGTTTCCTCAGCACAAAGCAGAAAGATCCCAATAAAGGATGTTCTCTATGTTCCATGCCTTGAAAGTAATCTTCTGTCAGTAAAGAAGCTCACGCAAAAGGTGAATGTAGTTACTGTTACACTCGGTCCCCGTGTGTCACGCTGTCTCAGGATAGAGGTGGACCGGGGTCTATGCTGACCCTAAACTGGGGTCCTGACTAGTCCCTCAACCTGGAGGTACTGTTAATGGTACAGAGGTCCAGGCTGCCAGCGTAACCCTGTCTCCTGTAGATCCCTGACCACTGTAATCTAGTCCTGAGAAGGACCCTGATTACCACCACAGGGAATAGGCAGGTAACAGCTTACAAACAGTATTTTTTAGAGAAGAAAGCGCACGGATGCCATTTACCAGGGACGGACCTTGAGATAATACCGCACCCACCCCTACGTCAGACGCATCCACCTCCACAATGAACGGCTGTGACGCATCCGGTTGAATGAGTACAGGTGCCGAAGCAAAACATTTTTTCAAGGAGGAAAATGCTTGACAAGCCTTGTCAGACCACCTTGAAAAATCCGTCCCTTTTCTTGTCATGTCAGTGAGAGGTTTAACAATGGACGAGAAATTACGAATAAATTAGCAAAAATAGTAATTAGCAAACCCCAGGAAACGCTGCAGTGCCTTAAGATCCTCTGGCAGATCCCACTCAAGCACTGCCTTCACTTTCCCAGGGTCCATACGGAAACCGAAGCTGACACCAGGAACCCTAAAAACTGAAGTTCCTGTACGGCGAATACACACTTCTCCCATTTGGCGTACAGTTTATTATCTCGCAAGATCTGCAACACCTGTCTCACATGCTCCTGATGAGACACAAGATCCGGCGAGTAAATTAAGATGTCATCCAGATAAATGACAACAAACTGTCCCACTAGGTGGCGAAAGATGTCATTAACAAAATGTTGAAACACCGCCGGGGCAGTAGTCAGACCGAAAGGCATGACAAGGTTCTCATAATGCCCCTTCGGAGTGTTAAACGCCGTCTTCCACTCATCCCCCTCCTTCATCCTAATCAGATTATACGCCCCCCTGAGATCCAACTTAGAGAACCATTTGGCGCCAACAATCTGATTGAAGAGATCTGGAATAAGTGGGAGCGGATACGGATCTCGGACCGTAATCCGATTAAGCTCACGGAAATCCAAGCAAGGGCGTAGGCCTCCATCTTTTTTCTTCACAAAGAAGAACCCCGCGGCCACCGGGGAAGATGAAGGTCTAATATGCCCTTTTTGCCAGACTTTCCGAAATATAATCCTTCATAGCCTGCCTCTCAGGACCAGAAAGGTTACACAACCTAGATTTAGGTAATTTAGCATCAGGAGCAATTTTATAGAACAATCATACTCGCGATGAGGAGGTAATTCTTGACACCCTTCCTCTGAAAAAACATCCTCAAAGTCCACCAGAAAAGGTGGTAAGGTTCTAGGCACGACCGCACGGATGACCGTGTTCATGCAGTTTTTATTGCAAAATTCACCCCACTGGCTTATCTCTCTGGATTGCCAATTAATAACTGGGTTATGTTTAGTTAACCAAGGAAGACCCAACACAATAGGAGTGGGAAGACCCTCCAACACATAACAAGACAATAGTTCTTTATGTATTGCCCCCACTCGAAGGTCAATGTTATGCACAGCTTGCAAAAAGCTACCTTGACCGAGAGGCCTGGCGTCGATAGAGAATATGGGGATAGGTTTGGCTAATACACTCAGTTGCATACCATGAACCTGGGCAAACCGAGCGTCCACCAGATTAGCCCCGGACCCACTATCCAGAAGAACAGAAATCCTCTCAGTTCTCGTACCTACCACCACCTCCGCTGGTACGAGAAACTGAGACGGACCTGGGGACGAAATACATACTCCCAGATTGTCATCCACCACACAACCTGGGATTAATAGTTTTCCGGCGACTTCTTGCTCAGTACAGTACGGGATGGACACCCCTCAATAAAATGTCCCTCTCTCCCGCAGAAGAAACACTTTCTTGTCTTGCGGCGCACCGCTGATCCCCTCCCTCGGAATGATGTCCCTCCCAACTGCATAGGTTCCTCGGAACAAACCAGGGGAACCTCAATATTAGGGACTTTAGAAGGAGGTGGAGTTATCACAGGGGCGGAGTTACCCCGCACCTCTCCCGAAGCCATCTATCAATGCGAATTGCAAGAGCCATAGCGGCCTCCAGTGACGGGGGAGAATCATACTGAGCCAACACATCTTTTAATTTATCAGATAAACCTTGACAAAACTGGCTCCTAAGAGCCGGGTCATTCCACTGAGTATCCGTGGCCCACCTACGGAACTCTGAAGAAAATTCCTCCGCCGGACGATCTCCCTGCTGTATCTTACGTAACTTCATTTCAGCAAGGGAGACCCGATCCGGGTCATCATATACCAGACCCAGGGCTGTAAAAAATTGGTCCACTGACTGGAGAGCCGGGGAGCCCGGGGGAGAGAGAACGCCCAGGATTGAGGGTCCCCTTGTAAGAGCGAGATGACAATTCCCACCCTCTGATCCTCACTCCCCGACGACCGAGGCCGCAGCCGAAAATACAATTTACATGCCTCCCGGAAAGTAAAAAACTTGTCCCGCCCACCAGTAAACCTGTCCGGGAGAGCCACTTTAGGTTCAGATCTGGCTTGCTCCCGGGGTACAAAACCTTGGATTTAACGTCCGTCAGCTCCATGGACAAACTCTGCAACTGCTGAGCTAGATGGGCTACTGGATCCATGGTGGCTGGGGAGAATCTTTAGTATGGTCGGTGAAAATGTCACGCTGTCTCAGGATAGAGGTGGACCGGGTCTATGCTGACCCTAAACTGGGGTCCTGACTAGTCCCTCAACCTGGAGGTACTGTTAATGGTACAGAGGTCCAGGCCGCCAGCGTAACCCTGTCTCCTGTAGATCCCTGACCACTGTAATCTAGTCCTGAGAAGGACCCTGATTACCACCACAGGGAATGGGCAGGTAACAGCTTATAAACAGTATAAGACAAACGAGACAGACAAGGGGTAAAGTAAATACTGCCTTGCATACAAAACTTCAACTACAGAGGGAACACAAAAGGTTAAGGAGATAAACAATAAGCGAGGAGAGGATAAACCACAACAGGCACTCTTAGCTTAAGTCTTCTCAGAAACGATCCGCTCTGCTGGTCTGAATGAATGCTTTCACCGACAACTCGCAAGCAGACTAGCAGGTATATGAAGGAAGCTAATTAGTGCCTAATACACTGCAGCCGGGCGAGGCTGGGCCTAGTCTAAGCACAGAGAAAGGCAGAATTAACTCCCTCACTGCCAACAAACACCAAGCACCAACAACTCAGCTGCGAGAAGTCAGAATGTGAAATCGCGACGATCTTCGTGGCGATACACCCGTGACACCGTGCTGGCTCTGCACTCCGTCCTGGTCACTCACCTTCTGCTCTGCAAGCTGTACCTTTGCAGCAGCCTGTGCACAGGCTGGAGTCTCCTAGTCCCTCTGCTTCCCAGCGTCCTGCTTCCTCCCCCAGTTCCTGGCACGCTGCTAGCAGGCCTCCAGGAAGAGTGCTTAGGACGCGAGGCCGCCCTCACCGTCTCTCTTAAAGGGACACCATGCATTTTTTGAAAAAGTCAATCAACCAATGGCAGCGCACTGATTATTATATCTGGCCATTCCACCATAGGGGGAGTGCCGGAGCAACGTGTTTCTACCATTGCTACATCCGGTTCTGACTCTGATCTGTCTGCGCTGCGTTAGCAGTCTCTGTGCTTTGCTCATTCTATTTGTCTCCACAGATCAGTGGTATCCTGTATCCAGCTATCCCTGACAAACTCTGCTATCACTGGTGCAAGTGTCATCCCATTCCGCCATCAGCCATCCTTATCCGTGGACTGTGACAAGGTTACTGAGCCAGCCTGCTACCATCTACCCGGAACCAGGACCTTCCTCACCTGCGTCTACCACTCCACGGTTTCTTATATCATATCTGTTACCCCCTTTTGGTCCCGCTGGCACAGCTGCCACGTGTCCGGGGTCTAACTGGAGGTAGCACCTGTGTCCTCCGGGTATTCCATTTTGGTCCTGTTCGAGGGGCCTTACTACGGGTACCCGGGGCTCACTAGTTACGCCCCCTTTGGAGCCCCCCGGACCACTGTCTCAAGGTTCCACTTCTAAAATAAAATACTAATGTGAACTTCACCATCTCTGCCTCCGCTTCCATTTGTTACAGTTACTTTTAGAGATAACAGCTGCATCATCTCAAAGAAGGGTCACACTCTTGGAGAAGGAAAAATACAAGATAAACTTTATCAGCTGAAATGCAAAGAAAGAGTGTGCAGTGCTAGACAAGATCTGCATAAGAACTGTATCCATGTATGACACAGACATCTTGGGCACAGAGACCCAGAAGCAGTAAGGAAGCTAGCTCAACTTGCAGATGGTATTGAAATCAACCAGTGTAGTCAAATGAGGAAGGGCACTAGCTATCTTAAAGGGAAAATGTCCAGTAAATCCTTTCCTAAAATAAGCACCACTAGATCTGCACAGCCTCTGGATCTGATACATACAGATGTATGTGGTCCAATGAGTGTTCAAACTCCTAGCAAGAAGAGATATTTTCTCACATTTATTGATAACTACTCCAGATATACAGTCGCCTGCCTGCTTCACAATAAGGATGAAGTTCCACAGAAACTTGAAGAATATCTTGCTGTTGTGTTTAACAAATTTGGAAGAATGCCAAAAGCTCCGATAATAGAACCGAATATACAAGTGGTAAGGTGCAAACCATTTTAAAAAAGGATGTAATCGTGTTCCAGACTACCATTCCATACAACCCAGAATAAAATGGCATTGCAGAGCGAAAGAACCGTACTCTCTGTGAAAGTGGAAGTATGTTGTTTGATGAGAAACTACCTACAACGTATTGGGGAGAAGCCATCATGACAGCTTGCTATCTTCAAAACAGACTGCCATGTAAAGCCACAAATAAAACTCCATATGAGCTATGGCAATGCAAGAAGGCTAACCTAAAGCACCTCAGGATATTTGAAAGCAAAACATTTGTGTATGTTCCCAAAGAAAAATGTTCCAAGTGGGAATCACACGCAAAGCAAGGAGTCCTGTTGGGCTATAGCGAAACTCAAAAGGGATACAGAATCCTGTACACAGAGACCCACACATTAACAATCAGCAGAGATATAGTAATTAGTGAAAACTCTGTATTGCTCAAATTCCATGAAGTTAAACCAGTTATTCAACCTAAGAAGCAAGAACAAGAATCTCAATCACCAAACCCAGACACCGAAAAGGAAAGCACTGAAGTGTGGATAAGCTCTGAAGCCACCAAGGAAGACACAGAAGAACCAAGTGAGCCTCCAGTCAGGAGATCAGAAAGGCCAAACAAAGGTATTCCAGCTAGATGCCTTTCTTATATGGTCCGAACACTTCCTGAACCAGAGCCACAGTCATGGCAAGATATGAAAAAACTGCCTATCCATGAGAAACAGAAGTGGATAAATGCTGCTAATGAAGAGATGGAGTCCCTTCACCAACTCCAGACATGGGAGCTCACTGACCTACCACAAGGAAAAAGAGCTATAGGATGTAAGTGGGTCTTCAAAAACAAATGTGACTCAGAAGATAAAGTAAATTTCCGCAATCCTAAACCAGTTTGGAATGTCAGAAGTCAAAGGTGCGTCAACACCAATGGATCCATCCTACATAAAGTTGGAAGTAGAAGAAGATCTGCTACCCAGCAATGAGAGTAACAGACAAGCAGTGGGGGTGCTTCTCTACATAGCAACCATAACTCATCTGGATATCACAGCCACAGTCCAAATTCTCTGCTGACGTGTAAGCAAGCCATGCCAAAGAGAATGGAATGCAATTAAGAAAATTCTTGTCATGGCTGTGGACAGGATTTTTTTGTCCTGTCCTCTCAGGGTTAATTTTGTGTGGCCTCCTTTTGGTTTGGGGAGGGCTATATCTACCCACACCTGTGAGAGGTCCCTGTCAGTGATACATTCGTTCTCGGCTGAGTAGCTGACCCCCTGGTGTACTTGTATACTGCTTGTGCTTGTTTGCCTCTTAGTGTATGACCAGGCCCTTTTACCGTTGTGTGAATTTGCCTGCTGATTCTGTGTGTACTGTCTACTCTTGGTCCTGACTTTGGCTCCATATTTTGACTCCCCGCCTGTCTGTCCATTCTGTACTGCATTGCTATCACCGGTTTCTGACCTATTGGCTCTGACAACACCATCCCTTACGTCTCACCCTTCGGGACCGCCTTGTCCTCCTGGCTCGACTTTGGCTTCCTCTGACTTTCTTCCGGCATTGTTGGTCCCGGCCATAGCTTGCTGTTACTCGGCGTCTGGACACGCCTCCGGGCGCTTCCCACGGAGGTCACGTGCCGCAGGTCATGTGCATCTGCCGGCACGCCTGTTGCTGTTCTTCCCGCACACCAGGTATCCCGTGCTCCCCTAGGACATGTGCGCAGCCCTCTACAGTAATTCTGCAACTGCACCCGTGATATTTCTTCAATATCTTAAAGAAAATCAAAGGCTAAATCTTAAGATATCTTCATCAGGAGATCTCACTCTCAGAGGTTATGTGGATGTAGATTGGACTGGAGATTCAAGTGATCAGAAATCAACAAGTGGTTACTTTTTCAAGTTAGGAGAAAATTCAATTTCTTGGTCCAGCAGAAAACAAGTATCAGTCGCATTATCTTCTACAGAAGCAGAATATGTCTACTGCTTATGCAAGTCAAGAAGTTATTTGGTTGAAACAACTTTTGGAAGATTTCGGCAAGCCATTAGCTCAACCAACAATTACCTATGAGGACAACCAAGAATGCATTAAACTTGCCAGCAGTGAGAAGATTAGTGCAAGGACTAAGCACATTGATGTAAAACATCATCACTTATGTGACTTAGTGGAACGTGGTGTACTCGAGTTTGTTTATTGCGAGACTGACAAGATGATAGCTGATGGTTTTGACAAAACCATTATCAAGAGCCAAGTTTATGGACTTCAGAACCGCAAGGGGACTAAACGGATAAGTAGTTGTTGAGTGAGGGTGTTGGAATATGTTTGGTGCAACAACTCCATTCCTGTCTATGAGTGTTTAGTTGCTAGATTTGTATGATGTTTATAAAGTTAAAAAAACTCACACAGGGAGAGCATGTGACTGTATTTCCTGTGTCTGTGTATGAGAGAAGCAGGCTGCTATAGATGCTGCACAGATAGAGACACACAAATGATTTATTCCTGATCTATTTAGCTTATCATATATTGTTCCTGATTGTTCCTGAATAAAGAAGCTCTATTGTCACACGCTTCGAGAGTATCCTGAATAATCTGCTGCCAACACATAACTTATTAACTTCTACGGGAAAAGTTTTGTTAATGTGCTATTTGTTCTGTCGCATGGATCTTTGTACAGGAAGTAGGTGATTTGTGATGAGTATCACCTATATTGAATGGTGGTATGAAGCTATTCACTACTCACAGAGAAGTTGTGAGGCTGGGTAGTCAAGAGGTCCAGGGTCAGATACCTAAAGGGCTCATCATAAGCAACAGGATAAGACAAAGGCATAGTCTCGTCACAATCCGAGGTCAGTATACTGGGAAGGTAGCAGATTAAGACAAAAGGGTAAGGCAAAGAGATAATCAAAGGCAAGGTCAAGCTGCAAAGGTCAAATTTAGGAACACACAGAACAAGCGCACACAGCTTGAGCAAAGCTACAACCGGGACTAATTGGAGACGGAGAGTCAGCTAAATAGCCAGGTAATCACTTGAATAGCAGACACATGGAGGGGGCCAAGGCATGTCCCAGCCCGGATTGGATGGCTGAACTGTCACTCAACATATTGGCAGCCCAGCACACCCCAACCTCTAATTGTATGGCTGAGCTGTCCATCACCATACTGACAGCACGCACGCCCAGGGCCACCATCAGGGCATGACAACCCTTACTGTGGTATGGGGCCCGGTGATTAGGAGGGCCCGCCGCCCGAGCACGCCGGTGCGCGCTCGGGCCCGGGGGGGCCCCAACATTTTGAGGCTCCTCAAGGGGCCCCCAGCTAGCAGCACATCACGCAGATGCTATGGGGCCCCTGTTGGGCAGGGGGGGTCTGCCTGCCCCCAGCGCCGACTCCCCTCGCCGCTGCTTTGAACTGTACCGGCGTCTGCCGGTACAGTTCAAAGCAATAATGGAGGAGAGCACGTCAGCTGACGCTCCCTCTCCCATCATTCCCCGCTCTGCCTCTGACACAGCGCGTTCACTGTGTGCCGGGCAGAGCAGGAGACAGGAGCCGGGAGCAGCGCGGGCACGAGAAGTGAGGAGTGTTTTTTTTTTTTTTTTAAATTCTGTCAGTGCTTACTGAACTGGGGGAGGGGGCGAGAGATGAGGGCTGTATAGTATGTGGGCCCTCCCTGCTGTATACTATGTGGGCCCTCCCTGCTATATACTATGTGGGCCCTCCCTGCTGTATACTATGTGGGCCCTCCCTGCTA
Organism: Oophaga sylvatica; assembly: GCA_033576555.1. Taxonomy (NCBI): domain Eukaryota; kingdom Metazoa; phylum Chordata; class Amphibia; order Anura; family Dendrobatidae; genus Oophaga; species Oophaga sylvatica. Next base: position 33,644,251 of record JARQOD010000001.1, read on the forward strand.
TATACTATGTGGGCCCTCCCTGCATATACTATGTGGGCCCTCCCTGCTGTATACTATGTGGGCCCTCCCTGCTGTATACTATGTGGGCCCTCCCTGCTATATACTATGTGGGCCCTCCCTGCTGCATACTATGTGGGCCCTCCCTGCTATATACTATGTGGGCCATCCCTGCTATATACTATGTGGACCCTCCCTGCTGTATACTATGTGGACCCTCCCTGCTGTATACTATGTGGGCCCTCCCTGCTATATACTATGTGGGCCCTCCCTGCTGTATACTATGTGGGCCCTCCCTGCTATATACTATGTGGGCCCTCCTGCTATATACTATGTGGGCCCTCCCTGCTGTATACCATGTGGGCCCTCCCTGCTATATACTATGTGGGCCCTCCCTGCTGTATACTATGTGGGCCCTCCCTGCTGTATACTATGTGGGCCCTCCCTGCTATACTATTGGGCCCTCCCTGCTATATACTATGTGGGCCCTCACTGCTATATACTGTGTGGGCCCTCCCTGCTATATACTATGTGGGCCCTGCTGTATACTATGTGGGCCCTGCTGTATAATATGCGGGCCCTGCTATAAACTATGTGGGCCCTGCTATACACTATGTGGGCCCTGCTATATACTACGTGGGCCCTGCTATACACTATGTTGGCCCTGCTATACACTATGTGGGCCCTGCTGTTTACTATGTGGGCCCTGCTATAAACTATGTGGTCCCTGCTATACACTATGTGGCCCTGCTATATACTATGTGGGCCTGCTATACACTATGTGGGCCATGCTATACACTATGGGGGCCGCTCTATACACTATGTGTGGGTTATATACTATTGGGGGATATATTATAATTTATAGGTGGCTGTGTTATATACTATGTGGCTGTGTTATATACTTTGTGGCTGTGTATATACTATGGGGGCTACATTATATTCCTTTGGGGAGGCAGGCTGTATGATATTCTATTCGGGGATGCATTATATTCTATGGGGGCTGTATTATATTATTATATTCTATGAGGGGTGATTGCATCATACTCTATGAGGGGGCTCCATTATACTGTATGAGGTGGCTACATTGTATTCTATGAGGGCTGCATTATATTCTATGGGGGGTTAGATTATATTGTATGGGGGCTTCATTATACTTTAAGGGGGCTACATTATATTCTATGGGGGTTACATTATACTATATTAGGAAGGCTACATTGTATTTTATGGAGGGGCTACATTATACTATATAAGGGGGCTCAATTAAATTCTATGGGGGTTTACATTATACTCTGTGGGGTGGTTGCATTATACTCTGTGGGGTGGTTGCATTATACTCTGGAGTGGTTGCAATTTACTCTGTGGGGTGGCTGCATTATACTCTGTGGGGTGGCTGCATTATGCTCTGTAGGGTGACTGCATTATACTATATGTGGGCTGCATTATACTGTATCGAGGACTATGGGGAATACATTATACCATATGAAGAACTATGGGGTGCATTATACTATGGGAAGTGAATTGTACTACATGGATGACTATGGCGGTGTGTTGTGAATGGACTTGAGATGAGTTCTGAGCAGAGGCTCCCTCTGGTGGTTACAAGCGGTACTGAACTGTCCAGTGAAGATTGTGAGGATTGGGAATCAGGTGTTACTGACTGGTCTTATATAAGGGAGTCACCTTCCCATCAGGGTTGCCGGTGATCAATTGTTCTGGTCTCAATCCTTGATTCCTGTTTCCTTTGTAGCCTGCTGTGTCGTGTCTGCATCTCCTGCTAACAGATAAGACATTTTCTTCTTTTTGCTTTTGTGCTTGATTTTTGCATTTTGTCCTGCTCTTCTGTGGGGGCCTTCAGGGTCCCCTCCGGGGGCTTTTGCCCTCTCAGTTTTGTTCAGCCACTGATGTTTGTACATTTGCTTTTTCCAGTTTTTTCAGTGGCTGCTGTTTTGATTTTGTTACACCAGAGAACTAATTTAGGTGGTAGAGGTCGTGTGATCTCAGGTGTTTTTGAAATTAGTAAAGTTGGTGCTTTTCAGGGTTTTTTTGGGATTGCAGTAAGTGCCCTTCCTATCCTTTTCTGTTTAGATAGTTTGGGCCCCAACGTTTGCTCATTCTATTTTCTGTCTGTGTCAGTATTTCTTCTTGTCTAACCGCCATTACATGTTTGGGGGCTTTCTATGTTCTTTGGGGATCTGCTCCGGGGCAGATAGCTTTCCTCTTTCTATCTTTGGGTATAGTTAGTTTCTCAGGCTGTGAGGAGGCGTCTAGGACCAACGTAGGAACGCTCCACGGCTGCCTCTAGTTGTGGTGGTTAGTCAGGGTACTGCAATCTCATAGATTCCAACTGCTCTGGTGTATTGCCTTTTTTACCTGCACTCCTCAGCTACCAAATCATAACAGCGGTGCATTATACTATATGGAGCACTATGAGGAGTGTATTATACTATATGGATGACTGAGTGTATTTTAAATATTGAGGGCTATTAGGAGTGTATTATACTATATGGAGGACTATGGATACATTATATTATATGGAGGACTATGGAGTGTGCACTTTACAATATGGAGGACTGTGGTGCACATTATAATATATGGAGGACTATGGGGTGTATTATACTAAACAAGCAAAATGCTGCATATTTATCGAGTGATTGGTGTTAATGTGTCATTGGTGAGGGCATGGTGCAGAAGTGAAGTTTTTCCATGAAAGGGCGGAGGGATTTTGGAAGGTTTGCATGGTGGAGGAGGAGCTAGGGTGGATACGGAACTGGGGGATGGAGCCTGGGCGGAGTCTCAAGGGGGGCCCCATAAATTTTGCCAGTATGGGGCCCCGAAATTCCTAGTGGCAGCCCTGGGCACACCACTGCTCTAGATTGGCTGGCTGAACTGTCACTCACTGAGCCTAATACAAATAGACAAGAAGTAGGACCAGCACATCTAAGCTAGTGTGAATAGGCGCCAACCAAAGAAAGTATACAAATCAAAAACATTAAGGTTTGCACCATAACTTACCAAGAATGATTACTCTAGAGAATAGTAATTGCATTGCTGCCATAGAAAAAAATTGAAAAAAGGGCTTTATAATGTATATATGAAATATGTATATATGAAATATGACTCTGCAAAAATTGCTATGAAAAATGAAGGCTCTTAGCGCATAGATTGGTCCATTCCTGCCCCATAAATTGTAGGCTTTTTGCCCAAGAGAGGTGACATAACAGGATAGGGACCCAATTTACGAAGTACTCCTTGACGTGGTAATTGGGCATACATATATTGACCAATCAATGCGCTAAGAGCCTTCATTTTTTCATAGCAATTTTTGCAGATTCATATTTCATATATACATTATAAAGCTCTTTTTTCAATTTTTTTCTATGGCAGCAATGCAATTCTTATGCTCTAGACTCTAGAGTAATCATTCTTGGCCAGTTATGGTGCAAACCTTAATGTTTTTGATTTGTATACACACCGATAGTGGAACCATGACGGTTGGATCCTGTGTTATCTATTGTACAGTATATAGTGGTGTTAACTAGAGTTGAGCGATACTTTCCAATATCCTAAAGTATCGGAATCGGAATGGTATCGCCGATATCACTAAAATATCGGCGATACCCGATACCGATACCGGAAGTCCCATGTAAGTCTATGGGAACAAAATATCGCAACTAAAAAAACCCCATTCTTTCCTTGTAAACACTAAATATACACACATAGAATACATATATATATATATTATAATGTCATTGTGACATATATATATACATATATGTATAGTTTATACACTTCTACATAGTAAAATATCCTCTGATTCAATTGCCGGGTAAAGCCGGCTTCAGTGAAAAGACAGAAGCACCCGACATGAAATGACACTTGGTGTACATAGGGTTAACCATGTATTTTCATGTCCTTTGCTATCTAATTTGCACAAACAATTAAATCAGTCTATGTGTGCAAAATTTCACACCTGTAGGGGTTAATTAAAGGTGTAAATTCGTTGTAAAAAAACCAGACTTTTTTGCTACGAATTTACACCTTTAATTAACCCCTACAGGTGTGAAATTTTGCACACATAGACTGATTTAATTGTTTGTGCAAATTAGATAGCAAAGGACATGAAAAGACATGGTTAACCCTATGTACACCAAGTGTCATTTCATGTCGGGTTCTGCATTTTCACAAAAGCCGGCAATTGAATTAGCGGCTATTATACTATGTAGAAGTGTATGAACTACAAATATAAATATATATATATATGTGTCACAAATTCAATGACATGTATATATATATATGAGGTGTAAAATTGCTGAAAAAAAATGCGTGGGCTCCCGCCCTATTTTCGCAACCAGACAGACAAAGCCAGTGAGTGGGGGCAGATAATAATAGCCCAGAGAGGGACCATTATTTTTGCCCCCCCCCGGCTACTAACATCTGCCCCCAGACACCCCAGGAAAGACAAATCTATAATTAGATTCGCCCTTTCTGGCACTTTGCCCGTCTATTCCCATTGCCCTGTAGCGGTGGCGAATGGGTTAATATGGGGTTAAAGCCACCTTGCTATTGAAAGGTGACCTTAAGCCAGGTTAATAATTGAGAGCTGTCAATTAGACAACTATCAATTATTAATCCTATTGCATGAAATAAAAATAAAACACACACACTTTAATTAAAAATCATTTTAATGAAATAAAGACACATGTTTTTGACCATCTTTTATTTTACTGCAAAAACCATTTCCTGTAATAAAAATAAAATAAAAAAGCAAAATTATTCTTACCTATCCCATGCACAGTCAGGTCCCACGGTGTAATCCTTCAGAAAGGGTTAATGTTTACTGCAGGGACCGCGGCTAATGCTGCAGCCTCACAGTAAACCCCAAATGAATGAGTTCCTCTCCTGCCTGACAGGAGAGTAAAGGCTGGGTGTCACATAACGATACACCAGCGATCCCGACAACGATATGCACTTGTCAGGATCGCTGGTGTATCGCTACATGATCGCTGCTGAGCTGCCAAACAGGCAGCTCAGGCAGCGATCTGGGACAGCGACACTGCGGGTAACATCGCTTAAGGGCCCGTCTCACATAGCGATATCGCTACCGAGATCGCTGCTGAGTCACTAGTTTTGTGACGCAGCAGCGAGCTCACCAGCGATATCGCTGTGTGTGACATTCAGCGACGATCAGCCCCCCTGCCGGGTATCGCTGATCGTCGCAGAAATGTCAGGACCTTTTTTTGATCGCTGGTCTCCCGCTGACAGGCACGCATCGCTGCGTGTGACAGGCGGGAGACCAGCGATCCGCTGGTAACCAAGGTACACAGCGGGTTTCCAGGCACCGCGCAGCGCTTGGAAACCCGCTGTGTACCTTGGATACCAGCTCCCTGCATCAGGGCGCTGGTATCCAAGGTACACAGTGGGTTTCTAGGCACAGCCCCGCGCCTGGAAACCCGCTGTGTACCTTGGTTACCAGCGGATCGCTGGTCTCCCGCCTGTCACACGCAGCGATGTGTGCCTGTCAGCGGGAAACCAGCGATCAAAAAAAGGTCCTGACATTTCAGCGACGATCAGCGATACCCGGCAGGGGGGCTGATCGTCGCTGAATGTCACACACAGCGATATCGCTGGTGAGCTCGCTGCTGCGTCACAAAACTAGTGACTCAGCAGCGATCTCGGTAGCGATATCGCTATGTGAGACGGGCCCTTAAGTGGAAAGCTTAATTGATTGCTTTCCACTTTCACTTCAGGTCAGCCAGGGACACAATCAGTGACGTCAGAGGGAACTGATTAACAAAAATAGGGTTCCCTTCGAAAAAAAAATGGCGTGGGGTCCCCCCTATTTTTGTTAACCAGCCAGATGAAGCAGACCGCTGAGGCCTGGATTTTCAGGCTGTTAAGGAGCCAAGATCCATGGACCTTGCCAGCCTGATAATACTAGGCCACAGCAGTCTGCATATCTTGGCTGATTAACAAAAATAGGGGATCCCCTCGAAAAAAATTGGCGTGGGGTCCCCCCTATTTTTGTTAACCAGCCAGATGAAGCAGACCGCTGAGGCCTGGATTTTCAGGCTGTTAAGGAGCCAAGATCCATGGACCTTGCCAGCCTGATAATACCAGGCCACAGCAGTCTGCATATCTTGGCTGATTAACAAAAATAGGGGATCCCCTCGAAAAAAATTGGCGTGGGGTCCCCCCTATTTTTGTTAACCAGCCAGATGAAGCAGACCGCTGAGGCCTGGATTTTCAGGCTGTTAAGGAGCCAAGATCCATGGACCTTGCCAGCCTGATAATACCAGGCCACAGCAGTCTGCATATCTTGGCTGATTAACAAAAATAGGGGATCCCCTCGAAAAAAATTGGCGTGGGGTCCCCCCTATTTTTGTTAACCAGCCAGATGAAGCAGACCGCTGAGGCCTGGATTTTCAGGCTGTTAAGGAGCCAAGATCCATGGACCTTGCCAGCCTGATAATACCAGGCCACAGCAGTCTGCATATCTTGGCTGATTAACAAAAATAGGGGATCCCCTCGAAAAAAATTGGCGTGGGGTCCCCCCTATTTTTGTTAACCAGCCAGATGAAGCAGACCGCTGAGGCCTGGTTTTTCAGGCTGGTAAGGATCCAATATCCATGGACCTTGCCAGCCTGATAATACCAGGCCACAGCAGTCTGCTTAGCTTGGCTGGTTAACAAAAATAGGGATCCCCTCGAAAAAAAAACGGCGTAGGGGTCCCCCTATTTTTGTTAACCAGCCAAGTAAAATGCAGACTGCTGCGGCCTGGTATTAAAAGACTGTCAAGGCCCATGGATTTTGGCCCTCAACAGCCTGATAATACCAGGCTACAGCAGCCCCACATTTGGCGCATCAAAAGATGTGCCAATTGTGGCACTTTACCCGGCTCTTCCCACTTGCCCTGTAGCGGTGGCAAGCGGGGTAATAAGGGGTTAATGTCACCGTTGATTGCACGGTGACAATAAGCCCGGTTAATAATGGAGAGGTGTCAATAAGACACCGATCCATTATTAATCCCAAAGTTATTAAATGTGTAAAAAAAAAACACAGCAAGAAAAAAGTATTTTAATGAAATAAAAGAGACAACACAGTTTTCATTAATTTTATTGTACTCTCATTCCTGCGACGCCATCGATCTCCTGTAAAAAAAAGAAAAAAAAAAAAACCAACAGTATACCACCTGTCCGACGCAGTCCATAACGACAGTCCCACGACGTCCAACTCTGCTACATCGCAATGACAGGCAGAGCCTGTCATCGCAACGCAGCACAGCTGATTACCTGCTTCCCCGGCGGTGACGTCATCGGACTGACTGCTTTACGGCCGGGATTACCCAGCAGTCACTGCAGTTATCGCGAGAAACTGCATGTGACCGCCGGGGAAAGAAATTGCGGCCATCAAGCAGTCCAGGACGTGACCGCCGGAGATCTTCTGCCAGGTAAGTGCCGCTGACTCCTGACAGACCCGACCGACGGACACTGACAGTGACAGTGACAATCCGATTCCGGTATTCGATATGACGAAAATATCGGAACTCGGAATCGGAATTCCGATACAGCCAATATCGGCCGATACCCGATATTTGCAGTATCGGAATGCTCAACCCTAGTGTTAACTCATCATTGTATTCCTAACAGACTTATTGGCAATAGTGACAAATCATAGAATATTCTATATATATTTTTTTTTTATTATGGACAGCAATACAGATAATTTAAAAACAATGTTTAAGAAAGAAAACTTATTTTAAACAACACAGAAAGTTCATCTTTTTTTATAATCTACTATGTTGCTTGCAAATTGCACCACACGATGCATCTAGCAATTCGCTAAAGTCTCACTTTAATACTTTATAAAGTACAAGTTTCCAACTCAGTCGCATTTTAGAAAAATTTTAAACTTACAGTTAAATCTTAACTGATTGCCGCTCAGCTATGCTGCACAGTAGTACAGGTTTGCTTTCCCTAATTATCTAGCCCTGGATGACATGAAATGATATTAAACACACATCGCTTTGTGCCTGGTGCAGACATGCATAGTCAATTTTTATTCATCTTTGATCTTCCTTATTAGTGTATCAAGCAGAGGCAATGGTATTACATTCCTGAGAAACTGTCAAGTTGAAAGAATATACAGTAAATGCAGGATGAAATTAAACTGTGTGCACAATTATTGGGCAATTTGTATTTTTAATGATTTTGTTAATTGTTATTGAACAACTCCAAAGTTATCGGTCAATGCAAAAGGTTAATAAATCTGAAATCTGTATACAGGAGCTTCTCACAAAATTAGAATATCATCAAAAAGTTAATTTATTTCAGTTCTTCAATACAAAAAATGAGACTCATATTATATATAGTCATTACACACAGAGTGATCTATTTCAAGTGTTTATTTCTGTTAATGTTGATGATTATGGCTTACAGCCAATGAAAACCCAAATGTCATTATCTCAGTAAATTAGAATACTTTATAACACCAGCTTGAAAAATTACTTTAAATTCGGAAATGTTGGCCTACTGAAATGTATGTTCAGTAAATGCACTCAATACTTGGTCAGGGCTCCTTTTGCATCAAATACTGCATCAATGTGGCGTGACATGGAGAAGATCAGCCTGTGACACTGCTTTGTTGAGTCTGTTGTCTCTCATCTTCCTCTTGACAATACTTCATAGATTCTCTATGGGGTTAAGGTCAGGAGAGTTTGCTGCCAATCAAACACAGTGATACTGTTGTGTGTAAACCAGGTATTGGTACTTTTGGCAGTGTGGACAGGTGCCAAGTCCTGCAGGAGAATGAAGTTTCCGTCTCCAAAAAAGCTTGTCGGCAGAGGGAAGCATGAAGTGCTCTAAAATTCCCTGGTAGACTGCTGCGCTGACTTTGGTCTTGATAAAACACAGTGGACCTACACCAGCAGATGACATGGCTCCCCAAACCATCACTGATTGTGGAAGCTTCACACTAGACTTCAAGCAGCTTGGATTGTGGTCTCTCCACTCTTCCTCCAGACTCTGGAACCTTTATTTCCAAATGAAATGCAAAATTTACTTTTATCTGAAAACAACACCTTGGACCACAGAGCAACAGTCCAGTTCTTTTTCTCCTTGACCCAGGTAAGAGGCTCCTTGCATTGTCTATTGGTCATGAGTGGCTTCAGACAAGGAATATGACACTTGTAGCCCATGTCCTGGATACGTCTGTGTGTGGCGGCTCTTGAAGCAATGACTCCAGAAGCAGTCCACTCCTTGTGAATCTCCCCAAAATTTTTGAATGGCCTTTACTTAACAATCCTTTTCTATCGCGGTTGCTTGTGCACCTTTTTCTCCAACACTTTTTCCTTCCTCTCAACTTTCTATTAATATGATTGGACACAGCACTCTGAACAGCCAGCTTCTTTATCATTGACCTTTTGTGGCTTACCCTCCTTGTGGAGTGAGTCAACGATTGCCTTCTGGACATCTGTCAAGTCAGCAGTCTTCCCCATGATTGTGGAGCCTACTGACACAGACTAAGGGACCTTTTTAAACTCTTAGGAAGCCTTTGTAGGTGTTTTTTGTGTTAATTATTCTAATTTACTGAGATAATGACTTTTGGGTTTTCATTGGCTGCAAGCCATAATTATCCACATTAACAGAAATAAACATGTGAAATAGATCACTCTGCGTGTAATGCCTCTATATAATATATGAGTTTCACTTTTTGTATTGAAGAACTGAAATAAATTAACTTTTTGATGATATTCTAATTTAGTGAGAAGCACTTGCATTTAAGAAAGTAAAAGTGAGGATTTGTATTTTTTAGGAGAATATTTACATGTGCAGAATTATTATTCACAAAATAGAACCTCTCAATTGTTTGTTTTCATCTGTTAAAGTGGGAACAATATTAACCAAACAGACATTTCCACAAAAAATCTTTACTTTCAATAAAAAAGAATGGTTAACCCGATCGCTAAACGGCGTAGCGACAAAAAAAGTAAAAATGGCAGAATTAGTTTTTTTTGGTCGCCGTGACATTGCATTAAAATGCAATAATGGGTGATCAAAAGATCATATCTGCACCAAAATGGTATCATTAAAAACGTCAGCTCGACAGACAAAAAAATAAGCCCTACCCAACTCGAGATCACGAAAAGTAGAGACGCTACAGGTATCGGAAAATGGTGCAATTTTTTTTTTTTAACAAACTTTGGATTTTTTTTCACCACTTAGATAACAAAGAACCTAGCCATGTTTGGTGTCTATGAACTCATAATGACCTGGAGAATCATAATGGCAGCTCAGTTTTAGCATTTAGTGAACCTAGTAAAAAAGCAAAACAAAGTGTGGGATTGCACTTTTTTGCAATTTCACGGCACTTGGAATTTTTTCCCGTTTACCAGTACACGATATGTTAAAACCAATGGTGTCATTCAAAATTACATCTTGTCCCGCAAAAAATAAGCCCTCAAACGGCCATATTGACGGAAAAATAAAAAAGTTATGGCTCTGGGAAGAAGGGGAGCGAAAAACAAAATCAAAACCGAAAATACCTCCGGTCATGAAGGGTTTAATGAAAGTAGAGGTCTCTGCCCATAACTGATCTGGCCCATCCATCTGGTCCATCAAGAGTCGCTCTCATCTTATCGGTCCATAAAAACTTTTGAACAATCTATTTTCAGATATTCTTGGCCCAGTCTTGAAGTTTCTTGTTCTGTGTCTTGCTCAATTGTGGTCGCGCTCAGCTTCCTCATCTCGGCCATGTCTCCGAGCACTGAACACCTTGTAATTCTGTGTCTTGTTTAGTGGTGGTCGGGTTTCAGCTTCCTCACCTCAGCCATGTCTCTATGCACTTATCACCTTTTACTTCTAGGCAGTGTCGGACTGGGGTGCCACGGGCCCACCAGTAACATTGACCTTGGGGAGCCCTCTTTTCACCTGCTTATATCTCTATATAATAATAAACTGGGTAGTTTGGTTGATGAATGATGAGATGCTGCTTGTTTCTGTACAGAGTGAATCAAGTGAATTATACCAAGTACTAGCCATAAAATGGCGTTGGTGGACCAGCGCTGCACAGGGGCCCACCGCATACCTCCCAACTTTTGAAGACAGGAAAGAGGGACAAAGGCTGCAGTGCGCTGCGTGCGCCGTGACAAATTTTAGGCCACACCCCATCACACCCATTTCACAACTAGTCACACCCATGTCCATGCCCCAACCACACCCATTCAGCACTGCTGATCACACTGACTGGTACTGAGGGCACAGTGACTGGCATTATGGGCACAGTGGCTGGTACTGTGGGCAAACTGACTGGTACTGAGGAAAAGAAAGAAAGAACAGAGAGAGAGACAAAAGAAAACAGAGAGCGAGAAAGAAAGGAGAGAGAGCGAAAGAAGGAACAGAGAGAGAAAGGAAGAGGGGTGTTATGTTTAGGTAGCTGAGGAGAAAAAGCAAAAACGGCAATACACCAGAGAGGCTGGAACCTATTGGATTGCAGTAACCTGAACTAACCACACAACTAGAGGTAGCCGTGGAGCATTCCTACGTTGATCCTAGACGCCTCGTCACAGCCTGAGAGATAACTACACCTAAAGGCAGAAAGATGAAAGCTATCTGCCCCGGAGAAGATCCCCAAAGAAAATAGGAAGCCCCCAAACATGTAATGGCGGTTAGACAAGAAGAAAGAATGGACACAGACAGAAAATAGAATGAGCAAACGCTGGGGCCCAATCTGTCTAGACAGAAAAGTACAGGAAAGAATTCTGACTGCAATCCAAGAAAAAACCCTAAAAAATACCAACTCTTCTGATTGCAAAAACACCTGAGATCACACGATCTCCACCACCTAAATCAGATCTCTGGTGTAACAAAACTAAGCCGCAGCCACTGAAAAAACAGGAAAAAGCAAATGAACAAATAACAGTGGCTACAGATAAACTGAGAGGAGCACAGGCCCCAGGAGGGGACCCGGCTGCCCTCCACAAAAGTGCAGAAAAGAATGCAAAAAGCAAGCACAAAAAGAAAAGCAGAAAATATCTTATCTGAAAGCAGAAATGCAGGCAAGACTCCAGCAAACTTCCAAATGAGCCAGGAACCACAATTGAGACAACAACAATTGATCACCGGCGACCATCATGGGAGGGAACCTCCTTTATATCAGTCCAGTCAGTGATCCCAGATTGCCATTCCTCGCTGGAAGGTTCAGTACTGTCTGTAACCACCAGAGGGAGCCTCTGCTCAGAAACCATCTCTAGCACATTCATAACAGAGGGGAAAGAAAGAACAGAGCGAGAGAAAAGGAAAGAAACAAAGAAAGAAAGGGGAAAGAAAGAAAGAACAGAGAGAAAGAACGAAAGAACAGAGAGAAAGAACAGAGAGAGAAAGAAAGAGTGCACAGAAAAAACAAGCAATGAGAGAGAAAAAAAAGAAAGAGGGGAAAGAAAGAACAGAGAGGGAGAGAGAAGAAAGAAAGAGGGAAAGAAAGAACAGAGAGAGAAAGAAAGAAAGAAATTTGGGAAAGAAAGATCAGAGAGAAAAAAGAAAGAGCGGAAGAAAGAACAGAGAGAGAGACAGAAAGATGGAAAGAAAGAACAGAAAGAGAAAGAAAAAGAAAGAAGGAAAGAAAGAAAAAACGAATGAAAGAAACAGAGAGAGAAAGGAAAAAGAATGAAAGAACAGAGAGATGGAAAGAAAGAAAGAAACAGGAGAGAAAGAAAGAAAGAACAGAGAGAGAAAGAAAGAAAGAAAGAAAGAAAGAGAGGACAGAAAAAAAGAACAGAGAGAGAGAGAAAAAGAAAGAGGGGAAAGAAAGAACAGAGAAATAGAGAGAAAGAAAGATGGGAAAGAAAGAACAGAGAGAGAGAGAAAGAACAGAGAGAAAGAAAGAAAGAGGGGAAAAAAAGAGAACAGAGAAAGAAAGAAAGAAAGAACAGAGACAAAAAGGAAGAGCAGTGAGAGAAAGAAAGAACAGAAAGAGAAAGAAAGATTAGAGAGAAATAAAGAAAGAAAGAACAGAGAGAGAGAAAGAGGGGAAAGAAAGAACAGTGAAAGAAAGAAAAAGAACAGAGAGAGAAAGAAAGAACAGAGAGAGAAAGAAAGATGGGAAAGAAAGAACAGAGAGAGAAAAAAAGAACAGAGAGAGAAAGAGGAAAGAAAGAACAGAGAGAGAGAAAAAGAAAGAACAGAGAGAAAGAAAGAGGGGAAAAAGAGAACAGAGAGAGAAAGAACAGAGAGAGAGAAAGAAAGATCAGAGAGAGAGAAAGGAAGAACAGAGAGAGAAAGAAAGAAAGATTAGAGAGATAAAGAACAGAGAATTAAAGAAAGAACAGAGAGAGATAAAGAAAGAGAGGAAAGAAAGAACAGAGAGAAGGAAAAAAAGAAGGATTAGAGAGAGAAAGAAAGAACAGAGAGAGAGAAAGAAACAGAGAGCAAGAAATAAAGATTCTATAAAGAAACTATAGCAGCCCAGTTCACATTGTAATGCCCACCTGAGTCTCCTGATGCAGGACATATCATGATCTGCTCACATGGCCGACATCCCCGATTCCAAGGCGATCTCGCTCTCCTCACTGTCGGAGGAGGACACGGTGATGGATCTGTAGCATTCCCTGAAGCGCCTCCATGGTTCCGTCACAATCTCCTCCCGAAATTACCTCATTTCCGGTCAGCTTGCAGCACATCACTTTCGGGGGAACATCACGCGCGAATTTTAAAGTGCTCCTCGGGGCTCCACCGTGTACTCTTGTGTCCACGGGAAAAGTAAGCTCCCGTCCGGGGCAGTGGGGCAGACTATCTCTCAAAATCTATCTGTCCCGCTGGATGTGGGATGGTTGGGAGGTATGAATGCTCCCCACCATACACCTTGTACACGCACGGCTCTGCACACCTCATACAAACACGGTTCCGCTTTGTATGCCTCGTACACACATGGCTCCACTCAGTACACACATGGCTCCACTCTGCAAACCTCGTACACATGTGGCTCGGCTCCATACACCTCACGCACACATGGCTCCACTCAGTAGACACATAGCTCCACTCCGTAAACCTCGTACACATGCGGCTCTGCTCAATACACCTTGTACACATGCGGCCACACTCTGTACACACCTTGTACACACATGGCGCCACTCCGTAAACCTTGTACACATGCAGCTTTGCAGCATACACCTCATACACATGCGGTTCTGCTCCGTACAGCTCATACACATGCGACTCCGCTCCGTACACCCCGTACAGACACGGCTCTGCTCCGCTCCGTACACACACGGCTCAGTCACGGAGCCCTGTGTGTACAAAGTGTACAGAGCCGAGCGGTTCAGCTCCGTACGCTTTGTACACACAGGGCTCCGTTTCATAAGCCCCATACACACACAGCACCATAACAACCAGCACAGCAGAGTCCTGCATACACAGAGGCCCCTGATCATGTGACCCCTGACTCCTCACTTCCTGTGACCTCATCACAGGTCCTGTGCGCACAGAAGATAACAGCCTAGCAATGTCATTGCTGGCTGTGAGAGGCTGAGGTGGGTCTCTCTGGGAGGGCGAGGATGAGGTGCATGGGGGGTGGCAGCTTATCTCAGTGCAGTGTGGTAAAAATAGACTCCCGGGCAGGACAGCGGCTGGGAGGGTCAAAATCGGGACTGTCCCTCGAGATCCGGGACGGTTGGGAGGTATGGCCCACTCGGGGATTCCTCTGTTCCCCTATGGACCAGTCCAAGCCTGCTTCTAGGCTTCCAGGGAGGTTAAAGTTCCTGGAATATGACAGCACAGCAGGATCATGGCTTCCTGGTCACTTCATGTTTGATTCTTCTCACATCTTTGGCAGCTAATCTGTGTCTTTTTTCCTGAACGCATTTTTTGTGACTCTAGTGACTGTTTGCAACAAAACTTTTGATGGTTCTGTGATTGCCCCAATATCTGAGCAATTCCAGGAGTGCTGCTCCCTCTATAAGATTTGTAATAATTTGACTTTTCAAAGTCAGGTAAAAATCTTTTTTTAGGCCTGAGCCTGAGCAAAACAATCTGCTTAATAATTCTGCACACCCTGATAAAGGGCATTGTATCCTTAGGCCTCATCCCCCTCATTACACAAATACACATCACCTGATCTGGTTCATCCAATAAGCATTCAAGTTTATGGGGTTCAGAAGTGGAAAATCTGCATAAAAATGATGATATGATCACAATACTCACTGCCTAATAATTCTGCACAGGGTGTATATTAGCAAGGTGATGCAAAAATTCCCATTTCACTTAGCTATGGATGGGGAATAAGAAATGTAGCTTTTGTTTTCTCCAGCAACGTCAATGAGGACAAGTATGAGTTCCACCACTAGTAGTGAGAGCCAACAGCATGCTCTCACCAGTGTTCATTGTGAGTGCATTTGCGGCCTGCGGCTGGATAGAGCTCACAGTATTAGCATTTTTTTATGTGTTAAAGGGAATCTGTCACCCTAAATTGGCGGGATATTTAAATGATGGCAGTCAGGTCAGACGGGCGGTGTTTTGGGTACTTGCCTTAACATGTTGTTCGCCGCTGTCTCCATTATTTCTGGGAATTGTAGTCGTTGCCCTCCATATAATGCGCCTGCGCATTGCAATCTTGAACTGCGCACGCGCAGTATGCTTTGCCCGCAGATTGCAATGCGCAGGCGCGTTATATGGAGGGCAACGACTACAATTCCCAGAAATAATGGAGACAGCGGCGAACAACATGTTAAGACAAGTACCCAAAACACCGCCCATCTGACCTGACTGCCATCATATAAATATCCCGCCAATTTAGGGTGACAGATTCCCTTTAAACTGTGATTTCATGTCGCTGCCATAAAGCCCACTCACATGAACTGAATTATGGCACAGTGTAATGAAATGCAGAGGGTGGCATATTCCAGTCTAGAAAATTATTGTCAGAATGGATGATTCAACTTTCATGTATTTTGACAAATCTCTCCCTCTGCATTCTGTGCAGCTGACAAACACATATCTAAATCTGACATTTCCAACTTTTCCCTATTATATCCCCATCAGCTTTAAATCTCCGTGTGAAACATGTTTACAAAAAGCTGCATTTTATGGTGTGTCATACAGATGGGCCCATTTAACCCATCAGCTGTCATAGGTTTGAAGCCAAAACTGTACTACTTTTAATCAGCTCACATTTGAGCTTAGATTTATTCATTTTGTAAGGGAGAAAAACAAAAAATTATATTTAATATTTAAAAAAAAATTCAAGAGGAAATCAAGCCAATAATAAACCTCAAAAATCCCATTGAGGTTTGTAAATCACATCAGTGGGGTCAACGAGCTAAGGGTGCATCTAAAATGGATGATTGGGAGAGAGCGTTCTTAGGAACATTCGCTTACAAGTATTTGGTGAGTTAACAGTGTGGTATGGCGACTGGTCATATGGTTAATGGATGGCATGTATCACATAGGTGATTGCCTCTGTGATGGAAGCCTGTTTGGCTCAGAAGATCTACTACTGAGAGTTAATAATAATAATCTTTATTTTTATATAGCGCTAACATATTCCACAGCGCTTTACACATTATTGTCGCTGTCCCCGATGGGGCTCACAATCTAGATTCCCTATCAGTATGTCTTTGGAGTGTGGGAGGAAATCGGAGTACCGGAGGAAATCCACGCAAACACGGGGAGAACATACAAACTCCTTGCAGATGTTGTCCTTGGTGGGATTCGAACCCAGGACTCCAGCGCTGCAAGGTTGCAGTGCTATCCACTGATTATATGTTAGTCAGGCTTGCAGGTGACATAGATCAGATGGGGGGGTCCATTCACACACATACCCCACCCAATGGGTGTGTTTCAACTCACAAGATGAAGCCTGTGTTTGCTGGCCCGGGCGGCAGCGCTGGCTAGGCTGAGCCAGAGTGGGGAGGCCTGTGACATACCTCTGGAGAGAACAGCTCTTGGCAACCGTGAGTGATACTGACCAGGGTCAGCAATAAGTGTTTGTGGCTTGCCTCTAAGGATAAGAGGTATCCGGGAACCTATGTGGTCACTGACAGTCAACGGACAGTAATCCATAATACGTACACGGGACTGCACATTAGGAGGTTCCTGGAAAGTGGTTTATGCTGAGTGCTAATAAACCGAATGGACTTTTTAACCCTAAATGTCCTAGTATGTTCCTCAACGACCAGCCGAGTGAGTACTCCCAGTTTACAACAGGCTACCAATCACCTCATAAACAAGCAAAAACGCCATTAGTTATGGTGATTGGTGATTTCCAAGAATGAAAAGACCATGGGTTTGATACGTGTTATGAAAATACACCAGTCCACATGAGCATATAAAAAAATCGTTCCATTTTCAGCCAGAAAAAAGAGACAATTTTTCCATCTCTATTGTCATTTGTACAGCATCCGCCGTAATACATCAGCAGTTATCAAACTATACGAGCCAAAAACAGTTTCCCAAGTTAAAAAATAGCAATCTATGGGTAAAAATTGGATGCAACATGGTTAATCAGTACCCTAGGTGACCACCTGCAGTTCGAGATAATTCATTTGAAGCCAATGACTTGTGTCACACCCTAAGTGACAGTTTGGGGCAATGTGAGTAACGGCAGCTCCAGAGACATAGATTCAGAAGAATATAGAAGAGTGAAGACAAAAGAGCTGATTGGAGAACTGGCAACAGAAGGACAAGTGTAAGGAGGATCGAGGAGAGGTGCATTGTTGGGATATGTGTGGAATCAGATTGTGAAAAATTCCAATTGTGGCAGATCAGAATTTTCCCCTGATATTTGTAACAAATTAAATTCGCTATGAACCGAGTCAGTTATTTCTAACCAGGAATAATACTACAAGGTGTTGAATCCAGAGGACAGGAAAGGAGAGTAATCAGGTAACAAGACAAGTGAACAAGAGCAACTGCCAAGAAGAACACGTAGAACACCAGTCAACAAATCATGGGATGACTCCCTTGCAATCCTCAGGCCTAACATTATCTTCAGCAACCTGATGCGACTGTGATGAAGTATTAGCAGAACTGGAGCCCCGTTTAAAGGGACTCTGTCACCACATTTGAGCTATCTGACCTATTAATATTGGCATACAGGTTACAGACTGCTGAGAAAAGTCATCATTGTATGCCTCATGGATGATGCCTTGCCGTAAAAAAATCAGCTTTTATCACTTTATGTAAATTACCTTTTTCAGGCTATTGGGCGCATGCTGCCCAGAAGATAAAGCTGCCTCCTCACTTAATTATTTTATCCTTCTGCTCCCACATCGTCTCCGTGTCCCTATGATGTCAGGTGCACGGCCGGAAATCCTACACCTGCGTATTTTGGCAGTCATTGTACTTCTTCACTGTTTCACCCTTCTATGAGTATTGACTTTATTTATTATTATTATTATTATTATTATTATTATTTATTTATATAGCGCCATTAATTCCATGGTGCTGTACATGAGAAGGGGTTACATACAAAGTTATAGATATCGTTTACAGTAAACAAATTTACAATGACAGACTGGTACAGAGGGGAGAGGACCCTGTCCTTGCGGACTTACATTCTACAGGATAATGGGGAAGAAACAGAAGGTCGGGGGTGCGGCAGCTCTGGTGGTGGTGGCGGCGAGGCGGCAGCTATGGTGGTGGCGGTGAGACAGCAGCTCGGGTGGTGGCGGCGAGGCGGCGGCTAGGGTAGTGGTGGCGAGGCGGAAGCTCGGGTGGTGGTGGCGAGGCGGAAGCTCGGGTGGTGGCGAGGCGGCAGAAGGGTTATTGCAGGCTGAAGAGATGGGTTTTCAGGTTCCGTCTGAAGGATGCAAGGGTGGTGGATAATCGCACATGTTGAGGCGTGGAATTCCAGAGGATGGGGATATTCGGGAGAAATCTTGGAGGCGGTTGTGTGAGGAACGAATAAGTGTGGATGATAGTAGGAGGTCTTGGGAGGATCGAAGATTACGTGAAGGAAGATATTGGGAGATTAGTTCAGAGATATAGGGAGGGGACAGGTTGTGGACGGCTTTGTAGGTCAGTGTTAGTAGTTTGAACTAGATTCATTGGGGAATTGGGAGCCAGTGGAGGGATTTGCAGAGGGGAGAAGCAGGAGCGTAGCGAGGGGAGAGGTGGATTAGTCGGGCAGCAGAGTTGAGGACAGATTGGAGTGGTGCAAGAGAGTTGACGGGGAGGCCACAGAGGAGGGTGTTGCAGTAATCAAGGGGGGAGATAATGAGGGCATGCACAAGAGTTTTAGTAGATTGACTTCACTTTTGTTCTGCGCAGGCGCAGGATAGTCACTAACTTCCGCTATCAGTGTTCTTCGCTGTGCAGAAAAGGTGCACTCTCGACTTCCTTCCTCCCGCCCTTCATCGTAAACATGTCATTTGCACCTTTTCTGCCCACTGGAGAACACTGGGTGTGAAAGTTACAGTGACTCTCCTGCCCTTGCAAAGAACATAAGTGAAGCCGATGCCCACAGAAGGGCAGAATAGTAAAGATTAGTGACGTCAGTCAGAATACACAAGCGCCGGATCTCCAGCTACACATATGACATCACAGGGACACAGTGATGATGTGTAAGGCAGGTGACTGTATGCAACAGGCAGATAGACATGAGATGGAAACAGTCAACGTACTATTTATTTCTTCTGATGTGGCGGTAACTTACAGTAGTTTGGAAATGTTTGAAACAGCATGAAACAGGGTAATTACAAGTAAAATATACAATGTGCAACATATAATAAATCTTAGAGTTCAATTTGAATGACAGAGAAGTTTCTTAGGGATTTTCCTCTGACAGCGGTGATACACATATTCCTGTGGGAGCTACAACGTTGGCTTGTCCTGAAGCAATGGCCCTAGCAGGGGTCACCGGATTTTCCCGCTAGGCCGCAAGTCCTCCTAAGTTTACCAAAGCACATTGAGCCTCGTTCACCCCAAATGTCCCCCACGCTACCTGATATCCTAGCCCCCTGTACCGTAAGTAGGTTCTCGAATAGTGTTGAGCGATACTGCTCGATATCTAAAAATATCGTATTGAAATGGTATCGCCGATATCACTAAATATCGTCGATATCCGATTCCGATACCGGAAGTCCAATGTAAGTCTATGGGAACCAAATATCGACATTAAAAAAAACCATTCTTGCCTTGTTGGTTAATTGTACATGAAGGAAAACAACAAAGACTAATGTAGAATGTATTGGGGGAGGTTGAGGAGACAATAAAGGCATACATGTTTAACCCAATGCATTGGAATAGCATTAATATATTTTTTTTTGGAAATACGTTTGGATTGACTAACAAATTGACAATGTTGTTAACCTTTTTTCTATTTTGGCAAATATGTATGTTTCACAACTTCCATGTTCTTCACCTTTTTAACTTTTGCCAGTGCCACACTTTCTCCTTCATAATCTTCAGCAGCATCATCTTTCTCATCAAATTATTCTTCATCTTCACCTTCTTAATCTTCTTCTTAAACTTCTTGCTATTCATGTTTTTGTTTACATTACTCATATTGTTATTATTAAACTAATTAATCTTCTTCATATTCAAATTCTTCATCTTCTTCCTCTTCATCTTCTTCATCATATTCTTATTTGTGACAGAGATTCCTGTACTTGTAATCTGTAAAAGTATGAATTGTTCATCCTTCCGTTCTTGCTGTCACAAAAGATTTAAATTACAACAGTATTTGTCCGTGTTCAGTTTAGCCTGCAGCAGCAGCAGGCATTTTCCAGGGGCACCACGAGGAGGAACGGACTCACCCCCATACACTGCTTAGTCTTCTTCTGCTTAGAATTTAGAGCATATATTTTGCTCTTCATTTTGGTCTTATACTTCATGTTCTTCTGCTTTTTGATCTTTTGCTTATTGTTCTTCTGTCTCTTGTTCTGTATCTTGTAGTTTGTCTTAACCTTCTTTGTCCTGTTGGTGATCTTCTTCTGGGTAATCTTTTATTTTTTCTTTGTGATGGTGTTCAGGCTGGTTGGCTTCATGCTCGTCGTCCTTGTTGTCGTCATCTTCTTCTGGGTGGTCTTTAAGGTCGTCTAATTTCCGAGAAACAGCTGACGTTACTGGAACCCTGACGGGTATCAGATGGAGCAAGAGACAATGGAAGTAACGAGGACCAGCTGACTGTGCTGGAACCCGGACGGGTAGCAGAAGGAAAAGAGGCAATGTCACAACCGAGTACCAGCTGACGTTACTGTGACACGGTTACTAAGCAGGAGGTACCTGTGCTCCAAAGCACTACCAAGGACCAGCAGACGTTGCTGGAACTCGGATACGGAGATGGAGGCACCTAGGCCAAAAGCACTGGGGAGAACCACTTGACGGTACTGGACCCCGGACGGGTAGCAGAAGGAAAAGAGGCAATGTCACAACCGAGTACCAGCTGACGTTACTGTGACACGGTTACTAAGCAGGAGGTACCTGTGCTCCAAAGCACTACCAAGGACCAGCAGACGTTGCTGGAACTCGGATACTGAGATGTAGGCACCTAGGCCAAAGGCACTGGGGAGAATCACTTGACGGTACTGGACCCCGGACGGGTAGAAGAACGCACCCATGAAAATGTAAGTTGACAGGACGCAAGCCGTCCGCAGTTACCGAATCACACAGTCCTACAGTGGGTGCTTATCCTATTGTCACAATGGAAACCGCCTTTATTTACATATCCCACAGCACACATAGGAATCACCTAAACTGCAGGCACCATAGAGTCGGCTAACCCGAATGCAACACGACAGCACAACTTATTGGAGGATAATTGACGTTCACACTGCCAGGAAACAGCTGTCGTGCTGTAACCAGGCTGGCCAGGAGTCAGTACCCCTGCCAATTACTTACGAGCAACAAATGGCGGTGTTGTAGCCCAGGGAGTAGAGTTCAGGTGGTAGAAAGATGAACATAACAGGAGACATGGAAAACGTTGCCAACCAGTTATTTAATCTGAAAACGGACAGGCAAATTCAGGTGAGATCCATGCCTTGTTCATTTTCAGAAAAGTAAGCCGGTCTACATTCTCTGAGGATAGTCGCATGCGACGGTCTGTTACTACACCACCTGCAGCACTAAAGACACGCTCAGATAATACACTGGCAGCAGGGCAAACCAGCACCTCCAATGCATACTGGCTAAGCTCTGGCCATGTATCCAACTTAGAGACCCAAAATTTGAAAGGGGAAGAGGCATCTGGGAGTACACTTAGAGGGAAAGCCAAGTAGTCAGTCACCATCTTACGGAAACGTTTCTTCCTGGTGACTGGAGCCGTCTCGGATGGTGTAGACCTTGCTGGCGCTGTCACAAAACTTTGCCACATTTGTAACATACAGTTCTTGCCCTGTGCAAAGGCGCTGCTTCTGCTCCCTCTTGTTGTAGAGGTGTCTACACTGCCTCGACGCACAGAGCTGCTTTGTAAAGCAGTAGCAGCAGCAGCAGCTCTCTCAGCTGGAATGTACAACAGTATGGATTGCACCAGTGTGTCTTGGTACTCCTGCATTTTACGGTCCCGGTTCACCGGTGTGATGAGGGTTTGTAAGTTGTCCCGGTAGCGAGGGTCTAGGAGGGTGTACACCCAATAATCTGACGTGCTGAGAATGTGGGCGATGCGGCGGTCGTTTCTCAGGCACTGAAGCATGAAATCAACCATGTGCTGCAGACTCCCAACTGGCCAACAAAGGCTGTCCTCTGGAAGAGGCGTCATCTCTGTCTCCTCTGCATCACCCCACCCTCGCTCTACATACTGACTAGAGCGTTGTGTACCTCCCTCTGTAGGGATTTCTTCCTCCTCCATTGACTCCTCCTCCTCCTCATCCTCCTCACAAAGTGAGCCCTGCCCAGCCCTTTGTGAGGAACCACGTTGCGCTGACTGTCCTGAAGGTAATTGAATTTGTGACTCCTCATCCTCCACCTCTTCCAAAACCTCTTCCTTTAGTGCTTTCAGTGATTTCTGAAGCAGGCAGATAAGGGGGACAGTCATGCTGACTAGTGCATCATCTGCACTCGCCATCCGCGTTGAGACATCAAACGCACGCAAAACGTCACAGATGTCCTTCATAGAGGCCCACTCAGTAGTGGTGAAGTGTGAACGGCGCAATTTGCGAGTTTATTGCGCCTGTTGCAGCTGATACTCCATTACTGCTGGCTGCTGCTCACACAACCGCTCCAACATATGTAACGTGGAATTCCACCTGCTGGGTACGTCACATATGATGCGATGTTCAGGAAGGCGAAATCTGACTTGCAGAGCTGCAATGCGCGATCTGGCCATGCTGGAACGTCGCAAGTGAGCGCACTCTAGGCGGACCTTGTGCAGCAGTGCATCAAGATCCGGATAGTCCCTCAAAAAACTCTGCACTACCAAGTTGAGCACATGTGCCAGACATGGTATGTGAGTGAGGTTGCCAAGGCCCAGAGCTGCCACCAGATTTCGGCCATTGTCACACACTACCAAGCCTGGCTGGAGATTAGCTGACAAAAACCACACGTCGCTCTCCTGCTTGATGGCATCCCAGAGCTCCTGTGCTGTGTGGCTTCGATTCCCCATGGGAATTAATTTCAGGACGGCCTGTTGACGTTTGGCCACGACTGTGCTCATATCGGTCGCAACAGGTAAGCGTTCACTGGTCCATGTGGAGGTATACCGTGACGGCTCGTGCAGCGATGATTCTGAGGAACTGGAGTAGGAGGAGGAATCAATGTGCACAGACTGGATTCCTGCAATCCTTGGAGTTGGCAGAACACGTACAGCGCCACTGGCAAGATCTGTACCCGGCTCCACAACATTGACCCAATGGGCAGTGAGGGAAAGGTATCGTCCCTGGCCATGGGTACTGGTCCACGCATCGGTGGTCAGGTGGACCCTGCTACTGACGGCGTTTAGTAGCGCATGTTTAATGTTTCCCTCGACATGTTTTTGCAGAGCAGGGACAGCTTGCCTGCTGAAATAAAATCGGCTTGGCACATTATATTGTGGGACTGCCAATGCCATAAAGTTCCTGAAACTGTCAGTCTCCACCAGCCTGAATGACAGCATTTCAAGGGACAGGAGTTTTGCAAGGCCAGCATTCAGAGCCTGTGCTCGTGGATGGTTTGCCGAGTATGGCCGTCTTTTATCCCATGCCTGTGTTACCGATGGCTGTTTTTTGTTCTGGGAGTGTGACGATGACTGTGAACTTGCTGCAGTGGGTGGAATAACAGTTTGTCTATGGACAACAGTGACCGAGGTTCTTCCATGGAGATCCTGTGAGGAAGCCGAACCAGGTGTGTGAGAGCTGGAGGTAGAGGCTCGAACATGACCTAAAGATGTAGGTGCTGCTGTAGGTTGGCCTACATCTCCAGTGTGTCTTTGTAACTCAGCTACGTGCTTTGTCCGTACATGTTTCCACATATTTGTGGTATTCAGGTTCCTGATATTTTTACCTCTTTTAACTTTTTGCTTACACAGCTTGCATTGAACATAGCAAATATCAGATACAAGTCTGTCAAAAAGGACCACGCAGTGCAAGTCATGGGAGCGCCAATTTTGACATTTTTAAGAGAACTGCTCCCAACAGGTGCCAAACTGGAGGCTACAGGCAAGCGAGTCTGCAGCCTACCTCTCCCTCCTCTTTGTACCGTTGGGACAATCTCTTCCTCAGAGCTGCTCCCACCACCTTCCTGTTGCTCACGCCATGTTGGGTCTCGGACTTCATCATCTCCACTACCCTCTTCCAACACCTGCTGCTGTTGGATGGTCTGGGCAGCACCATGCTCCACAAAACCTGGCACCTGAGTCTCATCATCATCATAAGATGCGTTCTGCGGTGTGCTGTCCATCGGCACTGGCTCACCCGCCTCTTCAGATTGAGAGAGACACAGCTGTTGCGCATCACTGCATACTCCCTCTTCTTCAAATTACAGAATGCTGCTTGCCTGTGCCCGTGTTTGCGAGCCAACAGATTCTGAGAACAGAAGCAGAGACTCAGCTGGCTCCTGTACAGAACTCTCTGACTGCCTGGGCAATTTGACAGGCGGTGAACAGACAGATGGTTGCTCAACAGTGTTGTGTTCCTGAGAGGAGGTGGAAGGAATTGAAGTCGATGCATTGGCTGCCATCCAACCAACAACGGCTTCAATTTGTTCTTCCCGCAGCAGGGGGGCACGCCGAGCTCCTACCAAAGTGCGCATAAAGGAATGCTCACGGGGAAAACTGGTGGATGCTGTGTCACTGAGGGCGGCAGCAGCCACAGAATCCCCACGTCCTCTCCCTGCTGAAACTCCACGGCCACGACCACGTGCCTTACTCACTGACTTGTTCATCTTGGTAGATTGAGAAAGAAAGTCAGAAAAGTTATAAGGCCTAAGTGTGGTTATTACGCAGAGACTGAAGTGAACACTGAAACACAACTGTTCACAATCTGTGAAAGGCTACTCCTTTGTCTACTTCTATAGTGTTTGCAACCAATGTATTGGATACGGATGGAAGCGCGTCACACTAATAGATTATATTTTAAATGGAATGGAGCAGAACCAATTGGAGATAAATGAAAAGGATGAGCCACTGAGACACGCTCTTCAGAGTACAAGCAGCAGTGCTTGAACAAGTAACTGGAGCGTGATGTGCACTCAAAAAATAAAAAACACAGACTGAAGTGAACACTGAAACACAACTGTTCACAATCTGTGAAAGGCTACTCCTTTGTCTACTTCTATAGTGTTTGCAACCAATGTATTGGATACGGATGGAAGCGCGTCACACTAATAGATTATATTTTAAATGGAATGGAGCAGAACCAATTGGAGATAAATGAAAAGGATGAGCCACTGAGACACGCTCAGCAGAGTACAAGCAGCAGTGCTTGAACAAGTAACTGGAGCGTGATGTGCACTCAAAAATAAAAAACACAGACTGAAGTGAACACTGAAACACAACTGTTCACAATCTGTGAAAGGCTACTCCTTTGTCTACTTCTATAGTGTTTGCAACCAATGTATTGGATACGGATGGAAGCGCGTCACACTAATAGATTATATTTTAAATGGAATGGAGCAGAACCAATTGGAGATAAATGAAAAGGATGAGCCACTGAGACACGCTCAGCAGAGTACAAGCAGCAGTGCTTGAACAAGTAACTGGAGCGTGATGTGCACTCAAAAAATAAAAAACACAGACTGAAGTGAACACTGAAACACAACTGTTCACAATCTGTGAAAGGCTACTCCTTTGTCTACTTCTATAGTGTTTGCAACCAATGTATTGTATACGGATGGAAGCGCGTCACACTAATAGATTATATTTTAAATGGAATGGAGCAGAACCAATTGGAGATAAATGAAAAGGATGAGCCACTGAGACACGCTCAGCAGAGTACAAGCAGCAGTGCTTGAACAAGTAACTGGAGCGTGATGTGCACTCAAAAAATAAAAAACACAGACTGAAGTGAACACTGAAACACAACTGTTCACAATCTGTGAAAGGCTACTCCTTTGTCTACTTCTATAGTGTTTGCAACCAATGTATTGGATACGGATGGAAGCGCGTCACACTAATAGTTAAATTGCATGGAGCTGCAAGAATTACACTGAAGGAAAAAAAAAAGAGTCTGTGAGTGACATGTGCAGATGCCTACAGACAGCGTTGCATGCAGAGCAAACTGCAGCGTCACCTGCACTCACACACACCTTGCAGAGCTGTTAAAACAACACTGCAGGCAAAAGGAAGCTTTACACAGCGGTTGGTGCTAGCCTGCCTACAGCACAGTAGACTAAATCGCAATCTTTAACTGTCCCTCAGAGTCAGCACAGCAGCGTTCTGTCCCTTACTGAATTCACAGCACAGTGACGCTAAAATGGCGGCGGCGCCTTTTATAGTGCATTCTGACATAATTTCAGCATCCAATCACAGCCATGCCATTAGTTAACATGACCGCAGCAGTACAGGATGTGCCCACACTTCTTAGGATTCCTCATTGGCTGACTAAAATCACATTGCCTCGCAAAGAATTATGGGAACTTCCGATTCCGGTATTCGATAAGACGAAAATATCGAAACGAAGTATCGAAAGGCCGATAGAGCTAATATCGGCCGATACCCGATATTTGCAGTATCGTATCGCTCAACACTATTCTCGAAGCAACGGCCCGACTAAGTTGTATCTTTCTTCCACCACCGCAGGCATCCTCCTCTGGTAAAAGTCTCCTCATGGATGTTTGGTGCTCCTGGGTCTGGGGAAAAAGGGCTGGGCTCTTAACTGGTGCAGTCTGGGCTCTGGGTGTTGACCAGCATAGATTGGGTCCTCGGGTCTTTACCGGCTCTGGATCTCACCTAGTGCCGTCTGGGTCCAGTTTGCTGGCAGCAAGCACTATGTTGGCACATGCTTACCACTGAGGTCTATCACTCTGGCTGCAGCGTTTCCCCTTGTACATGTCTGCAACTCTCTCTCTCGGTAGCAAAACCTACTCCGGTTTGGTGTGCAGACCCTTTATTTCTGGGAACTTCGTCAACAATGGCACCTGACTAGGTGTCATATTTGAGCTTGTCCCCCTTGCAACTATTCCTATTCTGGTTAGTTCTGCATGGTCTTGGCTCGACAATAGGTGGCAGTCTTTTCATACTAATGATACACTGTGCCGAGGTTCTTTAGGAGTATTGTCACCTCTTCTTACAAATGTGGGAGGAGAAAGGATAATAAAGTGAGGAGGCAGCATTATCTTCTGGGCCATGTACATCCCATAGCCTGGATGTACTAATTTACATAAAGTGATAAAAAATAAGCTATTAACATGATATGAGGCATATAGGTATGATTTTTTCAGCAGTCTATAACCTGTATACTCATATTAATAGCACTCAAATGTGGTGACAGATTCCCTTTAAGAGGACTTAAAGAAAACCCTGAAGAAGCTCTGGCCGTTCTGGATCCGTTTTATACTATATTGGTAATTGCACTACATTCTTTAATGAGGTTGTTATCGATCTTGGTTAATTGATTTAAAAAAAATTAATGGAAAAAAATTATTCTAATTACAACAGCATGCAGAAAAATATAAGAATTTCTTGTTCCTGGGCACAATGAAAATAGCAATGAACATGTGAACAACTGCACCGCTGCATTAGGTAATAACAAGAATAGGCAATTAGCTTTGACTTATTTCACAGTGTAGAGATTGATATGTGATTGATGGCTCTGTGTTCTGCACTTTTTCCTGTTAGTAACCCATAATGACTGGACTAACGTGCATGAACAGCTCGACGTCTCATTTGTTCTGTTGACCTACATCTACTATATGGACAACAAAACCATTATGATTATATTTTCAGTCCAAAATATCATTTGGCAGCGGCAGCAAATATATAATTTGTCTATATTCAGGTCTGCTAAGAGTCGTAAGTCAATGTTATACTGACTACAAAGAAAAATGTACTTAAAAAATGCTTATTTCTGCCACTTGGTACATATTACATTTTATAACACGTTCTAAATAAATCTATAAAAAAATCATATTTAGAGTTGAGAGTCCTCAGTGGTTGATACCTTTTAATGGCTAACTGAAAAGATGGTAACAAATTGCAAGCTTTCCAGACTACTCAGGTCTCTTCATCAGGCTAAACTAATACAAAATCTGAAGAATCACATATTTATACACAAAACAGCACAGAAAAAAATGCTGTTTTGTGTATAAATATGTGATTCTTCAGATTTTGTATTAGTTTAGCCTGATGAAGAGACCTGAGTAGTCTCGAAAGCTTGTAATTTGTTACCATCTTTTCAGTTAGCCATTAAAAGGTATCAACCACTGAGGACTCTCAACTCTAAATATTTTTCTATCTACTGGCTAACACGGTACAAAGATATACATCTTTACTGTAAAAAAAATCATACATTTTTTAAAAAGTTTTCAAAAAAGTTTCCAACAAGCTCATCTTGGACATGGTGACAGACTGTACAGTCATGGCCAAAAGTTTTGAGAATGACACAAATATTAATTTTTTACAAAGTCTACTGCTTCACTTTTTCTAATGGCAATTTGCATATACTCCAGAATGTTATAAAGAGTGATCAGCTTAACAGCAATTACTTGCAAAGTCAATATTTGGCAAGAAAATGAACTTTATCCCCCAAAACACATTTCAACATCATTGCAGCCCTGCCTTAAAAGGACCAGCTAACCTCTTTTCAGTGATTGCTCCATTAACACAGGTGTGGGTGTTGATGACGACATGGCTGGAGATCAATCTGTCATGATTAAGTAAGAATGACACCACTGGACACTTTAAAAGGAGGCTGGTGCTTGGCATCATTGTTTCTCTTCTGTTAACCATGGTTATCTCTAAAGAAACACGTGCAGTCATCATTGCAATGCACAAAAATGGCCTAACAGGGAAGAGTATCTCAGCTAGAAAGATTGCACCTCAGTCAACAATCTATCGCATCATCAAGAACTTCAAGGAGAGAGGTTCCATTGTTGCCAAAAAGGCTTCAGGGCGCCCAAGAAAGACCAGCAAGCGCCAGGACCGTCTCTTAAAAGTGTTTCAGCTGCGGGATCGGGCTACCAGCAGTGCAGAGCTTGCTCAGGAATGGCAGCAGGAAGGTGTGAGTGCATCTGCACGCACTGTGAGGCGGAGACTCTTGGAGCAAGGCCTGGTCTCAAGGAGGGCAGCAAAGAAGCCACTTCTCTCCAGAAAAAACATCATGGACAGACTGATATTCTGCAAAAGGTACAGGCAGTGGACTGCTGAGGACTGGGGTAAAGTTATTTTCTCTGATGAATCCCCTTTTCGATTGTTTGGGACATCAGGAAAACGCCTCATTCGGAGAAGACAAGGTGAGCGCTACCACTAGTCTTGTCTCATGCCAACTGTTAAGCATCCTGAAACCATTCATATGTGGGGTTGCTTCTCAGCCAAGGGAATTGGCTCTCTCACAGTCTTGCCTAAAAACACAGCCATGAATAAAGAATGGTACCAGAATGTCCTCCAAGAGCAACTTCTCCCAACCGTCCAAGAGCAGTTTGGCGATCAACAATGCCTTTTCCAGCATGATGGAGCACCTTGCCATAAAGCAAAGGTGATAACTAAATGGCTCAGGGAACAAAACATAGAGATTTTGGGTCCATGGCCTGGAAACTCCCCAGATCTTAATCCCATTGAGAACTTGTGGTCAATCATCAAGAAACGGGTGGACAAACAAAAACCTAAAAATTCTGACAAAATGAAAGCATTGATTGTGCAAGAATGGACTGCTATCAGTCAGGATTTGGTCCAGAAGTTGATTGAGAGCATGCCAGGGAGAATTGCAGAGGTCCTGAAGAAGAATGGTCAACACTGCAAATATTGACTTGCTGCATTAACTCATTCTAACTGTCAATATAAGCTTTTGTTACTCATATGTTTGCAATTATTATATTTCTGTCTGTGATAAAAACATCTGTCAAACACACATAAAAACCAGAGGGCAGCAGATCATGTGAAAATATAATATTTGTGTCATTCTCAAAACTTTTGGCCATGACTGTAGAGGAACGCTGTGTAGTCTGCTCTTAGGGCTAACTCACATGAGGCTATAACACAGCCGAGTGCTATGCGATAAAACACCGCATATCACTCGGCCCTGTGTTATTCTATGGGGCAGCTCAGATCTGTGATTATTTTCTCATCCCAATTCAACATGAGAAAACAATCAAAATGCAAGTGCATCCGAGAATCAGATTGCACTCACCCATGCAAGTCTATGAATGCATGTGAAACATTGGATGTCATCCGAGTGTAGTGCGATTACTGTGGATGCCGGCAATAAAGGAGATGGAGAAATTACTTTCTCCGTCTCCTCTACACTTGTGCGAGAGGATCGGAGCACAGTGCACGGACACTTGGCTCATGCTCGCAGCAGATGCCATACGCTAATGTGACCCCAGCCTTATAGTCAACTTGATCATTTTACATTCAGCCAGCAGTTTAGCAGGAAATAAGGGACATCTAGAAGAGCATATAACTACAGAATCAGACTACATGAGTCTTGTTTGTAGTCTGTTACTATGGAGACACATAAGTCCGTATAGCAGCATTATGCACATAGCGAAATAAAGTTTTTATCAAGACTATTTACAAGTCACTTTCATTTCTCATTTTACGATGCATTAAAACAATAAAGAAAAATGTCTGAATGTTAACATGGGGAGAAAAATAGGGAGGTCTATCCAACAAGAGACATACCATAGGTGATCATTTAAGAACAAGCAAATATACAGTCAGATGGTTTTAAAGGAAACTGTCACTTGATTCATGCTGCCCAAACCACAATTGCCCAAGTGTAGCCATTCATATTCTTCTCTGAAATGCTCCGGTATTTCAGAGAAAATACAGTTAGAAGAGCTGGCCGTGGAGCATAGGAATATATGAGACTTGTCTGGTGTCACCTTTCCCAGTGCCGGTTCAGATCATTTACAGGTTTCTTGCTATGGGAGAGACCTGTCAATCACCTAGAGTGGAGCGGAGAGAAGTTGGCTGAAGGCAACACCACACTAGTCACGTCTCTCCAGCCAGATCTTCTAATGACATGTTCTCTGAACTGTCACAGCCAAGCTCTCATCCATGCTGCTTGTGGTTTGGGCAGCATGAATAATTTTCGGTTTTGGAAACGAAAAAGAGACACATTTCTTACCCTCCCAAATATTTCTGGCAAACCCAAGACTTGACCGGTAAATACTCCCACACATATCAGTATTGCTGTGATTTGACCCAGAGACCCACGGATCCTCTTCGGTGATATTTCATTAAGATACATTGGAAGGGTGCTGAGAGCTATCCCTGAAAATAATGTCAAGATTTTATCATCAGAGATATGCCTGCTATTTTATGTTATTTATTAGATTATTGTGAGTGATATGGATTATTTATGAATATTAAATATTTATCTCATCTAGAGCTTTCTGATAAAAATAAACATGTAGGATGTCATTAAACCTTGCTTAGTCCAACATCAATATATGTAGTCTATGTCATGACAATGCTGGAGATTTACATAGCCATAATGAATGTCATTACACTCATTCTGAAGATGTAAATCTTCTGTTGTACCAAACTAATGTTAAAAGTCTTGATCTTTCTGAATAAGGTTTCCTTGCCATGACAGTGGGTAAATACAATTTGAACAAAAAGCATCATGTGAATTATTATTATTATTTATTTCTAGAGCACCACTGATTTTGTGCTGCCATATACCGTATATACTCATGTATAAGCCGACCCGTGTATAAGCCGACCCCCCTAATTTTGCCACAAAAAACTTGGAAAACTTATTGA
>JARQOD010000001.1:33676609-33748708 GCA_033576555.1 Oophaga sylvatica
CCACTAAAAGGAACTTACTTCATAC
This sequence comes from Oophaga sylvatica, assembly GCA_033576555.1. Lineage (NCBI taxonomy): Eukaryota > Metazoa > Chordata > Amphibia > Anura > Dendrobatidae > Oophaga > Oophaga sylvatica. The sequence goes on from JARQOD010000001.1 coordinate 33,676,635, forward strand.
TATTTTTTTTGTAAGAAGAACCTATAGAGGTATAAGAGAAAAGAGTTATTGGTTTCTACTTTTGGGGAAAGGTTGACCAATATCCCTCCACATTCAATCGTCACATATTTGACTTCTACTGATATTGCTGATTTAGGCTGTTCCATCTCACAAAATGCCAGTAAAGGCCTCCGAAGCTCCTGTACGATGAGTAAGTCAAGTTTTCAGAATTTTATGTCTATTATTAGTATTTATTCCATTTGTGCAGACAGCCCTTATACAGGATATTTGCAGTCTAATGTTAATATCAATCATGTTGAGATACTGACAGACCCCGTCTCCCGGACCCCTCATCATTCAGGTAACCTCCATTCCATGACAAAAAATGTTTATTTAGCATTTCTAGCTGAGGTTGTTTTCAGCCACATCAAACGCAGCAAAGAAAATCTTCTAAATATCAGCACAAATACAACAACAGGCTCATTCATCTTACTCTGATAATACGGCGCTGAAAATGCCATGGGTTACATACAAGAAATAAAAGATAGTAAGGTCAAGGTTACACAGAAAGAATAAAAATGTTACGGAAAATATAGACAACCTTGTCGATATTTGACTCCAGCAGGCAGATGATGTACATGCTCTTTATGATGATTGTACAGGCCGTATAATACAAACTGATAGCCCTGCTGTAAGAAAGGAGATCAGAGAAACCACTGATATCTGCCATTCAACCCAAAACTGCCTGACCATATTCCCTGTTGTTAAAGGGGTATTCCCAACTCCAAGATCCTATCCCAATATGTAGTAGGTATAATAATAATAATATTAGCAAATACCTTCAATTACAATTGTAGTATAGTTTTTCTGATTCGCTTTCTTTGTTTCCTCATGAGCAGGCATTGCAGGATCTTAGGTATCTATGGTTACGACCACTAGCAACTAGCTGTCACTATATCAGCAATCATAACCATGGATACCTAAGGTCCTGCAATGCCCTGCACATGAGGAAAGTGACATAGCGAATCAGAAAAACTATACTACATTTCTAATGGAGGTATTAGCTAATATTATTATTATTACACCTACTAAATATTGGGATAGGCTGCTGGAGATGGGAATACCCTTTTAAATGCAATCTCTCGGTAGGATTTCACACCCCAAACGGTTTGTATGCGCATGTAGCTCTTTCAGAGACAAGTCCAGCAATACCTTTACATGGCCAGTCCATTCCTCCATTAATAAGAAATCAGTCTTTAAATTGATATGGAAATAAGACTGAAGAGCTAAATGACTATGGCTAGTAATAAGCGAGTGTGCTCGCCAATTCTTGATGATCAATCGGGGTGCTCAGGCACTCTCGTTACTCGATCGAGTATCCCTGGTGCTTGAGCGACAAGGTCAAGAGTGACCCCGCCTAGCAGTTTTTGCAGCTTTTTTTCAGCCATTACACATGTATTGGATTGCCTGCTAATCACTGTAATGCTGTAGCCATGTTGGCTACTGACATTACTGTGATTGACCGGGTTTATAGATGACCCAGTAACGCGATGCTCGGCACGCTCCATCCCAGAAACAGTATAGGATAGCAGCTGGATGAGGGATAGGTATTGAATACATGCAAGGATTATTGCCTTACAGTCCCTGCTGCTGCAACCTAATAACAAAAGTCCTTTTCAGTCTAGTTACATCTATTATTTTCCATATTAATACCGCTGTTACCTGCATTTACTGTAGGGATAACTGTTGGAGGAGGGATAGTTTTGGATCAGAAGCATTTAGGCAGGGATTATTGCCTTACATAGGCTTTACCAGTCTAGGAGTCCCACACCTAAAAAATGGGAAAAAAAATGGTTTCTGAGGCTCTCCTCTTCATGTCTTCCAGGGTATATTGTAGTCTCTACTTTTATTTTTTGGCAACCCTTGCACTTAGTGCATAGGCTTTATGAGTCTAGGAGTCCCACTGCCTAACCATTTTATCAATGTGAATGAGACCGTCCTTTATATCTATTAGGCCGGGGTCACACAAGCGTAGAACACGGACGAGTGCTATGCGAGAAAACATCGCATAGCACTCGGACCAGTGTTAATCTATGGGGCAGCTCACATCACCTTTTTTTTTCTTGGGCGTATTCAGTGTGCGTGTCAAATCGCAGCGTGCTGCGATTGGCACCGAGACTCGGTGCGGAATCACCGCATCCTATCCATAGACTGGGTTATATTTATCTTGCGGAGACAGAGCGTCTTCGCAAGATAAATAGACATGCTGCGGTATGGAAAGACGCGCCGCATGTCCGGATACGCAGGGCCGCCGGATTTCATAAAATCCCCTCCACTATGCTGTAACATCTGGACGCAGCAAATCCTGATGGTTTCCTGAATGTGGAAACATACCCTAAGAGGTGAAGGATGCATTTTTTTTTATTTTGCCTTATGTAAAAGTCATTATACAGGAAAGAATGTTTCCTATAAAATCCAGTTATCTTTTGTATGTTTTATTGTCAGTATTGTCAGTTCATAAGAGTATGTGCATTCGATCAGTAAACGCTGCGGGTTGGACGCTGCGTACTTGTGCATATATTTTTTGTTTTAATACAAAAAAACTTGGTTTCAAGACAAGTAATAAGAAAATGCTTAAGGTGTGTGGTAAGGGATGAGGAAGTGCTGATAATGATGCACACAGACACCGAGGACATGGGGCAGGTGCAACTGCACTTGTTGTTGGAGCACAATAAAAATGTCCATCCATGACACATAGCTTTCGTCCCACTTTGCAGGGAGGCATGGGACACCACTTCTGAAGCCACACCAGTGCGAACAGGTGGTAGGTTGGATAGCAGATAATGCTCCCTGCATGCTTGCCAGCACCACCCAGTCGTCCACCCTGTCCAGTCTCACCAGACTATAATCTGAATCACTTAATACTCACCCTGATACTCCTCCCATCATGTTAAGTCACATGAGACCAGTGATCCCACATGAGGACACTCTTTACATCATAATTTCTTGATTGTGGCCTCTCACCCTGCATCTTCCAAGAGGGAAATGAGGACATGCTGTTTAGTGATGCATAAAACTTACAGCAGCCATGTTCACAAGAAGATGATGTTGGGGAAAGGTAAATTTTGCCTAAGGAGGTAGATGATCATGAGACACAGTGGCCGATAAGTCAACTTGTTAAGTCACCAAGTCAGGAGGACCAGGGTGTTGCAGTGGAAGACGAGGTGGTGGATGATGAAGTCACTGTCCCAACTTTTAAATCTGGCATGCAGAGCGAGGACAGCAGCGCTACGTTGGAGTGATTGGCAGCACCAAAACAGGAAGTAAGAGGCAGTAAGGTGACCAGAGGGAGAAGGCAGGTAATTTTTCTGCAGAGCACCGACACTTGTGAATTTCTCCGTCAAAGAGTTATGTGTTCCCCAGCGTGGGACTTTTTAAAGAGAGTCCTGGCACACAAAAAAAAATGTTCATTTGCAACCTGTTCCTTGCCAAGATCGGGAGGGGCCTGAAAACTAACAGACTAACCACCACCAGCATGATCAGGCACTTGGTTGTCTGTACGCCTGCGTCCACAATTGGGGATAGCGGGTGATACCACTTCCTCTTCCCCTGTGCTAGGTGCTTGCCAATCCTCTGTCCATGACACTTGTGCAGAAGACTCCCGCCCTTCACCTGTCCTTGCACATTCTAAAACACCATCATCAGGCAATGCCATATCCTTGTCCACGCACAGCGTTCAGCTGTCCTTACTCCAGGCCTTGGAATGAAAAAACAAGTTCCCAGCTACCAACTCACACGCCCGAGTGCCAGGACGATGCATTTCACTGACGGCACACTAGGAGAACACTGTGAAGGCCAGAGCCAAGATCTACCCTGAAATGGCATGTGCTCCCGATGCAGAGGATTGCTGCCCCTTCTTTGATCAGGTTTCCTCCACCTCCTGCACGAGTTCCTGCACCTGCCTCAGTGAATCGGCAACATACTCTGCTGAAGCTAATTTATCTAGGAGACAAATTATACACCGCTGCAAAGTTATTGAAAGGAATAACAGATCAGACAGCTATGTGGCTCTTGCCTCTGAATCTACTACCAAGCATGGTCGTGTGTAATAATGGCCATAACCTGGTGGTGGCTGTGAAGCATGGCAAGCTCACACACGTATCATGCTTGGCCCACGTGCTCAACTTAGTGGTTCAGCGGTTTCTGAAAACTTACCCAGATTTGCCAGAGCTACTTGTCAAGGTACACTGAGTGAGCACCCATTTCCGTAAGTCAGATACAGATGCTGCCGCTCTGGCAGTGCTGCAGCAGCGCATGCGAGTGCCTGGTGTGCTACGTGATTATAAACTGGAACTGCACACTGCAAATGCTGACAAGGCATTCTGAGCAGAAAATGCCAGTTTTTAAATACCAATTCCAACACGCCCGTTGGTATTCTGGTGACCCTCCGCACATAACAACTGAAGAGTGGGCATGAATGTCTGACATTTGTGCGGTTCTCCAAAACTTTGAGGAATCCACAAAGATGATGAGCAGCGATGACGCCATAATCAGCTCAACGATCTCGCTTCTGTGCCTACTTAAACAGTCACTTCTCACAATTAACGATCAAGCTTTGCATGTTGACCAGGTGGATATTGAGGAAGACATGAGTCAGAGAGATAGTACCCAACTCAGCCTCATCTCATCTGCTCGGGCGCAGATTGGGTAACAATGAGAAGAAGGAAGCTGAGGAGTAGAGGAACAGGAGCTAGATGCTAGAGCAACAGAGGCTGGTACCAACACAATCTTTGTCCCATCTCTCCTACTTGGATGATCTGAGGACAGGAATAAGGAGGAAGAGAGGAAGGAGGGGGATGTTGTGAATGAGCAGAGGCTCCCTCTGGTGGTTACAGACAGTACTGAACCTTCCAGCGAGGAATGGCAATCTGCGATCACTGACTGGACTGATATAAGGGAGGTTCCCTCCCATGATGGTCGCCAGTGATCAATTGTTCTGGTCTCAATTGTGGTTCCTGGTTCATTTGGAAGTTTGCTGGTGTCTTGCCTGCATCTGCTGCTTTCAGATAAGATATTTTCTGCTTTTCTTTTTGTGCTTGCTATTTGCATAGTTTTCTGCACATTTGTGGAGGACAGCCGGGTCCCCTCCTGGGGCCTGTGCTCCTCACAGTTTGTCTGTAGCCACTGTTGTTTTTTCATTTGCTTTTTCCTGCTTTTTCAGCGGCTGCGGCTTGGTTTTGTTCACACTGATATCTGATTTAGTGGGTGGCGAGATCGTGTGATCTCAGTATTTTTGTAATCAGAATTGTTGGATTTTTGTAGGGTTTTCTGGGTTGCAGAAAGTAATCTCTCCTGTCCTATCCTATTTAGTCAGTTTGTGGCCCCAGCGTTTGCTCATTCTATTTTCTGTCTGTGTCCATGCTTTCTTCTTGTCTAACTGCCATTACATGTTTGGGGGCTTCCTATTTTCTTTGGGGATCTGCTCCGGGGCAGATAGCTTTCATCTTTCTGCCTTTAGGTGTAGTTATCTCTCAGGCTGTGACGAGGCGTTTAGGATCAACGTAGGAACGCTCCACGGCTACCTCTAGTTGTGTGGTTAGTTTTGGAATCTGCAACCCATTAGTTACCAACATCTCAGGTGTTCGGCTGCCCGGCTGTTGTTCCTGTCCTCCTCAGTTACCTAACATAACAGGGGAGATGGAGAGTCGCCATCACAGTTGAGACAGGTAAATGTTGTCTGTAGGGAGTTTGCCACATATTGCCAACTTTATGTACCGCTGACTTTCCCGTGACGCTGGCATTATATTCATCTTGGTCAAAAAAGGGTGCTGGTTGTTCACCCTCCTAGACCCACGCTTCAAGGAGATCCTTTCACCTCTCCTTCCTGAGGTGGAAAGGTCTACTAAAATGGTGCTATACCAGAAAACTATTGTGGAAAATATGTTGAAAAAATTCCCATCAGACAACGCTTGTGGCAGGGAGCAAGCTTCCTTGCCCAACCAAGGAGGAGAAACTAGGGAGACACACACCAGGTACAGCAGAGTCAGAGTACACTGTCAAAGGCCTGGGTCAATTTCACGACACCCTCCCAGTGTCCAGGCCCTGATGACTGGGTATTTTTGACAAGGAGAACTGTCCATCTATGCCTTGGGGGTGTTGTGCTGCCCTGCTGCTAGTTTCTTGTATGAGCAAGTTTTTATGCTGCCCGGGATGTCATAACATACAGGCACTTTTGCCTGTCAACAGAAAATGCTGACAGGCTTACTCTGATTAAAATGAGCAAAGCCTGGATTAGCCCCGACTTTTCCACACCAGCAGATGACAGTAATACATAAAATAGTTTCAATCTTAAATATTTGAATAAGGCCCTCCAGTTGTTGCTTTGGAGGGTCTATGGATGACCCTGCTTGTAATTTTTGGAAGGCTTTGCACTGTGTGCAGAGCTTTTATGAGTGTAGGAGTACCACAATTACTCTTTGTTCACAATATTTTAATGAGGCACTACAGTTGGTTCCTTCAAGGGTGAATGGATGACCCTGATTGCAATTTTTGGATTTTTGGTTGGATTTGCACTTAGTGCATAGGAGTACCACTAAATGACAATTTGAACAGAATGTGTATGAGGCCCTCCTTTATGTCTACTACAGGGTGTATCTGAGTCCTTCTTGCATCCAATTTTTGCTTCCTTCAAAAATGAAACTGAAATTTCCAATTTTTTAATAAAAATTTCAGTTTTGGTTTACTAGAATTAAATTTTTTACCCTTTTTACATTTGGCCTTATACAGGAAAGAATGTTTGTTAACATTTTTTTCCTTTAAACTCCAACTTCACGTTGATTTTGAATGTTTTATTGTCAGTTCTTAAAGTGGAGTAAAAGTGTGACCCATTGTTCTCAGCAGCGATCTTGGAGTCAGAGATGCTTCCAGGGGTCTTCGCCAAGCTTTTCTCCTTTTATTCAGCACTTTTCCCATCCATTTCAACATTTTCACTGCCCCCCCCCCCCCAGACCTCCTTGTAGGGTCTGCCGGAAAAATGTTTTCCTATTGACTTCCATTATGCTTGTTACTCGAGCATCAGAAGTGTCCTGGTCAGTCAGGTGAAAAGTTGAAAACCAGCTTGGTCACTAAGGGGTTAAGAAGACCACGACTCTAGAGGATCATTAATCAATGCAATTTTGGGCGTTCATCTTAGGGTACACTCACACTAGCCTATATTCTTTCATTCGAGAGAATCAGGCCAATTATGCTAATGACACTTGAGTGTGATCCGATTCTCTCGCTTGTAATTTCTCCATCTTCTCCATTGTGTGAGTCCTCGGATGTCGGACTGCACTCAGACGGCTTGTATGGGTGTGCGTGATCTGAATATCAGAAGCGCTTGTAGCATGCTGCGATTTGAATCGGCATGAGAAATATAATCGCAGATCCACACTGACACATGTTATAATATTGGGCTGAGTGCTATCCGATAAATCATCGGAGAGAACTCGGCCGTGTTATATGCCAGTGTGAGCAAGCTGGTAAAGAGATTATGCTCTACAAATTCAGTATGTGTATGCTGGAAACTTTTACCATCAAATTTTGAATACCCTGTCTAGTTTCATAGTCTTCATTTATGTATATCACATCTTCTTTCACTTTAATTGCTAAGACCGTCATCCATTTCTCACAGAAAAGATCTATTGTCATCACAGCAACCATGAAGAAGAAAAGCTGAACGGACAAAAGAAAATCTTGAAAGCCTTTTTGAAGCTCACTAGATAATACTGAGATAAAACTGGAATAATGGTGAAGATTTATCAATGCTATCCTAAATTTAGACAACATGTAGTTGGAGGAGACTGGCAGAAGCTGCATCTCATTTATCACCGTGGCACATTGTGTATGATAGATTTTGCGCATGATGCTAGACACGTTCCACACTTTTCTTTAACACCTTTTCGACTTTTGCCATACATGTACGACGCAAGTCAGGAACAGGTGTAAGGTCGGACTCAGAGGCTGTGACACACAGCAACATGACCAGCATCTGTTTGTAACAGACGTAGATGGAGCCGAGTTCTATCCACTGCTGTGAACCACTTAAATACTACTGTCACTCTCTAACAGTGGCAATATGATTGTGGGGTGCTGATGGGTTGCTATGGCAGTTAGGGGTCTGCTGAATACCACCACGTTTACCATTACGATGCAGTCAGACAGCTGTATAAATCGAGGAGAGATCATAACCCAGTGCCTTTTGATAAACAACATTTTTGTTTTTCCTTACGGTGCAAAGATGAACAGATTTTTGGCAGTTCCAACTCTTGAACAGTTTGACCATGAGAAAAGCATGGAGACTGCAAATCGATCCCTACTACTTTCAAGGACTGTCCCTGAGCCTTGTTAATGGACATTGCAAATGCTTGTCGAACTGGAAAATGGAGGCGTTTAAAATCAAAAGGCAAATCAGATGGAATGAGTGAAATTCTTGGAATGAAAATGTGCTCTCCTTTGGCACAGCCTGTCTTCCTGATGTTTTCCAAGAAATGGTTTGATATTGCAGTGGTACAAAAAAATTGTCACTGTTGAACATAGCAACGCTCACGCACTGGTACACGGAACACTACCGGCGCCATTTTTTTGAAGCAAAAATTTTTTTAAACTCAATATTAACCCCTTAATGACTGCAGATACAACTTTTAACGGCGGCAGTTAAGGGGTCTTAGTCCTCCTGCACCTCACGCTCCTTCTTTATACACAGGATTTTTTTGCAGCACAGCTTTTCTCCTTTATAGTCGCCTTCTCCGACAGCACCTCATACTCCTCTTCCATATACAATTGGAAACACTTGATCCTGAGAGAAATTGCACTAATTGCAAAAAAGAGTATCATATACACGGCCTACTTCTTCTACTGCACCACACAGCAACTTCCTGTTATGAGCACAGCGGTGTAATCCATGAGGCTCTTCCCTTTCCCTTGACGTCATGCCTCACAGGAGCAACTCCATTCTAGACACCACAGAGCTAGATGTGGCCTGTGCCTACCATGCACTGATACTCTGAAGGAGGTGGCCCTGATTGTAGCTCGCAGCGGCTGGGACGTCGCAGCTGGTGAGTTTTGCAGGGTGGCTTTGGAGATGAATGTGTCTCCCCCTGTGTGCCGTGTGGACGTGGCTTTGCGTGTGGAGAGAATGTGGCTATGTGGAGTGGCAGGGCTCTGTGGAGTGGGCCTGGCTTGATGCATATAAACACACACACATACATGCACTCAGCTTTATATATTTAGATAGTAGGTACAGATTGTTTGGGCACCACACTGTACAGCAGAAGGGTCACAGCCTTTTGACTGAATGTCTGTGTAATGTTTTAAAGGTTTTCTATTTTCTTGTTGAGTCATTGACATAACTAAGTAAAATAATTACAGTGAGTGAACCATGTAGGAGTCAGTTTTCTTGCCCGTGACATGGCTGTTTCCTCAGGAACACACAATTTACATCTTGGTATAGTCTGCAGGATACAGCAATCTTTATGGGTGGGAAGGTGCCGGCTCAGGGCTCAATGTGCCCTAGCCCAGCAAGGCCAGCTTGACCTGGCACAGCCTAGCTAACCAGATCCAGTGTAAGTGGTAAGGCTTGCACCCACTGTGTCAGCCAAGGAAGTGTACCTTCCAGCAGGGACCCTGCTTCATAACGTTCCTTCATTTGTCTCTATTAGTTTTTTAGTTGTCCTGGAAGGGATCATTATAATTTGAATGTGAGGTTTTTTCTTTAGGAACTTCTATACATGAGAATGGCCTAAGTATTGGCAACTGACCATAACACACTGGCCGACTCAGAAGATTCTGCTGCATTTGGTGAGGAGCTGTAGTTTGCAAAACATTATTAGAGTCAATGGGAGTAGAAATTATCGAATATGTTCAGAACCGATCATAAGTAGTGTTGAGCGATACGATAATGCAAATATCGGCTATCGGCCGATATTAGCTCTATCGGCCTTTCGATAATTCGTTTCGATATTTTCGTCATATCGAATACCGGAATCGGATTTGTCACTGTCACTGTCTGTGTCCGTCGGTCGGGTCTGTCACTGTCAGTGTCCGTCGGTCGGTCTGTCAGGAGTCAGCGGCACTTACCTGGCAGAAGATCTCCGGCGGTCACATCCCGGACTGCTTGATGGCCGCCATCCTCTTCTCCCCGGCGGTCACATGCAGTTTCTCGCGATAACTGCAGTGACTGCTGGGTAATCCCGGCCGTAAAGCAGTCAGTCCGATGACGTCACTGCCGGGGAAGCAGGTAGTCAGCTGTGCTGCGTTGCGATGACAGGCTCTGCCTGTCATTGCGATGTAGCAGAGCTGGATCGTCGTGGGACTGTCGTTACTATGGACTGCGTCGGACAGGTGGTATACTGTTGGTTTGTTTTTTTTCTTTTTTTACAGGAGATCGATGGCGTCGCAGGAATGAAAGTACAATAAAAGAAATGAAAACTGTTGTCTCTTTTATTTCATTAAAAGACTTTTTTCTTGCTGTGTCTTTTTTTTATGCATTTAATAACTTTGGGATTAATAATGGATCGGTGTCTTATTGACGCCTCTCCATTATTAACCGGGCTTATTGTCACCGTGCAACCAACGGTGACATTAACCCCTTATTACCCCGCTTGCCACCGCTACAGGGCAAGTGGGAAGAGCCGGGTAAAGTGCCACAATTGACACATCTTTTGATGCGCCAAATGTGGGGCTGCTGTAGCCTGGTATTATCAGGCTGTTGAGGGCCAAAATCCATGGGCCTTGACAGTCTTTTAATACCAGGCCGCAGCAGTCTGCATTTTACTTGGCTGGTTAACAAAAATAGGGGGACCCCTACGCCGTTTTTTTTTCGAGGGGATCCCCTATTTTTGTTAACCAGCCAAGCTAAGCAGACTGCTGTGGCCTGGTATTATCAGGCTTGCAAGGTCCATGGATATTGGATCCTTACCAGCCTGAAAAACCAGGCCTCAGCGGTCTGCTTCATCTGGCTGGTTAACAAAAATAGGGGGGACCCCACGCCAATTTTTTTCGAGGGGATCCCTATTTTTGTTAATCAGCCAAGATATGCAGACTGCTGTGGCCTGGTATTATCAGGCTGGCAAGGTCCATGGATCTTGGCTCCTTAACAGCCTGAAAATCCAGGCCTCAGCGGTCTGCTTCATCTGGCTGGTTAACAAAAATAGGGGGGAACCCACGCCAATTTTTTTCGAGGGGATCCCCTATTTTTGTTAACCAGTTCCCTCTGACGTCACTGATTGTGTCCCTGGCTGACCTGAAGTGAAAGTGGAAAGCAATCAATTAAGCTTTCCACTTCCTCTCCTGTCAGCCAGGAGAGGAACTCATTCATTTGGGGGTTTACTGTGAGGCTGCAGCATTAGCTGCGGTCCCTGCAGTAAACATTAACCCTTTCTGAAGGATTACACCGTGGGACCTGACTGTACATCGGATTGGTAAGAATAATTTTGCTTTATTATTTTATTTTTATTACAGGAAATGGTTTTAGCAGGAAAATAAAATATGGTCGAAAACTGTGTGATTATTTCATTAAACTTCTTTTTTATTAAAGTGTGTGTGTTTGATTATTCTTTCATACAATAGGATTAATAATTGATAGTTGTCTAATTGACAGCTCTCAATTATTAACCTGGCTTAAAGTGACCTTTCAATTGCAAGGTCATTTTAACCCCTTATTAACCCATTCGCCACCGCTACAGGGCAATGGGAATAGATGGGCAAAGTGCCAGAAAGGGCAAATCTAATTAGAGATTTGCCCTTTCTGGGGTGTCTGGGGGCAGATGTTAGTAGCCGGGGGGGGCCAAAAATAATGGTCCCTCTCTGGGCTATTATTATCTGCCCCCACTCACTGGCTTTGTCTGTCTGGTTGCGAAAATAGGGCGGAAGCCCACGCATTTTTTTTCAGCAATTTTACACCTCATATATATATATACATGTCATTCAATTTGTGACACATATATATATATATTTATTTATATTTATAGTTCATACACTTCTACATAGTATAATAGCCGCTAATTCAATTGCCGGCTTTTGTGAAAATGCAGAACCCGACATGAAATGACACTTGGTTTACATAGAGTTAACCATGTCTTTTCATGTAGTTTGATATCTGATTTGCACAAACAATTACATGAGTGTAAGTGTGCAAAATTTCACACCTGTAGGGGTTAATTAAAGGTGTAAATTCGTAGCAAAAAAGTCTGGTTTTTTTACAACGAATTTACACCTTTAATTAACCCCTACAGGTGTGAAATTTTGCACACATAGACTGATGTAATTGTTTGTGCAAATCAGATTGCAAACGACATGAAAAGACATGGTTAACCCTATGTACACCAAGTGTCATTTCATGTCGGGTGCTTCTGTCTTTTCACAGAAGCCGGCTTTACCCGGCAATTGAATCAGAGGATATTTTACTATGTAGAAGTGTATAAACTATACATATATGTATATATATATGTCACAATGACATGTATATATATATATATATATATATATATGTATTCTATGTGTGTATATTTAGTGTTTACAAGGAAATAAAGGTTTTTTTTAATTTCGATATTTTGTTCCCATAGACTTACATTGGACTTCCGCAATCGGAATCGGATATCGACGATATTTAGTGCTATCGGCGATACAATTTCGATACGATATTTTTAGATATCGAGCAATATCGCTCAACACTAATCATAAGACAAACATTTAGCACAAATAGTGTTCAAATATGGCCCAAATATGTCAAAATCAGATTTGGGGATAAAAAACTAACAACTTCGCTCATCTCTAGTGAAGATCCCGCCATAGCAAGAACAGATATTGATGCTGCTGGTAGGAGCTGGGTGCTGGAGGTCCTAACTGAGACCAGAGCAGTGGCAGATTGGAGCTGATTGTGTCTGTGACAATAACATGTTCAGATGCGAAGAGATTTTTACCAGGAATGCTGCTGAGAGACGAAAAAGGCAGAGACGTAGAGTGAGAGGTGTTGGGTGCCATTGAGGTGTTAAGCCACAGTCATCAATGATACCAATAAGCTGCTGAAGGGGCCCCGTATCCGTCCATGTACATCGATTGTTTGTTCGAAGCAGACCCGGGTCGGTAAGAAAGCTAAGGCCCACTGTGCCGTGGCAATCATGCACGCACCTCACTACATTCTGGCGCCAAAATACTCAAGGCTGAGATAGAGCCTGTAGTTACATATTGACTGTGTCAGGCCACATTTATGACTAAAATTGTTGGCATATGCAACAGGTTAGGACTTATTATAAGTAAAAGGAGGACTTTATGCTGACCTGACAATAGATGGCGATGTTGTGTAACGTTTCCTTCTGTTTAATGTATTGTATAAGAAATAGTCTCACTTGTAGTTTCACTTTCGTTTTGTTCCTGTTTCCTGATGCAATGCTAAAATGACTGTGCATTATTCTTTTACCTCATGTTGTCAGAAATAAAAGCTTGTTATCCCATGCAGTCTGCTCTGTGAAGTTTTCTACTGCAAAGGTGTGGATTCAGAAGCTGTGCAACAGGTTATGGGCCCAGACACAGTCACCCAGACACAGCGCACCCCAGATACAGCGTGCCCAGATACAGCGTACCCAGAGAATCCAGACACCACAGATCCCAAGCACCAAGAATACCAGATACCCAGGACACTGGAACTCTCAGCAAGACCCTGGCAAATGCAGAAGAATTCTTCAGTGCAAGTCTCTCCAAACAAGTAAGATAAGTTAAAAATGACAAGTAGCACAGAGCTAAAACTCACAGTAGCTAAACTGAATGATGAGAACTATCAGCTATGGAAGTTTAAAGTAGAGATGTTATTGTCTAAAGATGATTTATGGGAAGTAATCACTACAGATAGACCTGATCAGGATAATCAGACATGGGATAAGAAAAATAGACAAGCGAGAGCCACCATTAGCTTATTAGTGGATGATGCTCAATTAATACATATAAGAAATGAAGAAACAGCGAAAGGAATGTGGGAAGCATTAAGAAAGCTATATGAGAGACCCAGCTTAAATCACAAGTTATTTTTATTAAGAAAGCTTTGCAGTATGAGACTAAGTGTAGACAGTGACATGAAGAAGCACATATTCTCAATGATTAAAGTGATATCACAGCTAAGATCTATTGGTGAAGACATTAAAGAAAGTCATATAGCAGCTATATTGTTGTGCAGTTTACCAGATTCATATACTGCTTTAATAAATGCACTAGAGACAAGACCTGAAACAGACATTACATTAGAGTTTGTGAAAACAAGACTCATAGATGAATATCAGAGAAGAAAAGAACAAAGCAATGATTCTTCTACTGAAAAGGACAGTGAAAAAACTCTTAAAGCTACAGAATTTAAAAAACCCTATAATAAAGAGACAAGAGAATGCTTCAGATGTAAGAAAAAAGGTCATTTAAAGAAAGACTGTACCATATTGAAAGCAGAACAACAAGAATTACAACATAAAAAGCATACACAGAAAGTTAAAAACACAATTTCCGATTCGTGTGAGAATAATTGGAATGGCACATTCAAAATAACAGACAAGAAATCACCACTTGGTTGGTTTATTGATTCAGGAGCAACGAGTCATATGACAAGTGACAAGAATTTCTTTACTGATCTTGATTTAAATAAGAAAGAAGCCATTTATCTTGCAGATGGAAGCAAAATAACCGCAGAAGGTATAGGATAAGGTATGCTAAATTGTTCAAACAAGTTCGGACAAGATTCAAAGATACTTGTACAGGATGTGTTGTATGTTCCAAAATTGGAAGGCGGATTATTATCTGTCAAACGTTTAACAGCAAAAGGACTTACAGTAAAATTCAAAGACAATGAGTGTGCAATTATTGCAGGAAACAAGATGATAACCAAAGTCAAGGCAGATGAACAATTATATCATTTTGACAAACCAAAGGAACAGTTGAAGGTATGTACACATGATCACAAAAACTGTATTCACATGTGGCATAGACGTCTAAGACATAGACACCCGGACAGTATAAGGGAACTACAAAGAAAAGAATTGACAAAAGATTTAAAGATATCAGATTGCTCAATTACCATAAGATGTGAATGTTGTATAAAATCCAAAGCCACAAGGATATCTATTCCAAAAGAAAGTGAGATGAAAAGCGAAAAACCACTTGATTTGGTGCATACTGACGTATGTGGACCCATGAAAGTGACTACATCAGGAGGCAATAGATACATGTTGACTTTTATAGATGACTACTCAAGATACACAGTCACATACTTAATTAAGAACAAAAGTGAAGTTTTTGATAAACTTGTAGACTATCTAACAAGATCAAGTAACACATTTCAAAGGAAGCCAATTGTCATCAGAAGTGATAATGGAGGTGAATTTACAGGTCACAGAATAGAAGACTACTTAAGACAAAATGGAATAGAACATCAGAAAACTGTTCCATACACACCTGAACAAAATGGAGTAGCAGAAAGGAAAAACAGAACTCTAACAGAAATGATGAGATGTATGCTGACAGATTCTAAACTACCAGAGAAATATTGGGGTGAGACAGCAATGACAGCTACATATCTACAGAACCAACTTTTTTCCAGAAAACTGAAGAAAACTCCATATGAACTGTGGCAAGGTATGAAACCAAGTGTCAATCATTTAAAAGTTTTTGGATGTAAAGTTTTTATATTCATTCCAACAGAAAAACGTTCCAAACTTCAAAACAGATTGATGGAAGGAATATTCGTTGGATATAGTGAAAACTGCAAAGAATATAGAATCTTAGATCCCAAAACAGACAGAGTTACAGTGAGTAACAGTGTGACATTCATTGAAGATTTAAATGAAGACATTATGATTTCAGTTGAAACAAGAAATGAGAAAAACAATAGTGACATAACTGAAGAAATATCTGATGAGAAAGAAGTAGAAATTAATGAAGAACAAAATACTGAAAGTGAAGAATCACAACTACAAACAGACACAGAACCAAGACGTTCAATAAGAGAGAACAAAGGAAAACCACCAAAACGCCTCTCATACAAGGCAAGTACAAGTAAAATGTATGAATCTATCTCTTGGGAAGACATAGCTCGACTTCCAGAAGGAGAAGACTATGATGAAACATTTGCTCCAGTTGTCAAACACACTACAATAAGAACTTTACTTACAGTTGCAGCAATGGAACAGATGGAACTAAGACATCTGGATGTAAAGACAGCTTTTTTGAATGGAGATTTAACAAAAGACATTTACATGGAACAACCTCCAGGATTCAAAGATGAAAGAAATCCAAACAAAGTTTGTAAACTACAGAAAAGTATATATGGTTTAAAGCAAGCAGCTAAAGCGTGGAATGACAAAATCACGGAAGTACTAACAAATGAAAAATTTCAAAGAAGCAAAGCTGATCCATGCTTGTACACAAAAAGGCTGAGTAATAGATGGATTTATGTACTCATATATGTAGACGACATTTTGATTTGTTTTGAACAAGAAAGGGATAAAGAAAACATTCAAAAAATCCTGAAACAAAATTTTGAAATCAAAGACTTGGGAAATGTGAAACAGTACCTAGGAATACAGATAGAAAGAGAAGAAGACGGAAGTTTCCTAATTAATCAAAATCACATGATTCAAGACATAACAGAAAAATTTGGATTAAAGGATGCAAAAACAGTAAAGTCTCCAATGGAAACTAATTATCTCACAGAGATGAACAGTGAAAAGAATATGCTACCAAACAATGAAGAATACAGAACAGCAATAGGAAAACTACTGTATCTAGCGACCGTTACAAGACCAGACATCGCAGCAGCAGTAGGAATCCTGACTAGAAAGGTATCAAAACAAAATAAAGCTGATTGGAATGCCGTGAAGAGAGTAATACGTTATTTGAAAGGAACCAGCAATGTTAAGCTGAAATTACCCACAGGTGATAATTGCATTTTAACAGGATAGGTTGATGCAGATTGGGCTGGAGATCCAACTGACAGAAGATCTACCAGTGGACATATTTTTTTTCTCTCAGATGGACCAATAAGTTGGACAAGTAAGAAACAGTCAATTGTGACACTGTCTTCAACAGAAGCAGAATATGTTGCAGCAGCACATGCGAGTCAAGAAGTACTGTGGTTAAGACAATTGTTGACAGACCTAGGACAACCACAGTTGGAACCAACAAAACTAAAAGAGGACAATCAAGGATGTCTTGTTCTTGCTCAGATTGAAAGAGTCAATCCAAGAACCAAGCATATTGATGTGAAATATCATTTCTTGAGAGATCATCAGGATCAAGGAATCTTGAAGTTGGAGTATTGCCCTACTAAAGAAATGACAGCAGACATTTTCATGAAGGCGTTGAATGCTGATAAACATCAGAGACTAATAAAAAAGTTGCGTTTGATTGAATAAGTCCTTACTGTTGAGAAAGGGTGTTGGCATATGCAACAGATTAGGACTTATTTTAAGTAAAAGGAGAACTTTATGCTGACCTAACAATAGATGGCGATATTGTGTAACGTTTCCTTCTGTTTAATGTATTGTATAAGAAATAGTCTCACTTGTAGTTTCACTTTCGTTTTGTTCCTGTTTCCTGATGCAATGCTAAAATGACTGTGCATTATTCTTTTACCTCATGTTGTCAGAAGTAAAAGCTTGTTATCCCATGTAGCCTGCTCTGTGAAGTTTTCTACTGCAAAGGTGTGGATTCAGAAGCTGTGCAACAAAAATCAGTGTCCGGAATGTCTGGATTTGCTGAAACGTTTCTTGTTTGTTCTGTAATTAAGAATCCTAATCCACGCCTAGGTGCCGACGCCATGCAACGAACTTGAGACTAAACTTGAATTTCTTTATGTTTCAGGAGACAGTTTCTGAGGAATATTATAGTACGTGATAAATGTTCAACTTCTATAGCCTTTGTTTACAGCTAAATAGATGTCGCACTTGGTTAACTGTTATGGGATTTTCAGTATAGTTTGAGGACGGACTATTCCTCTGAGTTCACTGAATTCACATCAGAGTGGGAAAGGGATATTTGGTTGGGGATAGAGGTATAGTAATTGATTGTAAGATTATAATCTGTTGTGCTGTATCGCAAGCGAGACCATTTGCTACACTCATAGAATTGTCCCTGTTCCTAGGATGTTAACAGGTAGTGGCCAGTTTAGACAGGCATGTCAGTAGGTAGATTTATAGAAAGTAAAGTAGGTACAGATTGTTTGGGCGCCACGCTGTACGGCACAAGGGTCTCAGCCTCTCGGCTTAATGTCTCTGTAATGTTTTGAATGTTTTCTATTTTTTGGTTGAGTCATCCACATAAATAAGTAAAATAATTACAGTGAGTGAACCATGTAGGAGTCAGTTTTCTTGCCCGTGACATCACTGTATCCTGAGGAACACACAATTTACACATTGGCATAGTCTGCAGGATACAGCTATCTCTATGGATGGGAAGGTGGCGGGAAGCAAGGACTCTGCTTCATCACATGGCCAAGTTCAATGGTAGTAACATGGGCCTTCAGGATTGGATGGAGAGGATTCAGACGGTGGTCAAGGTATGTAACTTACTCTGGAGTTACAAGCAAAGGAAGCTCTGCATGCTCTACAGCAGGGTTCCCCAACTCCAGTCCTCAAGGCCCATCAACAGGTCATGTTTTCAGGATTTCCTTAGTATTGCCCATGTGATAATTGCATCACCTGTGCAATACAATGGAAATCCTGAAAACATGACCTGTTGGTGGGCCTTGAGGACTGGAGTTGGGAACCCTGCTCTAGAGGATGATGCCAGGCTGATATTGATGGTGCACTCTGAATCCAAGAGGGACACCATAGAGAAGATATTTTTTGGAAAGGGTCCATGGAGCCCTGTGCAGGTGGCGTGGGTGAGGAGCTAATTCTTTAACTGGCCGCCGCATGAGGGAGAGACACTGATGCAGTACTCGAATGCCATTCAGGAGGTGCCACAGGGGGTGACACAGATGGGCATGGGCATCTTTCAAGAGCTGAAGAGACATTTTTCTCACCAGTGACTTCACTGGATCCTGAGGAACACACCCCAGCACATAACTTACAACTACACAGAGGTAAAGTGGACTCACAGGCTTTCTTTCTAAATAGATGTGGCAAGGAGGACTCACAGGGTTTTGTGAGGACTCGTCCACATTTGAGAATTTAGTCAGTATTTACATCAGTATTTGGTCAGTATTTTATATCAGTATTTGAAGCCAAAATCAGGATTGGAACCATCAGAGGAAAAGTATAAGGCTAATTTCACATTTGCGTCTTTTAGCGCAGCGCGCTACTGAAAACGTGTGAAAAAACGCATACAAGCGCTTGCAAGCGCATGTTTTTTTTAACGCATCAATGTACGCATAACAACAAAAAAACTTAGCGTTTTCATGAGTTTATCTAGCATTTTTCATGCGTTTGCGTTTTATAGGCGCATGAGTCACACATTGCACAAGAGGAAAATCCTTGAAACAGACTCCACCAATGGGACACGAGTGGGTGAGTGTCATGGGACTTCTTTAAAAGGGCCCTGTTCAGCTAATTCTTCAGAATTTGTTGCTGTTTCCTGTATCACCATGGATCTGCGTTGGGAGCGTTTTCGCTTAAACTTGGATATGGACATTGTGCTGTTTCTGGCTTTTGCTTTTGCTTGCCAGCAACAAAGGGAGAGAGAGAGAGAGCGAAGACGGCAGCGGCGGCGTTTTTGGAGACATCCCATTTTTGAAGTCCGGGAGAGCCGTGGAGCGTACCACACCCTCTTCAGCGAGCTCCAGGAAAACCTGGCGAAATTTTTGGACTGTACACGGATGTCCCAAGAAAGTTTCAGGGATTTGCTTGCTCGAGTTGAAGGAGCCATCCGGAGACAGGACACACAGCTCCGTCGTGCGATTCCTCCCGAGGAACGGCTCCTCGTCACATTACGGTACGTAATATTAAAAAACCAATGCATGTATTGTTTTTGTTCTGCCATTTACTAAAAGCCTGCAGAATGATAGTTCTGCCATGTACAGATTGATTTTTGATGTCAGTGTTTTGCCAAAGCCTAGACAATCACAAATTTTTGAAGTAAAAGAGAAGAACAGCGCTCCATCCAGGTGAGATATGTAGAAAAAACTTTATTCAGGCCATCACAAAAACGACGTTTCGACCTAACAAGGTCTTTGTCAAGTATAAGCAAACATATAAAATGGGCGGTCTTAAGTAGTGTGGAGCAAGACAATTGCACCAATCACCATAAAGTACACGCCTCAACATTATAATATACAGAAAACAACACAATACAAACTCCTGAAAACAATACAAAACAACGATCAGATATGCATAAATCACATGATCATGAATGACAAGTGAGCGACCGGCATATACAAAAACATATGCACATATTATCCACAAAAAGCCCACATTTAGAACTACATGTTATTCCGTTGTCATGGAGATATAAACCAATCCGGTCATTTCACAGCGCACGTCATATGGCAAGACCAATCCGGTAAGTGTTATAGTGAGCGCCAAGAATATAAATAGCCTACCCACTGATGTAATACATGGGGACGATATCCACCACGTCAATCCTGAAGTCCGTCTTTGTGAACACAAGACGCTAACCGCGTCATAAGAGTGCGATACCTGGGAGGAAGCAGGGAGGAAGTAGTACGTCAAGAATAGTCACTGCGCATGCGCCCGGAGCACCGTCATGAAGTACCCACCCACATGTTGATGACGCATCCGCGTCTGGACACAGTGATCTCGTTGCCATGACCATGGAATCGGCGGGACATCGCGCATGCGCACTCCACTTATATTACCCTCACATATAACAATGTCACTATCGTGTCTATGGCATATGTACAGCATAATAAGGCGCATATCCTAGATGTCGATATTATATGACCATATGAACATACTGCACTGAAGTGAAAAAATTACAACATATAATAACTAAATAAAAATATAAAGAAAATATATATATGTGACAGGAACTATGGGGCACAAGGGGAAAAAGAAAAAATGAATAAAAACGAGAAAAAATATTACATAAATACAAACTGTTTGTGAACTCCAAACCCCTTGTTCACCATAGTATCCTGAGAAGAAAGAAAAACAGGTTGTGAATATAAAGCTACATAAAAACACATAATAAAATCGTTATATGTTATTTAGATTAAATTCAATATTAAGTCCAGCCGGTTGAAGGATACCCAGTCTATGAATCCACCTCAGTTCCTTCTTTCTGAGTATTCTAGCTCTATCTCCCCCTCTTCTAAGCATCGGCACACTATCTATAACTCTAAACCTGAGTTGATTCACAGAATGTCGAGTATCAATAAAGTGTTTGGGGACCGGTAAATCAATAAGTTTTGTCCTGATTGTACTCTCGTGCTTGCTGATGCGCGCCCGCACTTCCATAGTTGTCTCCCCAACATAGGCAAGCCCACACGGGCAGACAACCATGTACACAACGAAACTGGATGTGCAAGTGTACCTCTCTTTCAAAAAGAATTTTTTACCAGTCAGAGGGTGATAAAAAAAATATTATTGCAGCATGCGCATCCCAAACAAGGAAAATTGTCAAAACGGGAGCACTCAAAGTACGTTGAATAGATAATCCAGAGGGACCAAAATCAGATTTAACCAGTTGATCCTGTAAATTACGTCCCCTTCGAAAAGACATCAAAGGTGGAGAACCAAATTCAGAGATAGTTGGATGCCCACGTTGTAATAAGGCCCAATGTTTTCTGAGAATAGAGCCAACCCCATTACTTGCGGGGTTAAAGGTGGACACAAACGGTATACGTTTCCCATTTTGTTTAGAATGAGATGTATGGCGGGAGGCCTCCCGCGTTGTATTCAAAGCTCTAGACTTGTATCTCATCACCACATCTTTTGGATATCCCCTTGATAAGAATTTGTTACACATGTCCTCAAGGCGTTGATCAACCAATTCCTCATCAGAAACTATCCTCCTCACACGTAGGAGTTGACTCCAGGGTAAAGAGCTAACCATCCTTTTGGGGTGGTTACTATTGTATAACAAGAGGCTGTTTTTGTCTGTACTTTTGACAAATAAATCAGTTTTCAAAAGGTCACAATCTGAATGAAACTCGCATAGTCTGTGTACAAATCCAACCTCTGGTGCCATGTCCGGAGCCTGGTGGCGTTACATTGATGACGTTTTTGTGGTTTGGGATGGGGGTCTGGATTTGCTATGCGAGTTTCATTCAGAGTTGAATCAAATTTATCCAGAGCTCAAATTTACTATGTCACACTCTCTGACACAGGTGCAATTCCTTGATACTTTAGTTTACTAGGATTGTGACCTTTTGAAAACTGATTTATTTGTCAAAAGTACAGACAAAAACAGCCTCTTGTTATACAATAGTAACCACCCCAAAAGGATGGTTAGCTCTTTACCCTGGAGTCAACTCCTACGTGTGAGGAGGATAGTTTCTGATGAGGAATTGGTTGATCAACGCCTTGAGGACATGTGTAACAAATTCTTATCAAGGGGATATCCAAAAGATGCGGTGATGAGATACAAGTTTAGAGCTTTGAATACAACGCGGGAGGCCTCCCGCCATAAATCTCATTCTAAACAAAATGGGAAACGTATACCGTTTGTGTCCACCTTTAACCCCGCAAGTAATGGGGTTGGCTCTATTCTCAGAAAACATTGGGCCTTATTACAACGTGGGCATCCAACTATCTCTGAATTTGGTTCTCCACCTTTGATGTCTTTTCGAAGGGGACGTAATTTACAGGATCAATTGGTTAAATCTGATTTTGGTCCCTCTGGATTATCTATTCAACGTACTTTGAGTGCTCCCCGTTTTGGCAATTTTCCTTGTTTGGGATGCGCATGCTGCAATAATATGCTGAGGGGTGATTTTTTTTATCACCCTCTGACTGGTAAAAAAAATCTTTTTGAAAGAGAGGTACACTTGCACATCCAGTTTCGTTGTGTACATGGTTGTCTGCCCGTGTGGGCTTGCCTATGTTGGGGAGACAACTATGGAAGTGCGGGCGCGCATCAGCAAGCACAAGAGTACAATCAGGACAAAACTTATTGATTTACCGGTCCCCAAACACTTTATTGATACTCGACATTCTGTGAATCAACTTAGGTTTAGAGTTATAGATAGTGTGCCGATGCTTAGAAGAGGGGGAGATAGAGCTAGAATACTCAGAAAGAAGGAACTGAGGTGGATTCATAGACTGGGTATCCTTCAACCGGCTGGACTTAATATTGAATTTAATCTAAATAACATATAACGATTTTATTATGTGTTTTTATGTAGCTTTATATTCACAACCTGTTTTTCTTTCTTCTCAGGATACTATGGTGAACAAGGGGTTTGGAGTTCACAAACAGTTTGTATTTATGTAATATTTTTTCTCGTTTTTATTTATTTTTTATTTTTCCCCTTGTGCCCCATAGTTCCTGTCACATATATATATTTTCTTTATATTTTTATTTAGTTATTACATGTTGTAATTTTTTCACTTCAGTGCAGTATGTTCATATGGTCATATAATATCGACATCTAGGATATACGCCTTATTATGCTGTATATATGCCATAGACACGATAGTGACATTGTTATATGTGAGGGTAATATAAGTGGAGTGCGCATGCGCGATGTCCCGCCGATTCCATGGCCATGGCAACGAGATCACTGTGTCCAGACGCGGATGCGTCATCAACATGTGGGTGGGTACTTCATGACGGTGCTCCGGGCGCATGCGCAGTGACTATTCTTGACGTACTACTTCCTCCCTGCTTCCTCCCAGGTGTCGCACTCTTATGACGCGGTTAGCGTCTTGTGTTCACAAAGACGGACTTCAGGATTGACGTGGTGGATATCGTCCCCATGTATTACATCAGTGGGTAGGCTATTTATATTCTTGGCGCTCACTATAACACTTACTGGTTTGGTCTTGCCATATGACGTGCGCTGTGAAATGACCAGATTGGTTTATATCTCCATGACAACGGAATAACATGTAGTTCTAAATGTGGGCTTTTTGTGGATAATATGTGCATATGTTTTTGTATATGCCGGTCGCTCACTTGTCATTCATGATCATGTGATTTATGCATATCTGATCGTTGTTTTGTATTGTTTTCAGGAGTTTGTATTGTGTTGTTTTCTGTATATTATAATGTTGAGGCGTGTACTTTATGGTGATTGGTGCAATTGTCTTGCTCCACACTACTTAAGACCGCCCATTTTATATGTTTGCTTATACTTGACAAAGACCTTGTTAGGTCGAAACGTCGTTTTTGTGATGGCCTGAATAAAGTTTTTTCTACATATCTCACCTGGATGGAGCGCTGTTCTTCTCTTTTACTTCATATGTATTCTCCGAGTTGGTTCCTTGGATCTGGTACGTGCGCCCCCTAACCTGAGAGTGCTGTCGACTTACCTTTTTACTAATCACAAATTTTTGTCATCTGTTTTGCAGATTCCTGGCTTCTGGCGAGACCCTCTCTTCACTACACTTTTAGTACCGGCTTGGAATCTCCACCTTGTCCGGAATAGTTGCGGACACCTGCCGGGCTTTGTGGGACGTTCTATGTCCGGAATTTATGCCCCTGACCACTGCGAAAAAGTGGATGGATATTGCTGAAAAATTCTGGACAGTCTGCAATTTCCCCAACTGTTTGGGAGCGGTGGATGCGAAACACATCAGGATAACAAAACCCCCAAGAAGTGGCTCTGAGTGCTTTAATTATAAAAAGTACTTTTCTACGGTACTCATGGCCATTGCCGATGCAGACTGCCGGTTTATTGCTGTGGACATTGGAGCATTTGGCCGCGGTAATGACTCCCAGACCTTTAAGAATTCTGACATGGGCTGTAGGTTGTATGTGTCACGCGGTCTTATGATATGTGTACGATGTCAGTAAACTATTCTTAAAAGAACAACCCTCTATACAACATATAGATTAGCAACATCAGCATGTAAATATAGAATAGATTTACCTGACACGATATCCGTTGAACTCAGGGTTAATCTTGAGGACTTGATACACTGTCACAGGAAAGAGGAGGACCGGGGTCTAACCTGACCCTAAACTGGGGTCCTAACTAATCCCTCACCTTGGAGGTACTGATAATGGTTCAGAGGTCCAAGTCTCCAGCCTAACCCTGTCTCCTATCAGTCCCTGAACCCTGTAATCAGTCCTAAGAAGGATTCTGATTACCACCAAAGGGATATGGGCTGATCTCTGCTAAATACACAGATTAGACATATAAGACAGACTGGAGAAAACACAGACTTGCATACACACTCAAACACAGAAGGAACATAAATGATCTGGGATATTAAACTCTAAGCAAGGTGAGCTTAAAACAACTAAGGAGCTCTTTAACTTAAGTCTATACAGATACAATCCTATCTGTGGTCTGCATGAAGAATTTCACTGGCAACTCCCAACACAGACAACCAGAGATTTAAAGGAAACCAATCAACAAATAATTAATTGCAGCCGGGAGAAAACTGCACCCAGTCCCAGAACTGAGCACAGACAGAATTAACTCCCTAACTGCCAAACACAAAGAAACAGCAACTCAGCTGTGAGAAGTCAGAATGTGCAACCGCGACGATCTTCGTGGCGATGCACACATGACAGTACCCCCCCTTCTACGAGGGGCCTCCGGACCCTCAGGGCCAGGTTTGCCCGGTGAGTTCTGTGGAAGGTCCGCACCAAACGATCTGCGTTAATGTCAGACGCAGGAACCCACGTCCTCTCCTCTGGACCATACCCCTTCCAATGCACCAAGTACTGAAGGGACCGGCGATTCAGACGTGAGTCAATGATCTTTGACACTTGAAACTCCAAGTTACCATTGACCACCACTGGAGGAGGAGGTAGAGGTGACGGTATGACTGGTGCCACGTACCTCTTAAGTAATGACTTGTGGAACACATTATGAATTTTAAACGTAGGAGGGAGGTCCAGACGAAATGCCACAGGATTAATTATGGAACTGATCCTGTACGGCCCGATGAATCTGGGGCCCAGCTTCCAGGAGGGAACTTTAAGTTTTATATTCCTGGTAGACAACCATACCAGATCGTTCACATTAAGATCTGGACCAGAAACTCTCCTCCTATCAGCCATACGTTTATAACGGTTCCCCATAGCACTCAGATTATTCAATACACCTCTCCACACTGAAGCAAGTGACGACGAGAAACGCTCCTCCTCAGGAACCCCAGAAGGGCCCCCCCCATTGAATGTACAAAACTGGGGATGAAAACCATATGCCCCAAAAAACGGGGACTTACCAGTGGACTCGCTCCGCCTGTTGTTAAGAGCGAACTCTGCCAGAGGCAAGAAAGAAGACCAGTCCTCCTGGTTCTCTGAGACAAAACACCGAAGATAAGTCTCTAGGCTTTGATTCAGACGCTCTGTCTGACCATTGGTCTGCGGATGAAAAGCCGAGGAAAATGACAATTGCATCCCCCGACGTAAACAAAATGCCCTCCAAAACTTGGACACAAACTGAGACTCCCTATCTGACACCACATCAGAAGGCAACCCATGAAGTCTCACAATCTCCCCAATGAACACCTGCGCCAGAGTTTTAGCATTAGGGAGGGCAGGAAGAGCAATGAAATGTGCCATCTTACTGAACCTGTCAACAACCACCAGTATGACAGTCTTCCCTGACGACTGAGGAAGGTCCGTGATGAAGTCCATAGACAAATGAGTCCATGGACGCTCCGGAAGTTTCAAGGGTAAGAGGGTCCCAGACGGACGGGTATGAGGGGTCTTAGAGCGAGCACAAACCCCACAGGACGCGACAAAAGTTAAAACATCTTTATTAACGTTAGGCCACCAAAACCGGCGAGAAAGGAGATCTAAAGTAGCCTTACTCCCTGGATGTCCTGCTAAAGCAGAATTATGATGTGCCTCAATAACCTTTTGTCTCAACTGATTTGGGACAAACAGTCTCCCTGGAGGTCCTGCAGGGGCGTCCCCCTGAGCCTCTAACACCTCCTCCTCAAGCTCAGAACATACAGCCGACACTACCACCCCCTCCTGAAGGATAGGAATCGGGTCATCCATTTTCCCGGCCCCTGGGAAACTGCGAGACAAGGCATCCGCCTTAACATTCTTAGATCCAGGGCGATAAGTGACAACAAAATTAAACCTGGTAAAAAACAACGACCATCGAGCTTGTCTGGAATTCAGACGCTTAGCAGATTCCAAATACAGCAGGTTCTTGTGATCAGTAATGACAGTGACCGGGTGGACTGCCCCCTCCAAAAAGTGACGCCATTCTTCAAAAGCCAACTTAATGGCCAAAAGTTCCCTATTGCCGATATCATAATTCCTTTCGGCGGACGACAATTTTTTAGAAAAGAAAGCGCACGGATGCCATTTACCAGGGGACGGACCCTGGGACAATATTGCACCCACCCCTACGTCAGACGCGTCCACCTCCACAACGAACGGCTGTGATGCATCTGGTTGGATGAGAACGGGTGCCGAAGCAAAACATTTTTTCAAAGAGGAAAAAGCTTAGCAAGCTTTGTCCGACCATTTAGAAAAATCCGTCCCTTTTCTTGTCATGTCAGTGAGAGGTTTGACAACAGATGAGAAATTACAAATAAATTTCCGGTAGTAGTTAGCAAACCCCAGAAAACGCTGCAGAGCCTTAAGATCCTCTGGCTGATCCCATTCAAGCACTGCTCTCACCTTTTCAGGGTCCATACGGAAACCGGAGGCTGACACCAAGAAACCCAAAAACTGAAGTTCCTGTACGGCGAATACACACTTTTCCAGTTTGGCGTATAGTTTATTGTCTCGCAAGATCTGCAACACCTGTCTCACATGCTCCTGGTGAGACACAAGATCTGGTGAGTAAATTAAAATGTCATCCAAATATACGACCACAAACAGCCCCACCAGATGACGAAAAATGTCATTAACAAAATGTTGGAATACTGCTGGTGCAGTAGTCAGACCAAAAGGCATGACAAGGTTCTCATAATGTCCCTCCGGCGTGTTAAACGCCGTTTTCCACTCATCCCCCTCTTTTATCCTAATCAGATTATACGCCCCCCTGAGATCCAATTTAGAGAACCATTTGGCGCCAACAATTTGATTGAAGAGATCAGGAATCAGAGGAGTGGATACGGATCTCGAACAGTAATCCGATTAAGTTCGCGGAAATCCAAGCAAGGGCGTAGGCCTCCATCTTTTTTCTTCACAAAGAAGAACCCCGCGGCCACTGGGGAAGATGAAGGTCTAATATGCCCTTTGGCCAGACTTTCCGAAATATAATCTTTCATAGCCTGCCTCTCAGGACCAGAAAGGTTATACAACCTATCTTTAGGCAACTTAGCATCAGGAAGTAAATTAATAGAGCAGTCATACACGCGATGAGGAGGCAACTCCTGACACCCCTCCTCAGAGAACACATCCCCAAAGTCCTCCAAAAAAGGAGGCAAAGTACTAGGCACGACCGCACTGATGACTGTGTTCATGCAGTTACTTTTGCAAAACTCCCCCCATTGGCTTATATCTCTGGACTGCCAATTAATCACAGGGTTATGTTTAACCAACCAAGGAAGTCCCAACACAATAGGAGTAGGTAGACCCTCCAACACATAACAAGATAATAGTTCCCTATGTATTGCCCCTACCCGAAGGTCAATGTTATGAACCTCATGAACAAAGCTACCTTGGCCGAGAGGCCTGGCGTCAATGGAGAATATAGGGATCGGTTTGACCAATACACTCAGATGCATACCTTGAGCCTGAGCAAACTGAGCGTCAACCAGATTAGCCCCGGACCCACTATCAAGAAGAACAGAAAATCTCTCCACTCTCGTACCAACCACCACCTCCACTGGTACAAGGAACTGAGAAGAACTAGCGGACGAAATACATACTCCCAGGTTGTCGTCCACCACACAACCTGGGATTAACAGTTTTCCGGCGACTTTTTGCTCAACAAGGCACGGGATGGACATCCCCCAACAAAATGTCCCTCTTTCCCGCAGAAGAAACACCTTCTAGTCCTGCGGCGTACCGCCAATCCCCTCCTACGAAATGATGTCCCTCCCAACTGCATAGGCTCCTCCGAACAGACAAGGGGAACCTCAACATAAGGGACTTTAGTAGTAGGTGGAGTAACAACAGGGGGCGGAGTTACCTCGCACCTCTCCCGGAGCCGTCTATCAGTACGGATAGCTAGGGCCATAGCAGCCTCCAGTGATGGAGGAGAATCATACTGAGCCAAAACGTCCTTTAATTTGTCAGAAAGCCCATGACAAAACTGGCTCCTAAGAGCTGGGTCATTCCACTGAGTATCTGTGGCCCATCTACGGAACTCAGAAGCAAATTCCTCCGCCGGACGATCTCCCTGCTGTATCTTACGTAATTTTGTCTCAGCAAGAGAGACCCGATCTGGGTCATCATATACCAAACCCAGGGCAGTAAAAAATCGATCTACTGACTGTAGAGCCGGGAATCCCGGAGGAAGGGAGAAGGCCCAGGATTGAGGGTCCCCTTGTAGGAGCGAGATAACAATTCCCACTCTCTGCTCTTCACTCCCTGATGATCGAGGCCGAAGCCGAAAATACAATTTACATGCTTCCCTGAAGGTAAAAAATTTGTCTCGCCCACCAGTGAACCTGTCCGGGAGAGCTACTTTAGGTTCAAATCTGGTTTGCTCCGAGGGAGACAAAACTTTGGACTTAATGTCCGTCAGCTCCATGGATAATCCCTGCAACTGCAGAGCCAGCTGGGCTACTGGATCCATGGCAACTGGGAATAATTTTATTGGCCAGTGAAAATGTCACGCGGTCTTATGATATGTGTACGATGTCAGTAAACTATTCTTAAAAGAACAACCCTCTATACAACATATAGATTAGCAACATCAGCATGTAAATATAGAATAGATTTACCTGACACGATATCCGTTGAACTCAGGGTTAATCTTGAGGACTTGATACACTGTCACAGGAAAGAGGAGGACCGGGGGTCTAACCTGACCCTAAACTGGGGTCCTAACTAATCCCTCACCTTGGAGGTACTGATAATGGTTCAGAGGTCCAAGTCTCCAGCCTAACCCTGTCTCCTATCAGTCCCTGAACCCTGTAATCAGTCCTAAGAAGGATTCTGATTACCACCAAAGGGATATGGGCTGATCTCTGCTAAATACACAGATTAGACATATAAGACAGACTGGAGAAAACACAGACTTGCATACACACTCAAACACAGAAGGAACATAAATGATCTGGGATATTAAACTCTAAGCAAGGTGAGCTTAAAACAACTAAGGAGCTCTTTAACTTAAGTCTATACAGATACAATCCTATCTGTGGTCTGCATGAAGAATTTCACTGGCAACTCCCAACACAGACAACCAGAGATTTAAAGGAAACCAATCAACAAATAATTAATTGCAGCCGGGAGAAAACTGCACCCAGTCCCAGAACTGAGCACAGACAGAATTAACTCCCTAACTGCCAAACACAAAGAAACAGCAACTCAGCTGTGAGAAGTCAGAATGTGCAACCGCGACGATCTTCGTGGCGATGCACACATGACAGTATGGCAACCATTTTAATTTCCACCTGCCACGGCCTCTTCCCCACACTGAAGGTCCGCCGCTGCCATTTGTAATGGTTGGTGATGAGACCTTTCAAATGTGTACAAACCTGTTGAAACCGTATTCTAGCCGGGACTTGGACCACAGCAAAAAAATATTTAATTACAGATTGACCAGGGCCAGAATAACTGTAGAGTGTGCCTTTGGGATTCTTGCGTCCAGATGGCGCATTCTAGGCACAGCCATTAATCTGAAACTTGAAACTGTGGATGAGGTGGTGAAAGCCTGTGTGGTTCTTCACAATTTTGTGATGGCTAAAGACCACCCTACCTTTGAACTAGATGAACCACCTGTCAACCTGTCAACCCATTGCCTGAATTCACTCAGCACCCTCTCAGGTCATCTGTTGAAGTTTGTGGCCTACTTTCAATCTGATGTGGGACGTGTGGAATGGCAAGATCAAATGGTGTAAGAAAATAGTTTTCTTGTGTTTATGTTAATGAAAAACCTGTTTTGATACCTGTACCGAGTGCACTCTGTTTTTATACACTGTTTTTATACACTCCAATACGATAATCATCTGTCCAGGTGTCCCAGTGAAGTCAGGATGCTGTGTTTTCTGCATCGTGACTTTAATAGGACTCCTACCAAGTGAGTGTACAGAGAAAAGTTGTATGACCTTCATCATCTCTCCAGTCTGTGTTCAAACATATTGCAGCGCCGGTGGAGATATAACAAATATTATACACCTGGCCTGATGTTAAAAATAGTGAGTTTGGGATGCAATAGCATCCTTCACTCTTTATGACACCTGACCATATGAGTATAAATCTTATTTGTAGTATCTCCACTGTGGCTTCAGTATGCACGCACACTGGAGAGATGATAAAGTTTATACAACTTCTACAAGCCCCTGGCCTGGTGTCATGCTGAAGTGAGGATGCCAAAAAAAAAGCATCCCGACGTCAGAATTTTATGACACCTGGGCAGGTGAATACACATATGAGTAACCACCAGCATCTCTCCAGTCTGCATGCAATAGATAATGCAGACTGAAGCGACGCTGCAGATGACGACTCATAGGTATAGTCACCTGGCCAGGTGTGATAAATAGTCATGATACCAGGCCAGAGGATTGTAGATATGACGTGTATTTTTTCCATCATCTCTTCAGTTTATTCACCACACACTGAATAGAGGATGTAGTTAATTACAAGGTATATCTACAATCCCCTGGCCTTGTGTCACAACGAGTAAAATGTGAATGGGCAAAACACACCATCCTCAATTCACTCTTTATGATACCTGGCAAGGTGAGAATAGATATGCCTTGCACTCAGCAACATCCTCTATTCAGTCAACTAATATTTCTAGACTGAAGAGACTGGTGGTGAAAAATACAAGTCATATATTTGTGCTTTTGACAACGCATAGATCTAGGACTGACAGAAGAAGCATGTGTCAGTACTGGAGCTATGTGGTGGCAAAATCACAAAGTGTACGACGCAGTGTGTGTACGGTGCAGTGTGTGTAGGCAGCGAAAGACACAATTAAAACAAACAGTTGGGTGAAAAAAAGGCACATTTATTTTTATGAGACACAAAAAAAATTAATGTGGACCACGTTTGGGTGAAGAAGGGGGTAACTTGGGGTGTGGAGCGACGAGGATTGACTTTGGGAGGGGGACGAAGGGGTTCGACGGGAAGGGGCGACAAAAGTGGTGGGGGAAGGCAGCGGGTCAAACACAGTGGGAGGTGAGGGGGAGGGAGGACAAAAATCTTTTTCTGGACTCTTCCTCCATCTTTGTTTTCTTTTTGGAGGTCCTGGTGTTTAGGGACCTGGTGTTTGGGGACCTCCTGTGGCTTGGGGACCTGGTGCTTGGGGACCTCCTTTGCCTTGGGGACCTGGTTCTTGGGGACCTCCTGTGGCTTGGGGACCTCCTGTGGCTTGAGGAGCTCCTACTGCTTGGGGACCACCATGTGCTGGGGGACCTCCGTGGGCTGCTGGACCTCCTGCCAGGGTCCAAGGGTCTGAAGACAAAATGAGGGTCCCCCAGCTGCTGCTCGGTGGTGGTGGCGTCCCTGGAAGTAGACGTGGTCCAAACAGGGGTGGAGGTCCAAGCAGGGGTGTTGGAAGTCCACACAGGAGCAAGGCTTGGCATGGTGGTGGCGGGGGAGTGTCCAGCTGCACTGTGACTGTGTGTGGTGAAGTGTGGTCCAGCATGGCTTGGAATGCTGGTGGCCGTGCAGTGGTATGCAGCAGAATTCGGTAGTGCGGTGAAGCGAGTCAGTGGTGGCACTGGTGGGAAAGGCACTACTGGCTGCTGCTGCTGCTGCTGCTGCTGCACTTACTGACTCTGCTGCAGAGCCTGCATCTAAGCATTGTTGCAGGTTTTCATCACAGTCAGCTGGAGATCAGGACTAAGGTGTTCCACCATGCCCCATTCAATTTGTTGGAAAAAATGGTG
Organism: Oophaga sylvatica; assembly: GCA_033576555.1. Lineage (NCBI taxonomy): Eukaryota > Metazoa > Chordata > Amphibia > Anura > Dendrobatidae > Oophaga > Oophaga sylvatica. The sequence continues at coordinate 33,709,682 of JARQOD010000001.1, forward strand.
CGCTGGTCTTTTGAGCTCGGCTTCAAGATAGTCAAGGCTATGCTCGATAGAATGGAGGCGTTGTTTTTTAGTGCAAAACCGCTATCCACTCTGTCGCCCAACGCCTTGTGGCTATTTTGGAAAACCGTGCTCAAATGTATGAACTGGGCATGAGATTCCTGTCAGAGACCTTCTGCTGTGGGCGGGAAATACCCGGGAAGTACCCGCAAAACCAGTGGCAGAGACCTGTGACAGGGGAAGACCTGATGGACCACTTCCTGATCTCCAGCTGTCTGAGTTGACAACCTGCAAGGTGCTTCTTGGCTTGTGGATGGCTGGGACAGGTCCGAGGCAGTTCTCTGAAGGACCGCTCCAGGACCAGGTTGCAGGGTGCTGCTCCAGGTGCTGTGAAAAAAAAAAACAAAACAATAATTAGTATCATGCATATAAAAATGCCAACTCCTGTGGAATAGATAAACACAGAGTAAACACAATACAATACAATTACAAAATACTTAAGCTCTGGTGGCAAGGATCGGTCTTAAAAAAGCCAAAGCCCAATGGTAGCGGTACTTTCTTGTGGTCTTTGCCGCAGCACCACTGGCAACCCGGTTCTCCAGCCTCAGGTCCGTTGAAGCGGTCCTTCATCGAGCACCAACGGGTTCTGACCTTGTTCACTGTGGAAAATAAAAAATAAAATTTAGACAATACACTGTAGGCCGGGATCACACAACTTTGTGGGATGCTAGAAACTCACAGGAGTTACTATCATCCCACACAGTTGTGTGAACCCGGCCAAGATGACTGCAGCATCACACACCATTGAAATTCAATGGAAGATCTACAAACAGAGGCTGGACAGACATCTGTCTGGGATGATTTAGAGAATCCTGCTTTGAGCAGGGGGTTGGACCAGATGGCCCAGGAGGTCCCTTCCAACTCTACCATTCTATGATTCTATGATTCTATGAAATACGTACGAAATTCCTTGAGGACCCGGGGAGAGGCGTTGTCCCAGCCATCCATCAGCGCTGGGGCCACCTCATTCCAGAGCCGCCGCATCACCACGTTGTCACAATGCATTGGATCACGGCTGTCCCACAACAGGACTCGCTCCTGGACTAACTGGATCAGGGTGTCATTGTCCAGGGCGAGTTCCTCATCCCGTTGTGAAGCCTAGAAAAGAAAGCAAAACATTAATCTTGTAAAGATTTGAGATGAAAAAGATAGAAAACAAAAGAGAATAGAAGAAAGATTGAGAATAGAAGCAAGATTTAACAGGAAAAACAGGCAATAAAAAAGTCAGGGGCAAAAAAAGAAAACAATGTCAGTATTTACTTACAGGCCGCCTCCCCTTCTGCACTCGAACTGGCTGCTCCCGTTCTTCCTCCGCTGCCGTGGACGATGTGGACTGAAAAAGAAAAAAAATAAATTGCCACATGTGTCCATGCAACAGCAAATACTTACCAATCAGTATGGAAGGAAGGTACTCTCTTCACCCTCTGCTTGGGCCAGTTCACCAGGGGCCGGCTGGTACTCCTCTCCAGAAGACATGCTGCAATAAAAAAAGAGATATTAGTACCTAATAAATTGAGAAAAAGGAGAGAAAGACATTAGGTTTTATACTCACATTATCCAAGTTCCTGTGCAAGATTTTGAAATGGAGTAGCTGCTGTCTCTCTGGCTGTAGTGCCTCTCTCGGTTTGGCTGGCTGTAGAGTAGTGGACAGAAGTGCCAGCACCTTATTTTATATATGCTACTCCCATACAATGTTTCTTTGTTTAATGGGTGGTTTAAAACAGTGTCTAGACATGTGTTATCTCTGACAACGCATGCGTTGTAGAACGCTGACCTGCGCCTGACCCAGCGCACGTCAGCGATCACATAGACTGTAATGTGTTGTTTGGGCGCTTTACGTGCATGATGCGAGTGCATGCGCCTTTTTAACGAGCTTAGGCGGACCCAAAAATGCAACATGTTTAGTTGTGCGCGCCAACTCGCTCACGACGAAATAACGCAAGCGCACGAAAACACTGATCATGCGATCGGATGAGCACGATGCGCTGCGCTAAAAAAACGCCAATGTGAAACCAACCTAAGATAAACATGTCACCACTTCTGTATTTATCACCCATTCCTGGTTTTAGATTACAAATACTGATTTGAAATAACAAATACTGAACATGTGAACATGGCCTTTGAGTAGGTGGGGGAACCGAGACTCACAGGCTTTCTCTATTAAAAGGTATTTTAAGCAGGACTCACAATATCTATAATATAATGCTAGGAGCGTCACTCTGTCCAAAGCCTTTATAGACTGCTCAAGCGCAACATGCCTGCGCAGTCTGGACCCCACAGAGTTACTCATCCGGGGATGAGGATTGTGACCCAGGAGATTGCGGTATGCGTAAGCACTGAACGCATAACGTGATCACAGGCACAACAACTTACTTATCCAGTATTGCCGCGGGGTCTCTTCGGACGGGAGGCCAGGACATGAATCCTCCGTCGGAAATACATATAGCGCACTTCAGGTGCCATTTTGTTAGTGGGCGGAAATTATTAAAAAAAGGCCGTGATGTTAGGAGAGGGCAGGTTGTGGTGCCAGAATCGGCGCCTGTGCAGTCCGCGCTTTCCAGTGCCATTTTGTTGAAGACACTGAGCACCACATGATAGGATGGGGACGCAGGATGAGAGCACCACATGACAGGATGGGGACGCAGGATTAGAGCACCACATGACAGGATTAGGATGCAGGATGAGAGCACCACATGACAGGATGGGGACGCAGGATGAGAGCACCACATGACAGGATGGGGTGCAGAATTGGAGTAGCACATACCAGGATGGGGGTAGCACATGCCAGAATGGGGGCACAGGATGGGAGCAGCACATGACAGCATGGGGGTGCAGGATGGGAGCACCACATGACAGGATTGGGGCGCAGGATGGGAGCACATGACAGGATTGGGGCAACAGGATGGGAGCACATGACAGGATGAGGGCACAGGAAGAGAGTAGCACATGACAAGATGGAGGCGCAAAAAACAGGATGAGAGCGCAGGATGGGGCTGCACATGACTGGAAGGCGGCGCAGGATGGGAGCAGCATATGACAGGATGGAGACCATATACCAATATAAATGCTCGCCACCGGGCATAGAACGGGTTCAATAGCTAGTTCTGTATAAGCAGGTGGGAAAGATGGGATTCACAGGCTTTCTCTGCAAATGGATGGGAAAGCAGAACTCACCGATTTTATGACTAGCCAGATAAAACATGAGTCACAAGCTTTCTCTATAAGTCCTGACAGCAGTAAAACAGCTTTTTACTTGAAAACACTGAATGAGAATGAAACCAAAAAAGACTCCTCTGATAAAAGCCTTTTATACCAGCAGTATCGACATAATAAGTGTCTGACATGTAATACCAGAATAAAAGAAGCTACAGTCAAAGCAAACACCAGCTTGAATTGAGTGAGTGTCATAATGGGGTATTATCCTGTCCTGAAAGCTTAAAGATTATTAGATTGAAATGGTCTGTCGACTTAAAAATCATCCATATTGAGCATGTTTAAAAAAAAACTAAGTGAAACGTTTGAGGTCTATTCACTGAAAATGGCCCTCGTGTGCGGCAAGTCATAAAGTTTTATTTCACAATGGCCTATATCGATCCACCGGTGAGTTCTTCCATTAATAAGCACGAGCGTCGCTGTCTTCATAGACACAATTAGATCACTTGTTGTACAATGAGTTTCTCAGTTTTAAGTTTATCACAAAATGCGTTTTTACTTGGGGAAAAAAAAATAATCAAACTCAGGAAACAAGGAATCATGTGGTGAACCGATGTTTGTTTTTGGGGGTGTTTTTGCGCCTTCGCATACCGACAGACATACAGTAACTTTTGAATTTTTCTATCAATGCAGCAGGCTGAGTTTTATTTTTCAATGGCATCATTCTTGCGGTGGGGTATAGCTAAAGGAAAAAAAATAACAACTCCACCATTCTTCTTTTTTTGCATTTGAATTGATGCCTTACAGTGCAGCATAAATAACATGCTATTGTTTTTCTACAGATCAATACAATCAAGGCAACACTAAATATATATATTTTTATGTATTATTTCTGGCCAAGAAATGCAGATTTTAAATATATATACTGTATATTATGGTGTTGCATTACAAGAGCCAGATCTTCATTTTTTTATCTGGCTTATTTGCTTTCCAAATTATATCTTTCATATTGTTCACACTATTTTAGTTAAAAAATAAATTATTGATTCACTTTATTTTTGTTATTATTGAGTTACGTGATAACTTTATTATATGGAAATGTATGAGCAATCCTTTTAATACCTTTGCACCTTAAAGCAACTTTTGTAAAAAAAAATATATATATTTTTTTTTTATTCTCATCTTTGCTGTCATTTTTCCTAACCTTTTATTTATTTTTATAATCCACTAAGTGACTTTACAATGTGATGTGCTGATGAAATATATAATACTTTAGGATACTTAGTATACCACAACATTGTTGCTTGTCAGTGTAAACGGACATGCAGAGAAGTGTAATGTTTATATACTTGCCTATTAAAGCAAATAGTTTATGACAGGGTACACCACGGACATGGTACACTGTGCACCAGAAAATCGGATTTTAATTTTCCCTCTAGAATACAGGAACATAGAAATACACTGGTATATATAAATATATCTCTATGTATGGGCATAATCTGCCTTTGGATTGGCTTTCACTGCTGCCTGCAATGATTCATATTATGGGTTCAATTCCCAGGGAGACCAGATGAAAAGAAGAGAATTTGGAGCTACGCAGCAATGAAGACACCAATGAAAAGATATCACACAGACCGAGTGAGCAGAAGTCAGAACAAGTCCCTCACCCTGCCGGGACTGAACTCTCAAATCAGGATAGGACAGGACAGTCCCGCTGAATACAAGACAGTTGGGAGCTATGATTAAACTGAAGACATAACCTAATGTCTGTGGTCAAATGGGATTCCATGGTGTCAAGCTGCATTACTGAAGGTAACTCCTGGAAGTGGCAAAAATCATCTGCCTCTGTTATCCTGCTCTTAGGGACTCCTATCATTATCTCTTATCTGGTGGACATGTAAGCTCTTGTATCTTGGCTATTTGAGCCATATATATTGCAGACTTTGGATTCATTGTCCTGAGGGATTCCTTTCATTGCTGATCCTTCGTTACTCTGCTCCATTATTGTCTCCACTTTGGAGTTAATTTTGCGGACTTTGCTGATTTTCTGGATCCATTTGTTTTTTGTCCTCAGGTTTCTTTACACAGACTTGTGACAGTACATGTCAAGATAGGGTGTATATATCATCATTCATCAGCTTACTACAAGTATTATTGATATTATCTAGGTGAATTGTCTGTGTCTTTTGCAATATACCATTTGGATATTCATGTTATATCTAGACTTGTGGACTACATTTGTATTTGTTATATTGCCTTGCTATTGTTCATGAGCCACCTTATGTGTATATATTCATTGGAGGAGTGTGATTTCACATAATTGTCTGTGTTGATACGTACCATTGAGCAGTTCACATGCGGGGAGCTTTCCATTGTGTTTCAATGTTTTTAATGTGTTTTTGTCAATAAAGTCCTTTTTCTATTCTACTATATTATATTGGTGGTGTGCAGTATTTTTGGTGGTTTCTTTTTCTTCTTTTTTAGTCTATATTCTGTACCACCTTCTGCACCCCCGTATTTTTATTGCCATATTATGCAGTGCGTCCATATTCGTTATCATTGTGGCAAAAATCATCGCTTACTGCACAAATCATCTGCAGGTTAATATACACATACATGTTATGATTTGGTAGCCGAGGAGGACAGCAGCAAAAATAGACCAGGCAACCAGACACCCAGAGAGGTTGGAAACTAACGGATTGCAGACCCCTAAACTGACAGCACAACTAGAAGCAGCCGTGGGACGTGCCTACGGTGCCCTAGACGCCTCGACACAGCCGGAGAGCTAACTAAGCCTAAAGAGAAAAGAACATGTGGAAACCATAGAAAACAGTGCAACAGTCCGAATATTCGCTAAAAAATGATTTTATTGGTATCAAAAGTAAGCGGAAATTGGAACAGACAACAGGGCTAAAATAGACACATATAACCACATGAGCCCAAGCGGGCAGGAAACATAGAACCACCAGAAAATTGCCGCACTAAAAGTAGAAATGTAGCACACAATAGCAGAATCTATTAATAAAGTGCCCAAATGGGAGCAAATATATCAATAATATATATGTGTGGGTATAATCAGAAACTGACCACATAATACTCAATAGTTCCCACACCTATATACATCATAGCCCAAAATGGAATAAGTGTAGCAGCAACCAAATACATGGTGATAGAGGAAGGAATTTCCAAAACGCGCATCGGGGAGGGCGGGAGACTGAGCGCCACCTGGTATGTCACTATCACCATGTATTTGGTTGCTGCTACACTTATTCCATTTTGGGCTATGATGTATATAGGTGTGGGAACTATTGAGTATTATGTGGTCAGTTTCTGATTATACCCACACATATATATTATTGATATATTTGCTCCCATTTGGGCACTTTATTAATAGATTCTGCTATTGTGTTCTACATTTCTACTTTTAGTGCGGCAATTTTCTGGTGGTTCTATGTTTCCTGCCCGCTTGGGCTCATGTGGTTATATGTGTCTATTTTCGCCCTGTTGTCTGTTCCAATTTCCGCTTACTTTTGATACCAATAAAATCATTTTTTAGTGAATATTCGGACTGTTGCACTGTTTTCTGTGGTTTCCACATGTTCTTTGCTCTGCGATGTCAGTGTGTCCTGCTAAATCCTATATATGGACCAGTATAATATTGTTATATTTATGTTTATCTCCTGATTCATTATGGGCATTTTTTCTGGTCATACATGTATATCCCTCTGGTATAAGCCTAAAGAGAGAAAGGGGAAGGCTACCTGCCCCGGAATAGAGCCCCAAAGGAATAGGTAGCCCCCAAACATATATTGGCGGTGAGACAAGATGAAATACAAACACAGGCAGAAAATAGAGCAAGAAAATGCTGGGGCCCAAACTGTCTAGATAGAACAGGACAGGAAAGAATACTATCTGCAATCCAGCAAAATACTCTAAGAAAAATTCCAACACATCTGATATGCAAAAATACTGAGACCACACGATCTCTCCCCCGCTAGATCAGAACTCTGGGGTGAACTAGTAGCAAACCAGCAAACACTGAAATAACAGGGAACTGGAAATACATAAACTGTCTCTGGTGTGAACTTGTAGCAAATCAGCAGATACTGAAATAACAGAGAACTGAAAATACATACACAGTGGCAAATGAGAAGCAGAGTCAAGCACAGGCCCCAACAGGGGAACCTGGCTGTACTAACTCCAGAAGGGCAGAAAACTGAGATAGACAAAAACAAATGCCACAGAAATAAACAGCAAATAACTTATCTGAAAGTTGCAGGACAAAGCAGGAAGCAAGCTGACTTCCAAAAGGGACCAGGAAGAAACAAATCATCAGCAAGGATCATGGGAAGGTTGCTCACTTATATCTCTCCAGTCAGTGACACCTGATTGCCAATCATCGCTTGCAGCTGATAGACCTCTGTTAGCCAAAGCAGCTTCATTACTATCAGCAGCCAGCAGGGGGAGCCCAAACTCAGAAGTCAGATCCAGAGCATTCACAACAGTACCCCCCTTGAGGAGGGGTCACCGAACAATCACCTACGCCACCAGGCCAATCAGGAAGAGCCCGGTGAAAGGCGCGAACCAATCTATCAGCATGAATGTCAGAAGCAAGAATTGTCCTCCTGACCATATCCTTTCCACTTGACCAAGTACTGGAGTCTCCATCTAGCCAGATGGGAATCAAATACCTTCTCCACTTCATACTCCAGGTTGCCCTCAACCAAAACAGGCTCAGGGGGCGTAGCCATAGGAACTACTGGCTCAACAAACCTTTTCAATAAAGATTTATGGAAGACGTTGTGAATCTTAAACGTCCCTGGAAGAGCCAAACAGAACGAAATGGGATTAAGGATTTCCAAAATCTTATAAGGTCCAATGAACCTTGGCTTAAATTTTGGAGACTCAACCTTCATAGGGATATTTTTTGAGGACAACCAAACCATGTCGCCTACTTTAAACCGGAGACCATCAGTCCTATGACGGTTGGCAAACCGTTGGGCTCTCTCCTGAAAGTGATAAAACTTATCCATTACTTGATTCCAAATCTGCTGCATTCTCTCTACTATAGAGTCAACATCCGGACAGGCAGAAGCCTCCACCTGCCCGGAAGAGAACCGAGGATGAAACCCGAAATTGCAGAAAAAGGGGACATCAAAGAGGCAGAATTAGCTCTATTCAGAGCAAATTCAGCCAAGGGCAAAAAAGAGACCCAGTCATCTTGATCAGCTGACATAAAACATCTCAAATAAGTTTACAAAGTTTGGTTTGCTCTCTCAGTCTGCCCATTGATCTGAGGTTGAAACGCAGAGGAGAAAGACAACTGAATTCCCAGTCTAGAACAAAAGGCTCTCTAAAATCTGGAAACAAATTGGACTCCTCTGTCAGACACAATGTTTTCCGGAATGCCGTGCAAATGAACCACCTGCTGAAAAAACAAGGGCACCAACTCGGAAGAGGATGGCAACTTCGCCAGTGGCACAAGATGGACCATCTTGGAAAATCTATCACAGATCACCCAGATAACAGTCATTCTCTGAGAGACAGGGAGGTCGGAAAAAAAATCCATAGAGATATGGGTCCATGGCCTCCTGGGCACAGGCAGTGGCATTAACAATCCACTAGGGCGAGGGCAGTGCTTAGACCGAGAACAAGTCCCACAGGACTGCACTAAATTCCTAACATCACGGGATAAAGTAGGCCACCAAAAAGACCGACTCATCAAATCTCTGGTACCAAAAATACCGGGATGACCAGCCAACGTGGAGCAATGAATTTCAGACATTACTTTCTTCCTCCATTGGTCGGGGACATACAATTTCCCCACAGGGCATCGTTCAGGTTTATCCCCCTGAAATTCCTCCAGGGCCAGTCTCAAGTAGGGTGAGATAGCGGAAAGAACCACACCCTCCTTCTGAATGGCAGTAGGCTCAGTCACATCAAGAGAATCTGCAAAGAAACTCCTAGAGAGGGCATCCGCCTTAACATTCTTGGTGCCCGGAAGAAAGAAGACCACAAAATTAAAACGCGTGAAAAACAAGGTCCACCTGGCCTGTCTAGGATTTAATCGCTTGGTTGATTCGAGATAGATCAAGTTCTTGTGGTCAGTGAGGACCACAACTTGATGTTTGGCTCCCTCCAACCAATGTCGCCACTCTTCAAAAGCCCACTTCATAGCCAATAATTCCCGATTCCCCACATCATAATTACGTTCAGCTGGGGAAAATTTTCGAGAGAAGAAGGCACAAGGGTTATCTTAGAGGTTACAGGATCCCTTTGGGACAAAACATCTCCTGCACCAATCTCAGAAACATCTATCTCCACCTGAAATGGCAGAAAAACATCTGGTTGCCGTAGCACAGGAGCAGAAGTGAATCTCTGCTTAAGCTCCTGAAACACCGAAACTGCCTCTGTAGAGCAATTCACTCCATCAGAACCCTTCTTGGTCAAATCCGTCTGTGGTTTCACAATACCAGAGAAATTACTTATAAATTTACGGTAAAAATTAGCAAAACCCAAAAATCTCTGAAGAGCCTTCAAGGAAGTGGGCTGAACCCAATCACAAATGGCCTGAACCTTGACCAGGTCCATTTCAATAGCGGACGGAGACAAAATGAATCCCAAAAACGAAACCTTCTGTGCGCCAAAGACACATTTTGATCCCTTAACATACAAAGCATTTTCTCTCAAAATCCGGAATACCATCCGAACATGTTCCACATGAGAATCCCAGTCATTGGAAAAAATCAAAATATCGTTCAAATAAACAATCAGAAACTTATCCACAAAATCCCAGAAAATATCGTTCATGAAAGATTGGAAGATTGAAGGGGCATTAGTGAGCCCAAAAGGCATCACTAGGTACTCAAAATGCCCTTCAAGAGTATTAAACGCCGTCTTCCATTCTTCACCGTGCTTAATGCGAATAAGATTATAACGCCCCCCTAAGGTCAAGTTTGGTAAATCAACTAGCACCTTTCACTCTGGAGAATAAATCGGAAATCAGGGGTAAAGGATACTGATATTTAACAGTGATCTTATTAAGGAGACGATAGTCAATACAGGGCCTCAATGAACCATCCTTTTTGGCCACAAAGAAAAAGCCGGCACCTAAAGGTGAAGAGGGCGGTCTAATATGACCCTTCTCCAATGATTCTTTGATATAAGATCGCATAGCATCATGCTCAGGTACAGACAAATTGAAGAGCCAACCCTTGGGAAATTTACAACCGGGCACTAACTCAATCGCGCAACAAAAAAAAAACAGGAATGTCACCACGAACACATTGACACCCCCAACAGGATTATGGGTCTTCAACCAAGGAAAACCCAGTACAATAATGTCATGTAAATTATGTAACACCAAAAATTTACAATTCTCTTGGTGGTCCAGGGCTACCAGCATTATCACCTGGGTCCAAATCTGGGGTTTTTTCTCCGCCAAAGGGGTAGAATCAATACCCAGCAAAGGAATAGGAGTCTGCAGGGGTACCATGGGAAAACCACAACGTTTGGCAAAGTCAAAATCCATCAGGTTCAGAGCTGCTCCTGAATCGACAAAAGCCTGAGCAGAAAATGAGGATAAGGAGCAGATCAAGGTAACAGTCAAGAGAAATTTAGACAAGGTTTTCTCAGCTTGATCAATAACATTAGGTTCATCATATAACAACCTCAGAGCCTGAAAAAACGCATCACACGCAAATGTTGTCAGTTTGAATAGCTAATGACATAGAGTCATTGAGACCAGAGGGAACAGGAAATCCCACCATAACGTCTTTTACAGTCTCTGCCAGACCTTTCCTTCTGACAGTACAGCTCAGCGGCTTCATGACCCGATTTAATGCCAATAAGGTTTTTTAAGCTTGATCAGTAACATTAGGCTCATCGTACAATAACCACAGAGCCTGAAAAAACACATCAACATCATTCAAAACAGGATCCCCAGGTGTCAGGAAAAGGCCCAGTCCCGAGGGTCGCCGCGCAACAGAGAGATGACAATTTTAACCTGCTGCGCCGCGTTCCCCAAGGACATAGGTTTCAAGGCAAAAAACAACTTAAAATTATTCTTAAAGTTCAAAAATTTGGACCGATCCTCCAGAAAATAAATCATGAACAGGAATCCTAGGTTCCACAGCAGACGACTGAGTGAGATAGACAGAAATTACCCGAACTTCAGCAGCGAGCTGCTAAACACGATCAGACAACTGCCTAATCTCCATTGAATAAAAAATTCCCCTACGGCCCCCAGAGAAAAAGAGGAAAAAATATATTAAAAAAATTTAACAACTTTTTTTTCCTTTTTTTTTTTTTTACTATTCTTTCCTACTTTTGAGTACCATAGAATTTACAGACAGGCCGGTGATTCTGTTATGATTTGGTAGCTGAGGAGGACAGCAGCAAAAATAGACCAGGCAACCAGACACCCAGAGAGGTTGGTAACTAGCGGATTGCGGACCCCTAAACTGACAGCAGAACTAGAAGCAGCCGTTGCACGTGCCTACGGTGCCCTAGACGCCTCGACACAGCCGGAGAGCTAACTAAGCCTAAAGAGAGAAAGGGGAAGGCTACCTGCTCTGGAATAGAGCCCCAAAGGAATAGGTAGCCCCCAAACATATATTGGCAGTGAGACAAGATGAAATACAAACACAGGCAGAAAATAGAGCAAGCAAATGCTGGGGCCCAAACTGTCTAGATAGAACAGGACAGGTAAGAATACTGTCTGCAATCCAGCAAAATACTCTAAGAAAAATTCCAACACGTCTGATATGCTAAAATACTGAGACCACATGATCTATCCCCCACTAGATCAGAACTCTGGGGTGAACTAGTAGAAAACCATCAGACACTGAAATAACAGGGAACTGGAAATACATAAACTGTCTCTGGTGTGAATTGGTAGCAAATTAGCAGATACTGAATAACAGAGAACTGAAAATACATACACAGTGGCAAATGAGAAACAGAGTCAAGCGCAGGACCCTGCAGGGGAACCTGGCTGTACTAACTCCAGAAGGGCAGAAAACTGAGATAGACAAAAACAAATGCCACAGAAATAAACAGCAAATAACTTATCTGAAAGTTGCAGGACAAAGCAGGAAGCAAGATGACTTCCAAAAGGGACCAGGAAGAAACAAATCACCGGCAAGGATCATGGGAAGGTTTCTCACTTATATCTCCCCAGTCAGTGACACCTGATTACCAATCATCGCCCCAGCTGATAGACCTCTGTTAGCCAAAGCAGCTTCATTACTATCAGCAGCCATCAGGGGAGCCCAAACTCAGAAGTCAGATCCAGAGCATTCACGACACATACATTTCTGGCAAAAACTAAGAGACCACTGTGTTGTGAACGTGTTGAAGGCGACTTTGGAGCTGAGGCTCCCTCTGTTGGTTGCTGAGGGTATTGAACTTATGTTGAACAGAAAGAGTTCTCCACCTGCAATGGATGAATGGTTATCAGGGGGGGCTGACTGGCCTGATATAAGTGAGCTGGCCTCCCATGATCCTCACTGGTAATCAATTGTTACTTCCTGGTCTAGGTTAGAATTCAGCTTGCTTTTCTGCTGTCTCCTGCTATCATTCATATAAGTTACTTTCTGTTTTTTTTTCTGTGGTTTTATTTCCTTTGTTTTTGCTGCCTTGCTTTTGAGTTCAGCCGGTTCCCCTTTCGGGGGCTTACCCTGGTCTCTGTTCTCTTTTTGTATTTGCACTTGTGCTCAGTTCCTGTGATATTTTACTGCTGGGTAGCTGCGTTCTCACACCAGAGATCTGATATAGATGGTCGAGACTGTGTGGTCTCAGCATTTTTGGAATCAGAAGTGTTGGAATTTTTCCTAGAGTTTTGTTGGGTTGCAGGCAGTATTCTCTCCTGTACTATCCTATCTAGACAGTTTTGGGCCCCAGCGTTTGATCATTCTATTTTCTGTCTGTGTTCGTGTTTTCCTCTTGTCTAACCGCCATTAAATGTTTGGGGGCTTCCTAATACTTTGGGGCTCTACTCCGGGGCAGTTAGCTTTCCTCTTTCCATCTACAGGGGTAGCTATTCTCTCCGGCTGTGACGAGGCGTCTAGGGCACCGTAGGAACGTCCCACGGCTGCTTCTAGTTGTGCAATTGGTTTAGGGGTCTGCAACCTATTAGATACCAACCTCTCTGGTGTTTGGCTGCCTTTGCGGTTTTTTGCTCCGCCTCAGCTACGAAAACATAACAGAATTACCGGCCATACTGAAAATTCTATGGTACTCAACAGAAGGGAAAAATAGTAAAAAAAAATTGTCAGAGTAGTCAGGAAAAAAAAAAAGGTTGTCCGAAATTTTTAATTTTTTTTTTTGATTTGTTACATTTTTTCTCTCTTTTTTTCTCTGGGGCTGAGGAGGAATTTTTTCTCCAATGGAAGTCAAGCATGTGTCCGATCGTGTGGAGCAGCTTGCTGCTGAAGTTCAGAGTATTGCTATCTATCTTGCTGGGTTGCCTGCGGTGGAACCTAGGATCCTTATGCCAGATTTATTTTTGGGGGATCGGTCTAAATTTTTGAATTTTAAAAATAACTGTAAGTTGTTTTTTGCCTTGAAGTTTAAGTCCTCAGGGAACGCGGCACAGCAGGTTGAAATTGTCATCTCACTGTTGTGCGGCGACCCTCAGGATTGGGCCTTTTCTCTGACACCTGGGGATCCTGTTTTGAATGATGTTGATGTGTTTTTTCAGGCTCTGTGGTTATTGTACGATGAGCCTAATGTTACTGATCAAGCTTAAAAAACCTTATTGGCATTAAATCAGGGTCATGAAGCCGCTGAGCTGTACTGTCAGAAAGGAAAGGTCTGGCAGAGACTGTAAAAGACGTTATGGTGGGATTTCCTGTTCCCTCTGGTCTCAATGACTCTATGTCATTAGCTATTCAAACTGACAAACATTTGCGTGAGCGCAGAAATATGCATGAGATTGTGTTGCCTTGCGAGCCAGCCCCTGAGCCCATGCAGTGTGATGGAGTGACTTCTATGGCACAGCGTCATGAGTTTCAAAAGCGTAATAGATTGTGTTTCTACTGTGGTGACGCTTCTCATACAATTTCCATCTGCCCCAAGCAGGGAAGATGTTTTGCACGCTCAGTTATTTTCGGTAGTGTTCAGACTAAATTTCTGTTGACTGTTACCTTGATTTACTCCATGTCCACATTTTTGGCTTAGGCTTTTGTTGATTCAGGAGCAGCTATAAACCTGATGGATTTTTATTTTGCCAAACGTTGTGGTTTTCCCATGATACCCCTGCGGAAGTCTATTCCTTTGCTGGGCATTGATTCTACCCCTTTGGCGGAGAATAAACCCCAGTTTTCTACCCAGGTGATAATGCGGGTTGACCCGGACGACCAAGAGAATTGCAAATTTTTGGTGTTACATAATTTACATGACATTATTGTACTAGGTTTCCCTTGGTTACAGACTCATAATCCTGTTTTGGATTGGAAATCTGTGTCTGTTACCAGTTGGGGTTGCCAATGTGTTCGTACTGACACTCCTGTTTTTTGTGCCTCTCCCCAGTCTCAAGATGTCCCTGACTGTTTGACTGATTTTTCTGATGTGTTTAGTGAGAGTAAGTCTTCATCCTTACCTCCTCACAGGAGTTATGATTGCGCTATTGAGTTAGTACCTGGTTGTAAATTTCCTAAGGGTCGGCTCTTTAATTTATCTGTACCTGAGCATGATGCTATGCGATCTTATATCAAGGAGTCTTTAGAGAAGGGTCATATCAGACCATCCTCTTCACCCTTGGGAGGCGGCTTTTTCTTTGTGGCCAAAAAGGATGGTTCATTGAGGCCATGTATTGACTATCGTCTCCTGAATAAGATCACTGTTAAATACCAATATCCGTTACCCTTGATTTCTGATCTATTTTCCAGAGTGAAAAGTGCTAGTTGGTTTAGCAAGCTTGACCTCAGGGGGGCGTATAATCTTATTCGCATCAAGCACGGTGACGAATGGAAGACGGCGTTTAATACTCCAGAGGGGCATTTTGAGTACCTAGTGATGCCTTTTGGGCTCACCAATGCCCCTTCCGTCTTCCAATCCTCTATGAATGACATTTTCAGAGATTTCGTGGATAAATTTCTGATCGTTTATTTGGATGATATCTTGATTTTTTTTCCAATGACTGGGATTCTCATGTGGAACATGTTCGGACGGTATTCCGGATTTTGAGAGAAAATGCACTGTATGTGAAAGGATCAAAATGTCTTTTTGGCGTTCAGAAGGTTTCATTTCTGGGATTCATTTTGTCTCTGTCTGTTATTGAAATGGACCCGGTCAAAGTTCAGGCCATTAGTGATTGGGTTCAACCCACTACATTGAAGACTCTTCAGAAATTTTGGGGTTTTGCTAATTTTTATCGTAAATTTATAGGTAATTTCTCTGGTATTGTGAAACCACTGACTGATTTGACCAAAAAGGGTTCTGCTGTAGTGAATTGGTGACCTGAGGCAGTTTCTGCGTTTCAGGAGCTTAAGCAGAGATTCACTTCTGCTCCTGTTCTACAGCAACCTGATGTTTCTCTACCATTTCAGGTGGAGGTTGATGCTTCTGAGATTGGTGCAGGTGCCGTTTTGTCCCAAAGGGATCTGGAGACCTATAAGAGTAACCTTTGTGCCTTCTTCTCTCGAAAATTTTCCCCAGCTGAACGTAATTATGATGTGGGAAATCGGGAGTTATTGGCTATGAAGTGGGCTTTTGAAGAGTGGAGACATTGACTGGAAGGAGCCAAACATCAGGTGGTGGTCCTCACTGACCATAAGAACCTGGTTTATCTCGAATCAGCCAAGCGACTTAATCCTAGACAGGCCAGGTGGGCCTTGTTTTTCATACATTTTAATTTTGTGGTTTCTTTTCTCCCGGGCACTAAGAATGTTAAGGCGGATGCCCTCTCGAGGAGTTTCTTTGCGGATTCTCCTATGGTAACTGAGCCTGCTGTTCTTCTGAAGGAGGGTGTGGTTCTTTCCGCTATCTCGCCCAATTTGAGTCTGGCTCAGGAGGAGTTTCAGGAGGATAAACCTGAACGCTGCCCTGTTGGGAAATTGTTTGTCCCAGACCAGTGGAGGAAGAATGTGATGTCTGAAGTTCATTGCTCTGCGTTGGCTGGTCATCCCGGTATTTTTGGTACTAGAGGTCTGGTGAGTCAGTCCTTTTGGTGGCCTACTTTGTCTCGTGACATCAGGGACTTTGTGCAGTCCTGTGGGACTTGTTCTCGGTCCAAACCTTGCTCTCGCTCTAGTGGTTTGTTAATGCCATTGCCTGTGCCCAAGAGGCCATGGACCCATATCTCTATGGATTTTATTTCTGACCTCCCTGTCTCTCAGAGAATGACCGTTATGTGGGTGATCTGCGATAGGTTTTCCAAGATGATACATCTTGTGCCACTACCTAAGTTGCCATCCTCCTCCGAGTTGGTGCCTTTATTTTTTCAGCAGGTAGTTCGGTTGCACGGCATTCCAGAAAACATTGTGTCTGACAGAGAAGTCCAGTTTGTTTCCAGATTTTGGAGGACATTTTGTTCTAAACTTGCAGTTCAGTTGTCTTTCTCCTCTGCATTTCACCCTCAGACCAATGGGCAAACTGAGAGAACAAACCAGACCTTGGAGACTTATTTGAGATGTTTTGTGTCTGCTGATCAAGATGATTGGGTCTCTTTTTTGCCTTTGGCTGAGTTTGCTCTTAATAATAGGGCTAGCTCTGCCACCTTGATGTCTCCTTTTTCTGCAATTCGGGTTTCATCCTCAGTTTTCTTCGGGGCAGGTGGAGGCTTCTGTCTGTCCGGGTGTTGACACTATAGTGGAGCGAATGCAGCAGATTTGGGACCAAGTAGTGGATAAGGCCCAGCGGTTTGCCAACCGGCATAGGACTGATGGTCCTCGGGTTAAAGTGGGGGACTTGGTTTGGTTGTCCTCAAAAAATATCCCGTTGAAGGTTGCGTCTCCAAAATTTAAGCCAAGGTTCATTGGACCTTATAAGATCATGGAAATTCTTAATCCTGTTTCCTTCCGTTTGCTTCTTCCAGGGACATTTAAGATTCACAACGTATTCCACAAATCTTTATTGAAGAGGTTTGTCAAGCCAGTAGTTCCTATGGCTGTGCCTCCTGACCCTGTTTTGATTGAGGGCAATTTGGAGTATGAGGTTGAGAAGATATTGGATTCTCATTTTGCTAGGTGGAGTCTCCAGTACTTGGTTAAGTGGAGAGGTTATGGTCAGGAGGATAATTCTTGGGTGTGTGCTTCGGACATTCATGCTAAGAGACTCGTCCGTGCCTATCACCAAGCTCATCCTGATCGGCCTGGTGACGCACGTGAGGGTTTCTGTGACCCCTCCTCAAGGGGGATACTGTTGTGAACGTGTTGGAGATGACTTCGAAGCTGAGGCTCCCTCTGGTGGTTGCTGAGGGTATTGAACCTATGTTGAACAGCAAGAGTTCTCCACCTGCAATGGATGAATGGTTATCAGGGGGGATGGACTGGCCTTATATAAGTGAGCTGGCCTCCCATGATCCTGGCGGTAATCAATTGTTACTTCCTGGTCTAGGTTGGAATTCAGCTTGCTTTTCTGCTGTCTCCTGCTGTCATTCAGATAAGTTACTTTCTGTTATTTTTTTCTGTGGTTTTATTTCCCTTGTTTTTGCTGACTTGCTTTTGAGTTCAGCCTGGTCCCCTTTGGGGGGCTTGCGCTGGTCACTATTCTCTTTTTGTATTTGCACTCGTGCTCAGTTCCTGTGATATTTTACTGCTGGGTAGCTGCGTTCTCACACCAGAGATTTGATATAGGTGGTCAAGACCGTGTGGTCTCAGCATTTTTGGAATCAGAAGTGTTGGGATTTTTCCTAGGGTTTTGTTGGGTTGCAGACAGTATTCTCTCTTGTACTATCCTATCTAGACAGTTTTGGGCCCCAGTGTTTGCTCATTCTATTTTCTGTCTGTGTTCGTGTTTTCTTCTTGTCTAACCGCCATTATATGTTTGGGGGCTTCTTAATACTTTGGGGATCTACTCCGGGGATGTTAGCTTTCCTCTTTCCATTTACAGGGGTAGCTATTCTCTCTGGCTGTGACGAGGCGTCTAGGGAACCGTAGGAACGTGCCACGGCTGCTTCTAGTTGTGCGGTTAGTTTAGGGGTCTGCAACCTATTAGATACCAACCTCTCTGGTGTTTGGCTGCCTTTGCGGTTTTTTGCTCCTGCTTGCTTCCTCAGCTACCAAAACATAACACCACTGCAAAATTTTCAGTTTGTCTGATTTTTTCTTTATAGGTATATTTTTGAGTAAAATGTAAATTGCTCTTTTATTCTATAAACTACTGACAACATGTCTCCGAATTTCCAAGCAATAAATTTTGTATTTATTTTCAGAAAATGAGAAATGGTCAAAATAGCAAAAAAATGCAGTGATTGCAGACCTCAAATAATGCTAAGAAAACAAGTTCATAATCATTTAGAAACAACAATACTAATGTTTAACTCAGGAAGAGTTCAGAAATCAATATTTTGTGGAATAACCATGGTTTTTAATCACAGCTTTCATGCTTCTTGGCATGCTTTCCACCAGTCTTTCACACTGCTTTTGGGTGACCTTATGCCAATCCTGGTACAAAAATGTAAACCTCTCCAGGTCTCCTTCTAACCATTAGACGACCAGGTGTTGGGCAAAGCTGAAAATTAGACTCATCAGAGAAGATTACCTTACTCTAGTCCTCTATGGTCCAATCCTTATGGTCTTTGGCAAACTTCAGCATGGCTCTCCTTTGCTTCTCATTGATGAAAGGCTTTTTTCTAGCTTTTCTTGACTTGAGCCCTGCCTCTAGGAGTCTGTTACGAACTGTTCTTGTCGTGCACTTCACCCCAGCTGCCATTTGCCATTCCTTTTGTAAGTCACTTGATGTCATCCTGCGGTTGCTAAGTGACTTTCGAATAAGATGACGTCATCCCGGTCAGTGGAGAGTTGTCTTCGCCCTCTGCTGGTCTGTAGCTTTGTTGTCCCCAATGTCTGCTGCTTGATCTTGTTGTAATGGACTGCCGTCTTAGAAATTTTAAGGATGGAGGCAACATGACGCTCACTGTATCCCTTTGCTAGTAAAGCCAGAATTTAACCCTTCTATTCCTCACTGAAGACTTTTCTTTTCAACTCCTTTGGTATGGTTAAAAGTTATTTTTTCATTCCTATTACTTTTGGAATATTACTAGCTCTTGTTTTGCCATCCAGCTTGTCCTATTGCATGAAGATTGTGAACACCACAGCAGTGTTTTTTTTTGCTTTCCTTAGTTAAATAAGATTTGGTTCAGGTGATCACCTAATCAGAAGCACATTAAGTAGAATGAGGTGTACTCTGGTCGGAATTCAACTGACACTGGAATGGAACGTCTGTCAGACATGTAGAGAAGATGACTTTTATACAACTTTACAGTGGTCTTTTAATTTTTGCCAGAGCTGTATATACAGCATATAATAATATATATATATATATATATATATATATATATATATATACAAATCATTCTAACTTATGTGTATATAGTATATATATATATATATACTATATACACATATAGTTAGAATGATTTGTATATGTTATTTGTATTGGTATCAGTTCATAATATTAGATTTCTTCTTATCACCAGTTTAAAATAAAATGTCTATGTAGAGTTACTGGAGAGCTGGGGCATCTTGAGATGTTCTTCACCATTGTCTGTCCGCCTCAATTTTGCAAAATACATTTAGGAAAGAATAATAACAATCACAATAAATATATACATACAGGAGCACTGAGGTATCACTAGTCCAAGCACAACTTGGTAATGAATGAATACACTAAACCCAAATAAATGTCACACTGAGGTATTATAAGTCTCAGGTTAGCCAATTATTAAATACACTGTGAAACACAAGTCCAAGCATAACAAAGTATTAAATGCATAATGGGACATTGAAGGACTACAAGTTCAAACAACCAAACAAAAAATACATTGCAAGTCTCTGCAAAACACACTAATAAAGTAATACTGGAACACCGAGAAACTAAATGTGAGCTAAAAATCCCAGCATAACCTAGTCAAATGATTTCCCATTAGAGCACAATGTTGTCAAGGGTCGTGACTAGAGTTGAGCGATACTTTCCGATATCAAAAAGTATCGGATTGGAATGGTATCGCCGATACACACAAAATATCGGCGATACCCGATACCGGAAATCCAATGTAAGTCTATGGGAACAAAATATCGGAATTAAAAAAACCCCATTCTTGCCTTGTTGGTTAATTGTACATGAAGGAAAACAACAAAGAGTAATGTAGAATGTATTGGGGGAGGTTGAGGAGACATTAAAGGCATAGATGTTTAACCCAATCCAATGGAATAGCATAAATATATATTTTTTTTAAATACGTTCGGATTGACGAAGAAATTGACAATGTTGTTAACCTTTTTTCTATTTTGGCAAATATGTATGTTTCAAAACTTCCATGCTCTTCACCTTTTTAACTTTTGCCACAATTTCTCCTTCATAATCTTCAGCAGCATCATCTTTGTCATCAAATTATTCTTCATCTTCACCTTCTTTATCTTCGTCTTAAACTTCTTGCTATTCATCTTTTTGTTAACATTACTCAGATTGTTCTTATTAAACTATTACGCTTCTTCATATTAACCCATAAAGTGTAAAGTATAACCTCTTTCTATGAATTTAATTTCCCTGAATTTAATTTCCATTTAATTTCATTTAATTTCTTAAATAATTCAGGGATGAGAAGAGAACAGGGTGGAGGCAGCAGGACTTTTTGCCGTACACACAACAAGGGAACAGCTGACATTAGTGAACCCCAGTAACACAGGAGCAAGTGTTGACTGTGCTAACAGAACTTCCGAGCAACAACTGGCGGTGTTGGAGCCCAGGGTCAAGGAGGGTGTAGGCAGAGGCCTAATATGAGATGTTTGAAGTTAAATTTGGAGTTAGCAGCAAAAATTTTTGCCAGACACCCAGCAGGGGAACAGCAGGCGTTACTGAACCCCACAAACACATCAGCGATTGTTTTGATCTGTGCATCCAGCACTTCTGATCAGCAACTGGCGTTGTTGAAGCCCAGGGTCAAGAAGGGTTTTAAATTTAAATATTGAGTTATTGCCTTGTTACGTGGCCATTGCAAATGTATGTACTTCAAACTATAAAAAATGAAGTTTTACTAGGACAATAAAATGATGAATTTCAATTCCAAGAATAAAAATAAACACCCTTAAAATATAAAGCATATAAGCACATGGCAACAAGAAATGGAACAACACACCACCCAAAATTATTTTTACAAAATATAGTGATGTAAATTTATGAATAAAAGTCCATTTTTGTATTTAGGAATGATGTGTAAGGAACGCTATGTTAAACCATAACATAGTGAAGACAATGGATTTTGTAATAGTCACTCATCATCATCATTACAAGAAATCTGTGACAGTCACACAGATTTCAATTATTTCACTCACGAAAATTGTTATTTCGGACAGCATTTATTACATGTCCAGCATGGACTCATCAAAGTGATGAGATGATGCAATAATGTACGATAAAAAAAAAAAAAAAAAAATTAAAAAAAAAAAAACATTGTCACAATTTAAGTGGGTGCCTGCAAGTGGAGGTGAAACAAAGGCTACGGATAGCAAAGGTATATACTATGTCTGTTGTAGACAGTGGGCAGCCTCTGATGGGTAATGTCGATTATACTGTACGTCAATAAAGGCTGCGGCTGCAATCATGCATTTTTGGCTTGTAGAATGTTGAAGAGGGTAAAAGCATGTCTGGTTGCGCAAGGCTTTATCCTGTAACAATACCTTCCTTGTGTGACGGGTAGGGTAGCGTGTGTCTATTATATGAGTGTTTCTAAAATGTGACTTTACGCAGCCTTATTCTGCCCTAGGGACGCAAAAAATAAGACAGCAGTAATCATTTACTGTATAAAACTACACCTATGAGCAACAAATCAAGCACGTTCCCTCTTCCGGTTCCTGCGCTGACATGTGAGGAGGGAGTTTGGAGACGCTCCTGAATTTCTCCCAGGTGTCCAAGCATATCAGGCCGATAGGAGAGCATTAAAACCACCCCGGTCGTGACTTAAATACGGTGAATCGAACCAGTGAAGAACTGTAGGTCGATGCGAACGAATGTGCGATCACATGACACACGTTTATAACCCTTGCTAGACACGAATAACTTTGTAGAATTTTGGAGACACCTGAACCCAGATGGCAGTGAATATTCCTTCTATTCAGCGCCACATGACTCTTGGTCCAGAAGAGATAATATATTGCTATCACAGGAGCTATTAAGTGGAGTGGAAGAGGCAGATGTGCACAACGTAGCTATATCTGACCATGCGCCCGTATCAGTGACCCTGCCAGATATGGTTCAGATGGGGCCAGACCAAACTTGGCGCTTCCCTACCTATTTGTTAATGGATGAGAAGTTTCGACATCAGGTGAAGCAATGGTGTTTGGAATATGTAAGTGATAATGGAGATAGTAGGGATAGGCCGGAACTTTTATGGGCAGCAGGGAAGGCATTAATGCGCGTGAAACTAATAGGTTATCTGTCAGTATTCCGGGTTTTCTAGGTAACTTTGTCAATGATTTTGCCCTTTGTTAAAATGGAGTTTGCTGTTTTGTGTGCCCTACTTCCTGTTCGTTTGTTTAAAACCCGGCTCAGGTGCTGGCTTCTCTGCTGGAGTATTCTGCTTCCGTTTCCCTGCAACACAGCTGCTTTGTTCCTCACAGATCTTTTGTGTATTTACCAGGAAAGTGCATAACCTTATCTTCAGGTGTTTCTCAGCCACAGCAGTTTCTACCCATGGCTCTGGACATTCTCTGCATACGTAAAGGTACTGCCACACTAAACAATCCCGCTAGCGATCACTATAACGACGCATACTAATGCGATCGCTAGCGGGATTGTTTCTATATCGCTAAATGCTGCCGCATTTAGCGATATAGTTAACGACGCTATCGCCGTTAGCGATCTTCTTAACGACTTTAGCGGTACGAAAGTACCGCTAAATCGCTAAGAAAAGGTGCCACACAGCGATAAGATACTTACCCAGCGGGAGCGCCGACGAGAAAATAGGGTCCGGAACGATTCCAGCGACGAGCGAGATCACAGCAGGAAGCTCGTCGCTGGAAGCTGCCGCACTGAACAATATCGCTAACAGGATCGCTAAATAGTGACGTTTTTTAGCGATCCCGTTAGCGATATTGTTTAGTGTGGCATACCCTTAAGTTGCAAGTACTGTGTTATCATTAACCTGTTGACTTGGGAATTTAACCCTTGGTTCACTCCATCTGATAAGAACTGTGTTTCTGAACTGTTGCTGTTTAACCCTTCGTGCATTACCTCTGGTGAGAGCTGTTGGAACTGTTACCGGAATCTTACTGACATATTAACTTGTTGTTGGACTTCACTGAATTAAGCCACAACTGAGATTAACTTGTTCCTGGACCTCCCTGTGTTTTCTGCATACCTGGATCTGACTCTTCACACACCAGCAGTGTGTAAATCCAGCCACGTTACCTGTGCATCAGACTTACCTTATGGTCACATTTGTGTGAGGACTCCGTCGTAAGAACTTTACCACCCTCGCTATAGAGGTTCAAGGACTTATATATCCGGATTCATATAACTGGACTTGTGTATATATATATGGACTCATTGCATGTCACTACGGGTTGTTTGAATATTGTTTTTGGGTGTTTTGCTGTTTCACAAATACATTATTTGCATTCAAAGAAACCCGTCTCTGATTGTTCATTGCCCCACGCTATCAGAATCCTCGAGTTCCTACAATAGTATTACAGGATACTCCAGCCTAAAAAAGAGGATTCTGCTGGGGCAATGACGGAGACACGGGCAGACAAATTGTTCACCATAGTTAACTCCTTGCAGCAGGAGGTGGCGGCTGCACACAATCAGATTAGAGACTTGGAGTCTCGGGTTAACCACAATGCACAGGGGTTTGGTCAGGCTCTCCAAGATCTACGTGCTAGGTTAGGAGTCCTGGAGGCCTTACCTACTGAGCCTACCTCATCCACCAGTATGCCCAAATTACCTCCATTCCGTTTTAATGGTGACCGAAGTCAATTCCGTGGGTTTGTTAATCAATGTATATTATTTTTTGATGTACATGCCTCCTACTACCGGTCTGATAGATCTAAGGTTCTATGTATTATTATGTTGTTGACATCACGGGCACTGGCTTGGGCAAATCCTATGGTTGAAAGTCATGATACCCGTCTAAATAATTTGGACAATTTTCTGGCAGCCATGGCGCAAATGTTCGACGATCCCAACCGCCGTGCTACCGCTGAATCTGCCTTGCTTTCCTTACGCCAGGGGAAACGGTCAGTCATAGAATATGTTACTGAATTTAAAAGGTTAGTGGTGGACACCCAGTGGGAAAACAATGCTTTATTACCAATCTTTAGAAAAGGTTTGTCAAATGCAATCAAGGATGAGCTAGCTCGTTCAGAGTCTCCACAGGAGTTTGAATTGTTTATACAGCACTGTGTACGTATTGATATCCGTTTAACTGAACGCAGACAAGAAAAATGGGCCGCTGTAAATCGCATTACTAATTACTCTCTTCCGTCCAGGGAAACCACAGGCAAAAACCCGCGAGAGGCTGAGGAGGTGCCTATGCAGGTGGACTCACTGCAGAGACGTGAGAATAATGAACGCCGCGAACACCGTCTCCGTGAGCGCTTATGTTTCTATTGTGGTCAATCGGACCATTTCCTCATCAATTGTCCTAAATGTCCTAGGCGACCCAACAAGGTGTTGGCGGTAGTAGGGGATTATGATAACACAGACGCTGAGTCTGAAGTTTCGGAAACCAGTCTACATCTAGATGCGGTTTTTCCCCCAATACTGATGCCGACTTCCCCTAAAGATCAAGGGGAGAAATATTCACATTGTTCTCTTCCTATACAGATTCAGTGGGAGGAACAGTGGATATCAAGTTCTGCCATGATAGACTCTGGAGCAGGTGGGAATTTCATGGATTCTTCTTTTGCAAAGGAACATGGTATAAAGACACAACTAAGAGCTTCACCAATCACTATGGAAACGGTGGATGGTTCCCCATTAGTTTCTGGACCAGTAGATCGGGAGACAGTGCCTCTGGAGTGTAAGATGGAACCAGACCATCAAGAAACACTTTCATTCATGTTAATATCTTCTCCTCATTTTCCTGTAATTTTAGGAATTCCCTGGTTACGGTCACAAAATCCAATCATCAATTGGGAAACCAAGGAGATAACCTTTCTCCCGAAGTGCAGTTCTACCATCAGTCCAACTGTAGCGGCTCCAGTTACCCAGAACTTGGAAGAGGTGATACAGGTACCTACTCTCCCTCTGATGTATCAGGAATTCTCAGACATTTGTGATAAAAGGAAGGCAGATCAACTTCCCCCACATAGACCGTATGACTGCCCCATAGAATTGCTTCCTGGAGCAGCGATTCCTTTCGGCCATGTTTACCCGTTGGCGGCTCCGGAATTAAAATCTTTACGAGAGTATATAGATGAGAATTTAGCCAAGGGGTTTATCCGACCATCTTCTTCACCAGCGGGAGCTCCAATATTCTTTGTAAAGAAGAAGGATGGTACTCTAAGACCCTGCATTGACTACCGGGAGTTAAATAAGGTAACCATTCGTAACAGGTACCCGTTGCCCCTAATTCCAGAATTGTTGGAAAGAGTTCGCCAGGCCAAAGTATTTACCAAATTAGATCTTCGTGGGGCATATAATTTACTCCGTATACGGCCCGGAGACGAATGGAAGACAGCTTTTAGATGCCGGTATGGACATTTTGAATATTTGGTGATGCCATTCGGACTCTGTAACGCTCCTGCTGCTTTTCAACATTTAGCCAACGACATTTTCAGGGATTTATTGGACCAATATGTGGTAATTTACCTTGATGACATCTTAATCTTTTCTGACTCCTTAGAGGAACATCAGGAACATGTCAAAACCGTACTTAGACGTTTGAGAGATAATCATTTGTACATCAAACTCGAAAAGTGTGAGTTCCATTGTTCTGAAATTCAATTTTTAGGCTATGTTATCTCGCCTCAGGGATTGAATATGGAGTCCAGCAAGATCCAGGCAATCTTGGACTGGCCGGTACCAGGAAACATTAAGGAGGTACAACGATTCATTGGCTTTGCTAACTTTTATAGACGGTTTATCCGAAATTTTTCAGAAATTGTCCGTCCCATCACTCTCCTCACCAAGAAGGGGAAGAAGTTTGAATGGTCTTCGCAAGCTCAGGAAGCCTTTGATCGCCTGAAGGGTTGTTTTACCACGGCTCCAATATTGATGCATCCGGATCCTGCACAGCCTTTTATCGTGGAGGTGGACGCGTCTGACTGTGCATTGGGAGCTATCCTCTCACAACGTACCGGAGACAAAGGTTTGCTGCACCCGTGTGCCTTCTTCTCTCGTAGGTTATCTTCTGCAGAACTGAACTATGATGTGGCAGATAAGGAACTTTTGGCAATTATTTCTGCCTTTAAGGAATGGAGACACCATTTGCAGGGGGCAACTCAGCAGGTAGTAGTACTCACGGATCATCGCAATTTGGAATTCCTTAAGTCTGCCAGGTGTCTTTCTCCTCGACAAGCTAGGTGGAGTTTGTTCTTGAACCAGTTTAATTTTATTATTTCGTACCGCCCAGGTTCACGTAATGGGAAAGCTGACGCATTATCCCGAATCCATACCGTGGATTCCGTGCCTGGGACCCCGTCGAAGACCATCTTGTCGGAGGCCAATTTCGTTGGAGTGCTCCGGAACCGGGACTTGTGGCAGGAGATCAAGCTGGCCTATGACGGTGACGTATTTCTTGCAGCTCCACCTGACAATGTGAATCTTGTCCTTCGGAATGGTGTGTGGCTTAGAGATCGATGTATTTATGTCCCAGAGGCTGTAAGACTTCGAGTTCTCAAATTGGTCCACGACTCTAAATTGGCTGGTCATAGGGGGGTACAGAAGACGCAGGAATTGTTAACTCGTTTTTTTTGGTGGCCTACCTGCTTGAAGGATGTGAATGACTATGTCCGCTCTTGTGAAGTTTGTGCCCAGTACAAGGTTCCTCGCGTTTCACCTACTGGTCTTCTTAAACCGCTACCTGTACCGTCTCGCCCTTGGGGGTCTATTTCGATGGACTTTATTGTGGAGTTACCCACCTCTGGTGGTAAAAATACTATTTTGGTGGTAGTAGATCGTTTAACGAAAGCTGCTCATTTCATTCCGTGTGCTGGTCTTCCCTCAGCTACGGAGACAGTAGATCTAGTTATCCAGAACATTTTCCGGCTGCATGGGGTACCAGATGACATCATTTCTGACCGGGGAATACAATTTACCTCTAGATTTTGGAAAGGATTTTGTTCTGCGCTCCACATTAATGTTTGCTTGTCTTCTGCATACCATCCTCAGACCAACGGGCAGACCGAACGGACAAATCAAACCTTGGAGCAATATCTACGCTGTTACGTCAGTCATTTGCAGGACGATTGGCTGAAGCTACTTCCTCTAGCGGAATTTTCGTACAACAACTCCCAAAGCAGTTCCACGAAGGTAACGCCTTTTTTTGCCAACCTGGGTTATCATCCAAGTATTTTGCCTAGGTCTCCGGTTACGATTTCGGTACCAGCGGTTGAAGACAGAGTGACTGTCATGTGTGCATCGCCACGAAGATCGTCGCGGTTGCACATTCTGACTTCTCACAGCTGAGTTGCTGTTTCTTTGTGTTTGGCAGTTAGGGAGTTAATTCTGTCTGTGCTCAGTTCTGGGACTGGGTGCAGTTTCTCCCGGCTGCAATTAATTATTTGTTGATTGGTTTCCTTTAAATCTCTGGTTGTCTGTGTTGGGAGTTGCCAGTGAAATTCTTCATGCAGACCACAGATAGGATTGTATCTGTATAGACTTAAGTTAAAGAGCTCCTTAGTTGTTTTAAGCTCACCTTGCTTAGAGTTTAATATCCCAGATCATTTATGTTCCTTCTGTGTTTGAGTGTGTATGCAAGTCTGTGTTTTCTCCAGTCTGTCTTATATGTCTATTCTGTGTATTTAGCAGAGTTCAGCCCATTTCCCTTTGGTGGTAATCAGAATCCTTCTTAGGACTGATTTCAGGGTTCAGGGTCTGATAGGAGACAGGGTTAGGCTGGAGACTTGGACCTCTGAACCATTATCAGTACCTCCAAGGTGAGGGATTAGTTAGGACCCCAGTTTAGGGTCAGGTTAGACCCCCGGTCCTCCTCTTTCCTGTGACAGTGTATCAAGTCCTCAAGATTAACCCTGAGTTCAACGGATATCGTGTCAGGTAAATCTATTCTATATTTACATGCTGATGTTGCTAATCTATATGTTGTTATAGAGTGTTGTTCTTTTAAGAATAGTTTACTGACATCGTACACATATCATAAGACGCGTGACATTTTCACTGGCCACTAAAATTATTCCCAGTTGCCATGGATCCAGTAGCCCAGCTGGCTCTGCAGTTGCAGGGATTATCCATGGAGCTGACGGACATTAAGTCCAAAGTTTTGTCTCCCTCGGAGAAAACCAGATTTGAACCTAAAGTAGCTCTCCCGGACAGGTTCACTGGTGGGCGGACAAATTTTTTACCTTCAGGGAAGCATGTAAATTGTATTTTCGGCTTCGGCCTCGATCATCAGGGAGTGAAGAGCAGAGAGTGGGAATTGTTATCTCGCTCCTACAAGGGGACCCTCAATCCTGGGCCTTCTCCCTTCCTCCGGGATCCCGGCTCTACAGTCAGTAGATCGATTTTTTACTGCCCTGGGTTTGGTATATGATGACCCAGATCGGGTCTCTCTTGCTGAGACAAAATTACGTAAGATACAGCAGGGAGATCGTCCGGCGGAGGAATTTGCTTCTGAGTTCCGTAGATGGGCCACAGATACTCAGTGGAATGACCCAGCTCTTAGGAGCCAGTTTTGTCATGGGCTTTCTGACAAATTAAAGGACGTTTTGGCTCAGTATGATTCTCCTCCATCACTGGAGGCTGCTATGGCCCTAGCTATCCGTACTGATAGACGGCTCCGGGAGAGGTGCGAGTTAACTCCGCCCCCTGTTGTTACTCCACCTACTACTAAAGTCCCTTATGTTGAGGTTCCCCTTGTCTGTTCGGAGGAGCCTATGCAGTTGGGAGGGACATCATTTCGTAGGAGGGGATTGGCGGTACGCCGCAGGACTAGAAGGTGTTTCTTCTGCGGGAAAGAGGGACATTTTGTTGGGGGATGTCCATCCCGTGCCTTGTTGAGCAAGAAGTCGCCGGAAAACTGTTAATCCCAGGTTGTGTGGTGGACGACAACCTGGGAGTATGTATTTCGTCCGCTAGTTCTTCTCAGTTCCTTGTACCAGTGGAGGTGGTGGTTGGTACGAGAGTGGAGAGATTTTCTGTTCTTCTTGATAGTGGGTCCGGGGCTAATCTGGTTGACGCTCAGTTTGCTCAGGCTCAAGGTATGCATCTGAGTGTATTGGTCAAACCGATCCCTATATTCTCCATTGACGCCAGGCCTCTAGGCCAAGGTAGCTTTGTTCATGAGGTTCATAACATTGACCTTCGGGTAGGGGCAATACATAGGGAACTATTATCTTGTTATGTGTTGGAGGGTCTACCTAGTCCTATTGTGTTGGGACTTCCTTGGTTGGTTAAACATAACCCTGTGATTAATTGGCAGTCCAGAGAGATAAGCCAATGGGGTGAGTTTTGCAAAAGTAACTGCATGAACACAGTCATCAGTGCGGTCGTACCTAGTACTTTGCCTCCTTTTTTGGAGGACTTTGGGGATGTGTTCTCTGAGGAGGGGTGTCAGGAGTTGCCTCCTCATCGCGTGTATGACTGCTCTATTAATTTACTTCCTGATGCTAAGTTACCTAAAGCTAGGTTATATAACCTTTCTGGTCCTGAGAGGCAGGCTATGAAAGATTATATTTCGGAAAGTCTGGCCAAAGGGCATATTAGACCTTCATCTTCCCCAGTGGCCGCGGGGTTCTTCTTTGTGAAGAAAAAAGATGGAGGCCTACGCCCTTGCTTGGATTTCCGCGAACTTAATCGGATTACTGTTCGAGATCCGTATCCTCTCCCTCTTATTCCTGATCTCTTCAATCAAATTGTGGGCGCCAAATGGTTCTCTAAATTGGATCTCAGGGGGGCGTATAATTTGATTAGGATTAAAGAGGGGGATGAGTGGAAAACGGCGTTTAACACGCCGGAGGGACATTATGAGAACCTTGTCATGCCTTTTGGTCTGACTACTGCACCAGCAGTATTCCAACATTTTGTTAATGACATTTTTCGTCACCTTGTGGGGCTGTTTGTGGTCGTATATTTGGATGACATTTTAATTTACTCGCCAGATCTTGTGTCTCATCAGGAGCATGTGAGACAGGTGTTGCAGATCTTGCGAGACAATAAATTATACGCCAAACTGGAAAAGTGTGTATTTGCTGTACAGGAACTTCAGTTTTTGGGTTTCTTGGTGTCAGCCTCTGGTTTCCGTATGGACCCTGAAAAAGTGAGAGCAGTGCTTGAATGGGATCAGCCAGAGGATCTTAAGGCTCTGCAGCGTTTTCTGGGGTTTGCTAACTACTACCGGAAATTTATTTGTAATTTCTCATCTGTTGTCAAACCTCTCACTGACATGACAAGAAAAGGGACGGATTTTTCTAAATGGTCGGACAAAGCTTGCCAAGCTTTTTCCTCTTTGAAAAAATGTTTTGCTTCGGCACCCGTTCTCATCCAACCAGATGCATCACAGCCGTTCATTGTGGAGGTGGACGCGTCTGACGTAGGGGTGGGTGCAATATTGTCCCAGGGTCCGTCCCCTGGTAAATGGCATCCGTGCGCTTTCTTTTCTAAGAAGTTGTCGTCCGCCGAGAGGAATTATGATATCGGCAATAGGGAACTTTTGGCATTAAGTTGGCTTTTGAAGAATGGCGTCACTTTTTGGAGGGGGCAGTCCACCCGGTCACCGTCATTACTGATCACAAAAACCTGCTGTATTTGGAATCTGCTAAGCGTCTGAATTCCAGACAAGCTCGATGGTCGTTGTTTTTTACCAGGTTTAATTTTGTCGTCACTTATCGCCCGGGGTCTAAGAATGTAAAGGCTGATGCCTTGTCTCGCAGTTTCCCAGGGGCCGGGAAAACGGATGACCCGATTCCTATCCTTCAGGAGGGGGTGGTAGTGTCGGCTGTATGTTCTGAGCTTGAGGAGGAGGTATTAGAGGCTCAGGGGACGCCCCTGCAGGACCTTCAGGGAGACTGTTTGTCCCAAATCAGTTGAGACAAAAGGTTATTGAGGCACATCATAATTCTGCTTTAGCAGGACATCCAGGGAGTAAGGCTACTTTAGATCTCCTTTCTCGCTGGTTTTGGTGGCCTAACGTTAATAAAGATGTTATAACTTTTGTCGCGTCCTGTGGGGTTTGTGCTCGCTCTAAGACCCCGCATACCCGTCCGTCTGGGACCCTCTTACCCTTGAAACTTCCGGAGCGTCCATGGACTCATTTGTCTATGGACTTCATTACGGAACTTCCTCCGTCGTCAGGGAAAACTGTCATACTGGTGGTTGTTGACAGGTTCAGTAAGATGGCACATTTCATTGCTCTTCCTGCCCTCCCTAATGCTAAAACTCTGGCGCAGGTGTTCATTGGGGAGATTGTGAGACTTCATGGGTTGCCTTCTGATGTGGTGTCAGATAGGGGGTCTCAGTTTGTGTCTAAATTTTGGAGGGCATTTTGTTTACGTCGGGGGATGCAATTGTCATTTTCCTCGGCTTTTCATCCGCAGACCAATGGTCAGACAGAGCGTCTGAATCAAAGCCTTGAGACTTATCTTCGGTGTTTTGTCTCAGAGAACCAGGAGGACTGGTCTTCTTTCTTGCCTCTGGCAGAGTTCGCTCTTAACAACAGGCGGAGCGAGTCCACTGGTAAATCCCCGTTTTTTGGGGCATATGGTTTTCATCCCCAGTTTTGTACTTTCAATGGGGGGGGCCCTTCTGGGGTTCCTGAGGAGGAGCGTTTCTCGTCGTCACTTGCTTCTGTGTGGAGAGGTGTATTGAATAATCTGAGTGCTATGGGGAACCGTTATAAACGTATGGCTGATAGGAGGAGAGTTTCTGGTCCAGATCTGAATGTGAACGATCTGGTATGGTTGTCTACCAGGAATATAAAACTTAAAGTTCCCTCCTGGAAACTGGGTCCCAGATTCATCGGGCCGTACAGGATCAGTTCCATAATTAATCCTGTGGCATTTCGTCTGGACCTCCCTCCTACGTTTAAAATCCACAATGTGTTCCACAAGTCATTACTTAAGAGGTACGTGGCACCAGTCATACCGTCACCTCTACCTCCTCCTCCAGTGGTGGTCAATGGTAACTTGGAGTTTCAAGTGTCAAAGATCATTGACTCACGTCTGAATCGCCGGTCCCTTCAGTACTTGGTGCATTGGAAGGGGTATGGTTCAGAGGAGAGGACGTGGGTTCCTGCGTCTGACATTAACGCAGATCGTTTGGTGCGGACCTTCCACAGAACTCACCCGGGCAAACCTGGCCCTGAGGGTCCGGAGGCCCCTCGTAGAAGGGGGGGTACTGTCATGTGTGCATCGCCACGAAGATCGTCGCGGTTGCACATTCTGACTTCTCACAGCTGAGTTGCTGTTTCTTTGTGTTTGGCAGTTAGGGAGTTAATTCTGTCTGTGCTCAGTTCTGGGACTGGGTGCAGTTTCTCCCGGCTGCAATTAATTATTTGTTGATTGGTTTCCTTTAAATCTCTGGTTGTCTGTGTTGGGAGTTGCCAGTGAAATTCTTCATGCAGACCACAGATAGGATTGTATCTGTATAGACTTAAGTTAAAGAGCTCCTTAGTTGTTTTAAGCTCACCTTGCTTAGAGTTTAATATCCCAGATCATTTATGTTCCTTCTGTGTTTGAGTGTGTATGCAAGTCTGTGTTTTTCTCCAGTCTGTCTTATATGTCTATTCTGCGTATTTAGCAGAGTTCAGCCCATTTCCCTTTGGTGGTAATCAGAATCCTTCTTAGGACTGATTTCAGGGTTCAGGGTCTGATAGGAGACAGGTTAGGCTGGAGACTTGGACCTCTGAACCATTATCAGTACCTCCAAGGTGAGGGATTAGTTAGGACCCCAGTTTAGGGTCAGGTTAGACCCCCGGTCCTCCTCTTTCCTGTGACAGTGTATCAAGTCCTCAAGATTAACCCTGAGTTCAACGGATATCGTGTCAGGTAAATCTATTCTATATTTACATGCTGATGTTGCTAATCTATATGTTGTATAGAGTGTTGTTCTTTTAAGAATAGTTTACTGACATCGTACACATATCATAAGACCGCGTGACAGTGACGGCGTTGCAACGTAATCTTGAAGTTTTGAAGGACTCCCTGACCACAGCACAGGAGCGTTACAAGAAGTCGGCCGATAGATTCCGGAAACCAGCACCTATGTATAAGGTAGGGACTCGGTTTGGTTGTCCACCAAGAATCTAAAATTGGGTGTTCCTTCGCAGAAACTGGACAGAAATTCATCGGTCCATTCAAGATCACTGGGATTGTGAGCTCTGTTGCCTGTCGGTTGAAGCTACCACGGACTTTAAAGGTACACCCAGTATTTCATGTTTCCTTATTAAAACCAGTCTCTCCTAACACGTTTCAGGGACGTATCGTACCTCCCCCTCCACCAGTGTTGGTTGATGGCGAAGAACAATTCGTGGTACAGGATATTGTTAATTCGAGACTTCATAGAAACCGGCTTCAGTATCTAGTTAGATGGCAAGGTTACTCTCCTGAAAATGATTCTTGGGAACCAGTAAGTAACATCAATGCGCCTCTGAAGATTGCTCAGTTTCATCGGAGATACCCGGACAGGCCTGGTCCAGGACCGTCCGGAGGCCGTCTTTAGGGGGGGAGTAATGTCAGTATTCCGGGTTTTCTAGGTAACTTTGTCAATGATTTTGCCCTTTGTTAAAATGGAGTTTGCTGTTTTGTGTGCCCTACTTCCTGTTCGTTTGTTTAAAACCCGGCTCAGGTGCTGGCTTCTCTGCTGGAGTATTCTGCTTCCGTTTCCCTGCAACCCAGCTGCTTTGTTCCTCACAGATCTTTTGTGTATTTACCAGGAAAGTGCATAACCTTATCTTCAGGTGTTTCTCAGCCACAGCAGTTTCTACCCATGGCTCTGGACATTCTCTGCATAAGTAAGTTGCAAGTACTGTGTTATCATTAACCTGTTGACTTGGGAATTTAACCCTTGGTTCACTCCATCTGATAAGAACTGTGTTTCTGAACTGTTGCTGTTTAACCCTTCGTGCATTACCTCTGGTGAGAGCTGTTGGAACTGTTACCGGAATCTTACTGACATATGAACTTGTTGTTGGACTTCACTGAATTAAGCCACAACTGAGATTAACTTGTTCCTGGACCTCCCTGTGTTTTCTGCATACCTGGATCTGACTCTTCACACACCAGCAGTGTGTAAATCCAGCCACGTTACCTGTGCATCAGACTTACCTTATGGTCACATTTGTGTGAGGACTCCGTCGTAAGAACTTTACCACCCTCGCTATAGAGGTTCAAGGACTTATATATCCGGATTCATATAACTGGACTTGTGTATATATATATGGACTCATTGCATGTCACTACGGGTTGTTTGAATATTGTTTTTGGGTGTTTTGCTGTTTCACAAATACATTATTTGCATTCAAAGAAACCCGTCTCTGATTGTTCATTGCCCCACGCTATCAGAATCCTCGAGTTCCTACAATAGTATTACATTATCAGACAACGCTAAAAAAGAAGATAGCGACAAACTACTCACAGGCTAGCAGGATATTACGCGATAGCTACACGGCAAACAAGACAACTTCATCAACACAGGATAAAAATAGATGTAAGCAGGCTAAGGCTGACTTACACGTATGGGTATATCGACGCGAGAGAAGCAGTAATATGAATTATAGAGCCGATGTATATCGTTATGGTAGCAAATCAGGGAGACTATTAGCACGAGTAGCGAAAGGAAATCACATTCATCAACATATTACAGCGTTAACGAATAAACATGGGATCATGAACACAGACCCTCGAAGCATAATCACGATTCTACAAGAATACTACTCAGACTTATATAAGGTGGAACATACGGATAGTGCGGAGGGTCAGACCTTTCTAGATGGAATACGGTTACCATCCTTCACAAACTATCAGCTTCTCCTTTTAAAAAAAACCAATTGAGGTGACGGAAGTGACAGCGGCGATAAGTGACTTTAAATCCGGGAAAGCTCCAGGACCTGACGGGTTTACAGCCAAATTATTAAAATTATTGAGTGAGGATATCCCGTCCACATTGGTAGGCACCTTCAATCATATATTGGAGACAGGAGGGTTGCCCATCCATTCAAACATGGCACACATGAAGGTGCTACTAAAACCCAACAAACCTTCACATCTGGCTGGATCCTATCGTCCATTCTCACTCATTGACCAGGATATCAAGCTTTTGTCCAGGATCATGGCAGATCGTTTGAGTAGCATTCTTCCTACGCTGATAGGGCCATCACAAGTGGCCTTTGTTAGACCAAGATCGCCCATGAATAACATTAGGAAAGTAATAGCAGTTGCAGATAAATATCGTTGTCTGACAACATCGAGTCCTGTCATGCTATCCTTAGATGGCGATAAGGCATTTGATAGGGTGAGCTGAAGTTGGTTCCCAATGGTCCTGGACAAAATTGCCATGAGAGGCACTTTATGACTTTCCTATCAGGTGTCTACACCAACCCACAGGCACAAATACACAACACAGGTCACCTTTCGGCTACTTTCACAATACAGAGGGGAACTCCTCAGGGATGTCCATTATCACCTTTGCTCTTTGATATAGCCCTTGAGCCATTAGTTACACACGTGGAGGATAACACAGTATATGACGGTATAAAGGTAGGGGGTCGGCAGATCAAACTCACATTGTTTGCAGACGATATACTCATTTATATGGCACATCCCCAAGACCATCTCAAAGGGCTATTAGACTGGATAAAAAAAGTTTAACTAATTCTGTGGTTTCGCTTCAAAGACTACAAGAGTGAAATTTTTCAATTGTTAAAGCCTAATCCTCGTGAGCTTTGGTGTGCTTACTGATGGGGGACAGAAGTAATTAAAACCTTTATTTATAACATATCTGTGAATCAAAATAGGACGAGATTCTAGTTCTCAATACAAACTTAACTATGAACCCTAATTGGACAAGGTTGTACGTCAATTGGAGCGGTGGCATGATTTGCCCCTGTCTCTTCTGGGCCATTGTCACCTTCTTAAGATGATTATTTTTGGAAGGCTATTATACACGCTTCAGACTATTCCAATCCTGTTACGTAAAGATGATGTTTCACGGATAAAAAAAGCATTGACCAGATTCATCTTGAGGGGAAAACGGCCCAGAATAGCAATACGAAAAATTATGCGTGCAGTAAAAGATGGGGGCCTGGCCGTGCCAAACGTTAGGAGTTATAACTTTTCGTGCTTGATCAGAGTGGGGAGAGATTGGTTTAAGGGGACTTAGTCCTACTCAGATGTATTGCTGGAATCTGGACTGATAGAGGGTTGTATTTTGGCCTCATGTGTTGACACTGTGATTTGTAAACTCCCGGTCATAGTGATCAGCGCTACTACGCGATACAGTAATTGCCTGTAAGGCAACCAGACGAGCGCATGGGTTGTCTTCTCAGTTATCTAAACACATGCCTTTATGGGCTCACCCAGAATTCCCAGTGGGAGTGACAGACCCCGTTTTTGAGACGTGGCATACTAAAGGTATACATACAGTATTCCATCTCATGCACCTAAAAGAGTGTAGGTGGCTGACATCCAAGGAGATTATGGAAAAATTCAATTAGCCCCCTTCTCACTTTATTGAAACTCTACAAGTGCATTATTTCTACAGAAATCGCCTGCGTAATATTATAGAAGAGGTGGTAGACAATTGATTTGACAAGATGGGAGATATATTTCTTCAACCAGACTGAAGTTTGCTCATGATTTTCCATGATTACTATGACCTGTGATGAGGTCATAGTCACGTGATCTGGTCAGCTGATGTGTACGTCACCTGATGGTGTTTTGTAGGCCTATAAAACAAGGAGCTGTTGCAGTTGTTGTGTGGAAGGAAGGAGTTTGGCTGGAGTAAGCCTGGAACATTGTTTTGTTACTGTGTGGCAGTGTGCACCAGGAAGCGAGTAACAGACCACCCGGAATGTGACCTGGCGGTCTCAGCTGACCTGCAGCCGCTTAGTTAAGCCCGTCACAAGCAAGGGTGAGTCTGTGACCAAACTGGAGTGATTTATGTTCTGTTTTCATTTTGTTATATGGACTTTTTGTTGAACTCATGATTAAAATCACTGAACTTTGAAATAAAAGGCTGTGTGTTTGCCTCATTACTGCGGCCCAGCCCTGCCTACCACAGCGGTTCCCTACAATTGGTGGAGAATGCGGGCAACGCAGTGAGGTCAGGCTGTTTTTCATGCATGACAGTAAATGTCCTGGTTTTAGAAAGTGCACCAAAACCGGCTGGATAACTGTCCGAAGATGGAGAACAAAGTAAAAATGCTAGTGGAGGCCATGCGACAGCAACAGCAGGCTACACAGCAGCAACAGCAGGCTATGCAGCAGCAGCAGGCTATACAACAGCAGGCTATGTAGCGGCAGCAGGCTATACAGCAGCAGGCTATGTAGCAGCAGATATTTAATCGACAGCAACAGGAAACCAATAGTTTACTGATGCAGCACATCACAGCGCCGCAGACAGTAAGAGCTGCCCGGGGATGCCATGATGTCCGGAAAGCGGTGCGTACAGCGATCCGAAAGATGGAGCAATCAGATGACGTTGAGGTGTAGCTGGAGATGTTTGAAGGCATGGCTAAAAGGGAGAGACTGCCCCGGGACCAGTGGGCCGAGATCGTGGCTCCGTTTTTGACTTCAGGACCCGCTAAAGCCTATAGGGACCTACCCCCCCAGCAACAGGAGGACTATGAGAGCGTGAATGGTGAGATACTTGCACGTCTTGGGGTAAATGTTTTTTTCCTGGCCCAGCGTGTACAACAATGGAAGTTTTCCCCTTCCGAGCCAGCTCGGTCCCAGTATTATGACTTGATACACCTGATAGAAAAGTGCTTTCAGCCTGAGGTGTTGTCACCCCGCGATATGCTGGATCGTATAGTGACTGATAAATTCGGGCGAACTTTGCCCCACACCCTTCAAACATGGGTTGGACAGGCAGCCCCTACTGATGGTCTCCAAATGGTAGACCTCATTGAAAGATATGGGCCTAGCAAGGAGATACAGGGAGAGACTACCCGGAAGCTACCAATTAAATTCACCAAACCTTCACCCACTAATAGATTTGAGTTATTTGAAATAGAATGGAGCAGCAACAATTATAGAAAAATGACAAGGATGAGGCAGTGACACACGTTCAGCAGACTATAACCAGCAGTGGTTTAAGAACTAACTGGAGCGTGATCTGCACTCAGCAAAAAAAAAATATATCACAGACTAGAGTGAACGCTGCAGTGCACACAACTGGTCACTATCTGTGAAAGGCTCCTTTGTGGACTTCTATAGTGTTTGCAACCAATGTATTGGATACGGATGGAAGCGCGTCACACTAATAGATTGGAGTTATTTTAAATAGAATGGAGCAGCAACAATTATTGAAAAATCTATGGAA
>JARQOD010000001.1:33748808-33772213 GCA_033576555.1 Oophaga sylvatica
CTCCTGCAGTGCATCACTGAGGTTCCCTGAGTTCATTCTCTCAGTTTATGGCACTGCTGAGTGGGAATTTTCTCATCCAGCATTGCCGGTGAGAGAATGAACTGTAGTGACGTCATTCTCTCCCGGCGTCTGAGCGATACACAGAAGTGTATCGCAGGTGCGGTGTAGAGCGCTGACATCACCTGATGTCAGCGTTCTAAACCAGAGATCGTCGTGGGACACTCTTTAATCACTGGACTACGGCGGAAAGGTAATGTATAGGTTGCTTTATTATTTTATTTTTATTACAGGATATGATGGCATCGGGGATTAGGTGATTGGTGAGTATGTACTCTATGTTATGTGTTGTATGTTATGTGTATGTTCTGTATGTTATATGTTATGTGTATGTATCATATGTTCTGTGTTGTATGTATGCTCTGTATGTTATATGTACAGTATGTTCTGTATGTTATGTGTTATATGTATGCTCTGTATGTTATGTGTTATATGTTATATGTATGTTCTGTTGTTATGTGTTGTATGTTATATGTATGTTCTCTGTTATATGTTCTGTATGTCATGTATGTGTTTTGTTTTTTTTTACATTCAACACATTAGCCGGATGATGGGACTACTACTGTCCCATCATTGGCTAATGTGTCACTCACTGACAATGTAGCAGGCATAGCCGGATGGGACTTGTAGTCCCATCGGACGATGCCTGAATACACACACACACACACATCCTCACACACACAACCATACCAAAGCCGGGCGGCACCGCTCATTCAATGACGGGGGATTTGAATCCCGCGCCGCTGATGGGCTGAGCCACCCGCCGGCTCTGCCAATGAGCGGTGCTGCACCGCTTTGACGGGGGTTTGAATCCCGCACCGCTCATTGGCTGAGCCGGCGGGCGGCTCAGCCAATGAGCGGTGCCTGCGTGGCTTTGGCGGGGGATATGAATCCCGCGCTGCTCAAAGCCGCACGGCACCGCAGCACATGTCATCTCATTGCCCACAGTGTACGTCCTTGCTCATTGGTGAAAAAAAGGCGCCTGCAAGCAGTCGGGGAAATCCGACTTGGGCGCTCAGGTCGACGACCGCTCGGCCGACTTGACGGTATGGTTGGGTTTCGGCCAACGAAACCCGACTTTGGCTAAAATCGGCGACTTTTGAATCTGACCGACCTGTTTCGCTCAACTCTACCTCTGACTTCCGGTCAGTCAGAACTTGCTTTCATAAGATGGCGGTGCGGAACCGGAGCGGCTCCAGGGAAAGCTGAAAGCGTGGCTGGTGAGTGTAAGATGAGATTCAGGGACTTCGTGTTGTGGCACGACTCCAGCACTAAAATAAAATAAAAAATGCTGGAGTGATGCTTTAAGAATCAGAGACAGCCCATTTAATATTTTTTTATGTGTCATCTGGGCTGAATAGAAATTAAATTATTTTCCTCCTTGGATAACCTGTGTAGTCTGCAAATTCAGTAAATAAAAATAAAAATCTTGCAATTTCACACTGGCCACAGAGGCTTTTTTAGATTCCCTGTTGGTTCAAAAAATTTACATGCACATTAGCAGCAACAGACCCTATGTTTTGCATCAAAGCATCTAATGAGCGTGTGCAAAAGTCATTGTGAAGGAAGGGAGCAGGAACAGCTATGAAATTGCATTACCAGAATAGTGAAATCAGTTGTGTTACCTGTCATTGTACCATGCCTCTGATGATAATGAACCTGCTGAAAGCTCTTTCTGATAAAGTAACTATGAGCCAAAAATATCCCCAGTGACCAGTGAAAAGAGCAAGATTACTACATTTTTATTTTTTTAAACCCCTTTACCACCAAGGGTGGTTTGCACGTTAATAACCAGGCCAATTTTTACAATTCTGACCACTGACTCTTTATGAGGTTATAACTCTGAAACGCTTCAACAGATCTTGGCGATTCTGAGTTTGTTTTCTCATGACATATTGTACTTCATGTTAGTGGTAAAATGTCTTCGATATAACTTGCGTTTATTTATAACGAAAATGGAAATATGGCGAAAATTTTGAAAATTTTGCAATTTTCAAACTGTGAATTTTTATGCCCTTAAAACAGAAAAATACAGTACAGACCAAAAGTTTGGACACACCTTCTCATTTAAAGATTTTTCTGTATTTTCATGACTATGAAAATTGTACATTCACACTGAAGGCATCAAAACTATGAATTAACACATGTGGAATTATATACTTAACAAAAAAGTGTGGAACAACTGAAAATATGTCTTATATTCTAGGTTCTTCAAAGTAGCCACCTCTTGCTTTGATGACTGCTTTGCACACTCTTGGCATTCTCTTGATGAGCTTCAAGAGGTAGTCACCGGAAATGGTCTTCCAACAGTCTTGAAGGAGTTCCCAGAGATGCTTAGCACTTTTTGGCCCTTTTGGCCTTCACTCTGCGGTCCAGCTCACCCCAAACCATCTCGATTGGGTTCAGGTCTGGTGACTGTGGAGGCCAGGTCATCTGGCGTAGCACCCCATCACTCTCCCTCTTGGTCAAATAACCCTTACACAGCCTGGTGGTGTATTTGGGGCCATTGTCCTGTTGAAAAATAAATGATGGTCCAACTAAACTCAAACCGGATGGAATAGCAAGATGCTGTGGTGGCCATGCTGGTTCAGTATGCCTTCAATTTTTAATAAATCCCCAACAGTGTCATCAGCAAAGCACCCCCACACCATCACACCTCCTCCTCCATGCTTCACGGTAGGAACCAGGCATGTAGAGTCCATCCGTTCACCTTTTCTGCGTCGCACAAAGACACGGTGGTTGAAACAAAAGATCTCAAATTTGGACTCATCAGACCAAAGCACAGATTTCCCACTGGTCTAAAGTCCATTCCTTGTGTTCTTTAGCCCAAAAAAGTCTCTTCTGCTTGTTGCCTGTCCTTAGCAGTGGTTTCCTAGCAGCTATTTTACCATGAAGGCCTGCTGCACAAAGTCTCCTCTTAACAGTTGTTGTAGAGATGTGTCTGCTGCTAGAACTCTGTGTGGCATTGACCTGGTCTCTAATCTGAGCTGCTGTAAACCTGTGATTTCTGAGGCTGGTGACTCGGTAAACATCCTCAGAAGCAGAGGTGACCTTGGTCTTCCTTTCCTGGGGCGGTCCTCATGTGAGACAGTTTCTTTGTAGCGCTTGATGGTTTTTGCAACTGCACTTGGGGACACTTTCAAAGTTTTCCCAACTTTTCGGACTGACTGACCTTAGTTTCTTAAAGTAATGATGGCCACTCGTTTTTCTTTACTTAGGTGCTTTTTTCTTGCCATAATACAAATTCTAACAGTCTATTCAGTAGGACTATCAGCTGTGTATCCACCAGACTTCTGCACAACACAACTGATGGTCCTAACCCCATTTATAAGGCCAGAAATCCCACTTATTAAACTTGACAGGGCACACCTGTGAAGTGAAAACCATTTCCGGTGACTACCTCTCGAAGCTCATCAGGAGAATGCCAAGAGTGTGCAAAGCAGTCATCAAAGCCAAAGGTGGCTACTTTGAAGAACCTAGAATATAAGACATAATTTCAGTTGTTGCACACTTATTTGTTAAGTATATAATTCCACATGTGATAATTCATAGTTTTGATGCCTTCAGTGTGAATGTACAATTTTCATAGTCATGAAAATACAGAAAAATCCTTAAATGAGAAGGTGTGTCCAACCTTTGGGTCTGTACTGTATGTCACACAAAATAGTTAATAAATAATATTTCCCACATGTCTACTTTACATCAGCACAATTTTGGAACCAAATTTTTTTTTTTGTTAGGAAGTTGTAAGGGTTAAAATTTGACCAGCGATTTCTCACTTTTATAACACCTTTTTTTTTTTGGGACCACCTCACATTTGAAGTGACTTTGAGGGGTCTATATGATAGAAAATATCCAAACGTGACACCATTCTAAAATATGCACCCCTGAAGGTGCTTAAAACCACATTCAAGAAGTTTATTAACCCTTCAGGTGCTTCACAGGAATTTTTGGAATGTTTAAAAAAAAATGAACATTTAACTTTTTTTCACCAAAATTTTTTTCAGATCAAAATTTTTTTATTTTAACAAGGGTAACAGGACAAATTGGACCCCAAAAGTTGTTGTTCATTTTGTCCTGAGTATGCTGATACCTCATATGTGGGGGGAAACCACTGTTTGGGTACACGGCAGAGCTCGGAAATGAATGAGCGTCGTTTGACTTTTCAATGCAAAACTGTCTGGAATTGAGATCAGATGCCATGTCGCGTTTGAAGAGCCCCTGATGTTCCTAAACAGCGGAAACCCCCCAATCATAACTCCAGCCCTAACTCCAACACACCTAACCCTAATCCCAACCCTAACCACAATCCACAATTCGGTAGCTGAGGAGGACAGGAACAACAAATGGCAGCAGAACACCTGAGAAGTTGGTAACTGATGGGTTGCAGATTCCTAAACTAACGACACAACTAGAGGTAGCCGTGGAGCGTTCCTACGTTGATCCTAGACGCCTCATCACAGCCTGAGAGATAACTACACCTAAAGGCAGAAAGATGAAAGCTATCTGCCCCGGAGCAGATCCCCAAAGAAAATAGGAAGCCCCCAAACATATAATGGTGGTTAGACAAGATGAAAACACAAACATAGGCAGAAAATAGATTGAGCAAACGCTGGGGCCACAAGCTGACTAAATAGGATAGGAAAGGAGAGATTACTTTCTGAAACCCAAAAAACCCTACAAAAATCCAACAATTCTGATTACAAAAACACTGAGATGACACGATCTCGCCACCCGCTAAATCATATCTCAGTGTGAACAAAACCAAGCTGCAGCCGCTGAAAAAACAGGAAAAAGCAAATGAACAAATAACAGTGGCTGCAGATAAACCGTGAGGAGCTAAGGCCCCAGGAGGGAACCTGGCTGACCTCCACAAAAGTGCAGAAAACAATGCAAAAAGCAAGCACAAAAAGAAAAGCAAAAAATATCTTATCTGAAAGCAGGAGATGCAGACAGGACTCCAGCAAACTTCCAAATGAACCAGGAACCACTATTGAGACAAGAACAATTGATCACCGGCAACCATCATGGAGGGAACCTCCCTTATATCAGACCAGTCAGTGAACCCAGATTGCCACTCCTCGCTGAAAGGTTCAGTACTGTCTGTAACCACCAGAGGGAGCCTCTGCTCAGAAACCATCTCTATCACATTCATAACACCCAACCCTAGCCCTAATCTCAACCCTAACCCCAACACTAACCCTAACTTTAGCCCCAACCCTAATTCAAACTTTAGCCCTAACCCTAATAGGAAAATGGAAACACTTTTTAATTTTATTATTTTTCCCTAGCTAAGGGGGTGATAAAGGGGGTTGATTTACTATTTATAGCTGGTTTTTATAGCAGGTTTTTATGTTTGGCAGCTGTCACACACTAAAAGACGCTTTTTATTGCAAAAAATAGTTTT
The DNA here is from genome assembly GCA_033576555.1 of Oophaga sylvatica. Lineage (NCBI taxonomy): Eukaryota > Metazoa > Chordata > Amphibia > Anura > Dendrobatidae > Oophaga > Oophaga sylvatica. Next base: position 33,754,273 of record JARQOD010000001.1, read on the forward strand.
TGCATCACCACTTTTTGAGAGCTATAATTTTTCCATATTTTGCCCCACAGAGTCATGTGAGGTCTTATTTTTTGCGGGACGAGTTGACGTTGTTATTCGTACCACTTTCGGGCACATGATATTTTTTGATCGCTTTCTATTCCAATTTTTGGGAGACAGAATGAGCAAAAACCAGTAACTCAGGAATTTCTTTTGGGGGGGTATTTACACCATTACACGTGTGGTAAAATTGATAAGGCAGTTTTATTATTCAGGTCAATATGATTACAACGTTACCTCATTTATATAATTTTTCTATTATTTGGCGCTTTTATACAATAAAAACTATTTTATATAAAAAAAAAATATTTTTGCATCGCTTTATTCTGAAAGCTATAACTTTTTTATTTTTTCACTTATGATGCTGTGTGGCAGCTCATTTTTTGTGGGAAAAGATGATGTTTTCAGCGGTACCATTTTTCTTTATTTCCATCTTTTTGATCGCGTGTTATTCCACTTTTTGTTCGGCAGTATGATGATAAAGCATTGTTTTTTTGCCTTGTTTTTTTATGAGGTTCACTAAAGGGGTTAACTAGTGGACAGTTTTATAGGTCGGGTCGTTAAGGACGCAGCAATTCTAAAGATGTGTATTTTTATTGTTTTTTTTTACATAAAGAAATGTATTTATTGGGGAAATATTTATTTATTTTTTCTTTATTTAAGAATTTTTTCAAAAATATTTTATAATGTTATTTTTTTTTACTTTATTACATTGTCCCACGATATGACATCATTATAACATGTCAGATTGCTGATCTGACACTTTGCACTGCACTGTCTCAGGTCAGCGATCTGACAGGCAGTGAAGGAGGCTTGCCGATGCCTGCTCTCAGCAGGCACTGACAAGCCACCCCATTGCAGGACCCGGAAGGATCCCGTGGCCATCTTGGAGTCAGGGATCTCCATGGAGATCCTCAGAACAATGCGATCACATCCCTGTGTGATGCTTCTGTATGCCACCGGAATGCTGCAATCATGTTTGATCGCAGTGTGCCGGAGCGATCTGTGACCGCTCCTGGCACTTAGTGCCGGGTGTCACATGTGATAATCAGCTGACACCTGACCTATCGCATATGACGTACTATCCCATCCAGGGTCAATAAGGCCCAGGTCTCATGAATGGGATAGTAAGTCAAAGGTCAGAGAGGGGTTAATAAGAATCATGATTTTAAAAAAATTGCTAAACTTCGTAAAAAATGCACAAAGCACAAAAATCCGATTTAAACAACCTGTCATTTTCTGACAACACATTCCCTTTAAAGTCATTGAACATTTGGCATGGGGGCAAAAAAAAACTATTATGGATTTCACTGTGGCAAATTTTTTTTTATTCCTGTGTGTCCCTATCTGCCAATCAATATTGGTAATCTGCTCATCTGTAAGGAGACCAACTGAGACCGTTGCTATATTCTCAGCATTAAAAAAGCCAATGACCTTGAAAAAGACAATGACCTTGCTTTGATCCCTACAACATCCTTTTTCATTTCTTTGGCAGTTTGCAGGGACAGGGATAAAGCAGCGCCAGTTAGTTACCGGTACATATAATTTTCTGTTTCATACATCCCACTGTTCTTTATCAGAATCGTTCTCAGTACTATTTTCCGTTCTCCATAATAACCTTCCTAAGGTTAGAATTTACGTTTTACTGCAGATTATAACATTTACTGTATTCATCGGTGCTATGGTAACAAATAAATGGGGATTATCTGTATCCTCGTCGAGTTTCTTAGCTGAAACCCATAATACTGATCTTGGCTACTATATACAAGAATGGGTGATTTTCATACTAAATTAGTATATTTTATTTGTGAACTCATGTTTTCACTTTCCTGATATTCAATATATAACTCAATGTGACCCAAACCATATTTCAGATTAATCAGATCTATAGAAAGATAGCTATACAATTTTTTAGACTTTTTTTTACCAAATGCATGTATTTTGTGCTAGATATCATTTTTCTTACTGGGTTTCAGTAAAGGGAACCTGTGATCAGGATTGTGCTCGGTAACCTACAGACAGTGTCAGGTCGGCACCGTTATACTTATTACAATGATACCTGGTGATGAAATCCGTCTTGTGGTTGTGGTTTAGTCTTTATTTTCAGTTTTGAGTTAATGATATGCTCGTGCTCCGGTCGGTCTTTGAGGGTCTTTATATGGTGCTCTGATTAGGTATTTATAATGCAGACTTCTGACAGGTCAATGATCCCTCAGTGACCTGACAAGTATTTTACATAATAAATATTATATACATTGTAAAAAAAAAAATCACCTGCAGTAGGCGGCGGCGGCAGCGCCTGCGCTGCAGCATGACCGCATGTGTAATGTGTATTAAATTGTTTTACTTGATGATATAAGTAAATTCATAAAAAAAGCCTCCTCCAAGATGGCAGTAGCAGCTAATGGCGATCATGGCATCATCTTGCTAGAGTAAAAAAAAATTGCCTCCTCCAAGATGGCACTGCCGACACCGGCCCAGTAGCATCTATCGGATTGCCGATAGCTGTTACTTCGCAGGAGCTGGTGGCGCCATCGTGGAGGAGGCTTTTTTTAAATGAATTTAATAAAACAATGATTCTGCACGGTCAGACACAGACATTACACAGTACACAGCAGGGACACATTTATAAGATTATCTCGGCGCAGGAGCATTTTTTTTAGACACATCCAATTGCAATAGCTTATTATTCAAAGATGTATTAATTAAAATGTTGATTAAAATTAACTTTATTCATGGGAAAACCCCTTTAACTGGAACTAAGGACCTTTGAAAACATTCCCATAGTATTATCAATCCTCCATCAAACTTGAATTTAATGATCAAAAAGTGTGCCCCAATAAGTGTGTTATCCATATTGTTTACGTATATTTTACCTTGATGACAAAATACTTCACTTGTATTTACTTCAATAGGGAAAAGTAAATGAAAATATGGAACCACCCATTAACGTGAAAGTAGAAAACCCTAAAAAGGTAAGCAATCACAGCAATAATTTAGGCAGTAAAACTACAGATTACATTTACTTGTCAGTTCTAATTGCTTCATCCTATTTTAAAAGCAATTTCTAAAAAAAAGTTAAAAAACACAAATTTTCTATTTAGTCAGAGGAGCAAACAGTTTTTCAGAATAGTCCAAACTTCTCTCAAAATACCAAATTCTCAAACATTTATAAAGGTTTCTAAGTAAGATGTATAGGAATTCATGACACTTTAAAGAGACCTTTCACTAGATTTAGTTTTTTAACTAAACTGATTGTCGCTGTTCCGCTGATTCCAGAACACTTTTTTTTCTGCTCCCCTCAATTCCATAGTTATTCCCCCTGGAACTAAAGATGTAAATTTTCCTTTTAACTGACCTGGCGTATGTGACAGAATGTCTCTGAGGGTCTTTGCTTTTTCTTCTCTGATACTGGCCAATCAAAAACACAGCCACACTCACAAAGAAGACCAGCAACACACACCAGTTGGTTGAAAGGAAAATTAACATCTTTATTTCCAGGTGGTATAACTTTGGAATGGAGAGGCACAGAAGACAATTGTTGGAGGTACTCAGCTTAAATTTAAAAAAATCAAATTAAAATGGACCTCTTTAAAGATCGTAAAATTATTTGATCACCCCTAATGGCAGTCAAGATATTTTTTTTCAGAAAAAACATTAGTTGAAACATTAACTTCCCGTTAATGTCCTGTGCAGGCATAGAATGTTAGAGTTGGAAGGGACCTCCTGGGTCATCGTGTCCAACCCCCTGCTCAATGCAGGATTCCTTCCATTGAAGGAGAACTCACCACCTCTCGTGGCCGCCTGCTGCACTCATTGATCACCCTCACTGTCAAAAAGTTATTTCTAATATACATCTGTATCTTCTCCCTTTCAGTTTCATTCCATTGCTTCTCGTGTTTCCATGTGTAAATGAGAATAATGATGATCCCTCTACCCTGTGACAGCCCTTCATATATTTGTAGACAGCTATTAAGTCTCCTCTTTGGCTTCTTTATTGCAAGCTAAACATTCCCAGATCCTTTAACCGTTTCTCGTGGGACATACTTTGCAGTCCGCTCACCATCCTGGTCGCTCTTCTCTGAACTTGCTCCAGTTTTTCAATGTCTATTTTAAAATGTGGTGTCCAGAACTTTACACAGTATTCCAGATGAGGTCTGACCAAAGAGGAGTAGAGGGGGATAATCACTTCACGTGATCTAGTCATGGTGGCAATTAGCAGATTGACATGTGACATCATCAAGCAATGCTCTTTAGGGGCAGATGTCCTTCTCAGCTGTCCTTAGGTTAGGGTCACATGACAGTATTTTCTCTCACCCAAGAGAACCGGGACGATTATGCTAATCACATTCTAATCAGAGTTTGGTCAGAGTGTCAGCATAGTGTGATCCGATTTTCTCAGAATAGGAGAAGATAGGAAGAAAAATTTCTCCACTGTGTCAGTCTGTAAAAATCAGACAGCACACAGATGTCACCCAAGTGCAGTCCGATGGTTTCGACAGACTCATTGACTTGCATTTCTGATGATTGGAACAAACTCAGGCACACTGCGAATTTTTCCTCAGACAAGCTCGGTCCAAGGAAAACATCGGACTGCCCCATAGAATAACATTGGTCCGAGTGCAATCTGATGTTTTGTCAAATCGCTTTTGGACTGGAAATACAGTTGTCAGCATAAAACATTAGTGACAGCCATTACCATTCACATCCAACTTGCTCAGGATTCTTGTTTATTTCAGTGTGAGACAACAAAATAAATGAGATAAAGTCAAACACCATATAATATCAAAATAAGCTGCATTTTTTATACACTGCTCAAAAAAATAAAGGGAACACTCAAGTAACACATCCTAGATCTAAATGAATGAAATATTCTTATTGAATACTTTGTTGTGTACAAAGTTGAATGTGCTGTCAACATAATCACACAAAAATCATCAATGGAAATCAAATTTTTGAACCAATGGAGGCCTGGATTTGGAGAGACCCCCAAAATGAAAGTGGAAACAAGTCCAAATCAAAATCAAAATAAGACAAAAATAAAGTGGAAGCAAGTCAAAATGATGCTCAGTATTGTGTGTGGCCTCCACGTGCCTGTATGACCTCCCTACAATGCCTGGGCATGCTCCTAATGAGGCAGCAGATGGTCTCCTGAGGGATCTCCTCCCAGACCTGGACTAAAGCATCCGTCAACTCCTGGACAGTCTGTGGTGCAACATGACTTTGGTGGATGGAGCGAGACATGCTGTCCCAGATGTGCTCAATCAGCTTCAGGACTGGGGAATGGGCGGGCAAATCCATAGCTTCAATGCTTTTGAGCCGCCCACCAGGGCTGTGGGGTACTCGGCACCGAGCCCGTCGACTTCTATGGGGATGTCAAGGGCAGCCACGGCTCGGTCCGTGGCCCTGGCGCTCACCAAAAAGGGGATATTTACAGGGATAAAATGTTGTGTAGTTTGTCGTGACGCCACCTGTAGTACCTGGTCAGGGTGACTAGCGCTGCTGTGCAGGTCCTCTGGAAGGGATGGTGTTGTGCAGCTAGATGATAAGTCTTCTACAGGTAAGACTGTGTCCTTCCAGGGCAGGTAGATGTAAGATAAAGCAATGATGCAGAGTGATGTAGCAGAGGGAGTGTGCGTCTCTGGAAGAATCAGGGAAACAGTTCTGTTGCAGTTTCAAAGGTTTACTCACAGTCTGTTATCCGCGGTACAGATTCCAGCCGGGCACTGTGTCCTTCCAGCGAGTAGTCCAGCAACCCTCAGGTAGATTGGTCGCACTCCCAAAGACTCCCTTTATGTACCTTTCCGGCTTCTTGGTGCTACACTCCTTACTCCTTCTGCACCTCCCTACCACAGAGCCCTCGGACGAGGTAGTATTGGATCCTTTCAGTTACCAGGTACGACCCGATGTCCCTCTTCTCCTTAGGACAATCAGAGATTGAGACACCGTCGGATGCCTGGATGTACTTGATCCCTAGCTTCCTCCCAGATGAGAATATGGTAGCTAGTGGCCCTTGAAGAGTCCCACTATACTCGGTGTTACTAGTGGCGGTGAACTGACCCACCAGTCTAGGGACCATTCCCCGATGTTTGCCTGGTCCTTCCTTCTTCAGGATGGGGGCACAGCTTCAATTGCTGTCTCTGCCCTGGACCCTTTCGCTCACTCAGCACGGCTCCCTGAGGTGAACTCAGAGGAGCTGCAGGTCAGGCCAGTACCCATTTCACTGCCTGCCTGTCTCAAACTGAAACTCTAGACTAACACGCTGCTGCCTCATGCTGCAGCTGGCTCCACCCACCCACTTCTACACCTTTTCCTAACCAGCCTGATGCTCAGCACTGGCATGATGTGTGTGGATGCGGTGATGGAGTCAATGGGGTGCTTCCTCCTTACCTGAGAGTCAGGTGTCACACCTCTGAGTGAGATGCAACATCTCTGTGGCGACTGGACACTCAAGGCGCCACATTTTCATCTTGCAGGAACTGCTGAAACACTCCAGCCACATGAGGTCTGGCATTGTCCTGCATTAGGAGGAACCCAGGGCCAACTGCACCAGCATATGGTCTCACAAGGGGTGTGAGGATCTCATCTCGGTATTTAATGGCAGTCTGGCTACCTCTGACGAACACATGGAGGGCTGTATGGCCCTCCAAAGAAATGCCTTCCCACACCATTAATGACCCACTGCCAAACTGGTCATGCTGAAGGATGTTGCAGGCAGCAGGTTCACATTCAGCACATGTGACAGATGTGACAGAGTCTGGAGATGCCGTGGAGAGCGATCTGCTGACTGCAACATCCTTCAGCATGATTGGCTTGGCAGTGGGTCAGTAATGGTGATGAGTGGCATTTCTTTTGAGGGCCATACAGCCCTCCATGTGCTCTCCAGAGGTAGCCTGACTGCCATTAGGTACCAAGATGAGATCCTCAGATACTTTGTGAGACCATATGCTGGTGCGATTGGCACTGGGTTCCTCCTAATGCAGGACAATGTCAGACCTCATGTGGCTGGAGTGTGTCAGCAGTTCCTGCAAGATAAAGGCATTGAAGCTATGCACTGGCCTGCCCGTTCCCCAGACCTGAATCCGATTGAGCACATCTGGGACAGCATGTCTCGCTCCATCCACCAATGTCACGTTGCACCACAGACTGTCCAGGAGTTTGCAGATGCTTTAGTCCAGGTCTGGGAGGAGATCCCTCAGGAGACCATCTGCCGCCTCATCAGGAGCATGCCCATGCGTTGTAGGGAGTTCATACAGGCACGTGGAGGCCACACACAATACTGATCATCATTTTGACTTGTTTCCACTTTCATTTTGTGGGTCTCTCCAAATCCAGGCCTCCATTGATTCAAAAATTTGATTTCCATTGATGATTTTTGTGTGATTATGTTGACAGCACATTCAACTTTGTACACAACAAAGTATTCAATGAGAATATTTCACTCATTTAGATCTAGGATGTGTTATTTGAGTGTTCCCTTTATTTTTTTGAGCAGTGTATGTTAATTCCCTTTTTGTGACAATGTTTTTTTTTATTTGCATCTAGGAATTCACATGGAAGCTGATAATGGCGGCTCTTGTTGGCGCTTTGGGATCCTCCTTTCTTTATGGTTATAATTTATCAGTAGTGAATGCACCTGCAACAGTAAGTACTCAGGATTTAGTAAAGCAGCTATAATGAGGCGATTCAATATAAATGAGAAGCGCGCACACAATAACGGGTCTTTTACATGGGCCGAAAATTTGAGGAATAAGCATTTATTGGAACTTTCTTTCCCAACCATTGGACTGTAGAAACCTGGAAATGATCACTCAATGAGTGAGCAAATGGCGGATCACTGCTTTTATACAACATAAAATATCATTCTTATGGCCACTCATCTCCCAATTTAAAGAGGGAATGTGCTGATGACAGCATGTAAACTATGCGGGACAGAAAGAGGATAATAAAGGGGTTGTCCAAGAATGTAATGACATGGTCCATATAATTCAAATGGTAACCTGTCCACTCACATATCAGGACTGGCTTCAGTCTGAATAAAACACAGCTTCCAAGACCCGTCTCTCAAGTGACAGAGGATTTTTATTGTAAGCACATATACCTCCATGTGTTGAAGAGAAAGACTGTGACATAAAAAGAAATAAATCTTCTTCTTGGCTGACTGAGCATACAGGTTCATACACATGTTCAATATTCTCATATGAGTGCAATCCATGGTTTTCATGAACAGCACTTGCACCTGTGATAGTCTATGAGGCCAATCACATGTCAGTGATTTTTCGCAGTGTAAGTGGTCCAAAAAAATTCAGAGACATGTCCGATTTTGATTTAGAGTCAGATAATAATCAATAATGCAAGTCTATTGTTCTGGAAAAAATCAGACCACGTTTCATCTGATTTTCATGGATGGTCAGAAAGGAAAAAGTGGACTTATTTTTTTCTTCTTGACATAAAATAAAAGTTGATGATAATCGGACCACACTTTGAGTAAACTTTGATCCAACTCTGATCAAAGCCTGATCAAAATAATCAGTCCGTTTTCTACAGCCTCAGACACCATGTGAAGTAAGCTATGGAGAAGATTTTTGTTTTCCTATTACAGCCCTTCTCTTCTACTAATGGAGATATGTGTGATTATAACACAGCTCCTCTGTCAGCTGAGACACGGAGACACGGTTTCTCGATAATTGTGTTTCTTCAGACTGCAGCATCTTCTGTCATGTGACTGGTTCGGGCTGCTGTTTGAATTATGTGATGGGGCCATTTTATTACATTCTTGCAGAATACCATTAATGACCACTTGTACTTCCTTTAAAAGAGCGCCAATTCACATCTGCTGTATTGTATGCCATATATGTGCCGCAAAAACTGAGATATATAAAATTCTGCAGTGGTTTTACGTTGTCATGTAGTTTCAATGGGTTGCAATGTCTGCTGCAATGAAAAAAAGTATATTGGTGAGGACCAGCAGGAAAGTAATATTATTTAATTAGTGTTACGGCTGCTCATGTGCACCTGTTACATGGTTTACAATGTAATTATTAATATTGCTTTTACTCCTATACTTATTATTATTATTATTTATTTATATAGCGCCATTAATTCCATGGTGCTGTACATGAGAAGGGGTTACATACAAAGTTATAGATATCGTTTACAGTAAAAAAATTTACAATGACAGACTGGTACAGAGGGGAGAGGACCATGTCCTTGCGGACTTACATTCTACGGGATAATGGGGAAGAAACAGAAGATCGGTGGTGCGGCAGCTCTGGTGGTGGTGGCGGCGAGGTGGCAGCTCTGGTGGTGGCGGCAGCTAGGGTGGTGGTGGCGAGGCGGCAGCTCGGGTGATGGCGGCGAGGCGGCAGCTCAGGTGGTGGTGGTGAGGCGGAATGGTTATTGCAGGCTGTAGGCTTTCCTGAAGAGATGGGTTTTCAGGTTCCATCTGAAGGATCCAAGGGTGGTGGATAATCGTACATGTTGAGGCGTGGAATTCCAGAGAATGGGGGATATTCGGGAGAAATCTTGGAGGCGGTTGTGTGAGGAACAAATAAGTGTGGAGGTCTTGGGAGGATCGAAGATTACGTGAAGGAAGATATTGGGAGATTAGTTCAGAGATATAGGGAGGGGACAGGTTGTGGACGGCTTTGTAGGTCAGTGTTAGTAGTTTGAACTGGAATTGTTGGGGAATTGGTAGCCAGTGGAGGGATTTGCAGAGGGGAGAAGCAGGGGAGTAGCGAGGGGAGAGGTGGATTAGTCGGGCAGCAGAGTTGAGGACAGATTGGAGTGGTGCAAGAGAGTTGACGGGTAGGCCACAGAGGAGGGTGTTGCAGTAATCAAGGCGGGAGATGATGAGGGCATGCACAAGAGTTTTAGTAGATTGAGGGCTGAGGAAGGGACGGATTCTGGAAATGTTTTGATATTGTTATCCGATATCACCCAATTGGAAACAATAATATATATAATATGCAAAAATCTAATAATCGCTTGGTGGATAGAATAAGGTTCTATGATTCATTCTTCATAGCCCAAATCAAATTCATAGATCCATTCACTTGTCCAGGAGGATTTTTAGATCCAGGTGTTTCCTTTAAGTTTGGAAATATTCATGGACTTCTTATCTTCAGATAAAAGTGGACTCTGATTGTTACTATGATACAGAAATCACCTGAACCAAAAAATTCCCTGGACATGAGAATTTATCTAATGAATCACAATTACTGATGAGCGAGTATACTCCTTGCTCGGGTTTTCCTGAGCATGCTTGGGTGTCCTCCGAGTAGTTGGGCGTGCTCGGAGATTAAGTTTCTGTCGATGCAGCTGCATGATTTGCGACTGCTAAACAGCCTGAATACATGTGAGCTATGCCTGTTTGTTAAGGAATCTGTGTAGCCCTGGTGTGAAGGCACACGCAGTACCCTGGAGAATGTGTGGAGAGATAGCAGTTTAATGCTCAATGAACATTCATTCCAACACACACTTAGACACGCCACAGGTATAAAGTCTAGTGACATGCAGCATTGAGTAGTCATTCAGAGGTCTAGTCAGTCAGCAGCAGAGCTGAGTGCAATCTGTGTGCAGTTCAGAAAGTGGAGGCCAGTACAGGTGAGCCAGTTCACCTCAGCCTGGTCAGAGCTGTGCCCCACTGATAGACAGACTGAGACATTCTATTAAGAAGAGGGAAGTGAGTTGCAGATATACTTCAGTCTCCTGTCCCAAGGACAGTGAAGGTTCAGAGACGTGCTCCTGCCTAGTAGATTACTGAGATTCTGGCAACAAGCTCAAGAAAGAAGTTAAGAAAGGGACTGACTTTTATAACCTTTGAAGTGAGGAATGCTTATGCTACAAGCGCGGACAAGGCGAAAGGCACAGTGGTAGGAATTCTGAGTGCTATAGGATTGGAGAAGTCCTGCACGTTGTCACCGGTCACTGGAGACCGAAGCACCACTATAGCTTCACGCATGGTGGTAGAAAACCCAGAGGCTTACTGGACCTTAGGTAACAGCAAGCAGCCCCTGGAGTGTCGGTACGTAACTGGGGTCAGGGGAGTGAGAACCTTGAGCCTGATCAGCAAGAATAGGAACTCAGTTCTCTCACAGGAAGGCTCCGACCACAAAACTGACCGGGCAGTACAGCTTAGAGAAGCTGGAGTTTATAGAGGGAACTACGCTTTATGCTGGTTGGACTCACCATTTTGAATGAAAAGGAGGCCCCTAACTTGTCCAGCTGCTAACTCAAAACACATTCTCCATTGGATCAGCCTCCCTGGGACTTGCCTAACCATCTTGCAAGTAAAAGGTATGGAAAGACGCTGACGGTGTGAGACTGAGTTATTTGATTGCATGCCTGCACAACCTGCCCATTACTATCGACCTGAGGAAGAGTCCCACCTGTAGGGGACCCGACATCTAGCTGCCTCACCATCCCCTCAGAGATCTACAGCAGCGCTGGTACAAATTACCAGAGACTACAGGTGGCGTCACGAACTGTATATATATATCCCCTGTAAATATACCCCCCAACATACGCCTGACCGCCAGGGCCACAGACCGAGCCACTGCTACCTGTGACAACCCCATAGACTTCTACGGGCTCGGCTCTGAGTACCCATTGCCCTGGTAACCCACAATTGTGGTGCGTGGTCGAGACAAAATTGGCGTCACGAACAGATGCGAAACTCGCAAAATTGCGAGCCCTGTGTGCCTATGAGTTGTTTTTGTGAAAAAGGACTGTTTGCACTTTTGGCGCCAAAAATCGCCATCTTTGTCGCCATATTCGCGCCCTCAGGCGCTGGAGAAGAAGGTGGGCGTACCTTCGTGGGCGTGTACCCCCCTGTGGCGCGAAGAAAATGCCTGCCCTCTCAAAGTGCTATTACAATATGCGATCCTGCCCTACAGCAAAGGAGGTCCGCCTCCTCTTCACCTTTCCTGCAAAGAGGAGGAGACGCAAACCCCGCCTCCACGGAAGAGACCGGACGTCTCTGGAGGAAGATGTAAGAACGCTCTGGAACATCATGGAAGCAGGACGTGTGCAGCCGAGCAGGGAAGCGGAGGAAGGCAGGCCCCGTTCCCCAGCCAAGCTGCCACTAGAACCAGAACCATCCGTGGTCCTGCACCTGCAGCAAGCATTGCTGGAGATTAAAGAGGAGAATGCACGACTGAAAAAGATGGTCCAGCACCAACCTGGATTTGAGGAGATTGAGAGACGCCGACGTACCCTGATGCAGCGGCGACTGTGGGACGCGGTGATCTCTCCCTTCGATGACCCCTCACGTCTGGAACTTCCAAAATTTCTGCTGCCCAAGGCTAAGGAGCAACCGGAGGCTGCCCCCGAAAGTACCGACCCTGATCCCACCGGTGAAGCGGTGGAGGCGAAGGAGGTTGAGGAGGTACCGCCAGTTCTGGAACGCCCGCCCGGCCAGGAGGCCGCAGCAGATGATCGATCCCCGGCAGGGACACCGGAGGGGTCCTGTCCGTCATTACCAGACGTGGATTGGGACGAGATGGCGCGCCTGGATGACGTCGCCTACACCGCCCAGTGGGAACGTGAGTGGCAGCGTCGCGAGGAGAAGCAGCAACGCCAGCAGGAGGAAGAGCGGGAAGCTCAGCGCAACCGACAGCGGCAACATGCAGAGCTGATCGCGGACAAGGAAAGTGTTCGTCGAGAAAAAGGTACTCTGAGGGAACCGCGGCGGCAGGGGTGTGTGACAGAGTTCCAGCTCCGGAAGGGCTGGGGCTTCATCAGAGAACCGGGCCTCTACCCAGGGGTCTTTGTCAGCAGACGTGATGTAGAATCCCACCTACCGCAAGGCCATCCCGGGAGGGACCTAATTAATGGAGACATTGTCACCTATACACGACACTGGGGTATGAAGGGATGGTATGCCCTCAATGTCACAATCGTCCGTGACCCCGTCCCCGACGCAGGTAACGTCACCACTACCGCAGCGTCCCCGTCTCCAGCTCAAACAGCACCAGGCCGTGCCCCAGCATCGCCCCCTGTAGGCTCCTCGCAAATGGAGGCAACACCTGTATACTCTTCACTAACTTGTTATCCTACTACATCGCAACCTGCGATTCATTCCAAATCTCAAGCAGCAGTTTACACGACGACGCGCACAGCGACTATTTCTGCATCGCGAGAGCAAGTGGCCATTACAGTAACGCAGACAGCGTCTCATAAAGCGGAGGCACCCGTTGCGCCCCTAGAGGTTCGTACGAGGACTGTAGCGACCCAAACCCTGATAGCAGGTCACGACTTGTTGGTCATGGGATCTAAGGATCATCGCATTGTTCCAGCCCCCGGGATGGAAAGTGTAACTAAAGTCAACAAGGAAATGTGAAGAACGGTAGGACCCAGACAGGGTTTACCGCAACAAAGAAAATGTAAAAAGTTTGAGAATTTTGCCAGATTTGCACTTTATTGCCAAAGATAATACCTATGTTTTCTATAATGAGTAGAATGCCCGGCTGGGTACTAGAGTAAAAAGTTGAAAATTTAATGCATATTTGAAATGTATATATATATGTGTCTTTCCTTATTGTGTCTCATAATGGACTTAGAGGCTGAGGACTGAGCCAGCCCAAGAACTGATTTTGTATATAGTTGCACCTTGTGCATTATCTTGGTTTTACATAAAACCACCACAACTACCTCTGAATAATAAAACCCGTGTGGTGTGGCACTGAGTGAGGTCTGCATTCCTATGTCCTGCAGCCCACCCAGGACCCACGTTGAAGGTTTGGTGCGGGTCCTTCACAAGAATATTGCCGTTTATTATATGAAAATGTATATTTAATATTTTGTATTTTTCTATATTTAATGTTTTGTTTGCAACGTTCAAGAAATCCTTACCTCCCGGATGGGACGAGTTAATGTTAATGTTTAATGCATAAACAAAATTTCTGTCTCTTTGTATTTTACAGCCCGGGAGTGCTGTCTTTTACCATGGGGGAATGTGTAGCCCTGGTGTGAAGGCACACGCAGTACCCTGGAGAATGTGTGGAGAGATAGCAGTTTTTAATGCTCAATGAACATTCATTCCAACACACACTTAGACACGCCCACAGGTATAAAGTCTAGTGACATGCAGCATTGAGTAGTCATTCAGAGGTCTAGTCAGTCAGCAGCAGAGCTGAGTGCAATCTGTGTGCAGTTCAGAAAGTGGAGGCCAGTACAGGTGAGCCAGTTCACCTCAGCCTGGTCAGAGCTGTGCCCCACTGATAGACAGACTGAGACATTCTATTAAGAAGAGGGAAGTGAGTTGCAGATATACTTCAGTCTCCTGTCCCAAGGACAGTGAAGGTTCAGAGACGTGCTCCTGCCTAGTAGATTACTGAGATTCTGGCAACAAGCTCAGAAAGAAGTTAAGAAAGGGACTGACTTTTATAACCTTTGAAGTGAGGAATGCTTATGCTACAAGCGCGGACAAGGCGAAAGGCACAGTGGTAGGAATTCTGAGTGCTATAGGATGGAGAAGTCCTGCACGTTGTCACCGGTCACTGGAGACCGAAGCACCACTATAGCTTCACGCATGGTGGTAGAAAACCCAGAGGCTTACTGGACCTTAGGTAACAGCAAGCAGCCCCTGGAGTGTCGGTACGTAACTGGGGTCAGGGGGAGTGAGAACCTTGAGCCTGATCAGCAAGAATAGGAACTCAGTTCTCTCACAGGAAGGCTCCGACCACAAAACTGACCGGGCAGTACAGCTTAGAGAAGCTGGAGTTTATAGAGGGAACTACGCTTTATGCTGGTTGGACTCACCATTTTGAATGAAAAGGAGGCCCCTAACTTGTCCAGCTGCTAACTCAAAACACATTCTCCATTGGATCACCCCTCCCTGGGACTTGCCTAACCATCTTGCAAGTAAAAGGTATGGAAAGACGCTGACGGTGTGAGACTGAGTTATTTGATTGCATGCCTGCACAACCTGCCCATTACTATCGACCTGAGGGAAGAGTCCCACCTGTAGGGGACCCGACATCTAGCTGCCTCACCATCCCCTCAGAGATCTACAGCAGCGCTGGTACAAATTACCAGAGACTACAGGTGGCGTCACGAACTGTATATATATATCCCCTGTAAATATACCCCCCAACATACGCCTGACCGCCGGGGCCACAGACCGAGCCACCGCTACCTGTGACAACCCCATAGACTTCTACGGCTCGGCTCTGAGTACCCCATTGCCCTGGTAACCCACAATTGTGGTGCGTGGTCGAGACAAATCCACACATGTATTCAGGCTGTCTAGCAGTCGCAAATCATGCAGCTGCGTCGACAGAAACTAAATCTACGAGCACGCCAAAATACTCAGAGGACACCCGAGCATGCTTAGGAAAACCCGAGCAATGAGTATACTCGCTCATCACTAAT
Organism: Oophaga sylvatica; assembly: GCA_033576555.1. Taxonomy (NCBI): domain Eukaryota; kingdom Metazoa; phylum Chordata; class Amphibia; order Anura; family Dendrobatidae; genus Oophaga; species Oophaga sylvatica. The sequence goes on from JARQOD010000001.1 coordinate 33,769,687, forward strand.
CACAATGTCTTTCTAACAAACTAGCAAAATTATTCTGTATTGTTATCACAAATACTAGCTTGGCCCGTGCAAAATTTTCGCACATTGGTCGTCGGGGGCACAGGCAATTTTAGAAAAAGCAAGCTGTTCAAATGTAAATGTATTTCATGAGATGATGAACACAGACAGGTATTATATATGTAGCTTGGTAATACAATAAATTGGTTTGATGTTTAGAGGCCAAAAAATGTCTTCCAGTTGAGGTGCCACCTGCAGGTCATTGTGTCTTTCTGTAGTTTTATGAAAATAAATGTTTAAACTGTATTTACTGATAAATCATGGATGTGTGGTTTGTTTGGCTCTTTTCTTGCTGAAGGTCAAGTTTACCTTTCAAATGGTGTTTCATTTGTGTGTGTGGGGCGAAGTAATCAGCAAAAAAGCAGTGCATGTTTACAAATGTGTTTGCATATGTGACTCATGTGCAGTGAAGTGTGTGTGTAGCCCTGGTGTGAAGGCATACGCAGTACCCTGGAGGATGTGTGGAGAGGTAACAGTTTAATGCTCAATAAACATTCACTCCAACACACACTTAGACACACCCATAGGTATAAAAGTCAGTCAGTCAGCAGAGACAAGTCAGTCTAGCCCGGTGGCTCCTGAGTGAGTCATCCCACCATGTGTAGTCTGTTCAGGAAGAGAGAGGAGTGAGCATCAGGACCTTCAGTCTCCTGTCTTAAGGACAGTGGAGTTCAGCGACGTGCTCCTGAACTAGAAGATTACTGAGCACCTGTTAGCAAGCTCTGGAAAGAAGCAAGAAGGGACTAACCTGTATAGCCCTTGGAAGTGTGGAGTGCTTATGCTACAAGCGCGGACAGGGCGAAGGGCATAGTGGAGGAATTCAGAAGTGCCTTAGGATTGGAGTATCCTGCACATTGTCACCGGTCACTGGGGACCGAAGTGTCACTATAGCTTCAGGCATAGTGGTAGAAAAACCAGAGGCTTACTGGACCTTAGGTTACAGAAAGCAGCCCTTGGAGTGTCGGTACGTAACTGGGTCAGGGAGAGTGGGAACCTTGAGTCGATGCAGGACAACAGTAGGAACTCAGCTCTCTCACATTAAAGGAAGACTCCGACCACAAAACTGACCGGGCAGTACAGCTTTGAAGTAGCTGGAGTTTCTGGAGTGAACTACGCTTTATGCTGGTTGGACTCATCGTTTGGAAAGTAAAGGAGGCCCCCAACCTGTTCAGCTGTTGCCTCAAAGCACATCCTCCACCGACCAGCCTCCCTGGGACCTGCCTTATCATCTGACAAGTAAAAGGTATGGAAAGACGCTGGATGGTGTGAGACTGATTTATTTACCTGCACCCGACATCATTAACTTCATAGACTTTGAGGGACCAGTCCCACCTGTAGGGACCCGTCATCTAGCTGCCACACCATCCCCTCAGAGTTCTACAGCAGCGCTGGTCTCAGTGATCAGAGAACTACAGGTGGCGTCACGAACTGTATATATATATACCTATTCCCTGTAAATATACCCCCCAACATACGCCTGACCGCCAGGGCCACAGACCGAGCCACCGCTACCTGTGACAACCCCATAGACTTCCATGGGCTCGGCTCTGAGTACCCCATTGCCTTGGTAAACCACAATTGTGGTGCGGGTCACACAACTTGGGTCACGAACAGGATGCAAACTCGCAAAATTGCGAGCCCTGTGTGCCTGTGGAGTTGTTTTTTGTGAAAAAGGACTGTTTGCTATTTTTGGCGCTAAAATCCGCCATTTTGCCGCCATATTCGCGCCCTCAGGCGCTGGAGAAGAAGGTGGGCGTGAATTCGTGGGCGTGTGCCCCCCCTGTGGCGCGAAGAAAATGCCTGCCCTCTCAAAGTGCTATTACAATATGCGATCCTGCCCTACAGCAAAAGAGGTCCGCCTCCTCTTCACCTTCCCTGCGAAGAGGAGGAGACGCAAACCCCGCCTCCACGGAAGAGTCGGGACTGTTCTGAAAGAAGATGAGAGAGTGTTCTGGAACATGATGGAGGCAGGATGTGTGCAGCCGAGCAGGGAAGCGGTGGAAGGCAGGCCCCGTTCCCCAGCCAAGCTGCCACTAGAACCGGAACCATCTGTGGTCCTGCACCTGCAGCAAGCATTGCTGGAGATTGGAGAGGAAAATGCGAGGTTGAAAAAGATGATTTCGCAACAACCTGGAATGGAGGAGATCGAGAGACGCCGGCGTAACCAGATACAGCGGCGGCTGTGGGACGCGGTGTTCTCTCCCCTCGACGACCCCCCACGATTCGAATTGCCGAAACTTCTGCTGCCCAAGGCTAAGGAGCAACCGGAGGCTACCCCCAAAAGGACCGACCCTGAACCTACCGAGGAAGCGGTGGAGGCGAAGGAGGTTGAGGAGGTACCGCCAGTTCCGGAACGCCCGCCCGGCCAGGAGGCCGCAGCAGATGATCGATCCCCGGCAGGGACACCGGAGGGGTCCTGTCCCTCATTACCAGACGTGGACTGGGACGAGATGGCGCGCCTCGATGACGT
>JARQOD010000001.1:33772313-33793117 GCA_033576555.1 Oophaga sylvatica
TTCATGAATGAGCTTAATTGATTGTATCCCACTTTCACCTTAGGTCATGTCACTCAAGTGAAAGTGGCAATAAATCAATTAAGCTCCATTCATGAATCTATTCCTCTCCTTTGGCTGGGAGAGGAAGTTATTCATTCAGGGGAATACAGGTCTGAGACAGCATTATTAGCTCTCTGCGACCTGTAACCTGTTAACCCTTTCTGATGGATTACACCGTGGACCTGACTGTACATCGGATAGGTAAGAATCATTTTTCTTTTTTATTTTATTTTTATTACAGGAAATGGTTTTAGCAGGAAAATAAAATATGGTTAAAAACTGTGTGATTATTTCATTAAACTTCTTTTTTATTAAAGTGTGTTTGATTTTTCTTTCATACAATAGGATTAATAATTGATAGTTGTCTAATTGACAGCTCTCAATTATTAACCTGCCTTAAGGTCACCTTTCAATACTAAGGTGACATTAAGGTGAGATTATTAACCCATTCGCCACCGCTACAGGGCAATGGGAATAGACGGGCAAAGTGCGAATCTAATTATAGATTTGCCCTTTCTGGGGTGTCTGGGGGCAGATGTTAGTAGCCAGGGGGGGGCACAAAAAATATACCCTCCCTAGGCTGTTATTATCTGCCCCCACTCGCTTGCTTTGTCTGTCTGGTGGAGAAAATACAGCGGGAGCCCACGCATTTTTTTTCAACGAAATTACACCTTTAATTAACCCCTACATGTCTGAAATTTTGCACAAATACACTCATGTAATTGTAAGTTCTAAACAAATATCAAAATACAGGAAATGACATGGTTAACTGTGTGGAAACAATGTATCATTTCATGTCGGCTTCTGTGATTTCACAAAAGCCGGCAATTGAATTAGCGGCTATAACAGTATGTAGAAGTCTAGGAACTATAAATATATGTGTATATATACATGTCACAATGACATGTGTGTGTGTGTGTGTGTATGTATATATATATAATATAATATATAATATATAATATATATATATATATATATATATATATATATATATATATAGTGTGTTCTATGTGTATATATCTATTCTTTTTTTTGTGATTGAAATACTATTCTTTTGGATCCATTATATGTCAGTTTTGCAAGCCTGCGAGAAAATCTTGCAAGTCGGATGAAAATCGGATGTTACAAGGTACACACACATGCGACTAAATCGCATCTTTGAAGGAAAATCGGATGCCAGAAGGATGTGTGATGTTTGCATTTTGATCTGACAATCGACCGTCTAAAACGGACCGATTTTTCAGCTGCAGATGAAGGAAGAGAGCCACAGTATTCATTACTGATGGTAGGCGGAGCCCCAGATCAGGATGTTACCTCAGATCAAAAGAGTGCTGACTGGCTGGCCCCTCCAGCTCGGGCTCCTCCTACTCAGCTCCAGTCTAAGATTTGAGGTCCAGAGGATGGTCGCTGCTAATGCAGCTCCTCAGAAGATTTTATTATTTTAATATTCGGACAGGAGACTTGGATCACTAGTTGGTCTAGAGGTCTCAGGGGTATCAGCGCTGCTGTACCCCAACCTCTCCCTTGGCGGATCTGTATTTACTCAAAGTCCCTGCAGAATCCTTGCCGGCCCTGGGGGATGAGGAGAGCTTCTCTGGCGGGAACGCAAACCACACGTGCGGTCACTGCGCTCTTCGCCCTGGGGGGAAGCATGGGCACTGCGCCAGAAACCCCTGAGGGTCCCTGTGGCGCCTTGGCTGGTGAGTACTCCACACAAATTTTAATAATAATTATGTGTGAGTGCTTTAGCGTCTGAGTGAGCAGCGCTATTACTAATGTCAGTATGCTTCAGCGCTGCTGTGCCAGCGTTACTACATGTAATGTCAGTATGCTTCAGCGCTGCTGTGACAGCGCTACTACATGTAATGTCAGTATGCTTCAGCGCTGCTGTGACAGCGCTACTACATGTAATGTCAGTATGCTTCAGCGCTGCTGTGACAGCGCTACTACATGTAATGTCAGTATGCTTCAGCGCTGCTGTGACAGCGCTACTACATGTAATGTCAGTATGCTTCAGCGCTGCTGTGACAGCGCTACTACATGTAATGTCAGTATGCTTCAGCGCTGCTGTGACAGCGCTACTACATGTAATGTCAGTATGCTTCAGCGCTGCTGTGACAGCGCTACTACATGTAATGTCAGTATGCTTCAGCGCTGCTGTGACAGCGCTACTACATGTATGTCAGTATGCTTCAGCGCTGCTGTGACAGCGCTACTACATGTAATGTCAGTATGCTTCAGCGCTGCTGTGACAGCGCTACTACATGTAATGTCAGTATGCTTCAGCGCTGCTGTGACAGCGCTACTACATGTAATGTCAGTATGCTTCAGCGCTGCTGTGACAGCGCTACTACATGTAATGTCAGTATGCTTCAGCGCTGCTGTGACAGCGCTGTTACAAGAAGATGTGGTGATTTTTTGTCCGCAGGCAGATAGCTGCAGGACAGAGAGGGAGCAGGAGCGGGGAGAGTTCGCGCTCATTATTTGAGCTAGCAGGGGGCGTGGCCTATCTATCCCGGTCTTTTGAGCAGGAAGACGCGCGCTCTGGCTTTTCTCCTGCGACCCCCTCACTGTGGCGGCCATTACTCAGGCTCCTGGGCTCCTCGGACCGCTCCTCTCCTCATATAGACACCACGGCCAGCTGGGTGAGTGCGGATTCCTCACCCCGCAGCGCAGCGATCGCTATCCTGCAGCTGCAGTCTCATCAGAGACATAAAAATTGGCTGGGGCTCACAAATATATATATATTTTGGTGATGTTTGCAATATTAACCCCTTTGAGGGTTATTTCTACCAGCTAAATTTGCTGACTGAATACCGCTGGGGTAACTCTGCTTGGTGGAGCGTTAACCCTTCAGCGTTTGAAAAAAAAAACAAAAAAAACCGCATAGTTTTTTGCTGGTATTACCGCTTTGACCTGCTCATACAGGTGAGACATGTCTGAACAGAGTTCAGATGCCGCGGATCACGTCCCAGTGCCATTGCGGCAATCAGATACGCAGACCTCCACAGCGTCTAGCGCTGCGGTCGACAGCGGTGGAAAATTGGATGATATCGCTCGATCGATTAATAACTTATCTGACCTTTTAGGTCAATATGTGTCTGCTAATTCCTCTCAGAGGAAGCGACGCAGGCCGTTACCGGCCTCTACACGGAGCGAGTCAGATGTATCTGATATTGGGCAGAGTTCCCCTTTAAATTCGGATGGAGAAATATCCGATTCAGATGCGGACGAACCGCAGGGGCGTTCCTCTATGACGAAGCGTACGGAGGCATTAATTGAAGCCATGAGAGATATACTACAGTTACCGGAGGAGGTAACTAGTCGTCCTGGTAAATCAGCACGCATGTTCCAGGAGTCCCGTGCTTCGCGCACAACATTGCCAGCTCTGGATGAGCTTAATGGTGTAATAGAGGAGGAACGTCTATGTCCAGATAAGCGTTTTCATGGAACGCATTTCTTTGATACACTTTATCCTTGCTCTACGGAGTTAAAGGCTAATTGGACTTCTGCTCCTGAAGTGGATGTGTCTTTGTCTCAGCTTAGTAAATCCTCTCTACTCCCTATTAAGGGAAAAGCGAGCTTACAGGAGCCTTTGGATAGAAAGGCAGAATTGGCGGCAAAAGCAAGCTATGAGGTTGCGGGTCATGGATTTCGAGCAGTGCTAGGATCCATGTGTGCTGCTAGAGCTTCTCTAAGCTGGTTGGCACGTCTGAAGACGGAGTTGCAAAATGAATCTCCGTTATCTGAGATACGGGAAACTTGTGAATGGTTAGAAACGGCAGCCTGTTATATCTTTGATGCCGGTCTGGATACGGCATCTCTGCTGGCCAAAGCGCAAGCTTCAGCGGTCACAGTCAGAAGAGCTTTATGGCTCAGACAGTGGGCCGGGGACGCAGTTTCCAAACAAGGGTTGTTGGCCTTACCTTACAAGGGTGGCCATCTTTTTGGATCCGACCTCACAGAGCTGATTTCCAAGGCTAAGGCGAAGGAATCAGCATTACCACAGCGAAGGGCCATGGCCTCGGTGTCCAGTAAGCCTGGTGTTTATAGTGGTCGGCGGTCCTTTCGGGGCCGAGGACGATCTAGTCACTCCTCGTGGGGATCGGGTCGTCCTTCTTTCTCAGGAAAGAAATCCTCTCAGAAAACTCGTACTCCCTGGAAGCAGAGTTTCCGCCAGAACAAGCGGGAACTTGACAAGAAACCCGCAAAGTCGGATTGACGCCAGGGGTCCACTCGAGGATTCTCGAGTGGGGGGTCGCCTGCTTCTTTTCAAGGAGACTTGGATGGCTCGCGTTCCAGATTCCTGGGTAACGCGGATAGTGTCGGCAGGCTATTTCATAGAGTTTGCTTCTCAACCCCCAAATGTTTTTTGTCAATCTCGCGTTCCGTCGGAACCCGAGCTTGTTGTCGCTCTACAGCGAGAGGTCGAATCGCTACTACAAAAGGGTGTAGTGATACCGGTTCCGTCAGAGGACCGAGGGAAAGGTTTTTATTCCAACCTTTTTATAGTTCCCAAAAAGGAGAACAAATTTCGCCCGATTCTGGATCTCAAGCGTTTAAACCGGCATGTCCATGCCCGGAAATTTCGCATGGAGTCGCTTCGTTCCGTTGTGGCAGCTCTGTCACAGAACGATTTTCTGGTGTCAATCGACATTCGCGACGCCTATTTGCATATTCCCATCGGAAAGGCTCATCAGCGCTTTCTTCGATTTGCCATAGGTCAGAGTCATTACCAGTTCGTGGCTCTGCCGTTCGGCTTAGCCTCAGCGCCAAGGGTCTTTACAAAAATTCTGGCGCCCCTCATGGCACTCCTTCGAAGACAGGGGATTACGATTCTCCCTTATCTGGACGATCTTTTGATCGTGGCTTCCTCGGAGAGGAGGCGTTGACGGCTCGGGATTTGTCTCTTCAGTTTCTGAAAGACTTCGGTTGGCTGGTCAATTGGGAGAAGTCGTCCCTGGAACCATCGAGGACAATTCTCTTTTTGGGAATGCATCTCGACACATTTCGGTCGGTAGTTTCCCTACCACCAGACAAACAGTCATGTCTTCTTCGACATGTACAGATTATGACATCCTCAACGGCAGTGTCCCTACGGAAGTGTATGCGTCTTCTGGGTCTGATGGTGGCGTCCATGGAGGCAATTCCTTTTGCCCAGTTCCATTCCAGGACTCTCCAAAGGTTCATCTTGAGTCGATGGAACCAGTTGCAATCGCTGGATTGCAGTGTCACCATTCCTCGCGCGGTGCGGGATTCTCTAGAATGGTGGTTACGTCCAGGGGCTTTCTCCCTGGGGAAGTCTTTCCTCCCTCCGAAGTGGTCAGTTATAACCACCGATGCCAGCCTGTCGGGCTGGGGGGGTGTTTGGAACAATCTCTGGATTCAGGGGGTATGGTCATCGGAAGAGTCTTTTCTTCCGATCAACATCCTGGAATTGAGGGCGATTTTCCTTTGCCTCCAACATTGGACGGTCCCTTTGAGCGGTCTGCCAGTCCGAGTGCAGACAGACAATGCGACGGCTGTCGCGTATATCAATCACCAAGGTGGGACAAAGAGTTCCAGACTCATGGTGGTGGTGTCCCGAATTCTGATTTGGGCAGAGGCCAGTGTACCAGCCATTTCGGCGATTCACATTCCAGGGGTTCAGAATATTACAGCGGACTTTCTCAGTCGCAGAAGGATGGATCCCGGGAATGGAGCCTCCACCCGGAAGTCTTTGCACTACTGTGCTCTCGCTGGGGAACCCCCCAAGTGGATTTGATGGCATCCAGGTCCAATGCCAAGTTACCGACATTCATGTCCAGGTACAAGGACCCGAAGGCGGTGGCGGTGGATGCTCTAGTGGCTCAGTGGGATCAGTTCGAGCTGATCTATGTATTCCCGCCGATATCCTTACTTCCTCTAGTGCTGCGTCGGATCAGACTAGAGAGAATTCCAGCTATTCTGATAGCTCCAGACTGGCCAAGAAGGGTGTGGTTCTCGACAATAATGTCGCTGTTGGCGGCACCTCCGTTTCCACTCCCTCTTCAACCGGACTTGTTGACTCAGGGGCCCGTTTGTCATCCGGACTTGATGTCCCTGCGTTTGACGGCGTGGCTCTTGAGACCGAAATCTTGACCCGTAGAGGTTTTTCAGCCGAGGTCATTGCTACCCTTCGTGCTGCAAGATGTCCGGCTACTTCTAGGATTTACCACAAAATTTGGGAAACCTTCTTTTCGTGGTGTTTGGGGTCTTCTCGGAACCCGAGAAAATTTTCCATTCCCAACCTGTTGGCTTTTCTGCAGCATGGGCTAGACAAGGGTTTGGCAGTTAGCACTCTGAAAGGTCAGATTTCTGCTCTGTCCTTATTGTTCCGGAGAACCATTGCTTCGAATAGAGACGTGCTCTCCTTTTTCCGAGGTATCTCTCGTAAGTTTCCGCCGCGGAAGGCACCCGTGTCTCCTTGGCGGCTCAACCTTGTTTTGGAGGCTCTTCAGCATAAACCTTTTGAACCTATGGTTTCTGCTAGCCTTTCTTTACTTTCTTGGAAGGTGGCTTTCCTTGTTGCAGTCACTTCCTTGAGGAGAGTTTCTGAATTGGCAGCTCTTTCTTGTTCGCCTCCTTTTCTGGAGTTTTTTCCGGATCGTGTAGTGCTTCGCACTCGGGGTGATTTTTTGCCTAAAGTGGTGTCACAATTTCATGTTAACCAGGATATTGTGTTGCCTTCACTCTGTCCGGATCCGAAGAATACGAAAGAGCGAGATTTACACACATTGGATTTAGTGCGGGCCTTGAAGTTTTATCTATCTATTACTCAAGGTTTTCGTAAGACGGACTCCCTGTTTGTGGTTCCGGCAGGTCGTCGGCGTGGTCAACGAGCTTCCAAGGGTTCTATAGCTCGTTGGATCCGGTCAGCTATTTTGGAAGCTTACCGTCTTCGGGGTGAATCTTGCCGATTAAGATTCGAGCCCATTCCACGAGAGCTGTGGCTTCATCGTGGGCTTTTCATCAAGGTGCTTCGGCAGTGCAGCTTTGCCGAGCGGCGACTTGGCGCTCTGTCCACACGTTTACAAGGTTTTATAAAGTGGACGTCAGTGCTTCCGCTGATGCAGCCCTCGGACGTAGGGTCCTGCAGGCAGCTGTAGTTTAAAGTTCTGGATGAACTTGTGTTTAGCGCTGGTTGCGCTTTGTTGTTAAGGTTGTTGGGTTTCTGCCTTTTGTTGGTTTTTTCCCACCCTTATTTTTGAACTGCTTTGGGACGTCCCATCAGTAATGAATACTGTGGCTCTCTTCCTTCATCTGCAGCTGAAACACGGATTTTGGTAAAGACTTACCTGTAAAATCCTTTTCAGCGAAGGAAGGAAGAGAGACACAGCACCCTCCCACGGCAGAAGTGTGTTGATGTTTTCAGATGCAGCGCGACCCTTATCTGATAGCGATTATCTGGGCTGAGGTCAGCGCGCTAAGGCTCTGTTCTAGCATCGCCAGCTCATCGCAGTAGTCAGGTTCCGTGAGTAGTACCTGGAACTCTGTGGTTTTTGGCTTTCTTTGCATGCATAACCTGTATCCTTGTGTTTTTTCTCTGAAGTTCCTTCAGAAGGGGTTATGTTGCTCCGCTGGTGATCTTGGCTCTTTTCCTAAAGCTTTGGTACGACTGGAGCTGAGTAGGAGGAGCCCGAGCTGGAGGGGCCAGCCAGTCATCACTCTTTTGATCTGAGGTAACATCCTGATCTGGGGCTCCGCCTACCATCAGTAATGAATACTGTGTCTCTCTTCCTTCCTTCGCTGAAAAGGATTTTACAGGTAAGTCTTTACCAAAATCCGTGTTTTGTCGTTGTGTGTGACGCCGGCCTTATTGTGCAATTTGTCCTATTTCTTCTGTTACCCTTGGGAAAATAAAAAAACTGGGGGCGACAAAATCATTTTTGTAAAAAAAAAAAAAGATTTTTTTTGTTTTTACGGCTGTATGTTATAAATTTTCTGTGAAGCACTTGGGCCTTCATAGCGCTCACCACACTTCTAGATAAGTTCCTTGTGGGGTCTATTTTCTAAAATGGGGTCACTTGTGGGGGGTTTCCACTGTTTAGGCGCATCAGGGGCTCTCCAAATGCGACATGACTCCCCAGACCATTCCATCAAAGTCTGCAATCCAAAACGTCACTACTTCCCTTCCGAGCCCCGACGTGCGCCCATACAGTAGTTTACTCCCACATATTGGGTATCAGCGTACTCAGGACAAATTGGACAACAACTTTTGGGGTCCAATTTCTCCTGTTACCCTTGTGAAAATAAAATATTGGGGGCGAAAAAAATCATTTTTGTAAAAAAAAAAAGAGTTTTTATTTTACGGCTGTACGTTATAAACTTCTGTGAAGCACTTTGTGGTTCAAAGTGCTCACCACACATCTAGATAAGTTCCTTGAGGGGTCTAGTTTCCAAAATGGTGTCATTTGTGGGGGGTTTCCACTGTTTAGGCAGATCAGGAGCTCTCCAAACACGGCATGGCATCCAGCCAATTCTGCGTTGAAAAAGTCAAACGGCACTCCTTCCCTTCCAAACTCTGCCATGCACCCAAACAGTGGTTTACCCCCACATATGGGGTATCGGCGTACTCAGGACAAATTGCACAATAACTTTTGGAGTCTTGTTACCCTTGGGAAAATAAAAATTGGGGTGAAAAGATCAATTTTGTGGAAAAAATATGATTTTTTAACTTTACGGCTCTACGTTATAAACTTGTGTGAGGCACTTGGGGGTTCAAATTGCTCACCAAAGATCTAGATAAGTTCCTTAGGGGGTCTAGTTTCCCGAATGGGGTCACTTGTGGGGGGTTTCCACTGTTTAGGCACATCAGGGACTCTCCAAATGCAACATGGCGTCCAATCTCAATTCCAGCCAATTTTGGTTGGAAAAAGTCAAATGGTGCTCCTTCCATTCCGAGCTCTGCCATGCGCCCAAACAGTGGTTCCCCCCCACATATGGGGTATCAGCGTACTCAGGACAAATTGGGCAACAACTTTTGAGGTCCAATTTCTCCTGTTACCTATGGGAAAATAAAAAATTAGTGACTAAGAGATAATTTTTGTGGGAAAAAAATAGGATTTTTTATTTTCATGCCTGGGCATTATAAACTTGTGTGAAGCACTTGGGGTTCAAAGTGCTCTCCACAGATCTAGATAAGTTCCTTAGGGGGTCTAGCTTCCAAAATGGGGTCACTTGTGGGGGGTTTCCACTGTTTAGGCTCATCTGGGGCACTACAAACGGAACATGACCCCCATCAATGTTTGCATTTCAAAACGTTACTGCTTCCTTTCCAAGCCCTGCCGTGCGCCAAAACAGTTTTCCCCCCCCCCCACATATGGGGTATCAGCGTACTCAGGACAAATTGGACAACAACTTTTGGGGTCCAATTTCCTTGGGAAAAATCAAAAATTTGGGACTAAAAAATCATTTTTGTGGAAAATTGTTTTTTTTTTTTTTTTTTTCACACCCAGGCATTATAAACTTTTGTGAAACACTTTGGGGTTCAAAGTGCTCACAACAGATCTAGATAAGTTCCTTAGGGGGTCTAGTTTCCAAAATGGTGTCACTTGTGGGGGGTTTCCACTGTTTAGGCGCATCAGGGGCTCTCCAAACACGACATGGCGTCCAATCTCAACTCCAGCCAATTTTAGTTTGAAAAAGTCAAACGGCGCTCCTTCCCTTACGAGCTCTGCCGTGTGCCCAAACAGTGGTTTTCCCCCACATATGGGGTATTGGCGTACTCAGGAGAAATTGCACAACAACTTTATCTGCCCATTTTCTCCTTTTACCCTTGTCAAAATAAACAAAGTTTGTAAAAGATCATTTTTGTGGCTAAAAAGTTAAATATTAATTTTTTCCTTCCACGTTGCTTCAGCTCCTGTGAAGCACCTGAAGGGTTATTAAACTTCTTGAATGTGGTTTTGAGTACCTTGAGGGGTGCAGTTTTTAGAATGGTGTCACTTTTGGGTATTTTCTGCTATATAGACCCCTCAAAGTGACTTCAAATGTGAGGTGGTCCCTAAAAAAAAAATGGCTTTGTAAATTTTGTTGTAAAAATGAGAAATCACTGGTCAACTTTTAACCCTTATAATTTCCTAACAAAAAAAAAAATTTTGGTTCCAAAATTGTGCTGATGTAAAGTAGACATGTGGGAAATGTTGTTTCTTAACTATTTTGTGTGACACATTTCTCTGTTTTAAGGGGAAAAAAATTCAAAGTTTGAAAATTGCAAAATTTTCGCCATATTTGTGTTTTTTTCAAAAATAAACGCAAGTTATATCAAAGAAATTATACTTCTAACGTGAAGTACAATATGTCACGAGAAAACAATCTCAGAATCGCGAAGATCCGTTGAAGCGTTCCAGAGTTATAACCTCATAAAGAGACAGTGGTCAGAATTGTAAAAATTGGCCCGGTCATTAACGTGCAAACCACCCTTGGGGGTGAAGGGGTTAATTCCACTAAATAGATAATTCAGCCATGATGATCTGTCGATCATACACCAAACAAATGGGAAATCTCTTGTAGTTTCAAAAAATTGTCCAAGCAGCCTTGAAGGAACAGTATGGTGACCGGTCGGCAAACTTATTAATGCACACTTTTTATTTTTTTTTAACTCCCTTTTTTCGCCCCCATGCAGGACCACAGCCGCTTTGTGAACTGCGTGCGATTTTCTCCCGATGGCAACAGATTTGCAACTGCCAGCGCGGACGGCCAGGTAACGGATGGGGAAATGGTGGAGAATAGTGACGCTCAGATAAAGCGTTTTCCGAGCATGCTCATATCCTTCCAAAATGCTCGTTTAGGAAGGACATGAGCATGCTCGGAGAACTCCTTATCTGAGCACGCTCGCTCATCAGTAGTGAGACATACAGAACGGCCCGCTGTGAGGCCATGTTCACCCCACTAATACCCAATGGATCAGACATTAATTTTAACACTTTGTGTATCTTGTAGATTTTGCTCTATGATGGAAAAACTGCTGAAAAAATCGGATCTATTGGAAATGGAAAAGCTCACGATGGAGGAGTTTATGCAGTAATTACTTTTCTATTTTTTTAACCTTTTATGTCCTTCCTGTATAGATGGTGTAGCAGGGTGTGCACTTTATGGCAGCTGCAATATATGGCGGGCAGTTTTTGGAAGTGTCTGAAATTACTGTCCAGAAAGTGGAGACCAGTGAGACGTATCTAGAGCCTTGTCTGTAAAGCGTGACTATCCTTTCTCAGTACATTAGAGCCATCACTAAAGGTAGCCATACACATTACATTAACCTCTTTCCGACATCGGGCGTAATAACACGCCCATGTCGGACTCCCTCCCTTTGATGTGGGCTCTGGCACTGAGCCCACATCTTTCCCAGCACATGTCAGCTGTTTTGAACAGCTGACATGTGCCCGAAACAGCCGTGGGTGGAATCTCGATCCACTCACGACTATTAATCCGTTAAATGCCGCTGTCAAACTGACAGCAGCATTTAACACTCGCTTCTGGCAAGCGCGTCGGAAATCTGCCCATCGGTGACCCCCGTCACGTGATTGTGGGTCACCGATGGGTTGGCATGACAGCCAGAGGTCTCCAGCAGACATCTATGGTTGTCATTGCCGGATTGCTATGAGCGCCGCCCGATGGTTGACGCTCCTAGCAAGTCAGCAATTCTGCTACATACAGGCGATCTGCTCATCGCCGGGATGTAGCAGAGCCAATCGGGTTATGGGAGCTTCTATCATCCCATGGAGACTACTGAAGCATGCCAAAAGTAAAAAAAAAAAAAAATAAATAAAAATATAAAAAAAAGATAAAAGTTCAAATCGCCCCCTTTCCGCCCATTTAAAATAAAACAAAAAAAAATCAAACATTCACATATTTGGTATCACCGTGTTCAGAATCGCCCGATCTCTCAATATAAAAAAGAATTAACCCGATCGCTAAACTGTGTAATGAGAAAGTCAAAACGACAGAATTGTTTTGTTTTTTTTTGTTTTTTTTTGGTCATTGCAACATTGCAATAACAGGCGATCAAAAGATCGTATCTGCACCAAAATGGTATCCATAAAAACGTCAGCTCGGCGCGCAAAAAATAAGCCCTCACCCGACCCGAGATCACAAAAAATTGGTATCGGAAAATGGCTCTATTTTATTTATTTTTTTGAAATTTTGGATTTTTTTTTCACCACTTAAAAAAAAAAAAAAAAAAAAAAAAAGAACCTAGACATGTTTGGTGTCTGTGAACTTGTAATGACCTGGAGAATCGTACTGTCAAGTCAGTTTTAGCATTTAGTGAACATGAAGAAAAAAAAAAAAAAAAAGCAAAACAAAAAACTATTGTCGAATTTAACACTTTTCTGCAATTTCACTGCACTTAATTATTTTTCCACGTTTTCAAGTACACGATATGTTTTAAAACCAATGGTGTCGTTTAAAAGTACAACTCGTCCCGCAAAAAAAAGCCCTCACATGGCCATATTAACCGAAAAATAGACCAGTTATGGCCCTGGGAAGAAGGGGAGAACGAAAAACGCAAAAGCGAAAATGCCTCCGGCCATGAAGGGGTTAAAGGGCTCTTCCAGCTCCATTCACTCTTGCACCGGATGGCGAGTGGCGCCAGAGACGTTGCATTTTCTGGTGCCTGCTGGGACAAGGGCACGATATGTGCAGATTGCACTCATGTGGACGGTGGCATGAGGCTTTCGGCCCCACTCACATGCCAGCGTGAAAGTGAGAGGATGGGAATATGCCTTTTAATGTCTGGGAGGGTGAGAACAATGGCGCTGCTGGTTTTCAACAAGCCATTTCTTTTGCGTTCGGGGAAGAAAACCACCAAAGAGGTCTGACACATGAACGCTCGCCCTAGCATGCACGTGTATGGGAGGTCAGAAGAAAGTGTGTGCGTTTGACCAAATTTAGGGGCGCTCATCCATCACTTTTTATGGAATGTGTATGGTCCCCTATAGAAAACCTCATCAGATCTGATAAATATTCCCGCCTCGTCCTCCCGTAGTTCTGCGCCTGCAGGCGTCCGGCGATAATATCCACCTTTATTTTACTGCAGATTAGCTGGAGCGCTGACAGCACCCAACTCCTTTCTGCGTCTGGGGACAAAACCGCCAAAATCTGGGACGTTGCGGCTTCTAAGGCGGTCACCACGTTCAACCTGGGGAGTGACATGCTCGATCAGCAGCTGGGATGCTTGTGGCAGAAGGACTACTTGCTGACAGTTTCTCTGTCTGGCTACATCAACTATCTGGACAAGAATAACCCAGGCAGACCCTTCCGTGTGGTCAAGGTACGGCGGACTCCATAGTCACTGGTGAATACTGTTCTCGGGTCAGGGACTGGTAAGTAATATTGCTGTTTTCCGTTTCAGGGACACAGTAAATCGATCCAGTGCATGACGGTTCACAGAAACGATGGTCGCTCCACCATTTATACCGGCAGCCACGATGGACATATCAATATCCTTTCTATGAAAGTTTATTACGTGGGTATTCCAATCTGATAAATTTATGGTGTAACCCCCAAGCTATGCCATAGCTGTATAGAAGTCTCACCCATGGGGCCCTGTTCAGTGGCGATTTATATGGTGAGGCGGTCTGACTTCCCATAGGAATGAATGGGAGCTGTCCACCGACTACGGCGCATAAAAAATATATGCAGGGCCCATTGCTGTGACTTGCATGTATTCTACATTTATGGCCTGTGGATTTGCTGCAAATGTATGAAAAGGGAATTTACATCTCGATCTGATTGTCGGAGCATGTCTTGGATGGATTGCCCATCACCTTCCTATCTGGAGGATGAAGGGACTGAGGTCCGTTGTTTCCTTTGATACAGTGGCGCTCATGACCCTTCATAGTATGGCTGGACCCTCTCAAGATTAGCTGGCGGCATTTTCTTATGATGACGGATGTGGAGGAAGTAATAGTTCTCAAAGGTGTCACTCGGCCAGCCAGATTAGATTTTGTATAAATATATATAATCGTGTGTATGTGTGTATATGTATGTGTGTGTGTGTTATAATATATATATATATATATATATATATATATAGATATATTATATATAGATATATCTATATATATATAGATATAGATATCTATATATATATAGATATATCTAATATATATAGATATATCTATATTTATATATATTATACATACATACTGCAAGATATACGAATGGATGTGAAGCCAAAAAAGAAAAAAAATTGACATCTTAACCCCTTGTATGTCTTGCGTGCTTATTCCACAGTCTCCAGACACTGGGCTCTTCTGCGTTTCCATACAGAAAGCTTACGGACTCTCTCCTACACTAATGTTTCCATAAAGGGAAATGCTGCTCCAAACCTATTCTGGATGATGAAGAGCAGAAGTAGTCTGCCAAGATAAGAGTAAATCAATGACAGTAGATTGAATATATCCAGGATGCACTCATAGTAACATAGTAACATAGTTATTAAGGTTGAAGGAAGACTTTAAGTCCATCTAGTTCAACCCATATCCTATCCTAACCTGCCCTAACATGTTGATCCAGAGGAAGGCAAAAAAAACCCAAGTGGCAAACAGTAAGCTCGTCACATTTCGGTGTGAAGTGCATGTGATAAGTGGCCATATTGTCAGTTACTCTGATGTATTGGGTTGGTCAAACATGCATATTATTTTCTAAAGTTACATAAGATGGCCAGAGCATTTTTTTTTTTTTTTGATTCGTCCTATTAGTGTAATGTATTTGGCAACTGGATTAGTCATATTTTAAAATTCAGGAAAACCTACAAGAAATGGTGCACCCTAAAAGAGTACAAATCAATATAAATGTTATTAAGCTGGTAACATACAGCTGATAAAATGACAAGTGAAGTTAAATAGGGGAACACGAGAGGGTGACAAATCCCAGCAGGAGGAATGAGGTAGATTGTGTGTTTTGTTTGTTTTTTTTTTTATTCTTTTTTGGATACACAGTTGTGTGAAATAGTGTTTGCCCCCTCCCTGATTTCCTATTCTTTTCCATGTTTATCACACTTGAATGTTTCAGATCACCAAACAAATGTAAATATTAGACAAAGATAACACAATAAGTGCAAAATGCAGTTTCTACATGAAGGTCTTTATTAAGGGCAAAAGAAATCCAAACCTACAGGGCCCTGTGTGAAAAAGTGATTGCCCATCCCCACCTAAACCATAGTTAATTCATGTTTAATCACATCTTTGGGAAGCTGAGTTCAAATTCCCTAGCCACACCTGTTCTCAATCAAGAAGTCACTCAAATAGGACCTACCTGGCAAAGTGATGTAGACCAGAAGATCCTCAAAAGCTAGGCATCATGCCGCGATCCAAAGAAATTCTAGAACAAATGAGAAACAAAGTAATTGAGATCTGTCGGTCTGGAGAGGTTCATGAAGCCATTTCTCAAGCTTTGGGACTACAGCAAACCAGTGAGAGCCATTATCCAAAAATGTTGAAAATATGGAAGAGTGGTGAACCTTCCCAGAAGTGGCTGGCAGACCAAAATTACCCCAAGAGTGCATAGCCAATCTATGGGTACCTATGCTATCTCCGGACACCCCAGTTTTCATGTAAATATACCTTAGTAAAGTTCGTATTTCTGTATGAAAATTCGTCCGGTCCGGAGGGCGGCGGTTTTTTTTTTCTTCCCATCCCCGCTCCTCGGATTCTCTTGCGTACCGCCATCTGTGAATAGCACAGACTGCGTTCGGCTTCCCGCGATTGCGCTTTTCAAAATCCCCTCGCGCTTGCGCAGTGTGCTTTGCCCACTAGTGGGCAAAGCATAAAATCAATACTGCGCATGCGCAACTATTTTCCTCCACTTTCCTTGCCCCGGAAGTCGTCCAAGGCAAGCAGTCGTTTCTGGGGCAAGGAAATAGTTGCGCATGCGCTGTAATGATTTTATGCTTTGCCCACTGGTGGGCAAAGCACACTGCGCAAGCGCGAAGGGGTTTTGAAAAGCGCAATCGCAGGAAGCCGAACGCCGTCTGTGCTATTCAGACGGCGATACGCAAGAGAATCTGAGGAGCGGGGATTGGGGGGGAAGAAAAAAAGCCGCCCTCCGGACCGGACCGCACGAATTTGCATACAGAAATACGAAGTTTACGAAGGTATTTTTACATGAAAACTGGGGTGTCCGGAGATATCATAGGTACCCATAGATTGGTTGTGGGACGCACTATGCAATGATATCTTTATCTCATAGGGCTAAAATGGGATGACAGATTCCCTTTAAGAAAAAACAAAATTAAGACTTTGGAGTGGCCTAGTCAAAGTCTTGACCTTAATCCGATTGAGATGTTGTGGCATGACCTTTTACAAAGACTGTTCATGCTCGGAAACCCTTCAGTGTGGCTGAATTGCAAGAATTCTGCAAGATGAGTGGCCAAAACATCTCCAGAGCGTTGTAATAGACTCATTGCCAGTTATCCTAGCTGTTGTAGCTGCTAAGGATGGCCCATCCAGTGAGGATTAGGGGGCAATGACTTTCACACAGGACCCTGTAGGTTTGGATTTCTTTTTTCATAATAATAAAGACCGTCATTTAAAAACTACATTTTGTTACCAACATTTAAGTGTGACAAACATGCAAAAGAATAGGAAATCAGAAAGGGGGCAAACACTTTTTCACACTACTGTATGTAAGTAATTTTGGGGTTAAAGTGGTAAATAGGAGGCAGGGTGGGAGCGAAACTGATGCCAGACACTTCATATGCAGTGAATAAACAGAGCAAGTGTTCAATAAAGTAAAGGCACATAATGGAGGCAATTATATAATAACACCTTACCCATAGCTTCCTCCTGCTGGAATGGCGCCGGCCCCAACGCATGTTTCGGCACAAGCCTTCGTCAGGGGGTGGCATCAGATCAGAGTAGAGGACTTTTTAAACTCCTTAGGCGACAATAGATATCTAGAATTCAGCATGCCCAATCCTGTGTTTCACTGTGAAGGTTTTGATTGTTCGGCAAGAGACTGTCATATCTTTTTTTTTTTTTTCTTTATCCTACATAAAATATTTTCTTAACTATCGACCATACATTACTTTGATGCGGAGACAGGAGAGAATGACTCCTTCTCTGGTAAAGGCCACACCAACCAAGTGTCCAGCATGGCCATAGACCGCTCCAACCAACTGGTCACTTGCAGCATGGACGATACAGTGCGATACACTAATGTCAGGGACGGTGCCTACAGGTTTGTGAGATGATGATGAGACTTCCTGATAAACAGCACCATTTGTAGATTAAAGGGAAACTGTCATTAAAAAAATATACAAGCTTGTATTTCCTGCAGCCATAGTGGAATCTGCAGGAAATAGGGTTAAACCTACATTATGTGTCTCATTGGAAGTGCGGCTGCAAGGAGAATATGAAGTTCTGTTTCCCCTGCAGCCGCTTGCTTCCAGTCATGTGGCGTCAGTGAACCACTAAGGATTGCAAGAGAGAGTTCAGCTCTGAAGCAGGCAGTATCGTGAATACAGGAACACAACTTTGGAACAAGAAACGGGCTGGACAAATGATATTTCACTTTTTCTCCCTTCTAGTCCTTCGGTTAAGCTGGATGTCCAACCAAAAAGCATCGCTGCATGCGACGATGGCTATGCGGTCGCCGTGTGCATTGGCCAGGTGTGTAATGTTGGCTGAACGATTCCTTTTATTCTAATAAACCAGGTTGAACAGAAATTTCTTGCCAGTTATCGTCTACGGGATGCAAAATCAAGTTACAAGCCTCAACTTTTCAAGTTCCTTCCGCCGACATGATCTCGTAGATTTTCCACCCAAGGAGTCGGATGTGTAGGTTCTGTGGCTTTCAGTTCCTAATTAGTGATGAGCAAGCGTGCTCGAATAAGATGTTAGTAGAGCATGCTCATGGGCTAATGGAGTATTTTCAGCGTGCTCTGATGCTATGTTCGGGTCGCTGTGGCTGCATGTCTCACGGCTGACTAATATCTTATCCGAGCGAGCCCGCTCTCTCCTCTTATCCGAGCGAGCCCGCTCTCTCCTCTTATCCGAGCGAGCCCGCTCTCTCCTCTTAGCCGAGCGAGCCCGCTCTCTCCTCTTAGCCGAGCGAGCCCGCTCTCTCCTCTTAGCCGAGCGAGCCCGCTCTCTCCTCTTAGCCGAGCGAGCCCGCTCTCTCCTCTTAGCCGAGCGAGCCCGCTCTCTCCTCTTAGCCGAGCGAGCCCGCTCTCTCCTCTTAGCCGAGCGAGCCCGCTCTCTCCTCTTAGCCGAGCGAGCCCGCTCTCTCCTCTTAGCCGAGCGAGCCCGCTCTCTCCTCTTAGCCGAGCGAGCCCGCTCTCTCCTCTTAGCCGAGCGAGCCCGCTCTCTCCTCTTAGCCGAGGGAGCCCGCTCTCTCCTCTTAGCCGAGGGAGCCCGCTCTCTCCTCTTAGCCGAGCGAGCGCGCTCATCACTATTCCTAATCTATCAAATTTACCAGCTTACATATTTAAAGGAAGAAAAGTCAAAACATAGACACCTATTGAGTGTAGGGGAACAATGGGTCAGAGACATCATAGAAACACAATGCAAATAAAATCTCTCCGCATCTAGCAGTGAGCCTCTCCACCATGCACTCCGGTGCCGTGTGAAGCACCTGAACGCTCCGTTTAGCTGCCGTCCCTGGGTCAGTACGATGTGGCCGCCTTTGCACAGGTTGGACATTACATCCTATCTTTTATCATCCCACAGATTGTGCTGCTAAAAGACAAGAAGCAGGTGTTCGTCCTTGATTCTCTGGACTACGAACCGGAAGCTGTCGTCATTCACCCAGGCTCCGGAGACGTTGCAGTTGGCGGGGCGGTATGTACCTTGTCCCAAAATGTGTGTTTAAAGGGGTTGTTTGGCACTGCTTACTTCAGCTCCAGGGTGTCGATGATGATACATCCCCCACATACCTGCCGGACGTGTGCACCATGAAGAACACTTCTCTGCTTCATGCCTATGTTGGTAGGAATAATTCTTTCATATCTGGTCTGATGCCACATTCACACATCCGTGCGTTCACTCCACAGCCTCATCGGCATGTAAGAGAATGTCCCGTTCTGTTCTGTAGACCCATAACCCGTCCGTCCTCCACAAACAAGACACAGGTGTGTGACTGCGGCATTATCCATGTTACATACCCCTGTTATTTCTGTGATCTAGTTCTGGAGAGTCCACTACTGTCCCCATGCCAGCGTCAGGAAATCTTCGGCAAACTTTAAGAATCTTTACAAAAAGATCCAGCAAGGATTATAGTAGAAAAATTGTACGTTTTGATTGGAAACATTGCTCTCGAAGTATGATCCGTTCTCTTTTAGGACGATTCTAGCAGCCACTACTTTCAGCTGCAGATGAAGGAAGAGAGCCACAGTATTCATTACTGATGGGTAGGCGGAGCCCCAGATCAGGATGTTACCTCAGATCAAAAGAGTGATGACTGGCTGGCCCCTCCAGCTCGGGCTCCTCCTACTCAGCTCCAGTCTAAGATTTGAGGTCCAGAGGATGGTCGCTGCTAATGCAGCTCCTCAGAAGATTTTATTATTTTAATATTCGGACAGGAGACTTGGATCACTAGTTGGTCTAGAGGTCTCAGGGTATCAGCGCTGCTGTACCCCAACCTCTCCCTTGGCGGATCTGTATTTACTCAAAGTCCCTGCAGAATCCTTGCCGGCCCTGGGGGATGAGGAGAGCTTCTCTGGCGGGAACGCAAACCACACGTGCGGTCACTGCGTTCTTCGCCCTGGGGGAAGCATGGGCACTGCGCCAGAAACCCCTGAGGGTCCCTGTGGCGCCTTGGCTGGTGAGTACTCCACACAAATTTTAATAATAATTATGTGTGAGTGCTTTAGCGTCTGAATGAGCAGCGCTATTACTAATGTCAGTATGCTTCAGCGCTGCTGTGACAGCGTTACTACATGTAATGTCAGTATGCTTCAGCGCTGCTGTGACAGCGCTACTACATGTAATGTCAGTATGCTTCAGCGCTGCTGTGACAGCGCTACTACATGTAATGTCAGTATGCTTCAGCGCTGCTGTGACAGCGCTACTACATGTAATGTCAGTATGCTTCAGCGCTGCTGTGACAGCGCTACTACATGTAATGTCAGTATGCTTCAGCGCTGCTGTGACAGCGCTACTACATGTAATGTCAGTATGCTTCAGCGCTGCTGTGACAGCGCTGTTACAAGAAGATGTGGTGATTTTTTGTCCGCAGGCAGATAGCTGCAGGACAGAGAGGGAGCAGGAGCGGGGAGAGTTCGCGCTCATTATTTGAGCTAGCAGGGGGCGTGGCCTATCTATCCCGTCTTTTGAGCAGGAAGACGCGCGCTCTGGCTTTTCTCCTGCGACCCCCTCACTGTGGCGGCCATTACTCAGGCTCCTGGGCTCCTCGGACCGCTCCTCTCCTCATATAGACACCACGGCCAGCTGGGTGAGTGCGGATTCCTCACCCCGCAGCGCAGCGATCGCTATCCTGCAGCTGCAGTCTCATCAGAGACATAAAAATTGGCTGGGGCTCACAAATATATATATATATTTTGGTGAGTTTGCAATATTAACCCCTTTGAGGGTTATTTCTACCAGCTAAATTTGCTGACTGAATACCGCTGGGGTATGTGAAGCGTTTCTTTCATGTAATGTCAGAAGTTAGCGTGCTGTGACAGCGTACTACATGTAAAGCAGTATGCTTTAGCGCTGCTGTGACAGCCACTACATGTAAAGTCAGTATGTTCAGCGTGGGTGTGACAGCGCTAAAACATGTAATGTCAGTAAGCTTTAGCG
>JARQOD010000001.1:33793217-33884365 GCA_033576555.1 Oophaga sylvatica
GGGTTGAGTTTCAGTTCAGTCAGTTTCCTGTCTAAGGATAGAGGAGTTCAGTCAAGTTCCAGGTGGCTCAAGAGTGAGTCACCCAGTCTGTTTCCTGTCTGAGTGCAGGGCAGTTCAGTGTCAGTCCAGTCTGGACTTGGAGGATACTGAGAGCTATTCAGTGAGCTCTAGAAGAAAGTTGACATTTCCATCAAAAGCTACAAGTGCTTATGTTAAGAGCGGGAAGCAGGGCGAAGGGCGCAGTGGAGAAGATAGAGAAGTGCTTTAGGTATTGGATTGCCTGCACTAATTTGCCGGACACCGGGGTCCGAAGCGTTGCTAGAGCTTCATGCGTAGTAACAAGAAAACCGGAGGCATCTGGACTACAGGTCGCAGAGAGCAGCCCTAAGTGTCGATACGTAACCAGAGTCAGGGAGAACGGGGACTTTGAGTCAAGGCCAGACAAAAGTAAGGACTTAGTTCTCTCAACATCTGCTAGTCAGAGACATAGAAGGCTCCACCACAATGTCGGCCGGGCATTACAGCTATTGAGAAAGCTGGAGATTGCAGAGTTAACTTCGCTTCAGGCAAGTTTGGACTCACATACATATTGAAAGAAAGGAGGCCTCTAACCTGCTCAGCGGTTACCCGAATGTGCATTCTCCACCCCGACCAGCTCCCCGGGATCTTGCTGAAACACCTTCAAGTAAAAGGTATGAAAAGAAGCTGCATTGTGTGTGACTGAATTCTTATCTACACCCTGCATCATCACCATAGACTTCCAGGGACCAGTCTCACCTGTGGGAGACTTACCACCCAGCTGCCCCATAACATCCCCTGTGAAGATCCTTATAGCAGCGCTGGTACAATTGACCAGATACCACAGGTGGCGTCACGAACTACCTAATAATCCCCTGTAAATATCCCCCATCGCTTGACTGCCAGGGCCACGGACCGAGTCCCGCTGCCAGTGACATCTCCCATAGAAATCTATGGGCTCGGCTCCGAGTACCCCATAGCCCTGGTATCCACAATTGTGGTGCGAGTCATCTAAAAACTTGGCGTCACGAACAGGATGAGAAGCTTGCAATTGTGAGTCCTGTGTGCCTATATTGAACTGTTTGGTGAAAAAGACTGTTTGCTGCATTTGGCGCCAAATACCGCCATTTTACCGCCAAGTTGGCGCCCTGAGGCGCTGGTGAAGAAGGTGGGCGTGCATTCGTGGGCGTGTACCCCCCCTGTGGCGCGAAAGTTATGGCCGCCCTCTCAAAATGCTACTATAATGTGCGGTCCTGCCCCACTGCTAAGGAAATCCGCCTCCTCTTCATCCTCTATGCGAAGAGGAGGAGACGCAAATCCCGCCTCCACGGAAGAGACCGGACTGTTCCTGATGGAAACTACAGTCTGGCCTGGGACGAGATGGCGGAAGGACAGGAGAATCTGTGCAGAGGACCGGAGGCATACAAACCCTGCTTACCGGAAGATTTACTACCTGTGCCGGAGCTGTCCCCAGATCGGGACACTAACCCCGCTATGCTGGAGCTGCAGAAAGAAAATGCGGCGCTAAAAAGAATGATCCAGTGTCATGCAGATTTGCAGGAGACGGAGAGACGCTGGCGTGCCCAGACACAGCGGCTGCTGTGGGACGCAGTGCTCTCTCCCACAAGCATAACGCCGTCTCCTGATTTCCCAAGTTCCCTGCTGAGGAAGGCTAAAGAGAAACCGGAGACTGCCCCCAAGAGTGCTGTACCTGATCCCACCGATGCGGAGGTGGAGGAGAAGGAGGCTGAGGAGGTCCTGCCCGGTCCGGAGTGCCAGCCAGGCCAGGAGGCCACAGCAGAGTACGGTTCCCCGGTAAGATCACCGGAGGGGTCCCAGCCATCGTTGCCGGAAATCGACTGGGATGAGATGGAGCGTCTGGACGACGTGACTTACGACCTTCAAACCGGAAATGCCTGGCAGCACTGCGAGAAAGTGAGACAGCAGCAGGAGGAAGAACGAAACATACAGCGGTCCCGACAACAACAGCATGAGGAGTTCATTGCTGATAAAGAAACCGTCCGCCGAGATAAAGGTACCCGACGGGAACCGCGGCGGCAGGGGTGCATCACCGAGTTTCAGCTCCGCAAGGGCTGGAGCTTTATCCGCGAGCCGGGCCTCTATGCGGGGGTCTTTGTGAGCCGCCGGGACGTGGAGTCCCACTTGCCCATCGGTCATCCTGGGAGGGACCTGATAAATGGGGAAATAGTGAGCTACACACGTCACTGGGGTTTAAAGGGGTGGTATGCCCTGAACGTCTCCATCGTCAGTGACCCCGTCCCCGACGCCGGTACCGTACACAATACCGAAGCGTCCCAGTCCCAAGCTCTCACCGCACCAGGCCGTGCCCCTGCATCGCCCCCTGCATACTCATCGCAACCTGCGACCATTTCAGCATCACAATCTGCGACTACCTCAGCGACGCAATCGGCGTCCTACAGAAAAGAAGTACCCGTTGGGTCCACCGTTAGAATGAGAACTGTGGCTACTCAAACGCAGATAGCAGGCCATGACTTATTTGTTATGCGATCAAAAGAACACCGCGTCGTTCCAGCCCCAGGAGTGGAAGACGTTATTGAAGTTAGCAAGAAAAAGGAAAGCCAGTAGGACCCAGACAGGGGTTTACTGCAACTAAAGAATGTAAAAAGTTGGAAGAAGTTTTACAAGAATTTGCACTTTACTGATATGTATAGAAATGTTTACATAATGTGCATAGTATGCTTAGAATACCCGGCTGGGTACCAGGTTAATGAGTTTAAAGAGTTAATAGTATTGCAGTATTATGTTTGAAATGTGATTACTTGAAATGTCTTTTAACCATGCCAATGGACTGAGAGGCTGTGGACTGTGCCAGCCCAAGAACTTGCTTTGTAAATAGTTGCACTACGGTGCCTTATCTTGGTTTTACACGAAACCATTACTATCACCTCTGAAGAAAAACCCGTATGGTGTGGCCTAGAGTGAGGTCTGCATTCAGAAGTCCTGCAGCCCACCCAGGACCCACGTGGGAGGTTTTTGGTGCGGGTCCTCCACAAGTATCTTGTATTTATTGAAAAATGTTTTGATGTTTTGATACTTTTGTAATTTTCTAATGTACAAATTGTAACGTTCAAGAAGTCTTACCTCCCGGATGGGAAGAGTTAAAATGTTGTTGTTATATGCAAAACAAAAATGTTTTCTTTTTCTCTTTTACAGCCCGGGAGTGCTGTGTTTAACCAAGGGGGATGTGTGGCCCAGCTATGTCAGGCACACAAATAAAATCCAGGAGAATGCACAGGAAGGTAACCGCAACGCTTGATATGCATTCACTTCACTCACACTTTTAGACACACCATCAGGGGTATAGAAGGGAGTGACACGTAGCAGAGCTGGGTTGAGTTTCAGTTCAGTCAGTTTCCTGTTAAGGATAGAGGAGTTCAGTCAAGCTCCAGGTGGCTCAAGAGTGAGTCACCCCAGTCTGTTTCCTGTCTGAGTGCAGGGCAGTTCAGTGTCAGTCCAGTCTGGACTTGGAGGATACTGAGAGCTATTCAGTGAGCTCTAGAAGAAAGCTGACATTTCCATCAAAAGCTACAAGTGCTTATGTTAAGAGCGGGAAGCAGGGCGAAGGGCGCAGTGGAGAAGATAGAGAAGTGCTTTAGGTATTGGATTGCCTGCACTAATTTGCCGGACACCGGGGTCCGAAGCGTTGCTAGAGCTTCATGCGTAGTAACAAGAAAACCGGAGGCATCTGGACTACAGGTCGCAGAGAGCAGCCCTAAGTGTCGATACGTAACCGGAGTCAGGGAGAACGGGGACTTTGAGTCAAGGCCAGACAAAAGTAAGGACTTAGTTCTCTCAACATCTGCTAGTCAGAGACATAGAAGGCTCCACCACAATGTCGGCCGGGCATTACAGCTATTGAGAAAGCTGGAGATTGCAGAGTTAACTTCGCTTCAGGCAAGTTTGGACTCACATACATATTGAAAGAAAGGAGGCCTCTAACCTGCTCAGCTGGTTACCCAATGTGCATTCTCCACCCCGACCAGCTCCCCGGGATCTTGCTGAAACACCTTCAAGTAAAAGGTATGAAAAGAAGCTGCATTGTGTGTGACTGAATTCTTATCTACACCCTGCATCATCACCATAGACTTCCAGGGACCAGTCTCACCTGTGGGAGACTTACCACCCAGCTGCCCCATAACATCCCCTGTGAAGATCCTTATAGCAGCGCTGGTACAATTGACCAGATACCACAGGTGGCGTCACGAACTACCTAATAATCCCCTGTAAATATCCCCCATCGCTTGACTGCCAGGGCCACGGACCGAGTCCCGCTGCCAGTGACATCTCCCATAGAAATCTATGGGCTCGGCTCCGAGTACCCCATAGCCCTGGTATCCACAATTGTGGTGTGAGTCAGAATCAATCCTCTAAAAGTAGTGTTAACCAAGGTCTGAACAAATAAGCGTTTATTTTATAAACCAAAGTTTCTCCTTGTTTAATGTGAGCAAGAATTCCAAAGTTCAGTGTCTGCTAGAAGTAGAAGGCTGCCTCGGAAAGTGTCTGTAAGATGAATCATCACAAATATGTAATGTCCCTAGGTTGAAATGTACAGTCATGGCCGAAAGTGTTGGCATCCTTGAAATTGTTCAGAAAAAGTATTTCTCCCATAAAATTATTGCAATTACATATGGGTTTTTTTATCCCTCAGTTGTTTTGTGTTGTTCCAATGCACACAAAAGAAATAAACGTGTATATTAAAAGAGAAATACTTCAATTTTGGAATAATTTTCAGGATGCCAACATTTTTGCCCATTACTGTATGTGCCTTTAAGGTGTAGCAGAGCTGGCAGCTACCTTACTATGATTGCACTCTGTTAACAAATCACTTTGCAGTTAATGTACATAGAAGTGATCTATATCTGCACAAAGTGCATATTATGTTTTGCCATTAGGAGGATGCTAAGGGTCAATTAAGCAGTCCTGCTTTTCATATATGAACCATAAGGTCACATGGTTATACGGCATTGCATGGTTTTGGGCTTAGCATTGAAGAGTAAAAGACATTTTGTTAGAGTGAGTCGTCCTGGAGAAGCTGAGGGAGCAGGTTGAAGATCGGCCATAGCTCCTATATATGATGAACCAACACCTCAGCTGCAGACACTTGTGTGTCTAGGTCTGTGCAGAAAAGCAGACAGTGAATAATCACTGCATCTAACATATATTTGTATTATTACACTAGATAATAACTGTGATTACTATGGAGAAGTGAGTCATTGTACAAGCCTCACTAATCTGGATGTACCTGTGTAACCTTTCAACAAGTAACAGCTGTCCCTGAGGAATCCCTGCTTTCTGGACTATTTGGAGTGCACCACATTAAGCGACGCTACTAGGAAGCAGAGGTTAATTAAGTGCATCCTGGCATCACAAACTTTCTTTTCTTTTTGTCACTGCCATGTTGGAGTGGTACCGTATTTTTCGGACTATAAGACGCACCGGACTATAAGACGCACCCAGGTTTAAGAGGTGGAAAATAGGGAAAAATATATTTGAAGCAAAAAATGTGGTAAAATATTTAATAACATAAATAACATACTATTATATGTGGTGTTATTATATATAATAGTATGTTATTATGTTGGAAGCTACGGGTAGGAGATGGTGCTGCGGGACCAGTGTGGTGTCTGTAAAGCACTATGTGAAGACGCTGGAGGGTGAGTATATGAATGGGGGCATAGGGATTATATTTAAAGCACCACTCCAGCACTGAAAAATAACACTGGAGTGCTGCTTTAAGATCACATGGGAGAACTATAACTCTCAGCATGTCCTGCAGATCCTATTGCATGCTGGGAGTTATAGTCCACCACAGGATGGCTGAGTGCTATTTTATGTGCTGTCATGACTAACCTTTTAATTAATTCTCTGTTGTACAGTGTGTCTGCAGGACCTGTGATGACATCATGAAGAGGCAGGGCTTTGTGTGGTCATGTGATGCTCCAGCCCGCCCTCTTCATGACCTCATCATAGGTCCACCACAGGAGCATTCAGCATCACAGAAGCACAGCCCCTGTGCTGTCAGGTATGCAATGCCTCCTGCTGCACTCTGCTCCTGCCGCCTCCTTCTCCTTCCAACACACATCTCCCCAGCTGCTGCAGGAATCAGGCGCTGGGGAACCATGTGGCTCTGTCATTAGCTGCTCCCCGCTCACTGCTCAGCTGATAGGTGGGCGGGGAAGCGGCTAATGAATATTCACTGCACTTAAGTATCGGGACCAGTGGTTTCCCCAGCACTGGATTCCTGCAGCAGAGGAGATATTTTCCTGCCTCCTGTGATCCCACTCCACCACTGGCCCCCTCCCCACATTACTTTCAGACCATAAGACGCACCCACACTTTCCTCCCAAATTTGGAGGAAAAAAAGTGCGTCTTATGGTCCGAAAAATAAGGTAATTTCCGCACACCACATGGTACATTGCACATATATGGCATATACAATAACAACATAACAATCTTTATTTTTATATAGCGCTAACATATTCCGCAGCGCTTTACAATTTGCACACATTATCGTCGCTGTCCCCGAAGGGGCTCACAATCTAGATACCCTATCTGTATGTTTTTGGAGTGTGGGAGGAAACCGGAGAACCCGGAGGAAACCCACGCAAACACGGGTAGAACATACAAACTCCTTGCAGATGTTGTCCTTGGTGGGATTTGAACCTAGGACTCCAGTGCTGCAAGGCTGCAGTGCTATCCATGAGCCACCGTGCTGCCCATGATATACATAAAAGGGAACTGTTTTCACCAGTATTTAAGGTCACTGATGTGATCATCAGCCCATGCAACCATGTGGAGGGCAAGATGGATTGAAATAGTTAACAAGAAGTCCTAGGAGAAAATATCATGCCTCTTGTGAGGAAGCTGGAGCTTGGTCGTCAGAGCTTCCAACAGGACAATGATCAAAAACATCAGAATACACCAAGGCTTGGTTTCAAAAGAAGTCCTAGAATATTCTGGCATGACCATCACAGTTGCTGGAGTTTAACCCCATGGAACATTTTGGTGTGATTTGAATAACATAGCTGCAACTCACAAAACCCAAGAAAATTAGTGAACCGGAGGTCATTGCTCATAAGAAATGGTCTGATTCCTCTGGGACACTGGTAGAAGCTGTTGTCTGGCTACACTTCATGTTTGTGGCAGGTCTTAATAACCAAAGTTGCTCTACTAAGAACAACCCCAAACAGGAGGGTTGAAACACTGTGTTAAATGTGAAGAAAAATGTCTGTTCTGTGTTCTATGTTCTGTTGTGAATAAAATATGGTGATGAGAGATTTCCAAATCATTATATTCTTGTTTTCTTTACATTTTTCATAGTGTCCCAACTTTTTGTGAATTTGGTTTGCACTAAAGATGCATATCATGAAGGGGTTTAATAATTCTGAGCCTACAGTAATCATTGAATTGGGATTTTGTGTTGATTTTGTGCTGAATTTGAAGAAACCATTTTGAATCAATTGTGAGAAAAGTGCAATGCGACTGGTTGTTGTTGTTAGGCCGGCGTCACACTGGCGAGTGTGATGTGAGTAAGTCGCACGACTTTCTCTCATCAACACCTGGCACGGCCGCCCGCTCTCAGACCCGAGTGTGCGGCTGCATAGAAATACATGCAGTCGCACACTCGGGTCCGAGAGCGGGTGGCCGTGCCGGGTGTTGATGCGAGAAAGTTGTGCGACTAACTCGCATCACACTCGCCAGTGTGACGCCGGCCTTATAGTAGTTGTGTTGAGTAGAGAAAGAAATTCCATCTTTACTTTAATGCTTAAGGACAGAGCAATTTTTCATTTTTGCACTTTCATTTCTCCCTCCTCTTCTTCCAAGAGCCATAACTTTTTTATTTTCCCATTGATAAAGTCATGTGAAGGGTTATTTTTTGAGGGACTAGTTGTACTTTTGAATGACACCATTTATTTTTTCCTACGGTTTACTGGAAAATGGAAAAAAAAATCCAAGAGAAGTAAAATTGCAAAGAAAAAATAAAACACACAACTGCAATTCCACAATTATTTGTTGGGTTTTTGTTTTCTCAGCGTGCGTTTTGGAAATATGATTGTCAAGGTCAATAAAATTACGGAGATACCTAACTTGCATTTTTTTTTCATTGAAGTGGTGAAAAAAAATTCAGAAACTCGTAAAACAAAAATTAGCTTGAGTCGCCGCTCTTTTATTTTTCTGCCAACGGAGCTGTGTGAAGGCTCATTTTTTGCATGTTAACCTGATGTTTTTATTGATACTATTATTGGGTGTATATGATGTTTTGATTGTTTCTTATTGCATTTTATTGTGGAGTTGTGGAAACCAAAAACTAGCAATTTTGGCATTTCTATTTATTTTTCTCATCACAGTTCTTGCAGATCGGGTTACTTTATTTTATATTTTCATAAATATGACTTTTCTACCAATATATCTGTATTTTTCATTTTGATTGCTTTTTTATTGAATCAAATTTTTTTTTTTTTTTTTACTTTTTAAAATCGTTTGTTATTGTTACTTTTTCTTTATTTGTTAGTTCCCTTAGGAGGCTGAAATCTGTGATTGTCTGATCGCTTTTACTATGTACAATACAACAGCATTGACGTGTAGAGTAAAAATCACTGTCCTCAATGACACCCAGCCACAGGTTGGACGTCACAGATGAGATCATGTGACAGGCACAGGGGCGTTCAGCCTGCTCCGACTGTCATAGCAAGCCATCAGTTCCCTGCTACTGCATCACAGGGAAGCCAGTGGCGGCCCTAACTGACCCCCGAGTCGGATTGCAGCACTTAAATACCACTGTCAGCAATTGACAGCTGCATTTAAAAGGTTAACAGCAGATTATCTGTGGGCCCCTGCTGTTAGATATCAGCTGTACAACATAGCTGGCATCCATCCTCTGTGAAGTGGGCTCTGCTTCTGAGCCTGCTCCAAAATCCCTGACATGCTCCATGACTGATATATCCACCATGGGGGATTAAAGGGGTTAAATAAATAATAATAATAATAATGATAATAAAAAAACTATACATGTTTGGTTTTGTAATTGTACTGACATGGAGAATCATATTGCTCAGTCATTTTCACGGTATAATGCACACTGTACAAGTGACACCCAAAAAACAATGGTGGAATTGCATTTCTTTTTCACCATTTCTCCTCACTTGGAATTTTTTCTCTTATTTTTCTGCACACTATATGGTAAAGTGAATGCTGTCCCTCAAAACTCTAATTGCTCCGCAAACAAAAAAATAAATAAATAAGCCCCCATACGGCAACATAAAGTGAAAAATTAAAAAGTTATAACACTTGGAGAAACGGGAAGAAAACGGTAAAACGTTGAAAATTTTTTAAAAAATCTCCAGATCATTAAGGGGTTAACTTATTCTTCTTTCATTGGTATACTGGTAAACTCTACATTCCTGGTTCCCACCGTGAAGCATGGAGGAGGTGGTGTGATGTGTGGGGGTGCTTTGCTGGTGACACTGTTGGGGATTTATTCAAAACTGAAGGCATACTGAACCAGCATGGCTACCACAGCATCTTGCAGCGGCATGCTATTCCATCCGGTTTGCGTTTAGTTGGACCATCATTTATTTTTCAACAGGACAATGACCCCAAACACATCTCCAGACTGTGTAAGGGCTATTTGACCAAGAAGGAGAGTGTTGGGGTGCTACACCAGATGACCTGGCCTCCACAGTCACCAGAGCTGAACCCAATCAGATGGTTTGGGGTGAGCTGGACCGCTCACCACTTCTATTTTGAATAAATCCCCAACAGATGTCACCAGCAAAGCACCCCCACACCATCACACCACCTCCTCCATGCTTCACGGTGGGAACCAGGCATGTAGAGTCCATCCGTTCACCTTTTCTGTGTGCAAAGCAGCAATCAAAGCAAAAGGTGGCTACTTTGAAGAACCTAGAATATAAGACATATTTTCAGTTGTTTCACACTTTTTTGTAAAGTGTAATGTATAATTCCACATGTGTTATCATAGTTTTGATACCTTCAGTGTGATTCTACAATTTTCATAGTCATGAAAATACAGAAAAATCTTTGAATGAGAAGGTGTGTCCAAACTTTTGGTCTGCACTGTGTAATATATATATATATATATATATATATATATATATATATATATATATATATATTACTACCTGTAATTTCTAAAAAAAATAGAAGAAAATTAAAAAGAAAGAAAAAATACAAGAAAAAGTGATGGTGAAGTCTGTGGCGTTTTGCTTCAAAGTACAGAATTTTAATTAATTAGCTCTGTGTTCTTGAAAGAGCATGGTGTGATTAATTTCTAAATAAAAGGCCTTAATTAAATCATCTTTCAATGGAATGATTCAGAGAATAGCACTACCGACCAGCGTTTCATTGCGCTCACAGTATGGTGCATTCTTGATTCTACGGCTTACCTGAAGTTGCAGTAGAAACTCATTACCGTCTTTGCTGTGAAATTCCCCATAGCGGTATAAGTGCAGCCTTTCTTCTGCACTTTTTCTAATATTACGGCAAAACATTGTGTTTTTGTTGTGTGCCAACCTTGTGAAGACTTACAGAAAACATTTGACCTCTGTCATTGCCAACAAAGGATATATAACAAAATATTGAGATGAACTTTTGATAATGACCAAATACTTATTTTCCACCATAATTTGCAAAATAAATCTTACCAAATCAGACAAGGTGATTTTCTGGATTTGTTTTCTCATGTTGACTCGCACAGTTGTGGTTTACCTATGATGTCAATTACAGGCCTCTCTCATCTTTTCAAGTGGGAGAACTTGCACAATTTGTGGCTGACTAAATACTTTTTATCCCTATTGTATAGTCAGTTACCAGTTAGATGGAAGGCCTTGCTTGCTGCGGAGAGACTACCACATGGGAGGTCTATGGTCCCCTCTTTGTGTGACTTGTCCTAACAGGATGTCCTCACGACCTCCCAGAGGAAAAGCAATAGGAAAGGCTGCATACAAGCATTTAACCCTCTGGGTCACTCCCCTTCTGCTTTCTGGGCTGAACCTAAATCTCCTCCCCTGGAGGTTTTGAGATAAATCTCCAAAAACCTATGAATGATCATAGTTCCTTCCTGTGGGGTCCTAGGGCAGCGGTTCTGGTGCCACAGGATCCGACCAGGCCTCTACTACTCATATAGACTAAACACCATTTTGCTACCTAGCTGCTACTGGCTGTTCTATGTATCTCCTTTCCCATGCATGTTAGAATGACTCTTGACCCAGACAGGCGCTTGCCCTGGTCTGGAGATCTTGGAAATTAATATGATGTATGGCTAGGACATATAGTATTTCCATAACTCCTTTAGGAACTCCTAGCTGGCTTAACAAAGTACTCAGGCCACATGACTTGGATCCACAGGGATCTTCCTATAGAAGGTTGCATACCAGCTGCTAGTGAGGGTGTGAATCCTTGTTGATTGAAGCTGGCCAGGTGTCATGCTACTACAAAATGTGCTGAAGGATTTTTTTTATAATTCCATGCACAATAGCATACAGATGGATTGACATGGAATTATGTCTCCAATATTCTTCACACCGTCTCTGCCTTTTCTATCACTGTTTATACAGTGTTAAACAAGTTCTATGAATACAGTAACAGGAAGCTCTAATGGAATCTTCACTGGGTGTACTTAGGGAGTAGGAGCTTCTGGGTACTAGGAGACACAGTCAACTCAGCTAAGCATGCAGGAGGCTGATTTTATCCAGTAACTTCAGCTAATATACCAGCCCAAGTTACAGGTTAAATCAGATTTACAAAAAAATAACCATATACAGTACAGACCAAAAGTTTGGACACACCTTCTCATTTAAAGATTTTTCTGTATTTTCACACATGTGGAATTATATACTTAACAAAAAAGTGTGAAACAACTGAAAATATGTCTTATATTCTAGGTTCTTCAAAGTAGCCACCTTTTGCTTTGATGACTGCTTTGCACACGCTTGGCATTCTCTTGATGAGCTTCAAGAGGTAGTCACCGGAAATGGTCTTCCAACAGTCTTGAAGGAGTTCCCAGAGATGCTTAGCACTTGTTGGCCCTTTTGCCCTCACTCTGCGGTCCAGCTCACCCCAAACCATCTCGATTGGGTTCAGGTCTGTTGACTGTGGAGGCCAGGTCATCTGGCGTAGCACCCCATCACTCTCCCTCTTGGTCAAATAGCCCTTACACAGCCTGGAGGTGTGTTTGGGGTCATTGTCCTGTTGAAAAATAAATGATGGTCCAACTAAATGCCAGCTGGATGGAATAGCATGCCGCTGCAAGATGCTATGGTAGCCATGCTGGTTCAGTATGCCTTCAATTTTGAATAAATCCCCAATAGTGTCACCAGCAAAGCACCCCCACACCATCACACCACCTCCTCCATGCTTCACGGTGTGAACCAGGCATGTAGAGTCCATCCGTTCACCTTTTCTGGGTCGCACAAAGACACGATGGTTGGAACAAAAGATCTCAAATTTGGCCTCATCAGACCAAAGCACAGATTTCCACTGGTCTAATGTCCATTCCTTTTGTTCTTTAGCATAAACAAGTCTCTTCTGCTTGTTGCCTGTCCTTAGCAGTGGTTTCCTAGCAGCTATTTTACCATGAAGGCCTGCTGCACAAAGTCTCCACTTAACAGTTGTTGTAGAGATGTGTCTGCTGCTAGAACTCTGTGTGGCATTGACCTGGTCTCTAATCTGAGCTGCTGTAAACCTGCGATTTCTGAGGCTGGTGACTCGGATAAACTTATCCTCAGAAGCAGAGGTGACTCTTGGTCTTCCTTTCCTGGGGCGGTCCTCATGTGAGCCAGTTTCTTTGTAGAGCTTGATGGTTTTTGCAACTGCACTTGGTGACACTTTCAAAGTTTTCCCAATTTTTCGGACTCACTGACCTTCATTTCTTAAAGTAATGATGGCCACTCGTTTTTTCTTTACTTAGCTGCTTTTTTCTTGCCATAATACAAATTCTAACAGTCTATTCAGTAGGACTATCAGCTGTGTATCCACCTGACTTCTGCACAACACAGCTGATGGTCCCAAACCCATTTATAAGGCCAGAAATTCCACTTATTAAACCTGACAGGGCACCTGTGAAGTAAAAAACATTTCCGGTGACTACCTCTTGAAGCTCATCAAGCGAATGCAAAGAGTGTGCAAAGCAGTCATCAAAGCAGAAGGTGGCTACTTTGAAGAACCTAGAATATAAGGCATAATTTCAGTTGTTACACACTTTTTTGTTAAGTAAATAATTCCACATGTGTTAATTCATAGTTTTGATGCCTTCAGTGTGAATTTACAATTTTCATAGTCATGAAAATACAGAAAAATCTTTAAATGAGAAGGTGTGTCCAAACTTTTGGTCTGTACTGTATACCCCAAATTAGTATCACTAGTAATATCAGCTCACTACACAAAAAATGCCTCACATAGCTCCATAGAAGTAAAAATAAAAATGTTAAACTTCTCAAAAAAAAAACATTGCTCCCCCCAAAAAAAAATCTACGAATGTTTGGTATCGCCATAATCACATTGATCTGAAGACTCAGGTTCACAGATCATTGTTACCATATAATGAATACCGTAAAAGCAAAATCCAAAAAGCAAATTCTTCTGTGAGATTTCTTAACTGGAGGGGTAGAATAGGAATGAAGCTTTGGGCTATAATATTATGTTATCAGGGATCAGTAGGAAAGTAATGTATGTATTCTGGTAAATGAATGCCAAATAAACCATATGCCTACACTGTAAATTATGTACATAAATTAGAAGGCCAGAATATATTGTGATTGTCATCCACAGATGTCCTGGCGCTGGTATTCTGCAGTTTTATGGATTTTCACCTGTTTTGGGCAAGTTGCCAATATAGTGGGCAGAAAGAAATATACAGTAAACTGATTTGCTTTCCACAAAAATCTATCCGCCCCATACACACACGGATTCCTTTATGAGTCACGTTTCTAATTAGTTCATAATTTACTGAGACTCAGAGTGGTTTGCAAAGACAGATTGTAAAGATTTGCAGACATTTTATCAGCAAGTACTAACATTGCACTCAAAATCATCAATGAGCATAGGAATATCAGGCACAATTCTTCAAGGCTTGTTCACACCAACTTATAAATCAAATGAGTCATGCAGGTTTGGACTGGCCCACAGGAGAACTGGAGAATCCTCCGGTAGGCCGCTGTGAAGTGGCTAGAGTGCTAATGAGTGGTGCTATTAAACCTGATTCACAATTTGCAGAAAAAGGTATCATGTAATCATTCATTAAACTAGCTAGCCAAATTAATATTATATAGAGGCAAAAATAAATGGTATACTAGTGTCAGATTATTTTTGCATGTAGCTGAATAATGGACCCCAAGAATCAATGCTACTGGTAGGCCTCTGCCAACCCGGTCCGATGGAAGTGCTATCTGATTTTTTGTCAGATAGCACTCGGACCAAGTGATAGATTTCTTTCAATGACAGAATCTGTCTGTGAAAAATCTCACAGCATGCTGCGATTTCACTGTGAAATCAGATAGGTCACATAATATGTTAAAAACAATGGTGTCTTTCAAAAGTACAACAAAACAAGCCAGCCCTCACATGGCCATATTGACAGAAAAATAAAAAGTTATGGCTCTGGGAGGAAGGGAAGCAAAAAAAGGAAATTCAAAAAACTACACTGCAATTTTTGATTGAGATGTAATAGAAATGTAAAGGAAGGACTTATACTTCTCCTTCCAGATGGAACCAAGTCTGGTTGTTAGAAAACTGCATAGAAATGTGCAATTTAATTTTAAGTTAACGCAACGTGCTCTTTTAGTAGCAAAAAATAAAAAATACTCTATAAAAACTTCTTATTATGTTTCATAACAGAAAGTTAATATTGAAATGGAATTCTAAAAAACAATAGATCGGCTGGAGGAGTAATGACATATAGAAAATTAACCAGAACCTAAAACTTTCGAGTTTGCAATTTCATTATTTTTGTTTTCAGAATAATCATAATGAAGATCTAATGAATTAAATAAACTCATACAAGATCTTCTATATCATCAACAATTTTTTTTAGGGCTCTCTATGTACTTACCATCATCCCAGCTCCTTTATAACAAGAGTTTTGGAGAGGAGACTGCACTTAATATCATATTTTCACAAAGCTATTTAGGAAATAGATATCACATGTTTTGGAGTAACAGAACTCCCTTATTTTTGAAAACTGACTCATTTGATTTGTTGTAATTGGCAACGTGAGCACTTTCCTAATTTTGTCTTTGGAGTCAGAAAAATAACTGCTATTATTATCATCAGCTGCCGCAGCAGATCTGTGCTTGTTATTATGACGTGATATTTAATATCAGGAGCGTCGTCCTAAAAATATAAAGTGCAAAAGGTAACAATGTGCGAAGCAACTGCGATTGAGAGATCCAGTAAGAAACGCTTTTATGGCTGCAGTCATGGAAATAATCAAAGCCCTGTACAGCTAGGATTTAACCCTAACCTTCTCGGCTTTGGTAGAATATATATACAGCCATGGTCGAATTGTTCCGGAAAATTAAGTACCGTATATACTCATGTATAAGCCGACCCGTGTATAAGCCGACCCCCCTAATTTTGCCACAAAAAACTTGGAAAACGTATTGACTCGCGTATAAGCCGGGTGTATAAGTTGCCTTCCTGCTCTGTGCTCCCCCATCCAGCTCTGTGCGCCCCCATTCTCCTCTGTGCTCCCCTCCTCCTGCTCCATTATCCTGTCCTGCTCCGTGCTTTCCATCCTCCCCGTCCTGCTCCGTGCTCCCCCATCCAGCTCTGCACTCCCCCATTCTCCTCTGTGCCCACCCCCGTCCTGCTCCGTGCTCTCCGTCCTCCCCCCATTCTGCTCCGTGCTCTCTGTCCTCCCCCGTCCTGCTCCGTGCTCTCCGTCCTCCCCCGTCCTGCTCCGTGCTCTCCGTCCTCCCCCGTTCTGTTCCGTGCTCTCCGTCCTCTCCCCCGTCCTGCTCCGTGCTCTCCATCCTCCCCCCCGTCCTGCTCCGTGCTCTCCGTCCTCCCCCCGTCCTGCTCCGTGCTCTCCGTCCTCCCCCCGTTCTGCTCCGTGCTCTCCGTCCTCCCCCCCATCCTGCTCCATGCTCCTTGTCCTCCTCCATGCTCCCCCATCCTCCTCCATCATACTCACCCTCCCCGTGCCATCGCTGAACGTCCCAGCCGGCAATCCTGCGTTCTCCCCGGCTTCCTGCAGCTCTCCAGCGCTGAGCGGTGACGTAATACCGCTCATTAACCCCTTCACCCCCAAGGGTGGTTTGCACGTTAATGACCGGGCCAATTTTTACAATTCTGACCACTGTCTCTTTATGAGGTTATAACTCAGGAACGCTTCAACGGATCTGCGCAATTCTGAGATTATTTTCTCATGACATATTGTACTTCACGTTATTGGTAAAATTTCTTCGATATAACTTGCGTTTATTTTGAAAAAAATGCAAATATGGTGAAAATTTTGAAAATTTTGCAATTTTCAAACTTTGAAATTTTATTCCCTTAAAACAGAGAAATATGTCACATAAAATAGTTAAGAAATAACATTTCCCACATGTCTACTTTACATCAGCACAATTTTGGAATCAAATTTTTTTTTTCTTAGGAAATTATAAGGGTTAAAAGTTGACCAGCGATTTCTCATTTTTACAACAAAATTTACAAAGCCATTTTTTTTTAGGGACCACCTCATATTTGAAGTCACTTTGAGAGGTCTATATAGCAGAAAATACCCAAAAGTGACACTATTCTAAAAACTGCACCCCTCAAGGTACTCAAAACCACATTTAAGAAGTTTATTAACCCTTCAGGTGCTTCACAGGAGCTGAAGCAACGTGGAAGGAAAAAATGAATATTTAACTTTTTAGCCACAAAAATGATCTTTTACAAACTTTTTTTTTATTTTACAAGGGTAAAAGAAAATTGACAGATAAAGTTATTGTGCAATTTTCCTGAGTACGCCAATACCCCATAAGTGGGGAAAACCACTCTCTGGGCGCACAGCAGAGCTTAAGGGAAGGAGGCCGTTTGACTTTTTCAAACTAAAATTGGCTGGAATTGAGATTGGATGCCATGTCGCTTTGGAGAGCCCTGATGCACCTAAACAGTGGAAAACCCCCACAAGTGACACCATTTTGGAAACTAGACCCCCTAAGTAACTTATCTAGATCTGTTGTGAGCACTTTGAACCCCCAAGTGTTTCACAAAAGTTTATAATGCCTGGGTGTGAAAAAAAAGAAACAATTTTCCACAAAAATGATTTTTTAGTCCCAAATTTTATTTTCCCAAGGAAATTGGACCCCAAAAGTTGTTGTCCAATTTGTCCTGAGTACGCTGATACCCAATATGTGGGGGGGGAAACTGTTTGGGCGCACGGCAGGGCTTGGAAAGGAAGTAGTAACGTTTTGGAATGCAGACGTTGATGGGGGTCATGTTCCGTTTGCAGTGCCCCAGATGAGCCTAAACAGTAGAAACCCCCACAAGTGACCACATTTTGGAAACTAGACCCCCTAAGGAACTTATTTAGAGCTTTGGTGAGCACTTTGAACCCCCAAGTGCTTCACACAAGTTTATAATGCCCGGGCATGAAAATAAAAAATCCTATTTTTTTCCCACAAAAATTATTTTTAGTCACTAATTTTTTTATTTTCCCAAGGGTAACAGGAGAAATTGGACCACAAAAGTTGTTGTCCAATTTGTCCTGAGTACGCTGAAACCTGATATGTGGGGGGAACCACTGTTTGGGCGCACGGCAGAGCTCGGAATGGAAGGAGCACCATTTGACTTTTTCCAACCAAAATTGGCTGGAATTGAGATTGGACGCCATGTTGCATTTGGAGAGTCCCTGATGTGCCTAAACAGTGGAAACCCCCCACAAGTGACCCCATTTGGGAAACTAGACCCCTTAAGGAACTTATCTAGATCTTTGGTGAGCAATTTGAACCCCCAAGTGCTTCACACAAGTTTATAACGTAGAGCCGTAAAATTAAAAAATCATATTTTTCCACAAAAATGATCTTTTCACCCCAATTTTTATTTTCCCAAGGGTAACAAGACTCCAAAAGTTATTGTGCAATTTGTCCTGAGTACGCCGATACCCCATATGTGGGGGTAAACCACTGTTTGGGTGCATGGCAGAGTTTGGAAGGGAAGGAGTGCCGTTTGACTTTTTCAACGCAGAATTGGCTGGATGCCATGTCGTGTTTGGAGAGCTCCTGATCTGCCTAAACAGTGGAAAACCCCCACAAATGACACCATTTTGGAAACTAGACCCCTCAAGGAACTTATGTAGATGTGTGGTGAGCACCTTGAACCCCCAAGTGCTTCACAGAAGTTTATAACGTACAGCCGTAAAATAAACATTTTTTTTTTTTTTTTACAAAAATGATTTTTTCGTCCCCAATATTTTATTTTCACAAGGGTAACAGGAGAAATTGGACCCCAAAAGTTGTTGTCCAATTTGTCCTGAGTACGCTGATACCCAATATGTGGGGGGGAAACTGTTTGGGCGCACGGCTGGGCTTGGAAGGAAGTAGTAACGTTTTGGAATGCAGACGTTGATGGGGGTCATGTTCCGTTTGCAGTGCCCCGATGAGCCCTAAACAGTAGAAACCCCCACAAGTGACCACATTTTGGAAACTAGACCCCCTAAGGAACTTATCTAGAGCTTTGGTGAGCACTTTGAACCCCAAGTGCTTCACACAAGTTTATAATTCCGGGCATGAAAATAAAAAATCCTATTTTTTTCCACAAAAAATTATTTTTAGTCACTAATTTTTTTATTTTCCCAAGGGTAACAGGAGAAATTGGACCACAAAAGTTGTTGTCCAATTTGTCCTGAGTACGCTGAAACCTGATATGTGGGGGGAACCACTGTTTGGGCGCACGGCAGAGCTCGGAATGGAAGGAGCACCATTTGACTTTTTCCAACCAAAATTGGCTGGAATTGAGATTGGACGCCATGTTGCATTTGGAGAGTC
Organism: Oophaga sylvatica; assembly: GCA_033576555.1. Classification (NCBI taxonomy): domain Eukaryota; kingdom Metazoa; phylum Chordata; class Amphibia; order Anura; family Dendrobatidae; genus Oophaga; species Oophaga sylvatica. The sequence goes on from JARQOD010000001.1 coordinate 33,812,267, forward strand.
CCTGATGTGCCTAAACAGTGGAAACCCCCCACAAGTGACCCCATTTGGGAAACTAGACCCCTTAAGGAACTTATCTAGATCTTTGGTGAGCAATTTGAACCCCAAGTGCTTCACACAAGTTTATAACGTAGAGCCGTAAAATTAAAAAATCATATTTTTCCACAAAAATGATCTTTTCACCCCATTTTTTATTTTCCCAAGGGTAACAAGACTCCAAAAGTTATTGTGCAATTTGTCCTGAGTACGCTGATACCCCATATGTGGGGTAAACCACTGTTTGGGTGCATGGCAGAGTTTGGAAGGGAAGGAGTGCCGTTTGACTTTTTCAACGCAGAATTGGCTGGATGCCATGTCGTGTTTGGAGAGCTCCTGATCTGCCTAAACAGTGGAAAACCCCCACAAATGACACCATTTTGGAAACTAGACCCCTCAAGGAACTTATGTAGATGTGTGGTGAGCACCTTGAACCCCCAAGTGCTTCACAGAAGTTTATAACGTACAGCCGTAAAATAAACATTTTTTTTTTTTTTTTTACAAAAATGATTTTTTCGTCCCCAATATTTTATTTTCACAAGGGTAACAGGAGAAATTGGACCCCAAAAGTTGTTGTCCAATTTGTCCTGAGTACGCTGATACCCAATATGTGGGGGGGGAAACTGTTTGGGCGCACGGCAGGGCTTGGAAAGGAAGTAGTAACGTTTTGGAATGCAGACGTTGATGGGGGTCATGTTCCGTTTGCAGTGCCCCAGATGAGCCTAAACAGTAGAAACCCCCACAAGTGACCACATTTTGGAAACTAGACCCCCTAAGGAACTTATCTAGAGCTTTGGTGAGCACTTTGAACCCCCAAGTGCTTCACACAAGTTTATAATTCCCGGGCATGAAAATAAAAAATCCTATTTTTTTCCCACAAAAATTATTTTTAGTCACTAATTTTTTTATTTTCCCAAGGGTAACAGGAGAAATTGGACCACAAAAGTTGTTGTCCAATTTGTCCTGAGTACGCTGAAACCTGATATGTGGGGGGAACCACTGTTTGGGCGCACGGCAGAGCTCGGAATGGAAGGAGCACCATTTGACTTTTTCCAACCAAAATTGGCTGGAATTGAGATTGGACGCCATGTTGCATTTGGAGAGTCCCTGATGTGCCTAAACAGTGGAAACCCCCCACAAGTGACCCCATTTGGGAAACTAGACCCCTTAAGGAACTTATCTAGATCTTTGGTGAGCAATTTGAACCCCCAAGTGCTTCACACAAATTTATAACGTAGAGCCGTAAAATTAAAAAATCATATTTTTCCACAAAAATGATCTTTTCACCCCATTTTTTATTTTCCCAAGGGTAACAAGACTCCAAAAGTTATTGTGCAATTTGTCCTGAGTACGCTGATACCCCATATGTGGGGGTAAACCACTGTTTGGGTGCATGGCAGAGTTTGGAAGGGAAGGAGTGCCGTTTGACTTTTTCAACGCAGAATTGGCTGGATGCCATGTCGTGTTTGGAGAGCTCCTGATCTGCCTAAACAGTGGAAAACCCCCACAAATGACACCATTTTGGAAACTAGACCCCTCAAGGAACTTATGTAGATGTGTGGTGAGCACCTTGAACCCCCAAGTGCTTCACAGAAGTTTATAACGTACAGCGGTAAAATAAACATTTTTTTTTTTTTTTTTACAAAAATGATTTTTTCGTCCCCAATATTTTATTTTCACAAGGGTAACAGGAGAAATTGGACCCTAAAAGTTGTTGTCCAATTTGTCCTGAGTACGCTGATACCCAATATGTGGGAGAAAACTGCTGTATGGGTGCATGTTGGGGCTCGGAAGGGAAGTAGTGACGTTTTGGATTGCAGACTTTGATGGAATGCTCTGGGGGCGTCATGTCGCATTTGGAGAGCCCCTGATGCACCTAAACAGTGGAAACGCCCACAAGTGACCCCATTTTGGAAAATAGACCCCACAAGGAACTTATCTAGATGTGTGGTGAGCACTTTGAACCCCAAAGTGCTTCACAGAAGTTTATAATGTATAGCCGTAAAAATAAAAAATATTTTTTTTTTTTACAAAAATTATTTTTTTTGCCCCAATATTTTATTTTCACAAGGGTAACAGGAGAAATTGGACCCCAAAAGTTGTTGTTCAATTTGTCCTGAGTACGCGGATACCCAATATGTGGGAGAAAACTACTGTATGGGTACACATTGGGGCTCGGAAGGGAAGTAGTGACGTTATGGATTGTAGACTTTGATGGAATGGTCTGGGGGTGTCATGTCGCATTTGGAGAGCCCCTGATGCGCCTAAACAGTGGAAACCCCCCACAAGTGACCCCATTTTGGAAAATAGACCCCACAAGGAACTTATCTAGATGTGTGGTGAGCACTTTGAACCCCGAAGTGCTTCACAGAAGTTTATAATGTATAGCTGTAAAAATAAAAAATATTTTTTTTTTACAAAAATTATTTTTTTCGCCCCAAATATTTTATTTTCACAAGGGTAACAGGAGAAATTGGACCCCAAAAGTTGTTGTTCAATTTGTCCTGAGTACCCGGATACCCAATATGTGGGAGAAAACTACTGTATGGGTACACATTGGGGCTCGGAAGGGAAATAGTGACGTTATGGATTGTAGACTTTGATGGAATGGACTGGGGGCGTCATGTCGCATTTGGAGAGCCCCTGATGCGCCTAAACAGTGGAAACCCCCCACAAGTGACCCCATTTTGGAAAATAGACCCCATAAGGAACTTATCTAGATGTGTGGTGAGCGCTATGAAGCCCCAAGTGCTTCACAGAAGTTTATAACGTACAGCCGTAAAAACAAAAAAAATCATTTTTTTTTTTAAAAAATGATACTTTTGCCCCCAGTTTTTTATTTTCCCAAGGGTAACAGAAGAAATAGGACAAATTGCACAATAACTCTTAGGGTCCAGAGTACGCTGATACCCCATGTGGGAGTAAACTACTGTTTGGGCGCATGGCAGAGGTCAGAAGGGAAGGAGCACCGTTTGACTTTTTCAACGCAGAATTGGCTGGAATTGAGATCGGATGCCATGTCACGTTTGGACAGCCCCTGATGTGCCTAAACAGCGGAAAACCCCCAATTCTAACTCCAACCCTAACCCCAACACACCCCTAACCCTAGTCCCAACCCTAACCACAAACCTAACCCTAACACACCCCTATCCCTAATCCCAACCATAACCCTAATCCTAACTTTAGCGCCAACCCTAACCCTAACTTTAGCCGCAACCCTAACCCTAATGGGAAAATGGAAATAAATACATTTTTTTAATTTTATTATTTTTCCCTAACTAAGGGGGTGATAAAGGGGGGTTTGATTTACTATTTATAGCGGGTTTTTATGATTGGCAGCTGTCACGTTAAAAGACGCTTTTTATTGCAAAAAATAGTTTTTTTCATCGCCAAATTTTGAGAGCTATAATTTTTGCATATTTTGGCCCACAGAGTCATGTGAGGTCTTATTTTTTGCGGTACGAGTTGACGTTTTTATTGGTACCATTTTTGAGCACGTGACATTTTTTGATCGCTTTTTATTTCGATTTTTGGGAGGTTAGAATGAACAAAAATCAGCAATTGATGAATTTCTTTTGGGGGAGGCGTTTATACCATTCCGCGTGTGGTAAAATTGATAAAGCAGTTTTATTCTTCGGGTCAGTACGATTACAGCGATACCTCATTTATATCATTTTTTTATGTTTTGGCGCTTTTATAGAAAAAAACAATTTTATATAAAAAATAATTATTTTTGCATCGCTTTATTCTGCGAGCTATAACTTTTTTATTTTTCGCTGATGATGCTGTATGATGGCTCGTCTTTTGTGGGACAAGATGACGTTTTCAGCGGTACCATGTTTATTTATATCGGTCTTTTTGATCGCGAGTTATTCCACTTTTTGTTCAGCGGTATGATGATAAAGCACTGATTTTTTGCTTTGTTTTTATTTTTATTTTTAAGGGGTTCACAAAAGGGGTTAACTAGTGGGACAGTTTTATAGGGGAGGTCGTTACAGACGCGGCGATACGAAATATGTGTACTTTTATTGTTTTATTTTTTTTATTTACAGGAAGAAATGAATTTATTGGGGAATATTTATTTATTTTTTTTTATTTATTTTGAAAAATTTTTTTACACGTTTATTTTTATTTTTTTTACTTTTTTACATTGTCCCATGGTGGGACATCATTGTAAAATGTGAGATCGCTGGTCTCACAGTGTGCACAGCACTCTGTGAGACCAGCGATCTCACAGGCAGCGCTGCAGGCTTCTCAGTGCCTGCTCTCGGCAGGCACTGAGGAAGCCGCCTCTCTCCAGGACCCCGGCGCCTTCTTGGATCCGGGTCCTGGGAGGGAGAAAGCCCTCAGAACAGCGTGATCACATCGCGCTGTTCTGAGGGTCTCAGGGGGGCGCGCTTGGAGCCCCCTCCCTGCGCGATGCTCCCCTGTGCCCCCAGTACACCGCTATCATGTTTGATCGCGGTGTGCAAGGGGTTAATGTGCCGGGAGCGGTCCGTGACCGCTCCTGGCACAGAGTCCCGGGTGTCAGCTGTGATAATCAGCTGACACCCGGCGGCGATTAGCTGCGCTCCCCCTGGGAGCGCAGCTATTCGCTATGACGTACTATCCCGTCCATGGTCAGATTGTCACGGGTTTTATGGACGGGATAGTACGTCTGATGTCAGAGAGGGGTTAAGGCCATGAATATGGAGGCCACGCCCATGGGAGTGGCGTCGCGTCCATATTATATGACCTTAATGAGCGGGTATTACGTCACCGCTCAGCGCTGGAGAGCTGCAGGAAGCCGGGGAGAGCTGCAAGAAGCCGGGGAGAACGCAGGATTGCAGGGACGTTCAGCGATGGCACGGGGATGGTGAGTATGATGTCCCAGCCACCGGCTCCTGCCCCCGCATCCCCTCCCCCGCTGGTTTCTGCCCTATGACTCATGTATAAGCCGAGGAGGCATTTTCAGCACAAAAAAAGGTGCTGAAAATCTCGGCTTATACATGAGTATATACGGTATTTATCCCAGAAAATTATTGTAATTACATGTTTTTTGTACACATGTTTATTTCCTTTGTGTGAATTAGAACAACACAAAAAAACGGAAGAAAAAAAGGCAAATTGGCCATAATTTCACACAAAACCTCCAAAATGGGCCAGATGAAATTGTTGGCATCCTCAACTTATTATTGGGTTGCACACCCTTTGGAATAAATAACTGCAATCAATTTCTTCCTATAACCATCAACAAGCTTCTTACACCTCTCAACTGGAATTTTGGACCACTCGTCTTTTGCAAACTGCTCCAGGACCCTCATGTATGAAGGGTTCCTTCTCCCAGCAGTAATTTTAAGATCTTTCCACTGGTGTTTAATGGGATTTTGATCCGAACTCATTTCTGGTCTCTTCAGAATTCTCCAACTGTTTGCTTTCATTCTTTTTTGGATGCTTCTTGAAGTATGTTTGGGGTCATTGTCCTGCTGGAAGACCCATGACCTAGGACGCAAACCCAGCTTTCTGACAATGGGCACTACATTGTGATGTGACCCAAAATCTGACTCTGTGAGTCAGAAGCTATATGATGCCACTGTGTTCCCGCCGTTCTCAGAGGCTTCAGAGCATGCGAACATATGAAATGAAGCTAGGAACATACACCCAGATTCAGTGCACAATCGTGAGATTGGCTAGGCGGTTGCCGTTATGTCAGTCACAGCAATCAGACTGTGATGGGTGTGCATAATTTGAACAGGACCATGACTGATCATGACTGAAATGTCCCAAAGTGCCACCCCTATGTCAGAAACAAAAGGTATGTGATGCCATCACCTGATAATAAAAATATATATTTTTAACATATATACTGGGACCTTTTCTTAAAGAAAACCATGTTAGTGATGCACAATGCATCACTAAAAAGACATTGGGGACAGTTTTGTACACAAAAGGAACAGGACAGGTTTCCTTTAAGATTTCATGATGCCTTGCACAGACAAGACACTCAGTGCCAGAGACAGCAAAACAAACCCAAAAAATCTTTGAACCTCCACTATATTTAAGGCCGGCGTCACACACAACGACAAAAAATCGGTCCGTTTTAGACGGTCGATTGTCGGATCAAAATGCAAACATCACACATCCTTCTGGCATCCGATTTTCCTTCAAAGATGCGATTTAGTCGCATGTGTGTGTACCTTGTAACATCCGATTTTCATCCGACTTGCGAGATTTTCTCGCAGGCTTGCAAAACTGACATATAATGGATCCAAAAGAATAGTATTTCAATCACAAAAAAAAGAATAGATATATACACATAGAACACATATATATATATATATATATATATATATATACATGTCATTGTGACATGTATATATACATATATTTATAGTTCCTAGACTTCTACATACTGTTATAGCCGCTAATTCAATTGCCGGCTTCTGTGAAATCACAGAAGCCGACATGAAATGATACATTGTTTCCACACAGTTAACCATGTCATTTCCTGTATTTTGATATTTGTTTAGAACTTACAATTACATGAGTGTATTTGTGCTAAATTTCAGACATGTAGGGGTTAATTAAAGGTGTAAATTCGTTGACAAAAAAATGCGTGGGCTCCCGCTGTATTTTCACCACCAGACAGACAAAGCAAGCGAGTGGGGGCAGATAATAATAGCCTAGGGAGGGTACTTTTTTTTTGTGCCCCCCCTGGCTACTAACATCTGCCCCCAGACACCCCAGAAAGGGCAAATCTATAATTAGATTCGCCCTTTCTGCCACTTTGCCCGTCTATTCCCATTGCCCTGTAGCGGTGGCGAATGGGTTAATAATCTCACCTTAATGTCACCTTAGTATTGAAAGGTGACCTTAAGGCAGGTTAATAATTGAGAGCTGTCAATTAGACAACTATCAATTATTAATCCTATTGAAGTAAATTAAAAAAAACACAGACACATTAATAAAAATTAATTTTAATGAAATAAAAACACATTTTTTTGACCATATTTTATTTTACACTTAATCCGTGCGAAGCCATTGATCTCCTAAAATAAAGAAAAAAAAATAAAAAAACATTATTCTTACCTATTCCGCTGATCTGTCACGTCCCACGCTGTAATCCTTCACAAAGGGTTAACTAGCTTTGAGCCAAGCAGTGCAAGTAATCCTGTGTGCTCAGCTCAAAGCTCCTGAATGAATAAGTTCCTCTCCTGGCGACAGGAGAGGATGTGTTTCATGAATGAAGCTTAATTGATTGTGTCCACTTTCCCTTTAGGTCAGGTCACTAAAGTTAAATTGCCAATAAATCAATTAAGCTCCATTCATGAATCTATTCCTCTCCTTTCGCTAGGAGAGTAACTGATTCATTCAGGGGAATACAGGTCTGAGACAGCATTATTAGCTCTCTGCGACCTGTAACCTGTTAACCCTTTCTGATGGATTACAGCGTGGGACCTGACTGTACATCGGATTGGTAAGTATAATTTTGCTTTTTTTATTTTATTTTTATTACAGGAAATGGTTTTAGCAGGAAAATAAAATATGGTCAAAAACTGTGTGATTATTTCATTAAACTTATTTTTTATTAAACTGTATGTGTTTGATTTTTCTTTCATACAATAGGATTAATAATTGATAGTTGTCTAATTGACAGCTCTCAATTATTAACCTGCCTTAAGGTCACCTTTCAATACTAAGGTGACAGTAAGGTGAGATTATTAACCCATTTGCCACCGCTACAGGGCAATGGGAATAGACGGGCAAAGTGCCAGAAAGGGCGAATCTAATTATAGATTTGCCCTTTCTGGGGTGTCTGGGGGCAGATGTTAGTAGCCAGGGGGGGCACAAAAAATGTACCCTCCCTAGGCTGTTATTATCTGCCCCCACTCGCTTTGCTTTGTCTGTCTGGTGGAGAAAATACAGCGGGAGCCCACGCATTTTTTTTCAACGAAATTACACCTTTAATTAACCCCTACATGTCTGAAATTTTGCACAAATACACTCATGTAATTGTAAGTTCTAAACAAATATCAAAATACAGGAAATTACATGGTTAACTGTGTGGAAACAATGTATCATTTCATGTCGGCTTCTGTGATTTCACACAAGCCGGCAATTGAATTTGCGGCTATTACAGTATGTAGAAGTCTAGGAAATATAAATATATATATATATACATGTCACAATTACATATATATATATATTATATATATATATATATATATATGTATTCTATGTGTATATATCTATTCTTTCTATTCTTTATTAAAGCTGTCAGTGTGATTTTACAGTATAGCCGGGGATGAATTGCCGGCTTTTCTAAAGGACACCGATGCGATTTCATCGCAAGTCACACAGTGTGGTCCGTTTGTAATCCGATTTTTCATCGCTCCCATAGACTTGCATTGGCGATTGTCGACCCACAATCGGTGACAATCGCAGCATGCTGCGATTGTACACGGACGTTTAAAACGGACCACAAAATAACGGATACTGGGAGCTGCTCAATAGATTAACATAGGGCAGACTGCAATACGATTTTTCATCGCATTGCAGTCGTCCGATTATGTCGCCAGTGTGACGCCGGCCTAACTGTAGGTACTGTGTTCTTTTCTTTATAGGCCTCATTCTGTTTTCAGTAAACTGTAGAATGATGTTCTTTACCAAAAAGATCTATCTTGGTTTCATCTGTCCACAAGACGCTTTCCCAGAAGGATATTGGCTGATGCACCCTAGGCCTGCAGGACAGCTTGAATTTCTTTGGAACTTGATTGATGCTGCTTATCCACCATTTGCACTATCCTGAGATGCAACCTTTCATCAATTTTTCTCTGCTGTCCACATTCAGGGACATTAGCTACAGTTCCATGGGTTGTAAACTTCTTGATTAATTTGCGCACCATAGACAAAGGAATCAAGATCTCTGGAGATGGACTTATAACCTTGAGGTTGTTGATACTTTTCCCCATGCTTAGTGTGGCACACACAGACACACGATGCAAAGATTGAGTCAATGACTCCCCTTTGTATCTGGTTTTAGGTGCGATTTTCATATTGCCCACACATGTTACTTGCCACAGGTGAGTTTAAACAAGCATCACATGCTTGAAACAAAGTTGATTACCCACAATTTTGGAAAGGTGACAATTTTGTTCAGCCCATTTTTGAAATTTTGTGTAAAATTATGTCCAATTTGCCTTTTTTGCTTCTGTTTTTTTGTATTGTTCCAATATACAATAAAGAAATAAACATGCTTATAACAAAACATGTGCAATTGCAACAATTTTATGAGAGAAATAGACGGATTTTGGTAAGAACTTACCTGTAAAATCCTTTTCAGCGAAGAAGGAAGGAAGACACACTAGTCATTACTAGTGGGTAGGCGGAGCCCACATAGGATAGAAACACCTCAGAATAAAAAAGTGTTGACCGGCCCCTCCAGCTTATAGGGCTCCTCCTACTCCAGCTCTCTAGTCGTACACAAGCTAAGGAAGAGCAAATATCACCAGCGGAGCAACATAACCCCTTCTGAAGGACTTCAGAGAGAAAAACAAGGAGACAGGTTATGCATATAACAGAAAAAAACACACAGTCTCAGGTACTACTCACTGAACCTGACCACTGCGATGAGCTGGCAATGCTGGAACAGAGCCTTAGCGCGCCGACCTCAGCCCAGATAATCGCTATCAGAGAAGGGTCACGCCGCATCTGAAAACACAACAACACACTTCTGCCATGGGAGGGATGTGTGTCTCCCTTCCTTCTTCGCTGAAAAGGATTTTACAGGTAAGTTCTTACCAAAATCCGTCTTTCAGCAGCAGATGAAGGAAGGGAGACACACTAGTCATTACTAGTGGGACGTCCCAAAGCAGTCCAAAAATAAGGGTGGGCAAAAAAAAACAAAAGAGGCAGATACCCAACAACCTAAATAAATGCGCAACTAGCGCTAACTACAAGTTCACAAGAACTTTAAACTACAGCCGCCTGCAGGACCCTACGTCCTAAGGCCGCATCAGCGGAAGCACTGACGTCCACCTTATAAAATTTCGTAAATGTGTGGATGGAGCGCCAGGTCGCGGCCCGGCAGAGCTGAGCTGCCGAGGCTCCTTGATGAAAAGCCCACGATGAACCCACAGCCCTTGTGGAGTGAGCTCGAATCTTAATCGGGCAAGGTTCGCCCTTAAGTCGGTAAGCCTCTAAAATGGCCGACCGAATCCAAAGAGCTATAGAATCCTTGGAAGCTCATTGCCCACGTCGACGACCTGCTGGAATCACAAACAGAGTATCCGACTTCCGAAAACTTTGAGTAATAGACAAATAGAACTTCAAAGCCCGCACCAAATCCAATGTGTGCAAGGCCCGTTCCTTTGCATTCCTTGGCTCCGGACAAAGCGAGGGCAACACAATATTCTGGTTAACATGAAACTGTGACACCACTTTAGGTAGAAAGTCGCCCCGTGTGCGAAGCACTACGCGATCTGGGTGAAACTCTAGAAAAGGAGGCGAGCAAGAAAGAGCCGCCAACTCAGAAACCCTTCTCAAAGAAGTGACCGCCACTAGGAAGGCAACCTTCCAAGAGAGAAAGGAAAGATTAACAGAGTCCATAGGCTCAAAAGGTCCATGTTGAAGAGCCTCCAAGACAAGATTGAGCCGCCAAGGAGACACAGGCGCCTTCCGCGGCGGAAATTGACGGGTTACCTCGCGAAAAAAGGAACGTACGTCCCTACGTGAGGCGATAGTCTTCCGAAACAGCAAGGACAGAGCAGAAACCTGTCCTTTCAGAGTGCTAACTGCCAAACCCTTGTCCAGCCCGTACTGCAAAAAGGCCAACAAATTGGGAATGGAAAAAATCCTCGGATTCCTAGAAGAACCCGAACACCACGAAAAGAAGGCTTCCCAAGTCTTGTGATAAATCCTAGCAGTAGCCGGTCCTCTGGCAGCTCGCAGAGTGGCAATGACTTCGGCTGAAAAACCTTGACGGGTCAAGATTTCGGTCTCAAGAGCCACGCCGTCAAACGCAGAGACTTCAGGTCCGGGTGACGAACGGGCCCTTGGGTTAACAGATCCGGGCGAAGAGGGAGTGGAAGTGGAGGCACTGCCAAAAGCGACACCAGTGTCGAGAACCACGTCCTCCTTGGCCAATCTGGGGCTATCAACATAGCCGGGACTCTCTCCAGTCTGATCCGACGCAACACCAGGGGAAGTAAGGATATCGGCGGGAACACATAGATTAGCTCGAATTGGTCCCAAGGAGCCACCAGAGCATCCACCGCCACAGCCTTCGGGTCCTTGTACCTGGACATGAACGTCGGTAACTTGGCATTGAACCTGGATGCCATCAAATCCACTTGGGGAGTTCCCCAACGGGAGCACAGCAGTGCAAAAATTTCCGGATGAAGACTCCATTCTCCGGGATCCATCTTTTCGCGACTGAGGAAGTCCGCTGTGATATTCTGAACTCCTGGAATGTGAATCGCAGAGATGGCTGGCACTCTGGCCTCGGCCCATACCAGAATTCGAGACACTTCCATCATGAGCCTGAAGCTCCTCGTCCCACCTTGATGGTTGATATACGCGACCGCCGTCGCATTGTCTGTCTGCACTCGGACTGGTAGACTGCTTAAAGGGACCGTCCAGTGTTGGAGGCAAAGGAAAATTGCCCTCAATTCCAGGATGTTGATCGGCAGGACAGACTCTTCCAACGACCATACTCCCTGAATCCAGAGATCGTTCCAGACACCCCCCCGGCCCGTCAGGCTGGCATCGGTGGTTATGATCGACCACCTCGGAGGAAGGAAGGACTTCCCCAGGGATAACGCTTCCGGACGTAACCACCATTCTAGAGACTCTCACACCCTGTGGGAGATGATGACACTGCAATCCAGTGAAAACTGCAATCGATCCAAACGGTTCAAGATGAACATTTGGAGAGCCCTGGAATGAAATTGGGCAAACGGAATTGCTTCCATTGACGCCACCATCAAACCCAGAAGGCGCATACACCTTCGAAGGGACATTGCTGTCGCAGACTTCATAACCTGTACATGACGAAGAAGACTCGCTTGCTTGTCTGGAGGCAGAGACACCACTGCTCGTACCGTGTCGAAATGCATTCCCAAAAACAGGATTGACTGCGACGGTTCCAGAGACGACTTCTCCCAATTCACCAGCCACCAGAAGTCCTCCAGGAGCTGAAGGGATAGATTGCGAGCCGTCACCACCTCCTCCTTTGAGGACGCCACAATCAAAAGGTCGTCCACATAGGGAAGAATCGTAACCCCCTGTCTTCGCAGAATCGCCATGAGAGGAGCCAGAATTTTTGTAAAAACTCTGGGTGCTGAGGCCAACCCGAATGGCAGGGCCACAAACTGGTAATGGTCCTGGCCTATGGCAAAACGAAGGAAGCGTTGGTGGGCCCTTCCGATGGGGACATGCAAATAAGCGTCGCGAATGTCGATCGACACCAAAAAATCGTTCTGCGACAAAGCTGCCACAACGGAGCGAAGTGACTCCATGCGGAATTTCCGCGAGCGGACATGCCGATTCAATCTTTTGAGATCCAGAATGGGGCGAAATTTGTCCTCCTTTTTGGGGACCACAAAGAGGTTGGAATAAAACCCTCTTCCCCGGTCCTCCGGTGGAACTGGTACCACCACACCCTTCTGTAGAAGGGAATCGACCTCCCGCAGTAGAGCAGCAAATAGCTCTGGCTCTGACGGAATGCGGGATTGGCAAAAACTGTCTGGGGTCGAGAAAGAAACTCTATGAAGTAGCCTGCCGACACAACCCGCGTCACCCAGGCGTCCGACACGCGGGAAGCCCAAATCGGTTCGAATTGGAGCAGGCGACCTCCCACTCGAGAGCCCTCGAGTGAGGCCCTGGCGTCAGTCTGCCTTAGCGGGCTTTTTGTCAGCTTCCCGCTTGTCTTGGTGGAAGTTCTGTTTCCAGGGAGTGCGGGATTTCTGAGCGTTCTTTTTTCCTGAAAAAGAGGGACGCCCCGATCCCCAAGAGGGCTGACCGAACCGTCCCCTGGACCGAAAGGACCGCCGACTAGTACCGGCACTATGCCTGCCAGCCGCAGAAGACACAGCTCTTCGCTGCGGTAAAGCCGTTTCTTTTGCCTTTGCCTTGGCAATCAGCTCCGTGAGGTCAGATCCAAATAGCTGACCACCCTAAAGAAAGCAAACCTTGCTTGGAAACCGCGTCTCCGGTCCACTGTCTAAGCCACAGAGCTCTCCTGACTGTGATCGCCGAGGATTGTGCCCTGGACAGCAGTGAGGCAGTATCCAAACCTGCATTACTGCCATATCGTGCTGCATCCTCCAATGACTTGAAAAGCCCCTCTACCTCGGATAGTGGGGATCCATCTTGCCACGCCATCCGTAGATGGTCTAACCAGCTCAGGGAAGCTTTATAAGCACACATGGATCCTAGCACTGCTTTGAATCCATGACCCGCGGCCTCGTAGATGGATTTCGCTGCCATCTCCGTTTTTCTGTCCAGCGGATCCTGCAGACTCGCCTTCCCTTTAACAGGAAGCAATGAGGATTTGCTAAGCTGGGATAAAGGGACATCCACTTCAGGAGAAGGAATCCAATTATCAATCAACTCCGTCGTACACGGATATAGCGTCTCAAAAAACCGTGTCCCCTGAAAACGTTTATCTGGACACAGGCGTTCCTTCTCCACTGCCCCATTAAGCTCGTCCAGAGATGGTAAGGCTGATCGCGACCTATGCGACTCCTGAAACATCCGGGACGACTTACCAGGACGTCTAGTTACCTCCTCCGGTAACTGTAACGCCTCCCTCATGGCTCCAATAAAAGCCTCTTTACGGCTCAAAAGAGAGGCAGAGTGTCCCTGCCGATCCTCCTTATCCGAATCGGACATCTCCCCATCCGAGCTTGAAGGGGAACCCTCCATACCAGAGATCTCTGAGTCGCTAAGCGGGGAAGAAGGCACCGGCCTGTGTCGCTTCCTACCATGAGAGGATCTAGCTGACACCCAATAACCTAGAAGGTCAGAAAGGCCATTAATAGAACGAGCGAGGGCCTCCATTTTGTCATCACTGACACCTCCGACAGCTGCGCTTGACGCCGTCGAGGTCTGCGTGTTAGATACGCGAGACTGATCCTGTAGCGGATCTGGGAGACGGTCCGCACCTCCTGGACCCTGATCCGACATGCCCTCACACAGTATATGGCAGGTTAAAACCTGTCAGCAACTAGAACAGTGTGGTTTTCAAAGGCAAAACGAACGCTGAAGGGTTAAAGCTCTTAAAGAGAGAGCTACCCCAGCTGTCTCCCAATAAAGGGTTAACTGCCAAAGAAGGGGTTAATGTCGCAGACTCCCCACAACCCTTGTGTAATGAAAAGGGTGTGCGAGCCCAGGTGTCTCTTATGAGGTAACAGCTGCAGGACAGTGTTTCAAAGGTATGCCACCCTAAACAAGAACGCCAACGAGATCGCTAACATATTGCACTGAATTGTACATCGCAATGACCGCCAAAGTCGCTAAGGAGATCGCTAACCACTTATGCGTCGTCAATGAGATCGCCCACTGTGGCAGCTACTAGCGACATTAAAACGATCACAAAAAACGATCGCAAAATTAAGCGTCGCTATTGTGATCGTAGCGGGAGCGTTCCGCGTGACAGTACCTCCTGCGCTGTGGGTGTGAGGGGGTCAAGCTTCTGCCCTGACAGGTAGAAGCGACTGACCCAGCTGGCCGCGGTGTAGTGTCTTCCTTTCGGTCGGTCGGGGAGAGCTGAGAGTGAGGAGCCCGAGGAGGCCTTCAGTAATGGCCGCCGCGCTAGAGGAGAGAAGCCGGAAGAGAAAAAGGCAGGGTAAAGCGCGCGCTCAGAGCGCTTCCTGCCCGCGAAAAAATGGGAAAGCGCGAAGCCACGCCCCCGCCGGTTTCAAAAAAAGCGCGCGACTCACTCCGCTCTCCGCTCCCGCTCCCATGTCCTGCAGGCATCCACCTGCGGACAAAAGTACACAATCACCACACATGAATACATGTAGCAGCGGCTGCCGCAGCGGCCGCTGAAGCACTCAAACACATTAAAATGTGGAGTACTCACCCAGCTGAGCGCCACAGGGACCCCTCAGAGATTTGTGGCGCTGTGCCCGTAGCTTCCCCCCAGGGCGGGGAGCGCAGTGACCCCAGAAGCGCGGTTTGCGTCCCCGCCAGGGAAGCAATCCTCATCCCCCAGGGCCGGCAGGGTTCTGCAGGGACCACCTTACAGGGTAATACAGATCCGCCAAGGGAGAGGTGGGGGTCCAGCAGCGCTGAGACCCCTGAGACCTCTAGACCACTGGCGGTCCAAGTCTCTGTCCGACTAAAATAAAAAAAATTTCTGAGGAGCTGCTTCCAGCAGCGACTATCCTCTGTGACCTCAAATTTTAGACTGGAGAGCTGGAGTAGGAGGAGCCCTATAACTCGAGGGGCCGGTCAACACTTTTTTAATCTGAGGTGTTTCTATCCTATGTGGGCTCCGCCTACCCACTAGTAATGACTAGTCATCTGCTGCTGAAAATTCATTTTCTAGACCAATTTCAAAGGAACCAATACTTTCAGCCATGACCGTATATGCAATGAAGACGCCTTTATAACATGATGAGCATAGATACACTGATTCAGCATTGTCTCTGCATATTAAGTTAATTAATTGAAACAAATTCTCTGGGGGTAAGGAATTGGTGCCTAATTCACCTTTCTAAAAATAATTTGCCCCATGGAAAATGCTAATCTGTTTGTAGTGATGAATGGTAACTTATGGGCACCAATGGAAAATGTCCACTGAGGGCCAAATGGACCTTTTGGGCTCCATAGACTCCAGGACCCAGGCGTGATACCATCCCCATCACCTACTCTAGTTACTCCCCTGTGTGTGATTCTATTATTACCGCCATACCAGATCTGCATTGCCACTGTGCAGAACATGTAAGTAGTGATAAGCGAGAATACTTGTTGCTCGTGTTTTCCCGAGCATGCTTGGGTGTCCTCCGAGTATTTTGGCGTGCTCGGAGATTTTGTTTCTGTCGACGCAGCTGCATGATTTGTGGCTGCTAGACAGCCTGAATACATGAGGAATGCCTGTTTGTTAGGGAATCCCACATGTATTCAGGCTGTCTAGCAGTCGCAAATCATGCAGCTGCGTCGACAGAAACTAAATCTCTGAGCACGCCTAAATACTCAGAGGACACCCGAGCATGCTTGGGAAAACTCGAGCAACGGGCATACTCGCTCATCACTACATGTAAGTGATAAATTACATTAATTCAGGGTCTTATTCATTTTCCCTTTCATCCCCTTGCACCCCAGACCTCCATGAAGACTTCTCCCAATCACGAAAAAATTAAAAAGAGCAATAAAATAACCTTAAATGTAAATCCTAGCTTAAATTCTAACGTAAACTTGGAGTGACCCCTTCTTTGGGGGGGGAGGGCCTGTGCATTTCATCTGTTTAGCTTTCCATGGGCAGGTATTGATACATTCAGTTCTGGGTCCTGCTCTGCCCCCTGGCAGTTTTGAGGCCTCTTGGCACATAGCAAGGTGAACTACAAGACCAAGGGACCATCATGATTGGGTACACCTTGTCTCAGTGGAATGACTTTTGATCAAAATCGTATTAACTAAGTGCCCTATGTAATTTACATGTATCACTACTAGTATTTATTTACATATTTTCATACTCCAGGGTATTTGCTCAAATGCTTTATCCTAGGTTCTGCCAAGAGAGCCAGTGGCCAATGTATTGTGTAGTGCCCCTAAGAAGGTTCAGTACAGAAATGTAGACCTCTTAATAAATTTGGCACATCTTACTTCTAATGAGCTTCTCTTCTCTTCGAGGCCACCCCTGTAGCATATGGAGTCGGAAGCCGAGATCTCATGTCTTCTTGTGAGCCTTCTCCCGCAAGGTACAACTGCTGCCAAGTAATTTTATCTCGCATTGTTTGAGTTGTGAAAAGAGGAATGTAATTTCTGTGTTAAGCTCAGGCTGCAATAAGCAAATGAATTATACTATTGGAATTGCAGTTTGTGTGTTCTTGAAACACTATCATAAAAAGACTTTGGCCTTTATTCATGAAAGCTCTTACATCAGAATTCTGGGGTAAAAAGCTTTGCAAAGTAGCAATTTTTTGCACAATTGGAGGCTATTAAAAAAGTTTGTGATTTTTTTTTTACATTTTTACTCCATTTTCACCCAGCTCCAACAAAGTGGGTGGAGCTTGAGGTGGAATGGAGTGTGGCTAGTGCTAGTCAAATTCATGGCAGGCGGTGGAGTCCCTAAGGGAAGAGTCAGACGGCCATATAACTAGGATGGGATCACAACGCAAAGCTCAGACTGGCCTTCGTCTCTCCCATCCCGAGTATGACAGCATGTATTTCTATGCAGCTGTTGCACTCGGGTAGGGAAAGCCGATGGCCAGTCCGAGGATTGTGCTGTGATCCCCATGCGAGTTATACGGCCTTCTGACTCTTCCCTTCCTCCAATAATCTTACCACAGTTCCCGACTGGAGTAAGGTTTGTGGCGAGTTCCACCCCACTCAACTCCACGAGTCATGACCCCTACTAATGAACCAGGCGTCTTGCACCCCAACCTGCCCCATTATTAAGAGCGACAAGAAAACCGCACGTTTTGATGAATCGGGGTTTGTACTCAAATTTTGTGGACCACTTAGTGGTCAGGAACTGAACCCTTACAGGTACAAGTAGGGTATGTTGGTGATTTTATCCTTGTCCCCCATGTGATACACATATAAGTCACATATTAGGTGTGGATGTATGTAGCATCTCTGATTATTTCTGGCAGAGGCATTTAAGTAATCCTGGAGGTTGACATTAAGGTGATCCTATCACCCTACCCCGTGTCGGTGTAGCTGGTGAAGGCCCCTTCGCTGCCATCTCAGTATCCCTATGAAGGGATAGGGAATGGTTAATTTCACCATATACTGCAAGAAAAAGTATTGAAGTGTATTGTGGATGCGATAACGATAACAGGCTCAAAAGAAAAGAAAAAAATATATTCCGTTTAGCTGCATTCATAAACGTTTGATCAAAATACACACAGACATCGCTTTTTGTTCAGTCATCTCCTGCCAAAAAATGCAGTAAAAAAAGGGCTGAAAACACTGAATGTACCCTAAAATGATGGCAGTAAAAACTAAAACTCACAAAAAAAACAAAAAAAACAAAAAAACAACAAGACCTCATGCAGCTCCATCAACAGAAAAACTAAAAATGATGGGTTTCAGAAAATGGCAACAAAAAAAAGACAAATTTTTTTTTTTACAAAGTTCTAAACTTTTTAAAAACAAGAAAAATTTTTAAAAATACGTTATATAATTATATATAGCATCTCTGTAATCATACTGACCTGATGAATTATGTTGCCGGCTCATTTGTGCTCTATATTACGTGCCGTAAAAGACAACTCAAAAAACAATATCGGAATTGCTTAGAATGGCCCCAATCCTGTTTTTCAGTACCTTGTATATTAAAATAAATGGGGTCATTCAAAACTACAACTTGTTCCGCAAAATTATACACCCTCATATGGTTATGTCAACATTAGAATAAAAAAATAAATAAATAAAAAAAGGCTCTTGGAAGAATAGTAAGAAATAATGAAAATGCGAAAATAAAAAATTTGCTCTAAGGGAAATGGGTTAAATTAGCTTGTAGTAGAAACAATGCAGACGTCGGTGAGAAAGAGCCGTAGTCGGTTTTGGCGCAGTTGAAATCAGTAACGCAGTATATTAATAATGTGACATTTTCTGTAGATTGTGTAAATTTGTAAAAATTGCATTTACAGGAGTAACTCTACTTTAAAAATCGAATAATTTATTTCCCCTTTGACTGGATGATTAGTCGGATTACGTGAACTCATAATTTCCAGCATTAATCTTATTAGTCTGTGATTAAGATGTAATTGAAAACACAAATCTCCAGCTACAAAGTTACATAAAAAAAAGACTCAAAAAGTTAAAGAAAACCTGTCATGTCCCCAAATGTTATTAATCTGCAGGTTAATAGAGTTACAATGCAGTCCGGCCGCCTTAGGTGTGCCGGAGTGGCTACAGTCACTGTTCACAGCGTTACGAGCGGCGACTGTAAGCACACCCGGCACTTTGATTGATAGCTGGCTTTACACAGATGCACTGCAGAGTGAACTGTCAATCAAAGAGCCGATCCATGCTTACAGCCGCTACTCTCTCTGCACTGAGTGGTGATTGTAGCCCCTCCGGGCATAACTATAATCCAAGTTTGAATTAAAAGGGTATTCCCGTCTCCAAGATCCTATTACAGTATGTATTTGGTGTAATAATAATAATAATAGCAATACCTGCAAATAGAAATGTAGTATAGTTCTTCTGATTCACTATGTGGCTCACACCATGTGCAGGGCAGTGCAGTAACTTAGGTTTTCATGGTTACGACCACTCATATAGTGAAAGTTAGTTAGTTAGTTATTAGTGGTCATATCCATGGATTCCTAAGCAACTGCAATGCCCTGCATAGTGAATCAGAAGAACTATACTACATTTCTAATTGGAGGTATTCGCTTATATTGTTATCATTCCATCTACTACATATTGGGATAGGATCTTGGCGATAGGAATACCGCTTTAAATTCATTTTAATTTTCCTCCTGGAAACAGTGCTTTCAGAACACTATTAACCTGCAGAGTAACACTATATCTGCAGGTTATTTGCAGTTGGGGGACATAATAGGAGAAGGCAGATTTATGCCATGAAATTGCATAATTTTATTAGAACAAAATAATTAAAAACAAGTAAAAAACAGTATTATAGGGACAAAATGTGCAAAAAGGGCCCTGGATAAAGCTATACGTGAAACACGCGTCGGGGTACATGTGCATATGCATCTTTCCAATATGTCCTTTATAACACTGGCTTTGTAGCCTTTTTTCATCATTGGCTCTATTGCACTTTCAAAGTATAAGGCATCCTCACTTTTTGTACTGTCATACTCTATATACAGATTACTTCTCTAATATCTCTTTGCACATTATGCGCAGAACCTTGCCTATTTATTATATGTGTCAGTGTTGTGCCAATATCCTAGGGCACATAGTCCTATTTTTGTATGCACTTGTTGGTATTTACCATATCCACTAATTCTGTTTAGTGGATTCACTTTGGGTACAGTTCTTAGGCTAATTAAAAACTTTCACTGAAGGTTATTTTTTACTACTATAATTTGTCTTGAACTTTGACCTATGTATAACTCATTTTGTATTTGGCTTCTTCCTTGTGATTTATTCATGGCACCTTACCCTAGTGAGTGGCCCTTTTTGCACATTTTGTCCCTATAATACTGTGTTTTTTTTTTACTTGTTTTTAATTATTTTGTTCTAATAAAATTATGCAATTATATGGCATAAAGCTTCCTTCTCCTTTTTCTGATTTAATTATTTATTGGAAGCTGCCACTTACCTAGGCAGTGCAATATTTGGATGGGGACATAATAGGTTCCCTTTAAAAAGTGTTATTCTAGTCACAATATTTATAGCCTATCTTTAGGATAGGGCATCATTATCAGATCAGCTATCAAGATTGTGATCCCAGGAGTCCCTATTACAAAAGATATTCAGCGGACACATCTGTACTGATTCGGAAGGGTGATACTTTCAATGTACTCACCATCGTCCCTTCCTTATTACGATATGTTGTCTTGAGGACACTGCACTTAATATCTTGTCTTCATAAATCAGCCTAAGAAATGGATATCACATGTGTTGCTCCTTGCTTTAAACTGCCTTAATTTACATTAGATACATAAAAATACACACGTGGTCAAAATTGTTGGTACCCCTCGTTTAATGACCGAAAAGCCCACAATAGGGACAGAAATAACTTGAATCTGACAAAAGTAATAATAAATCAAAAATCTATGAAAATGAACAAATGAAAGTCAGACATTGCTTTTCAACCATGCTTCCACATAATTTAAAAAAAAAAATAAAACTTATGAAATAGGGCTGGACAGAAATGATGGTATGACCTGCATTTTTAGGGATCTGGACAAAATGTTCTTCACACATGACATTCATTTACTGCCCTCTGTAGAGCAATCTCTGAATTTGTTACGGTTTGCGCAGCACCCATAAACATTTTTCATCCATTTTTCTGCTCAATGATATAACGGTACAGTGTCATTTTAGCGTGGATCTATACAATGTCATTCTCCACAAATATATATATATATTGTAGGGATTGTTCTCACTCAGGTGCGACAGGAGTAAGACAGGAGGCGCTTCCTTTCAAAGTCCATATGAGTTTATTTGCTTCATAAACCCGGAAGCACCAACAAAAGGTAAACAGCTTTTAGAGCAAGCAAAAATGAAGCATCAGTGTCCATAGCACAATCCTCTGCTTCAGGAGCTTCTCACAAAATCAGAATATCATCAAAAAGTAAATTTATTTCAGTTCTTCAATACAAAAAGTGAAACTCATATATTATATAGAGTCATTACACACAGAGTGATCTATTTCACCTGTTTATTTCTGTTAATGATGATGATTATGGCTTACAGTCAATGAAAACCCAAAAGTCATTATCTCAGTAAATTAGAATACTTTATAACACCAGCTTGAAAAATGATTTTAAAATCCAAAATGTTGGCCTACTGAAATGTATGATCAGTAAATGCTCAATACTTGGTAGGGGCTCCTTTTGCATCAATTACTGCATCAATGTGGCGTGGTGTTGTGAATGTTTTGGAAATGAATTCGGAGCAGAAGCTCCCTCTGGTGGTTACAAACAGTACTGAACCATTCAATGAGGATTGGCAATCAGGAGTCACAGAGTGGCTTGATATAAGAGAGGTTCCCTCCCATCATGGTTGCCGGTGATCAATTGTTCTTGTCTCAACTGTGGTTCCTGGTTCACTTGGAAGCTTGCTGAGTCTTGCCTCTTCTTCTGCTTTCAGATAAGATATTTTGTGTTTTTGTTTTTGTGCTTACCATTTCCATATTTCTCTGCATTTCTGTGAGGTTAGCCAGGTTCCCTGTTATGAATGTTTTAGAAATGAATTCTGAGCAGAAGCTCCCTCTGGTGGTTACAAACAATATTGAACCATTCAATGAGGATTGGCAATCAGGAATCACAGACTGGCTGGATATAAGGGAGGTTTCCCCCCATCATGGTTGCCGGTGATCAATTGTTCTTGTCTCAACGTTGTTTCCTGGTTCACTTGGAAGCTTGCTGAGCTTGCCTCTTCTCCTGCTCTCAGATAAGATATTTTCTGTTTTTTGTTTTTGTGCTTGCCATTTGCATATTTCTCTGCATTTCTGTGAGGTTAGCCAGGTTCCCCCCCCCCTCCGGGGGGCTTGGGCTCCTCTCAGTTCCGCTGGAGCCACTGTTATTTGTTCATTTGCCTTTTCCAGTTTTTTTAGTGGCTGCGGCTTAGTTTTGTTACACCAGAGAACTAATTTAGGTGGTAGAGGTCGTGTGATCTCAGGTGTTTTTGCAATCAGTAGAGTTGGCATTTTTTAGGGTTTTTTTTGGATTGCAGTGAGTATCCTTTCTATCCTTTTCTGTCTAGGCAGATTGGGCCCCAGCGTTTGCTCATACTATTTTCTGTCTGTGTCTGTATTTCCTCTTGTCTAACAGCCATTACTTGTTTGGGGGCTTCCTATGTTCTTTGGTTATCTGCTCCGGGGCAGATAGCTTTCCTCTTTCTATCTTTGGGTGTAGTTAATCTCTCAGGCTGTGACGAGGCATCTAGGACCAACGTGGGAACGCTCCACGGCTACCTTTAGTTGTGGTGGTTAGTCAGGGTACTGCAATCCAATAGATTCCAACCTCTCTGGTGTATTGCCGTTTTTGCCTGCTCTCCTCAGCTACCAAAACATAACAGCGTGGCATGGAGGCGATCAGCCTGTGGCACTGCTGAGGTGTTATGGAAGCCCAGGTTGCTTTGATAGCAGCCTTTAGCTCATCTTCATTGTTGAGTCTGGTGTCTCTCATCTTCCTCTTGACAATACTCCATGGATTCTCTATGGGGTTAAGGTCAGGCGAGTTTGCTGCCAATCAAGCACAGTGATACTGTTGTTTGTAAACCAGGTATTGGTACTTTTGGCAGTGTGGACATGTGCCAAGTCCTGCTGGAGAATGAAATTTCCATCTCCAAAAAGCTTGTCAGCAGAGGGAAGCATGAAGTGCTCTAAAATTTCCTGGTAGACGGCTGCGCTGACTTTGGTCTTGATAAAACACCGTGGACCTGCACCAGCAGATGACATGGCTCCTGAAACCATCATTGATTGTGGATACTTCACACTAGACCTTGAAAAGGACCCAGAGTCTGGTGGAAGAGTGGAGAGACAGATAATCCAAGCTGCTTGAGGTCTAGTGTGAAGTTTCAACATACAGATATGGGATTGCAGTTAGCTTTAAGTGTCATGTTACTATTTCTTATAGCGTGTGGGCCCCAGGGAAGCACTTGAGTCCACAGGTACTTTCATAATTTCTGGTCTGTATCCACACGTGACGTGACGCAGCTTCCATGGCAGAACAATGACACTGGCTAAAGGTGTGTGGCTAGCTTTTAACCCCTAGCTCGCCCCCTCCCATATTTGCCACCGCCCCTCTGGGTTGGACTGACCTCTCCTCCCTCGATCTCCTAGCTGAAATAATTCCCAATTTCTAGGATGGGTCATAATTTCCTAGGGAAAGGTCCAAACAGGACGACTGATGTCTCAATGGGTTCGTTGGGGCTGGACCTATATGGAGAGTCCAAACTTGGGTCAGCTAAGCGGTACTGGAGAGCCAGTCTCGATAGCTCGATATCCAGGACAGCTAGAGGAAGATGAGACACAGGGGTGTGTGCGGAGGGCTCCCAGGGTTCTGCTGGTATATTGGACTTGACCCGAGATGCAAGATGCTCTCATAATTCATCTCTAAGTGTCGGTGATACTCGGTCTAGAGCTTCCATTGATAGCTAATTGATGTTGGCCGCCTTGCACAAAAGACAGTAAGGGGTCCCAGCTCTGTTCCTCCTCGCCTTCATTATCACATGGCCTCTAATCTATGGGGCCTGAATTAATAAACGCAAAATGGAGTCTCTGGTTCTACCGTTACTCCCCAGCAACACACCCGCTGTCTTGGGGTCATACTTGATTCAGAGCTTTCATTCACCCCTCACATGCGATCACTGGCTCGCTCTTGTCATCTGCACCTCAAAAACCTTTCTAGAATTCGGTCCTTTCTTACTTTCGACTCTGCAAAGACTCTTACTGTTTCTCTTATTCATTCTCGTCTGGAGTATTGCAATTCTCTTCTAATCGGTCTCCCTCTTACCAAACTCTACCCTCTCCAATCTGTCTTGCATGCTGCAGCCAGGATCATATTCCTCACCAACCGTTACACCCATGCCTCTACCTGTGACAGTCATTACACTGGTTACCCATCCACTCCAGAATTCAGTATAAACTTATTACCCTCACCCACAAAGCACTCTACGGCACAGCTCAGCACCACCCTACATCTCCTCCCTTGTCTCAGTCTACCACCCTACCCGTGCCCTCCTTTCTGCTAATGACCTGAGGTTAGCATCCTCATTAATCAAAACCTCCCACTCCAGTCTCCAGGACTTCTCATGTGCTGCGTCAATTCTTTGGAATGCGCTACCCGGGTTAATTCAATTAATCCCCAATGCCCACAGTTTCAAGCGTGCACTAAAAACACATTTCTTCAGACTGCCGCCTCAACACATTAATATAACTATCCTTGTGTTGCCCATTCAAAATTTTTACCATAACCAGGTTCCTTGCATCACGTTCTCATACGCCTTATGCATTTAATAGCCCTCTGTGTCTGTACTTTTACGTATTCTGGCTGATAACCGGTTCATGCAGCATTACATGAACATCCGATTTCCTACATTATGGCTGGTCTGAACAACGAAAGCAATTGTGACCATACACCTTTCGTGTCTCCTCTATTTCTTCAAAGATTGTAAGCTTGCGAGCAGGGCCCTCATTCCTCTTAGTATCTGTTGATCTATGTGTTTATTGTTATTCTTAATGTCTATTGTCTGTACAAGTCCCCTCTAAAATGTAAAGTGCTGCGGAATATGTTGGCGCTATAGAAATAAAATTATTATTATTATCAGCAAACATCACAAGTCATCCAGGATAAAAGCACAGTATGTTACATCAAACTTTCGCTTACAAAACAATATTACAGGCTTACACAAGAAAAAGTCTGTTTACTTGACCAACCAGAAAGAAACACATAAATTCAAAAGTCAACATATAGATAACAGTCTATTCTTTCTGGCTTGCTAAAAATAGATGTCTTGTTAATTAGGATACAATGCTGTGTCCCCACAGGCACATTATACTATATGGAGGACTATGGGGTGTGCATTATACAATATGGAGGACTATGGGCTGTATTATACTAAACAAGCAAAATGCTGCCTATTCATCGAGTGATTGGATTGTTTATGCCGAAAC
Organism: Oophaga sylvatica; assembly: GCA_033576555.1. Taxonomy (NCBI): domain Eukaryota; kingdom Metazoa; phylum Chordata; class Amphibia; order Anura; family Dendrobatidae; genus Oophaga; species Oophaga sylvatica. Next base: position 33,837,774 of record JARQOD010000001.1, read on the forward strand.
AAAAATATTTGTTCTCAGCAGCACATCGTCCGGTTAAAACTGTTTATCTGCTGCTGATAACATGATACTATATGGGGACAGACTGATCTACTAGTGATCGTTCTGTGCCTGTCATTCTTCCTCAGCCAGTGTAAAGAGGCTGGAAAACAAGCGTCAAACGACTTCAATATTGTCAATCATGCTTGTTTAACGGCCTGAACTCAGTGCATGTAAATACAACAAAAATGTTTCTGTGCAATGGTGCAAATATTTTAGCATTTGGGGCCCCACTTTGTCTGAAAATTAAGTGGCAAAAATTAACAGGCCATTGCAAAATTTTCAGTTTATCTGATTTTTCTCTTTATAGGTATATTTTTGAGTAAAATGTAAATTGCTCTTTTATTCTGTAAACTACTGACAACATGGCTCCGAATTTCCAAGCAATAAATTTTGTATTTATTTTCAGAAAATGAGAAATGGTCAAAATAACAAAAAAATGCAGTGTTTGCAGACCTCAAATAATGCTAAGAAAACAAGTTCATAATCATTTAGAAACAAAATTACTAATGTATTACCTCAGGAAGAGTTCAGAAATCAATATTTTGTGGAATAACCATAATTTTTAATCACAGCTTTCATGCGTCTTGGCATGCTTTCCACCAGTCTTTCACACTGCTTTTGGGTGACCTTATGCCACTCCTGGTACAAAAATGTAAGCATTTCTTCTTGTGATGCTTGACTATCCTTACTCTGTTACTTCCAGAAGTTTTCAATGGGGTTCAGGTCTGGAGATTGGGCTGGCCATGACAGGGATTTGATGTGGTGGTCCTTCATCCACACATGATTGACCCAGCTGTGTTGGCATGGCACATTGTCCTGCTGGGAAAACCAGAGTTGAGGAACATTGCCTGAGCAGAAGGAATCAACTGTTTTTCCAGGATAACCTTGTATGCGGCTTGATTCATACGTCCTTCACAAAGATTAACCTGCCCAATTCCAGCCTTGCTGAAGCATCCCCAGATCATCACCGATCCTCCACCAAATTTCACAGTGGGTGCAAGACACTGTGGCTTGTACGCCTCTCCAGGTCTCCGTCTAAATATTAGATGACCAAGTGTTGGGTTGGGCAAAGCTAAAAATTAGACTCATCAAGGAAGATTACCTTACTCCAGTCCTCTATGGTCCAATCCTTATGGTCTTTGGCAAACTTCAGCCTGGCTCTCCTTTGCTTCTCATTGATGAAAGGCTTTTTTCTAGCTTTATATGACTTGAGCCCTGCCTCTAGGAGCCTGTAAAGAACTGTTTTTGCCATGCACTTCACGCCAGCTGCCATTTGCCATTCCTTTTGTAGGTCACTTGATGTCATCCTGCGGCTGGTGAGTGACATTCAAATAAGATGACGGTCATTCCGGTCAGTGGAGAGTCGTTTTTGCCCTCTGCCGGTCTGTAGCTTTGTTGTCCCCAGTGTCTGCTGCTTCACCTTGTTGTAATGGACTGCCATCTTAGAAATTTTAAGGATGGAGGCAACATGACGCTCACTGTATCCCTCTGCTAGTAAAGCCAGAATTGAGCCCTTCTTTTCCTCACTCAAGACTTTTCTTTTCAATTCCTTAGGAATGAAAAAATAACTTTTAACCATGCCAATTACTTTTGGGATATTACTAGCACTTGTTTTGCCATCCAGCTTGTCCTATTGCAAGAGGATTGTGAACACCACAGCAGTGTTTTTTATACTTTCCTTCGTTAAATAAGATTTGGTTCAGGTGATCACCTAATAAGGGTATGTTTCCACTATCAGGAAACAGTCCGGATTAGCTGCGTGTTTGACGCTGTGCGTTGGCGTAGCGTCAAACACGCAGCGTCCAGATGTTACAGCATAGTGGAGGGGATTTCAAGAAATCCCGTCTCCACTATGCTGTAAAACACGCAGGCGGAAGACCTGCGTTTCCGGACATGCGGCGCGTCTTTTCAGACAGCAGCATGTCCTAGTCCCTTGCGGCGACGCTGCGTCGCCGCAAGGGAAATAACACAGGGCTATGCAGCCCTGCGATCATTCCGGATGTGTTCCGGAGGTGTCCTGAACACATCCGGAAAGAGCGCGCGTTCAAAAGGGGGCGGGGCTTTGGGCGGAGCGGAATTTCGCTCCGTCCAAAGCGCTGTGGTTCCGGACCGTGGAACCACAGCCTTAGAAGCACATTAAGTAGAATGAGGTGTACTCTGGTTGGAATTCAACTGACACTGGAATGGAATGGCTGTCAGATATGTAGAGAAGCTGATTTTTATAAAACTGTGCAGTGGTCTCTTAATTTTTGCCAGAGTTGTATATTCAGCTGCCGTTCACTATGCTCGCTGTTCCATTTAGTCTTATAATAATTTGCACACTCAGCGCTTCACTTGCCGCAGACATCCGCGCAGTATTTTTCCTATACACTTGCTTTGATTTTTAAATTGGGTGAATACAAACACCCTGTACCCTGCTGTGATGTCATTGTTTTGGTAGCAGCGTAAGGTCACACATATACTATGGTTAGTATTTTTTAAACTTTTTTTTCTATTTTTTAAGCCTTAAAGAGAAGCTTTTGGAAAAGAAAAAACTTCAGAAATAATGGCGCTCGCAGATCGCCAACAGCTGCTATTGCTCATGCGCGGGCGATGCCATCTTGGTGGAGGACCTTTTTTTTTTTTTCTTCTCCAGCAAGATGGCGCCATCGGCGCCTGTGCAACAGTAGCTATCGGATCGCCCGGGTGCCATTTTCAAAATTACTTTTTTTTTGTTCCCCTCGCTCAAGTAAATCTGCAAAAGGGATTATGTGCATAGAAACCATGCGGTTATGCTGCAGCGCAGGTGCCACGGCCGACACCTGACTGCCAAAGGTTTTTTCTTTTATTCAGTATGTGACGGTATTCATTATGTAAACTAGGGGGGCAGTCAGTGAGGGATCAGTGATCTGTCAGCAGTCTGCACTATGAATACCTAATCAGAGCACCACATACCCCAGCCTCTCCTTAGGACACGAGCATATCATTAACACAAAACTGAAAATAAAGATCAAGAAACAGCCACAAGACGGATTTCATCAACCAAGGTATTTTTTTTTAAGGCGCCTGATGAACTCTTTAAAAAAGTTTTCCAACTAAACACATTTATGACTTATGCACAAAATAGGTTCTATATGTCCGGTAGCAAAAAAAAAAAAAATGTTAACAAAAATACTATTTTTAATTTTCACAGATTGCGTGCTTTAGTTATACAGACAGACAGACAGACAGACAGACAGATATACAAGACAGACAGATATACAGTCAGATATACAGACCGACAGATATACAAGACAGACAGATATACAGTCAGATATACAGACAGACAGATATACAGACAGACAGACAAACACACAGATAGACAGATATACAGACAGACAGATATACAGACAGACTGACACACAGACAGACAGATATACAGACAGACAGATATACAAGACAGACAGATATACAGACAGACAGATATACAGACAGACAGATATACAGACAGATGTTGTGAATGGACTTGAAATGAGTTCTGAGCAGTGGCTCCCTCTGGTGGTTACAAGCGGTACTGGACTGTACAGTGAAGATTGTGAGGAGTGGGAATCAGGTGTTACTGACTGGTCTTATATAAGGGAGTCGCCTTCCCATCAGGGTTGCCGGTGATCAATTGTTCTGGTCTCACTCCATGATTCCTGTTTCCCTTGTAGCCTGCTGTGTCGTGTCTGCATCTCCTGCTAACAGATAAGACATTTTCTTCTTTTTGTTTTTGTGCTTTATTTTTGCATTTTGTCCTGCACTTCTGTGGGGGCCTTCAGGGTCCCCTCCGGGGGCTTTTGCCCTCTCAGTTTAGTTCAGCCACTGATGTTTGTACTTTTGCTTTTTCCAGTTTCTTCAGTGGCTGCTGTTTTGATTTTGTTACACCAGAGAACTAATTTAGGTGGTAGAGGTCGTGTGATCTCAGGTGTTTTTGAAATTAGTAGAGTTGGTGCTTTGCAGGGTTTTTTGGGATTGCAGTAAGTACCCTTCCTATCCTTTTCTATTTAGTTAGTTTGGGCCCCAACGTTTGCTCATACTATTTTCTGTCTGTGTCAGTATTTCTTCTTGTCTAACAGCCATTACATGTTTGGGGGCTTTCTATGTTCTTTGGGGATCTGCTCCGGGGCAGATAGCTTTCCTATTTCTATCTTTAGGTGTAGTTAGTTTCTCAGGCTGTGACGAGGCGTCTAGGACCAACGTAGGAACGCTCCACGGCTGCCTCTAGTTGTGGTGGTTAGTCAGGGTACTGCAATCTCATAGATTCCAACTGCTCTGGTGTATTGCCTTTTTTACCTGCACTCCTCAGTTACCGAAACATAACAGTATCACCGGCCTGAAATTTAAAGTTGTATGGTACTCACAGAAGGGAAAAATATTGTGAAAGAAAAAACGGTTGTCAGAGTTGTCAGAGATATTTTTCTGTTTGTTGCATTTTTTTTTTTCCCTCTGTATCTCTGGGTGCTGGGGAGGATTTTTTCTCTCAATGGAGTTTGCACAGTTGTCTGGCCGTGTGGATCAGCTTGCCACTGAGGTTCAGAGTATTGCTGCATATCTTGCTAGGTTGCCTGTTGTGGAACCTAGGATTCCCATGCCAGATTTGGTTTTGGGGGATCGAGCTAAGTTTCAGAATTTCAAAAATAATTGTAAATTGTTTTTTGCCTTAAAATCTAAGTCCTCAGGGAACGCAGCGCAGCAGGTTCAAATTGTCATCTCTCTCCTGCGCGGCGATCCTCAGGATTGGGCTTTTTCCCTGACACCTGGGGATCCTGTGTTGATGCATTTTTTCAGGCTTTGGGGTTATTGTACGATGAGCCTAATGTCACTGATCAAGCTGAAAAAGCCTTGTTGGCATTAAATCAGGGGCTTGATGACGCTGAGTTATACTGTCAGAGATTCTGTAGGTGGGCAGTCCTGACCAAGTGGAATGACGACGCTTTGGCGGCCCTTTTTCGGAAGGGTCTGTCAGATAATGTAAAGGATGTTATGGTGGGATTCCCTGTCCCTCTGGTCTCAATGATTCTATGTCATTAGCGATTCAAATTGACAGACGTTTAAGTGAGCGGAGAAGTATGCGTGGAATAGTGTTGCCTTGTGAACCTGCTTCTGAATCCATGCAGTGTGATAGAGTGGTGTCTGGGGCACAGCGTCATGAGTTTCGAAAGCGCAATGGGTTATGTTTCTACTATGGTAATGCCTCTCATGCTATTTCAGTCTGCCCTAAGCGGGGAAGACGTTTTGCACGCTCAGTTGTCTTGGGTAGTGTTCAGACTAAGTTTTTATTAACTGTCACTCTGATATGCTCTCTGTCCTCATTTTCTGCTCAGGCTTTCGTTGATTCTGGAGCAGCTATTAACCTGATGGATTATGATTTTGCTAAACGTTGTGGGTTTTCCTTGATACCCCTACAGAAGTCTATTCCCCTACTGGGGATCGATTCTACCCCTTTGGCTGAGAATAAACCTCAGTTCTCTACTCAGGTGATAATGAGGGTTGAACCTGATCATCAGGAGTGCTGCAAATTTTTGGTTCTGTATAATCTGCATGATATTATCGTACTGGGTTTCCCTTGGTTGCAGTCTCATAATCCTGTTTTGGATTGGAAAACTGTGTCTGTAACCAGTTGGGGCTGCCAATGTGTTAATACCAACACTCCTGTTTTTTCTGCCTCCCCCCAGGCTCAGGATGTTCCTGACTTTTTGATTAATTTTTCTGATGTGTTTAGCGAAAGTAAATCTGCATCCTTGCCTCCCCATAGGAGCTATGACTGCGCTATTGAATTAGTGCCTGATAGTAAATTCCCTAAAGGTCGCCTTTTTAACTTGTCTGTACCTGAACATGACGTTATGCGGTCTTATATCAAGGAGTCATTGGAAAAGGGTCATATCAGACCATCCTCTTCACCCTTAGGTGCCGGTTTTTTCTTTGTGGCCAAAAAGGATGGTTCATTAAGGCCGTGTATTGATTATCGTCTTTTGATCAATATTACTGTGAAATATCAATATCCGTTACCCTTGATTTCTGACCTGTTTTCCAGGGTGAAAAATGCTACTTGGTTTACCAAGCTTGACCTCAGGGGGGCATATAACCTTATTCGCATTAAGCACGGGGATGAATGGAAGACGGCATTTAATACCCCTGAGGGGCATTTTGAGTACCTTGTGATGCCCTTTGGGCTCACTAATGCTCCTTCTGTCTTCCAGTCCTTAATGAATGACATTTTCAGGGATTTTGTGGATAAATTTCTGATTGTTTATTTGGATGATATCTTGATTTTTTCCAATGACTGGGACTCTCATGTGAAACATGTTCGAACTGTATTCCAGATTTTGAGAGAGAATGCTCTGTATGTGAAGGGATCAAAGTGTCTTTTTGGCGTACAGAGGATCTCATTTTTGGGATTCATTTTGTCCTCATTTGTTATTGAAATGGACCCGGTTAAGGTTCAGGCCATCTGTGATTGGGTCCAACCTACTTCATTAAAGGCTCTTCAAAGATTTTTGGGTTTTGCCAATTTTTATCGTAAATTTATTGGTAATTTCTCGGTTATTGTTAAACCTTTAACTGATTTGACCAAAAAGGGTTCTGATGTGGTGAATTGGCCTCCTGAGGCAGTCTCTGCATTTCAGGAACTTAAGCAGAGATTCACTTCTGCTCCTGTTCTACGGCAGCCTGATGTTTCTCTACCATTTCAGGTGGAGGTTGATGCCTCTGAAATTGGGGCAGGTGCCGTTTTGTCCCAAAGAGATCCAGAGACCTCTAAAAGTAACCCTTGTGCCTTTTTACTCTCGAAAATTTTCTCCTACTGAACGTAATTATGACGTGGGTAATCGGGAGTTATTGGCCATGAAATGGGCTTTTGAAGAGTGGAGACATTGGCTGGAGGGAGCCAAACATCAGGTGGTGGTCCTTACGGACCATAAGAATCTGGTTTATCTGGAATCTGCCAAGCGACTTAATCCTAGACAGGCCAGGTGGGCCTTGTTTTTCACACGTTTTAATTTTGTGGTTTCATTTCTTCCTGGCACTAAGAATGTTAAGGCGGATGCCCTCTCGAGGAGTTTCCTGGCAGACTCTCCTGAGTTATCTGATCCTTCTGTTATTTTGAAAGAGGGTATAGTTCTTTCTACCATCTCGCCCAATTTGAGACTGGCTCTGGAGGGGTGTCAGGAGGATAAGCCGAGCGCTGCCCTGTTGGGAAATTGTTTGTCCCGGACCAGTGGAAAAAGAGTGTGATGTCTGAGATTCATTGTTCCGCGCTGGCCGGTCATCCCGGAATTTTTGGTACCAGAGACTTGGTTAGTCGGTCCTTTTGGTGGCCTACCTTGTCTCGTGATGTCAGGGAATTTGTGCAGTCCTGCGGGACTTGCTCTCGCTCCAAGCCTTGCTCTCGCTCTAGTGGTTTGTTGATGCCATTGCCTGTGCCCAAGAGACCATGGACCCATATCTCTATGGATTTCATTTCCGACCTCCCTGTTTCTCAGAGAATGACCGTCATCTGGGTGATTTGTGATAGGTTTTCCAAGATGATACATCTTGTGCCATTACCTAAGTTGCCTTCCTCCTCTGAATTGGTGCCTTTGTTCCTTCAGCACGTGGTTCGTTTACACGGCATTCCTGAGAACATTGTGTCTGACAGAGGAGTCCAGTTTGTTTCAAGATTTTGGAGGACCTTTTGTTCTAAACTTGGTGTTCAATTGTCTTTCTCCTCGGCGTTTCATCCTCAGACCAATGGTCAAACTGAGAGAACAAACCAGACATTGGAGACTTATCTAAGATGCTTTGTGTCTGCTGATCAGGATGACTGGGTCTCTTTTTTGCCTTTCGCTGAGTTTGCTCTTAATAATAGGGCTAGCTCTGCCACTTTGATGTCTCCATTTTTCTGTAATTCTGGGTTTCACCCTCGATTTTCTTCAGGACAGACGGAGGCTTCTGTCTGTCCAGGTGTTGACTCTGTTGTGGAGCGTATGCAACAGATTTGGGACCAGGTAGTGGAGAGGTTGTCCCTCTCTCAGGAGAGGGCCCAGCGGTTTGCTAACCGGCATAGGACTGATGGTCCTCGGTTTAAAGTGGGGGACTTGGTCTGGTTGTCCTCAAAAAATATTCCTATGAGAGTGGCATCTCCTAAATTTAAGTCTAGGTTCATTGGACCTTATAAGATCATGGAGATTCTTAATCCTGTTTCTTTTCGTTTGCTTCTTCCAGGGACATTTAAGATCCATAACGTGTTCCACAAGTCCTTGTTGAAGAGGTTTGTTGAGCCAGTGGTTCCTACTACTGTGCCTCCTGACCTGTTTTGGTTGAGGGCAATCTGGAGTATGTGGTTGAGAAAATATTGAATTCTCGTTTTTCTAGACGGAAACTCCAGTATTTGGTTAAGTGGAGAGGTTATGGTCAGGAAGACAATTCTTGGGTGTTTGCTTCGGACATCCATGCTAGGAGACTCATCCGTGCGTATCATAGAACTCATCCTGACCGACCTGGTTGCTCAAGTGAGGGTTCGGTGACCCCTCCTCAGGGGGGGGGTACTGTTGTGAATGGACTTGAAATGAGTTCTGAGCAGAGGCTCCCTCTGGTGGTTACAAGCGGTACTGGACTGTCCAGTGAAGATTGTGAGGAGTGGGAATCAGGTGTTACTGACTGGTCTTACATAAGGGAGTCGCCTTCCCATCAGGGTTGCCGGTGATCAATTGTTCTGGTCTCATTCCATGATTCCTGTTTCCCTTGTAGCCTGCTGTGTCGTGTCTGCATCTCTTGCTAACAGATAAGACATTTTCTTCTTTTTGTTTTTGTGCTTTATTTTTGCATTTTGTCCTGCACTTCTGTGGGGGCCTTCAGGGTCCCCTCCGGGGGCTTTTGCCCTCTCAGTTTAGTTCAGCCACTGATGTTTGTACTTTTGCTTTTTCCAGTTTCTTCAGTGGCTGCTGTTTTGATTTTGTTACACCAGAGAACTAATTTAGGTGGTAGAGGTCGTGTGATCTCAGGTGTTTTTGAAATTAGTAGAGTTGGTGCTTTGCAGGGTTTTTTGGGATTGCAGTAAGTACCCTTCCTATCCTTTTCTATTTAGTTAGTTTGGGCCCCAACGTTTGCTCATACTATTTTCGGTCTGTGTCAGTATTTCTTCTTGTCTAACAGCCATTACATGTTTGGGGGCTTTCTATGTTCTTTGGGGATCTGCTCCGGGGCAGATAGCTTTCCTATTTCTATCTTTAGGTGTAGTTAGTTTCTCAGGCTGTGACGAGGCGTCTAGGACCAACGTAGGAACGCTCCACGGCTGCCTCTAGTTGTGGTGGTTAGTCAGGGTACTGCAATCTCATAGATTCCAACTGCTCTGGTGTATTGCCTTTTTTACCTGCACTCCTCAGTTACCGAAACATAACAGACAGACAGATATACAGACAAACACACAGACAGACAGATATACAGACAGACAAACACACAGACAGACAGATATACAGACAGACAAACACACAGACAGACAGATATACAGACAGACAGACAAACACACAGACAGACAGATATACAGACAGACAGACAAACACACAGACAGACAGATATACAGACAGTCAGATATACAGAAAGACTGACACACAGACAGATAGATATACAGACAGACAGATATTCAGAGACAGACAGATATACAGACAGAGATATACATACATGTATACAGATTTACACACACACATATATATACAGTATATATGTGTTATGCTGCATTGCCCTCTGCTGTTCACTCTCCTGCACTGCATGCATACGATGTTTTTCTCTCTGTTATATCCCTGGTTTAGGACCAGGAGTCACAGTTCACACCTTGTCCCAGTGCGGCCATAAGCCCGGAGTCACACTAGCGATGAATACGGACGAGTGCTATGCGATAAAACATCTCATAGCACTCGGACCAGTATTAATCTATGGGGCAGTTCCCATCACAGTTTTTTTTCTCGGACGTATTCTACATGCAAGTGAAATCGCAGCATGCTGTAATTGTCACTGACACTCGGCCGAGTCTCGGCACACTCGCACCCATATAAGTCTATGCCGACGCCGGCTATGGAGGAGATAGAGAAATTTGTTTCTCCGCCTCCTCCGCAGCGGTGCTCTGATCCGCTCTGTGCGAGAGGCTCGGACCACAGTCGCTTGACACTCGGCTCCGGCACGCAGCAGAGCAGGAGCCGAGGGTCATTAGCATATCGCATCTGATGCCATACACAAGTGTGACCCCGGCCTAACAAGCATGAACAGGGCAAACTCAGGAACAGACCCATGAATGCTTGTTATGGCCTTATGGTCTGCAAAAGACCTTTTCTGAATTGTGGTAATGCGAATTGTGGATATCTTATCTAACGGTATAACAATGACATTTTGTTTGCAAAAAAGGATGAATAATGGATGTTCTGCTGTGAGACCCCCAGATGTCAGCTGTGTAATATAGAGTTAGGAGAAAGTGTTATATTAGGAACTACAAGGTGGGAGAGATTTTAAGGAACATTATACTGCTTGTGTGGGAAGGGGGCACTGTGGTGGCACTATGCCTTGAGGGGCAATTATTAGGGGCATCAGTGTAGGGGGCTTCTTATGTGTAGGAGGGAGGGTACAATACTGTTTGTATTTGCGTGTGTGTTCAGTGGGGGCACCGTGGAGCATCATGCTGCGCCTGTGCGACACCGTGGGGCATCATACTGTGCCTGTGCGGCACCGTGGGGCATCATGCTGTGCCTGTGCAGCACCGTGGTGCATCATACTGTGCCTGTGCGGCACCGTGGAGCATCATGCTGCGCCTGTGCGGCACCGTGGTGCATGATACTGTGAATGTGCGGCACCGTGGGGCATCATGCTGTGCCTGTGCGGTACCGTGGGGCATCATGCTGTGCCTGTGCGGCACAGTGGGGCATCATACTGTGCCTGTGTGGCACCGTGGTGCATCATACTGTGAATGTGCGGCACCGTGGGGCATCATAATGTGCCTGTGCGGCACAATGGGGCATCATACTGTGAATGTGCGGCACCATGCTGTATCTGTGCGGCACCGTGGGGCATCATACTGTGCCTGTGTGGCACCGTGGGGCATCATACTGTGCCTGTGCGGTACCGTAGGGCATCATACTGTGCCTGTGCGGCACCATGGGGCATCATACTGTGCCTGTGAGGCACCGTGGGGCATCATGCTGTGCCTGTGCGGTACCGTAGGGCATCATGCTGTGCCTGTGCGGCACAGTGGGGCATCATACTGTGCCTGTGTGGCACCGTGGTGCATCATACTGTGAATGTGCGGCACCGTGGGGCATCATGCTGTGCCTGTGCGGCACAGTGGGGCATCATACTGTGCCTGTGCGGCACCGTGGGGCATCATATTGTGCCTGTGCGGCACCGTGGGGCATCATACTGTGCCTGTGAGGCACCGTGGGGCACCATACTGTGCCTGTTCGGCACAGTGGGGCATTATACTGTGCCTGTGCGACACCGTGGGGCATTATACTGTGTGGGAGGTGAATATGGGACATTATACTGTTTGGGAGGAAAATCTTAAGAGTGTAAGGGGGCATCATAATGCTAAGGGAACTTAAAAGGGGCATTAATTACCAATATGGGAACACCAAAGAAGTTCCTGCAGGCGTGTGGCTTTGCAGTGCAAAGTTTGCTGCAGTATTCTGAGAGGAGGGCCAGATTCATAATTTGCATTTTTTAAGCCACTTTATTTTTTTTGGCGTCTGGTTGTTATTTTGCACCAATTTTTTCAAGGTGATGCATGCAGTTCATAAACTTTGTGCAAAATCAAAATTGCCCTTTATTTCTGTCTTTAGGCTTTTATGTAACTTTTTCAAAGTTCCTCTAAAAAGTTGCTAAATTTCAGGAAAAATTTCAGGCACACAAAGTTACTGCAGCGTGGGAGGAGAGTACATTTGCGCAAACTTTGTTAACTTTTTAAAAAAGTGGAATTTGATCGAAAAGCTGAAAACATTTGGAAAATTCCAAAGTATGCCTGTAATGACGAACATGAAGAAAACCAGGTGAACACATACAAGCTGACTTTAAAAAAGGCACACACTAAAAGAATAAGGCGGAAAGGAAAAAGGCAAAGAAACACCCAAAGCTAAACAGAAAATCTGGTCCTAAGTGGACCTCCTTCCTGCCCTACATTGATGGGGCTACAGTATGTAGTCGTGCCACCACTACATTCCTTTAATTTAAAATACGCTCTGAAGGCGGAGTCTCAGGGAGATCTATGTCCGGCCCATAGATCTAAACAGCTCATTTACATATATTATAAAAACGTGGATTTCTCTGGCACTGAGACGTGGAGTTCGCTGTTATCAAGTAATCATGTTATTCAGCTTCCTATGACCTGCATGCCCATGTAGAAGGCCAAGTAGGGTTTATCCTACTAACAAATTCTCTTTAACCTCTTGATGACCTTGGACGTATCCATACGTCCAGGCCGGTAGCTACTTATTGATTTTGGATGTATGGATGCGCCTGACTTAGACAATAGGTAATTTTCTAATGTCACTTTCTCTTTAAAGGATTATTTTGGCACTGCTCACTCCTCCCGCATCAGCCAGTAAGTCACACTGGTGACATCATGTCTACAGATACCACCTCTATTTATTAGAGTAGGTCATAGATCAAGCTTTCAACAAACAAAATTCAAGAACAGTGGCAGTTTTTTCATGAAAATCCCTAAAAGTGTTAAATATCTCTGGCTAACTCTGCTCTGCATGAAGGAACGAACATCTTAAAAACAGGATGGGTTATCTTTCCTACATACAGCTGTGGCAAAAATTAAGAGACCACTGCAAAATGTTCAGTTTGTCTGATTTTTCTCTTTATAGGTACATTTTTGAGTAAAATGTAAATTGCGCTTTTATTCTATAAACTATCGACAACATCTCCAAATTTCCAAGCAATAAATTTTGTATTTATTTTCAGAAAATGAGAAATGGTCAAAATAACAAAAAAATGCAGTGCTTGCAGACCTCAAATAATGCTAAGAAAACAAGTTCATAATCATGTAGAAACAACATATACTAATGTTTTAACTCAGGAAGAGTTCAGAAATCAATATTTTGTGGAATAACCATGATTTTTAATCACAGCTTTCATGCGCCTTGGCATGCTTTCCACCAGTCTTTCACACTGCTTTTGGGTGACCTTATGCCACTCCTGGTACAAAAATTTAAGCAGTTCTTCTTTGTGTGATGGCTTGTGACTATCCATCTTCCTCTTGATTACATTCCAGAGGTTTTCAATGGGGTTCAGGTCTGGAGATTGGGCTGGCCATGACAGGGATTTGATGTGGTGGTCCTTCATCCACACATTGATTGACCTAGCTGTGTGGCATGGCGCATTGTCCTGCTGGGAAAACCAGAGTTGAGAACATTGCCTGAGCAGAAGGAATCAACTGTTTTTCTAGGATAACCTTGTATGCAGCTTGATTCATACATTCTTCACAAAGATTAACCTGCCCAATTCCAGCCTTGCTGAAGCATCCCCAGATCATTACCGATCCGCCACCAAATTTCACAGTGGGTGCAAGACACTGTGGCTTGTACGCCTCTCCAGGTCTCCGTCTAACCATTAGATGACCAGGTGTTGGGCAAAGCTGAAAATTAGACTCATCAGAGAAGATTACCTTACTCCAGTCCTCTATGGTCCAATCCTTATGGTCTTTGGCAAACTTCAGCCTGGCTCTCCTTTGCTTCTCATTGTTGAAAGGCTTTCTTCTAGCTTTACATGACTTGAGCCTGCCTCTTGGAGTCTGTTATGAACTGTTCTTGCCGTGCACTTCACCCCAGCTGCCATTTGCAATTCCTTTTGTAGGTCACTTTATGTCATCCTGGGGTTGCTGAGTGACATTCGAATGACGGTCATCTCGATCAGTGGAAAGCAGTTTTCGGCCTCTGCCGGTCTGTAGCTTCGTTGTCCCCAATATCTGCTGCTTGACCTTGTTGTAGAGGACTATCGTCTTAGAAATTTTAAGGATGGAGGCAACACTGAATCCCTCTGCTAATAAAGCCAGACTTGAGCCCTCTTTTCCTCACTCCAGACTTTTCTTTTCAACTCCTTTGGCATGGTTACAAGTAATCTTTTCATTCCTATTACTTTTGGGATATTACTAGCACTTGTTTTGCCATCCAGCTTGTCATATTGCAAGAGGATTGTGAACACCACAGCAGTGTTTTTAATACTTTCCTTCGATAAATAAGATTTGGTTCAGGTGATCACCTAATCAGAAGCACATTAAGTACAGTCATGGCCAAATGTTTTGAGAATGACACAAATATTAATTTTTACAAAGTCTACTGCTTCACTTTTTCTAATGGCAATTTGCATATACTCCAGAATGTTATAAAGAGTGATCAGCTTAACAGCAATTACTTGCAAAGTCAATATTTGGCTAGAAAATGAACTTTATCCCCCAAAACACATTTCAACATCATTGCAGCCCTGCCTTAAAAGGACCAGCTAACCTCTTTTCAGTGATTGCTCCATTAACACAGGTGTGGGTGTTGATGAGGACATGGCTGGGGATCAATCTGTCATGATTAAGTAAGAATGACACCACTGGACACTTTAAAATGAGGCTGGTGCTTGGCATCATTGTTTCTCTTCTGTTAACCATGGTTATCTCTAAAGAAATACGTGCAGTCATCATTGCAATGCACAAAAATGGCCTAACAGGGAAGAGTATCGCAGCTAGAAAGATTGCACCTCAGTCAACAATCTATCGCATCATCCAGAACTTCAAGGAGAGAGGTTCCATTGTTGCCAAAAAGGCTTCAGGGCGCCCAAGAAAGACCAGCAAGCGCCAGGACCGTCTCTTAAAAGTGTTTCAGCTGCGGGATCAGGCTACCAGCAGTGCAGAGCTTGCTCAGGAATGGCAGCAGGCAGGTGTGAGTGCATCTGCACGCACTGAGGCGGAGACTCTGGGAGCAAGGCCTGGTCTCAAGGAGGGCAGCAAAGAAGCCACTTCTCTCCAGAAAAAACATCATGGACAGACTGATATTCTGCAAAAGCTACAGGTAGTGGACTACTGAGGACTGGGGTAAAGTTATTTTCTCTGATGAATCCCCTTTTCGATTGTTTGGGACATCAGGAAAACACCTCATTCGGAGAAGACAAGGTGAGCTCTACCACCAGTCTTGTCTCATGCCAACTGTTAAGCATCCTGAAACCATTCATGTGTGGGGTTGCTTCTCAGCCAAGGGAATCGGCTCTCTCACAGTCTTGCCTAAAAACACAGCCATGAATAAAGAATGGTACCAGAATGTCCTCCAAGAGCAACTTCTCCCAACCCTCCAAGAGCAGTTTGGCGATCAACAATGCATTTTCCAGCATGATGGAGCACCTTGCCATGAAGCAAAGGTGATAGCTAAATGGCTCAGGGAACAAAGCATAGAGATTTTGGATGCATGGCCTGGAAACTCCCCAGATCTTAATCCCATTGAGAACTTGTGGTCAATCATCAAGAGACGGGTGGACAAACAAAAACCTACAAATTCTGGCAAAATGAAAGCATTGATTGTGCAAGAATGGACTGCTATCAGTCAGGATTTGGTCCAGAAGTTGATTGAGAGCATGCCAGGGAGAATTGCAGAGGTCCTGAAGAAGAAGGGTCAACACTGCAAATATTGACTTGCTGCATTAACTCATTCTAACTGTCAATATAAGCTTTTGTTACTCATGTGTTTGCAATTGTATTTCTGTCTGTGATAAAAACATCTGTCAAACACAGATAAAAACCAGAGGGCAGCAGATCATGTGAAAATATATTTGTGTCATTCTCAAAACTTTTGGCCATGACTGTAGAATGAGGTGAACTCTGGTTGGAATTCAACTGACACTGGAATGGAATGGCTGTCAGACATGTAGAGAAGCCGATTTTTCTAAAACTGGGCAGTGGTCTCTTATATACAGCTCTGGCAAAAGTTAAGTCAAAGACTGATCAGGGAATACACTCTAATCTGCAGTGAAGAAAAACCTAAGACATGATGGACATTGACAAATTTCAGGATTTATCCTTTCATATATAGTAATTTCTATGTTTGAAATTACCCCGTGATATGGTATCTTGGAGCCTGGTGTGGTATTGGCAATCTACTGAAAGTTCCCTTCCACAAGGTGATCTTTCAAAATTAAAAGAATGTAGTAAAATATTACAAAAGCTCCCTAGAAGACCTTGTCCTTAAATTAAAATAAGTTAAAAAAAACAAAAACCAAAACCCTGAATACCGGAACAAGAATTTTAATTTTGTTTATACCCATTAATGGCACGAGATGATAAAAGCCCAAAATGTGTCTGGTCAGGAATGGAGGAAAATTGCCCAGGCCTGATCTGGTTAATCAGTAAGGATTTAGTGTACTTGCGGATCCAGGAGAACTTGCACGAACGTCCTCACGTAACAGGTTATCCGAGTATCATGGGCGTGCTCGAATAATAAGTTTGAGACCCCGTGGCGGCATGTGTCGCAGTTGTTAGGGAATCCCTGCATGTGTCGAGGCTAACAGCCGAAAAACATGCAGCCACGGGGACTGGAACATATTATTCGAGCACGCCCATGTTACTCTGATAACACCCGAACATGCTCGTATAACATTATCCAAGCACGTTCGATCTTCACTAATAGGGACGATATACGGATTTTGGTAAGACCTTACCTGTAAAATCCTTTTCAGCGAAGGAAGGAAGGGAGACACATTCATTACCAGTGGTAGGCGGAGCCCACACAGGATAGAACACCTCAGATTAAAAAAGTGTTGACCGGCCCCTCCAGCTTGGGCTCCTCCTACTCCAGCTCTCCAGTCCGTACACAAGCTAAGGAAGAGCAAAAAAAAATCACCAGCGGAGCAACATAACCCCTTCTGAAGAACTTCAGAGAAAAAACAAGAAGATAGGTTATGCATATAACAGAAAAAACCACACAGTCCCAGGTACTACTCACTGAACCTGACCACTGCGATGAGCTGGCAATGCTGGAAAAGAGTCTTAGCGCGCCTACCTCAGCCCAGATAATCGCTATCAGAGAAGGGTCACGCCGCATCTGAAAACAACACACTTCTGCCATGGGAGGGATCTGTGTCTCCCTTCCTTCCTTTGCTGAAAAGGATTTTACAGGTAAGGTCTTACCAAAATTCGTATTTCAGCAGCAGATGGAAGGAAGGGAGACACATTCATTACCAGTGGGACGTCCCAAAGCAGTCCAAAAATTAAGGGTGGGCAAAAAACCAACAGAGGCAGATACCCAACAACTTAAATAAATGCGCAACCAGCGCTAAATATAAGTTCACAAGAACTTTAAACTACAGCCGCCTGCAGGACCCTACGTCCTAAGGCCGCATCAGCGGAAGCACTGACGTCCACCTTATAAATTTCGTAAATGTGTGGACGGAACGCCAGGTCGCCGCCCGGCAGAGCTGAGCTGCCAAGGCCCCTTGATGAAAGGCCCATGATGAACCCACAGCCCTCGTGGAGTGAGCTTGAATCTTAATCGGGCAAGGTTTGCCCTTAAGTCGGTAAGCCTCTAAAATGGCCGACCGAATCCAACGAGTTATAGAATCCTTGGAAGCTCATTGCCTATGTCGACGACCTGCTGGAATCACAAACAGAGAATCCGACTTCCGAAAACTTTTGAGTAATAGACAAATAGAACTTCAAAGTCCGCACTAAATCCAATGTGTGCAAGGCCCGTTCCTTCGCATTCCTCGGCTCCGGACAAAGCGAGGGCAACACAATATCCTGGTTAACATGAAATTGTGACACCACCTTAGGTAGAAAGTCGCCCCGTGTGCGAAGCACTACGCGATCTGGGTGAAACTCCAGAAAAGGAGGCGAGCAAGAAAGAGCCGCCAACTCAGAAACCCTTCTCAAAGAAGTGACCGCCACTAGGAAGGCAACCTTCCAAGAGAGTAAGGAAAGACTAACAGAGTCCATAGGCTCAAAAGGCCCATGTTGAAGAGCCTCCAAGACAAGATTGAGCCGCCAAGGAGACACAAACGCCTTCCGCGGCGGAAATTGACGGGTTACCTCGCGAAAAAAGGAACGTACGTCCCTACGCGAGGCGATAGCCTTCCGAAACAGCAAGGACAGAGCAGAAACCTGCCCCTTCAGAGTGCTAACTGCCAAACCCTTGTCCAGCCCGTACTGCAAAAAGGCCAACAAATTGGGAATGGAAAAAATCCTCGGATTCCTAGAAGAACCCGAACACCACGAAAAGAAGGCTTCCCAAGTCTTGTGATAAATCCTAGTAGTAGCTGGACCTCTGGCAGCTCGCAGAGTGGCAATGACTTCGGCTGAAAAACCTTGACGGATCAAGATTTCGGTCTCAAGAGCCACGCCGTCAAACGCAGAGACTTCAGGTCCGGGTGACGAACGGGCCCTTGGGTTAACAGGTCCGGGCGAAGAGGAAGTGGAAATGGAGGCGCTGCCAGAAGCGACACCAGTGTCGAGAACCACGTCCTCCTTGGCCAATCGGGCTATCAACATAGCCGGGACTCTCTCCAGTCTGATCCGACGCAACACCAGAGGAAGTAAGGATATCGGCGGGAACACATAGATTAGCTCAAATTGGTCCCAAGGAGCCACCAGAGCATCCACCGCCACAGCCTTCGGGTCCTTGTACCTGGACATGAACGTCGGTAACTTGGCATTGAACCTGGATGCCATCAAATCCACTTGGGGAGTCCCCCAACGGGAGAACAGCAGTGCAAAAATTTCCGGATGAAGACTCCATTCTCCGGGATCCATCTTTTCGCGACTGAGGAAGTCCGCTGTGATATTCTGAACTCCTGGAATGTGAATCGCAGAGATGGCTGGCACCCTGGCCTCGGCCCATACCAGGATTCGAGACACTTCCATCATGAGCCTGAAGCTCCTCGTCCCACCTTGATGGTTGATATACGCGACGCCGTCGCGTTGTCTGTCTGCACTCGGACTGGTAGACCGCTTAAAGGGACCGTCCAGTGTTGGAGGCAAAGGAAAATTGCCCTCAATTCCAGGATGTTGATCGGCAGGACAGACTCTTCCAACGACCATACTCCCTGAATCCAGAGATCGTTCCAGACACCCCCCAGCCCGTCAGGCTGGCATCGGTGGTTATAATCGACCACCTCGGAGGGAGGAAGGACTTCCCCAGGGATAACACTTCCGGACGTAACCACCATCCTAGAGACTCTCGCACCCTGTGGGAGATGATGACACTGCAATCCAGTGAAAACTGTGATCGATCCCAACGGTTCAAGATGAGCATTTGGAGAGCCCTGGAATGAAATTGGGCAAACTGAATTGCCTCCATCGACGCCACCATCAAACCCAGAAGGCGCATACACCTTCGAAGGGATATTGCTGTCGAAGACTTCATAACCTGTTCATGTCGAAGAAGACTCGCTTGCTTGTCTGGAGGCAGAGACACCACTGCTCGTACCGTGTCGAAATGCATTCCCAAAAACAGGATTGACTGCGACGGTTCCAGAGACGACTTCTCCCAATTGACCAGCCACACGAAGTCCTCCAGGAGCTGAAGGGATAGATTGCGAGCCGTCACCGCCTCCTCCTTTGAGGACGCCACAATCAAAAGGTCGTCCAGATAGGGAAGAATCGTAACCCCCTGTCTTTGCAGAATCGCCATGAGAGGTGCCAGAATTTTTTTAAAAACTCTGGGTGCTGAGGCCAACCCGAATGGCAGGGCCACAAACTGGTAATGGTCCTGACCTATGGCAAAACGAAGGAAGCGTTGGTGGGCCCTTCCGACGGGAACATGCAAATAAGCGTCGCGAATGTCGATTGACACCAAAAAATCGTTCTGCGACAGGGCCGCCACAACGGAGCGAAGTGACTCCATGCGGAATTTCCGGGTGCGGACATGCCGATTCAATCTTTTGAGATCCAGAATGGGGCGAAATTTGTCCTCCTTTTTGGGGACCACAAAGAGGTTGGAATAAAACCCTCTTCCCCGGTCCTCCGGCGGAACCGGTACCACCACACCCTTCTGCAGAAGGGAATCGACCTCCCGCAGTAGAGCGGCAAATAGCTCGGGCTCTGACGGAATGCGAGATTGGCAAAAACTGTCTGGGGTCGAGAAAGAAACTCTATGAAGTAGCCTGCCGACACAACCCGCGTCACCCAGGCGTCCGACACGCGGGAAGCCCAAGTCGGTTCGAATTGGAGCAGGCGACCTCCCACTCGAGAGCCCTCGAGTGAGACCCTGGCGTCAGTCCGCCTCAGCGGGATTTTTGTCAGCTTCCCGCTTGTCTTGGCGGAAGCTCTGTTTCCAGGGAGTGCGGGATTTCTGAGCGCTCTTTTTTCCTGAAAAAGAGGGACGACCCGATCCCCAAGAGGGCTGACCGAACCGTCCCCTGGACCGAAAGGACCGCCGACTAGTACCGGCACTATGCCTGCCAGACGCAGAAGTCACAGCTCTTCGCTGCGGTAAAGCCGTTTCTTTTGCCTTTGCAATCAGCTCCGTGAGGTCAGATCCAAATATCTGACCACCCTTGTAAGCTAAAGATAGCAAACCTTGCTTGGAAACCGCGTCTCCGGTCCACTGTCTAAGCCACAGTGCTCTTCTGACTGTGATCGCCGAGGATTGCGCCCTGGACAGCAGTGACGCAGTATCCAAACCTGCATCACTGCCATATCGGGCTGCATCCTCCAACAACTTGAAAAGCCCCTCTACCTCGGATAGTGGGGATCCATCTTGCCACGCCGTCCGTAGACGGTCTAACCAGCTCAGGGAAGCTTTATAAGCACACATGGATTCAGAGCAGTACTAGGGTCCATGACCCGCGGCCTCGTAGATGGATTTCACCGCCATCTCCGTTTTTCTGTCCAGCGGATCCTGCAGACTCGCCTTCCCTTTAACAGGAAGTAATGAGGATTTGCTAAGCTGGGATAAAGGGACATCCACTTCAGGAGAAGGAATCCAATTATCAATCAACTCCGTCGCACACGGATACAGCGTCTCAAAAAACTGTGTCCCCTGAAAACGTTTATCTGGACACAGGCGTTCCTTCTCCACTGCCCCATTAAGCTCATCCAGAGATGGTAAAGCTGATCGCGACCTATGCGACTCCTGAAACATCCGGGCCGACTTACCAGGACGTCTAGTTACCTCCTCCGGTAACTGTAACGCCTCCCTCATGGCTCCAATAAAAGCCTCTGTACGGCTCAAAAGAGAGGCAGAGTGTCCCTGCCGATCCTCCTTATCCGAATCGGACATCTCCCCATCCGAGCTTGAAGGGGAACCCTCCATGCCCGAGATCTCAGAGTCGCTACGCGGGAAGGATGGCACCGGCCTGTGTCGCTTCCTACCATGAGAGGATCTAGCTGACACCCAATAACCTAGAAGGTCAGAAAAGGCCATCGATAGAACGAGCGAGGGCCTCCATTTTGACATCACTGACACCTCCGACCGCTGCACTTAACGCCGTCGAGGTCTGCGTGTCAGATACGCGAGACTGATCCTGTAGCGGGTCTGGGAGACGGTCCGCACCTCCAGGACCCTGATCTGACATGCCCTCACACAGTATATGGCAGGTTAAACCTGTCAGAAACTAGAACAGTGTGGTTTCTTAAAGGCAAAACGAACGCTTAAAGAGAGAGCCACCCCAGCTGTCCCCCAATTAAGGGTTTACCGCCTGAGAAGGGGTTAATGTCGCAGACTCCCCACAACCCTTGTTTAATGAAAAGGGTGTGCGAGCCCCAGGTGCCTCTTATGAGGTAGCAGCTGCAGGGCAGTGCCTCAAGAGTATGCCACACTAAACAAGAACGACAACGAGATCGCTAACATATTGCGCTGATTTGTACATCGCAATGACCGCCAAAGTCGCTAAGGAGATCGCTAACCACTTATGCGTCGTCAATTAGATCGCCCACTGTGGCAGCTACTAGCGACATTAAAACGATCACAAAAACGATCGCATTAGTATGCGTTGCTATCGTGATCGTAGCGGGAGCGTTCCGTGTGACATACCTCCAGAAAGGTGCCCTGCGCTGTGGGGGTGAGGGGGCCAAGCTTCTGCCCTGACAGGTAGAAGCGACTCACCCAGCTGGCCGCGGTGCAGTGTCCTTGTTCCTTTCAGTCGGTCGGGGAGAGCGGAGAGTGAGGAGCCCGAGGAGGCCGTCAGTAATGCCGCCGCGCTAGAGAAGAGAAGCCGGAAGAGAAAAGGCAGGGTAAAGTGCGCGCTAAGAGCGCTTCCTGCCCGCGAAAAAACGGGGAAGCACGAAGCCACGCCCCCCGTCGGTTTCAAAAAAAGCGCGCGACTCACTCCGCTCCCATGTCCTGCAGGCATCCAAAAGCGGACAAAAGTACACAATCACCACACTGAATACATGTAGCAGCAGCCGCTGAAGCACTCAAACACATTAAAATGTTGAGTACTCACCCAGCTGAGCACCACAGGGACCCCCAGGGACTTGTGGCGCTGTGCCCGTAGCTTCCCCCCAGGGCGGGGAATGCAGTGACCCCAGAAGCGCGGTTTGCGTCCCCGCCAGGGAAGCAATCCTCATCCCCCAGGGCCGGCAGGGTTTTGCAGGGACCTCCTTAAAGGGTAATACAGATCCGCCAAGGGAGAGGTGGGGGTCCAGCAGCGCTGAGACCCCTGAGACCTCTAGACCACGGGGGTCCAAGTCTCTGTCCGGTTAAAATAAATTTTCTGAGGAGCTGCTTCCAGCAGCTACTATCCTCTGACCTCAAATTTTAGACTGGAGAGCTGAAGTAGGAGGAGCCCAAGCTGGAGGGGCCGGTCAACACTCTTTTTTAATCTGAGGTGTTCTATCCTGTGTGGGCTCCGACTTCCACTGGTAATGAATGTGTCTGAGAAAAAAAAGAAGAGAATGTGTCTCCCTTCCTTCCATCTGCTGCTGAAAAATCTCCGTACGGCCGTGTCTACACCTTACGCCCTAGTTAGACATAGTGGTAAGTAATAGCAGCCAAGTCAAACCTTAGTGACAATGAAGGATTATAAAAGAAAAAAAAAAATGAACAAGCAAGAAGTTACAGAAACAAATACCTTGTTGTGAAGGCTCAGATTGTGAATGTAGCAGGATAAGTGTGCGGCCACACTGCCGAGCGGAGTCTGAAACTTGGCTAGGAGTGTGGGTAACGCCCGATTATAGTGCACACCCCAAGCTGATTACATGGAACGGTTCCCTATTGCATGAACGGCACCAGCTGGAGGTGACTTGGCATGATAACTAGAGGTCTGTAAATACGGAAGTGGCTCCTGCAACCGTCCATGATGTTGGTGAGAACATGGGGCTGCACGAGAACAGAGACAGATATGGAAGTGGTAGACATGATTAGATCAACGGACGCAACAGGGACTACCTGCACTATGTGACACAGGTGCAGAAGTGAGAGTAAGTTTGGGGGCTGGAATACCTTTGTGCTTTTCCGTCTAACCTCAGTACAATAACATATTATACAGATAGGAGAGAGTTCCACACTCTGGAAGAACTTGAAGATTTCCATCAATTGCTTATTTTGCCTTTCTACCCTGTTAATTATTCTCTACTTTACGTAGAAGCAGGAAGTCTCGTGTCCTTACATTTATCATCCCCCTATTCATCTTCTGACCCAGATGCTCCTTCCTCTCCCTGCCAGGGACTTTTGCAGTGATGACTCACAGTAAAAATTTACCTCCTGTTTCTACATAGAGCATAGAAGGATTCAGCTAGTCAGGTATTAAATCACATGATGTCAGACATAATGGAAAAGAGAAGAATTTACTGGTAGAAAGGCAAAAATGAGCAATTGTAAGTACAAAGTTCTGTATAATATGATGACTGCAATATATTAAGAGGGTAAAACTTTGATGGGAGGAGGAAGAGGAGAGGGAGGAGGAGGAAGAGGAGTGCCGCTTTCAAGTACACTAGTCTGTGTTCATAATTTCTTACATGGAAAGATGAGAAAAGGAAAAAAAAAAAAAAATCAAACCTCCCCCCACCAGTTCTCCTGCTCCTCACCCAGTCCTCATTGTATCTTCTTACACCTGGGCCTCTCAGAGATAGAAAACAATGGCGACTCGGAGGAGCAAAAGGGTTCTGCGGAAAACCACCAAAGGTCATATTGTGCGCCACAATCTTGAGTGCATATTTGCAGAAGACCAAGTGAAGTGATGAGAACTGGACGGGTGACTGAGGAGTGACGGGGTCGGAGAGGCGAGTGGTGAATAGTGACGAGTGAATGTACTCTGATGGTGTTATCTGAGCATGCTCGGGTGCTGACCGAGTGTCTTTAGCGTGCTCGAAAAATATGTTCAAGTCCCAGCGGCTGTTCGACAGCTTCAACACATGCAGGGATTGCCCGTTTGTTAGTAGGTTATTCCTGCATGTGTTGTGGTTGTTGAACAGCTGTGAGACATGCAGCCATGGGGACCCGAACATATTTTTCGAGCACGCCGAAGACACTCGGTTAGCACCCGAGCATGCTCAGATAACACACGTTTGCTCATCACTAGTGGTGAAGTATAAGCATCACCTAGTAAGCGTCCAACTTCTCAGTAAATTCCATGAGGTCGACAAATCCTCCGCACCACATGAACCCACAAAGCAGAGGCAAAACTGTACATAAAAAAAAAAAAAACTTTTATTTTTTCTTACGCACCCCGTCGTCGTTGGAAGGGGGTACTACTTGGTTTTATAGTTTGAGGCAACAGTTTCCGGGATAAACAGAGCAAGAAAACACAGTAAATGCACACCAGGATTGTAAAAATAGATCACGACTATCGTCACCATGAGGGGCAGATACGGAAATGTTCTGTAGAAGGAAAGAAGAAGCGAGACGTCTGCATTCTCTGGGTCGTAGCACTCACACATGCGGTCTCACTGGTGGAAATCCGCCCGCGACCTTCCCGTGAGCACTACAGTGTTTGGCAGCTCGCCTCTGGAATGTCGATGACGTAACCGGACATGTAAGAGATTCACCTGCACGCAGTCACTGACTAAAGCTTTTTTTTTTTTCTTTTTATAGACAGACACACCACCTATGTCTGGAGAATGAGAATGTGGCCACGTAACCACGGAGCATAGCACAGAAATATATATATATCATTTTTTTAGTTATTTTTAATAGAATTTCCAATTGCGGTAGTCCTAGCTGTGTTGTGCCAAGTCCACGCCGGAGCTCATTTGTAGGTGACTGTCCATTGTTTGACACAAGCGTCGTGCGACACGGTGACCAAAGTGTGCTCGTCCAGCCAGGCCAGGCCGCTGACGTGGTGAAGCCGATGGGTATCTGCGAAGACAGACAGGTCAATTGGAGGAGAGATTTCATGGCATTTATGACCACACTGATTAACAATGGGTTGTCACCAAATGTGACAAAGCAGATTAAGAGCAATAGTCCCAGCTAGGGTCACCGTGAAGTGGTGGGATGGCTGCCATCACAGGGGAACGAAGGAAGGAAGCAACACAGTGATGGAAATCCGGCCTCGCTTTATCCCCTTCCCAACAAGGCGTTTTTCTTTTCTTTTTTTTTTTTTATTTGCGGTTTTGATATTTTTTATTTTCCACCCCTTCATATTTTTATTATTTGATTTTATTTTTTTGTCAAAGCCGTAAAGGTTTATGTTTTTTGCAGGACAAGCTGTAGTTTTGAATGACTCCATTTAATGTACCGAAAAAAAAAAAAAAAAAAAAAAAGGGGTGAAAAAAAATTACAAGAATGATAAAAAAAATAAAAAAACTTTATACCGGATTTATTCTTTTCCTTTACTGACGTTCAATGTGCAGTAGAAATAACCTGACATAAGGATTCTCAACGTCTCTAATACAGGGATACCAAACTTAAAAATATTACACTAAAAAAAAAAAAAAATCTTATAACTGAATTTTTTTTTCTGTTGCTATTTTCTGAGACCTGCAGCTTTATTATAAATTGTTCTATTGAAGTAGCCGTGTAAGGGGTGCTTTTTTTTTTGCAAGCTGAATTGTCATTTTAATTGAGTCAATTATGGAGTACATATGTCGTTTCGACTGCTCTATATTCCAAGTTTTGGGAGAGGAGACGTGCGGCTGCTGAAAACACAAAATCATGGAATTTTTTTGTTTTTTTTAAACATACAGGTTAAATCATTTTTATTTTGATAGATTGGACTTTCGCAGACATTATGATGCCAAATGTTTATTTTTAGCTTGTCAATTTATGATTGAGAAATGCGGGGAATTTAAAAGCAAATCACCATCTAATTAATGGTCAGCTTTTGTGTCTAGCGGTTTTAAAGCCATAATTATATAACGAATCATCTACATAAAAAGTACCGTATTTTTTGGACTATAAAACGCACTTTTTTCCCCAAAAATTTTTTGGGGAAAATGGGTGTGGTGCGTCTTATTGTCGGAATATACTTACAAGTACTGTGGCGGCAGCAGGAGTCGGGCGATCCTGCGGCGGTCCTGGTCTGACACTGCAGAGCGATGATCACACTCCCTTCCCAGGCTGGTGCGGCAGTATTCGGCGGTGCAAGGCTCCGCCGACATTTTGTGAAAGCCCGGAGCCCCGAATATCCCCAATGATGCGATGCGGTGGCCTCCAGTAAAATGGCCTCTCGGAAAATGGAAGCCGGGACGGCGCATGCACAGATTGTTATCTCGTCCCGACATGTCGGTGCAGAGAACTCAGCGCATCCGCTGACCAGCGGCCATTATACCAGAGGCCACTGCATCACAGGAGTGGGGGATGTGCAGGGGCTCCGGGCTTTCAGAAGAGGTCGGCGGAGCCCCCGCACGACGAGCACCGCAGAATCTGCTGCACCACTCTGGGATGGAAGTCATATCATCGCCGGACCACCGAACTCCCCGAAACCAGGCTCCACCAGCGCTACTGATTTCCCCAGGTAAGCTGAATTCGGACTGCAAGACGGACCCCATTTGACACTAATTTTTTTCCCCTATTTTCCTTCTGAAAATTTGGGATGCATCTTATGGTCTGGTGCGTCTTATAGTCCAAAAAATACAGTAACTCCAAGTGCGTATTCAGAGTATACGAAATATTTCAATGAATGTACTGCCCCCTAGTGGCAAACACTGATGAAAAATGAATCCGCAGCACTGCATGTCAGTCTTCGCATTAAAGAGTGGGTAGCCGATAATCCAACATTTAACAGGGAGTCTTTCTGCAGCATGAACGTGTACTCATGACTCTAAATAGGCGGATTTGGCATTTTCTTTGTGATGTAATGGGTTTACATCACCAGTCATATGACATCTTGAGTGTTTAGATAATGTGCGTTCTCTAACTTTGTATGTCGGCTGGAGAAAGACTCATGTAGAGTTCGTTAAAAATGTATTTTTTTGCCCTTGAGAGCGCTGCGGTAATTCACTCTTTTTGGCAAACCTTAGTGACCAAAATGTCCTTCAAATTCTATTTTTGCCTTCTCTTGGAAACGCCATTCGTTTGGACGAGTAATGATTTAATAACGTCCTTTGCCGGTTACAATCACTTCCCGGCTGGCAAGAGGCCTACCTGGCATTTTGACACGGGCATCTGCGTCACTCACGGTCCATACGAAAACCATCATATCCATGCCCCGGTGGCAAAGTGTTCGTTGTCCGGTGACCAGGCCACACAGACGACTTTTGCATGGTGTCCGTAAAAGCGGTCCTTCTCCTGGTGATCAACACAATGGAGAATTACAACCCTGGGAATGTCGGGCAATAAATGGAGTCACAGCGTCTCAGCCATCGGTGTAAATTGTGTAGAGCAGCATTACTGGTCAGTAAGCTTTTACTTGTATAATAGGTTATAGGATTTGTAAGTTTTTATAATCTATTCACATGCAGGGAGTTGTAGTGTCACAACAGCAGGATTGCTGCAGGTTGTTAGTGATGAGTGAATGTGGTCAGATAAGGTGTTATCTGAGCGTGCTCGGGTGCTAACCGAGCGTCATCCACGTGCTCGAATAATATGTTCGAGTCCCCGCCGCTGCATGTCTCGGCGCTGTTCGACAACCACAACACATGCAGGGATTGTCTAACAAACAGCCGTGAGAACTTGGGACATATTATTCGAGCACGCCGAAGACGCTCGGTTAGTGCCATATCCAAGCACCAGGTAACCAATAATCCAGATGAGATTTCTTCTTTCAGCATTTTAGAAAGCAGGCAACTCAGCCACAAAGCCCGACCATAGAGGACACAGCATTCCCCACGGCCAACGACTTACCGCATATCCATCAGCGACCGTGAACACAGTCACCCCCCTGTTGACATCAGTGGCAGCGAGAAAGGCACCATCGTTGGAGTAGGCGAGGCTGGTGACAGCGGCCTTCACCGGCAGAGACTTCCCTTCATCCTTCAGAGAGTTTTCATTAATGGAATATAGATGGATGTTGCCGTCCTGTCCAGAAACAAGGAAAAATGAGTGGCGGATCAAGCACATTTCAGTATTTGCAGAACTTTCCGCCTCTCTCGGCAGGAAAAACACGGAGTAAAACGGGTGCTTTTTTGGTTGCAGGTTCTTCCCCACTCAGTGTGGGTGAAATCTGCGCCTTCAGGGACATGGAAAGCGTGAAAGTAAGATCCCCGTCCTTTTACATCAATGTTGCCCCACTCCAGTCCTTAAGAGCCACAGAGATCAAGGTATCAGTATTTCCTTAGCATTGTCCACAGACACTTCCATCCCGTCTGCAATACTACGGAAATCCTGACCGGCCGGCGGCTCTGGAGGACTGGAGTTGGGGAAAGCGGTTTTACATCCTTCACTGAAGGCCAAGCTAAGAGCGCCATCTAGTGGATAAATCACAGAACTAGAAGGATGATCGCAAAAGTAGTGGCTGCTAGAATCGTCCTAAAAGAGAACGGATCATACTTCGAGAGCAATGTTTCCAATCAAAACGTACAATTTTTCTACTATAATCCTTGCTGGATCTTTTTGTAAAGATTCTTAAAGTTTGCCGAAGATTTCCTGACGCTGGCATGGGGACAGTAGTGGACTCTCCAGAACTAGATCACAGAAATAACAGGGGTATGTAACATGGATAATGCCGCAGTCACACACCTGTGTCTTGTTTGTGGAGGACGGACGGGTTATGGGTCTACAGAACAGAACAGGACATTCTATTACATGCCGATGAGGCTGTGGAGTGAACGCACGGATGTGTGAATGTGGCATCAGACCAGATATGAAAGAATTATTCCTACCAACATAGGCATGAAGCAGAGAAGTGTTCTTCATGGTGCACACGTCCCGGCAGGTATGTGGGGGATGTATCATCATCGACACCCTGGAGCTGAAGTAAGCAGTGCCAAACAACCCCTTTAAACACACATTTTGGGACAAGGTACATACCGCCCCGCCAACTGCAACGTCTCCGGAGCCTGGGTGAATGACGACAGCTTCCGGTTCGTAGTCCAGAGAATCAAGGACGAACACCTGCTTCTTGTCTTTTAGCAGCACAATCTGTGGGATGATAAAAGATAGGATGTAATGTCCAACCTGTGCAAAGGCGGCCACATCGTACTGACCCCAGGGACGGCAGCTAAACGGAGCGTTCAGGTGCTTCACACGGCACCGGAGTGCATGGTGGAGAGGCTCACTGCTAGATGCGGAGAGATTTTATTTGCATTGTGTTTCTATGATGTCTCTGACCCATTGTTCCCCTACACTCAATAGGTGTCTATGTTTTGACTTTTCTTCCTTTAAATATGTAAGCTGGTAAATTTGATAGATTAGGAATAGTGATGAGCGCGCTCGCTCGGCTAAGAGGAGAGAGCGGGCTCCCTCGGCTAAGAGGAGAGAGCGGGCTCCTCGGCTAAGAGGAGAGAGCGGGCTCCCTCGGCTAAGAGGAGAGAGCGGGCTCCCTCGGCTAAGAGGAGAGAGCGGGCTCCCTCGGCTAAGAGGAGAGAGCGGGCTCGCTCGGCTAAGAGGAGAGAGCGGGCTCGCTCGGCTAAGAGGAGAGAGCGGGCTCGCTCGGCTAAGAGGAGAGAGCGGGCTCGCTCGGCTAAGAGGAGAGAGCGGGCTCGCTCGGCTAAGAGGAGAGAGCGGGCTCGCTCGGCTAAGAGGAGAGAGCGGGCTCGCTCGGCTAAGAGGAGAGAGCGGGCTCGCTCGGATAAGAGGAGAGAGCGGGCTCGCTCGGATAAGAGGAGAGAGCGGGCTCGCTCGGATAAGAGGAGAGAGCGGGCTCGCTCGGATAAGATATTAGTCAGCCGTGAGACATGCAGCCACAGCGACCCGAACATAGCATCAGAGCACGCTGAAAATACTCCATTAGCCCATGAGCATGCTCTACTAACATCTTATTCGAGCACGCTTGCTCATCACTAATTAGGAACTGAAAGCCACAGAACCTACACATCCGACTCCTTGGGTGGAAAATCTACGAGATCATGTCGGCGGAAGGAACTTGAAAAGTTGAGGCTTGTAACTTGATTTTGCATCCCGTAGACGATAACTGGCAAGAAATTTCTGTTCAACCTGGTTTATTAGAATAAAAGGAATCGTTCAGCCAACATTACACACCTGGCCAATGCACACGGCGACCGCATAGCCATCGTCGCATGCAGCGATGCTTTTTGGTTGGACATCCAGCTTAACCGAAGGACTAGAAGGGAGAAAAAGTGAAATATCATTTGTCCAGCCCGTTTCTTGTTCCAAAGTTGTGTTCCTGTATTCACGATACTGCCTGCTTCAGAGCTGAACTCTCTCTTGCAATCCTTAGTGGTTCACTGACGCCACATGACTGGAAGCAAGCGGCTGCAGGGGAAACAGAACTTCATATTCTCCTTGCAGCCGCACTTCCAATGAGACACATAATGTAGGTTTAACCCTATTTCCTGCAGATTCCACTATGGCTGCAGGAAATACAAGCTTGTATATTTTTTTAATGACAGTTTCCCTTTAATCTACAAATGGTGCTGTTTATCAGGAAGTCTCATCATCATCTCACAAACCTGTAGGCACCGTCCCTGACATTAGTGTATCGCACTGTATCGTCCATGCTGCAAGTGACCAGTTGGTTGGAGCGGTCTATGGCCATGCTGGACACTTGGTTGGTGTGGCCTTTACCAGAGAAGGAGTCATTCTCTCCTGTCTCCGCATCAAAGTAATGTATGGTCGATAGTTAAGAAAATATTTTATGTAGGATAAAGAAAAAAAAAAAAAATATGACAGTCTCTTGCCGAACAATCAAAACCTTCACAGTGAAACACAGGATTGGGCATGCTGAATTCTAGATATCTATTGTCGCCTAAGGAGTTTAAAAAGTCCTCTACTCTGATCTGATGCCACCCCCTGACGAAGGCTTGTGCCGAAACATGCGTTGGGGCCGGCGCCATTCCAGCAGGAGGAAGCTATGGGTAAGGTGTTATTATATAATTGCCTCCATTATGTGCCTTTACTTTATTGAACACTTGCTCTGTTTATTCACTGCATATGAAGTGTCTGGCATCAGTTTCGCTCCCACCCTGCCTCCTATTTACCACTTTAACCCCAAAATTACTTACATACAGTAGTGTGAAAAAGTGTTTGCCCCCTTTCTGATTTCCTATTCTTTTGCATGTTTGTCACACTTAAATGTTGGTAACAAAATGTAGTTTTTAAATGACGGTCTTTATTATTATGAAAAAAGAAATCCAAACCTACAGGGTCCTGTGTGAAAGTCATTGCCCCCTAATCCTCACTGGATGGGCCATCCTTAGCAGCTACAACAGCTAGGATAACTGGCAATGAGTCTATTACAACGCTCTGGAGATGTTTTGGCCACTCATCTTGCAGAATTCTTGCAATTCAGCCACACTGAAGGGTTTCCGAGCATGAACAGTCTTTGTAAAAGGTCATGCCACAACATCTCAATCGGATTAAGGTCAAGACTTTGACTAGGCCACTCCAAAGTCTTAATTTTGTTTTTTCTTAAAGGGAATCTGTCATCCCATTTTAGCCCTATGAGATAAAGATATCATTGCATAGTGCGTCCCACAACCAATCTATGGGTACCTATGATATCTCCGGACACCCCAGTTTTCATGTAAAAATACCTTCGTAAACTTCGTATTTCTGTATGCAAATTCGTGCGGTCCGGTCCGGAGGGCGGCTTTTTTTTCTTCCCCCCCAATCCCCGCTCCTCAGATTCTCTTGCGTATCGCCGTCTGAATAGCACAGACGGCGTTCGGCTTCCTGCGATTGCGCTTTTCAAAACCCCTTCGCGCTTGCGCAGTGTGCTTTGCCCACCAGTGGGCAAAGCATAAAATCATTACAGCGCATGCGCAACTATTTCCTTGCCCCAGAAATGACTGCTTGCCTTGGACGACTTCCGGGGCAAGGAAAGTGGAGGAAAATAGTTGCGCATGCGCAGTATTGATTTTATGCTTTGCCCACTAGTGGGCAAAGCACACTGCGCAAGCGCGAGGGGATTTTGAAAAGCGCAATCGCGGGAAGCCGAACGCAGTCTGTGCTATTCACAGATGGCGGTACGCAAGAGAATCCGAGGAGCGGGGATGGGAAGAAAAAAAAACCGCCGCCCTCCGGACCGGACGAATTTTCATACAGAAATACGAACTTTACTAAGGTATATTTACATGAAAACTGGGGTGTCCGGAGATAGCATAGGTACCCATAGATTGGCTATGCACTCTTGGGGTAATTTTGGTCTGCCAGCCACTTCTGGGAAGGTTCACCACTCTTCCATATTTTCAACATTTGTGGATAATGGCTCTCACTGGTTTGCTGTAGTCCCAAAGCTTGAGAAATGGCTTCATGAACCTCTCCAGACCGACAGATCTCAATTACTTTGTTTCTCATTTGTTCTAGAATTTCTTTGGATCGCGGCATGATGCCTAGCTTTTGAGGATCTTCTGGTCTACATCACTTTGCCAGGTAGGTCCTATTTGAGTGACTTCTTGATTGAGAACAGGTGTGGCTAGGGAATTTGAACTCAGCTTCCCAAAGATGTGATTAAACATGAATTAACTATGGTTTAGGTGGGGATGGGGCAATCACTTTTTCACACAGGGCCCTGTAGGTTTGGATTTCTTTTGCCCTTAATAAAGACCTTCATGTAGAAACTGCATTTTGCACTTATTGTGTTATCTTTGTCTAATATTTACATTTGTTTGGTGATCTGAAACATTCAAGTGTGATAAACATGGAAAAGAATAGGAAATCAGGGAGGGGCAAACACTATTTCACACAACTGTGTATCCAAAAAAAGAATAAAAAAAAAAAAAAAAAAAAAAACACAATCTACCTCATTCCTCCTGCTGGGATTTGTCACCCTCTCGTGTTCCCCTATTTAACTTCACTTGTCATTTTATCAGCTGTATGTTACCAGCTTAATAACATTTATATTGATTTGTACTCTTTTAGGGTGCACCATTTCTTGTAGGTTTTCCTGAATTTTAAAATATGACTAATCCAGTTGCCAAATACATTACACTAATAGGACGAATCAAAAAAAAAAAAAAAATGCTCTGGCCATCTTATGTAACTTTAGAAAATAATATGCATGTTTGACCAACCCAATACATCAGAGTAACTGACAATATGGCCACTTATCACATGCACTTCACACCGAAATGTGACGAGCTTACTGTTTGCCACTTGGGTTTTTTTTGCCTTCCTCTGGATCAACATGTTAGGGCAGGTTAGGATAGGATATGGGTTGAACTAGATGGACTTAAAGTCTTCCTTCAACCTTAATAACTATGTTACTATGTTACTATGAGTGCATCCTGGATATACTCAATCTACTGTCATTGATTTACTCTTATCTTGGCAGACTACTTCTGCTCTTCATCATCCAGAATAGGTTTGGAGCAGCATTTCCCTTTATGGAAACATTAGTGTAGGAGGAGTCCGTAAGCTTTCTGTATGGAAACGCAGAAGAGCCCAGTGTCTGGAGACTGTGGAATAAGCACGCAAGACATACAAGGGGTTAAGATGTCAATTTTTTTTTCTTTTTTGGCTTCACATCCATTCGTATATCTTGCAGTATGTATGTATATATATATATATATATATATATATATATATATTATATATATATATATATATATATATATATATTATATATTATATACACACACACACAAACATATATACACACGATTATATATATTTATACAAAATCTAATCTGGCTGGCCGAGTGACACCTTTGAGAACTATTACTTCCTCCACATCCGTCATCATAAGAAAATGCCGCCAGCTAATCTTGAGAGGGTCCAGCCATACTATGAAGGGTCATGAGCGCCACTGTATCAAAGGAAACAACGGACCTCAGTCCCTTCATCCTCCAGATAGGAAGGTGATGGGCAATCCATCCAAGACATGCTCCGACAATCAGATCGAGATGTAAATTCCCTTTTCATACATTTGCAGCAAATCCACAGGCCATAAATGTAGAATACATGCAAGTCACAGCAATGGGCCTGCATATATTTTTTTATGCGCCGTAGTCGGTGGACAGCTCCCATTCATTCCTATGGGAAGTCAGACCGCCTCACCATATAAATCGCCACTGAACAGGGCCCCATGGGTGAGACTTCTATACAGCTATGGCATAGCTTGGGGGTTACACCATAAATTTATCAGATTGGAATACCCACGTAATAAACTTTCATAGAAAGGATATTGATATGTCCATCGTGGCTGCGGTATAAATGGTGGAGCGACCATCGTTTCTGTGAACCGTCATGCACTGGATCGATTTACTGTGTCCCTGAAACGGAAAACAGCAATATTACTTACCAGTCCCTGACCCGAGAACAGTATTCACCAGTGACTATGGAGTCCGCCGTACCTTGACCACACGGAAGGGTCTCCCTGGGTTATTCTTGTCCAGATAGTTGATGTAGCCAGACAGAGAAACTGTCAGCAAGTAGTCCTTCTGCCACAAGCATCCAGCTGCTGATCGAGCATGTCACTCCCCAGGTTGAACATGGTGACCGCCTTAGAAGCCGCAACGTCCCAGATTTTGGCGGTTTTGTCCCCAGACGCAGAAAGGAGTTGGGTGCTGTCAGCGCTCCAGCTAATCTGCAGTAAAATAAAGGTGGATATTATCGCCGGACGCCTGCAGGCGCAGAACTACGGGAGGACGAGGCGGGAATATTTATCAGATCTGATGAGGTTTTCTATAGGGGACCATACACATTCCATAAAAAGTGATGGATGAGCGCCCCTAAATTTGGTCAAACGCACACACTTTCTTCTGACCTCCCATACACGTGCATGCTAGGGCGAGCGTTCATGTGTCAGACCTCTTTGGTGGTTTTCTTCCCCGAACGCAAAAGAAATGGCTTGTTGAAAACCAGCAGCGCCATTGTTCTCACCCTCCCAGACATTAAAAGGCATATTCCCATCCTCTCACTTTCACGCTGGCATGTGAGTGGGGCCGAAAGCCTCATGCCACCGTCCACATGAGTGCAATCTGCACATATCGTGCCCTTGTCCCAGCAGGCACCAGAAAATGCAACGTCTCTGGCGCCACTCGCCATCGGTGCAAGAGTGAATGGAGCTGGAAGAGCCCTTTAACCCCTTCATGGCGGAGGCATTTTCGCTTTTGCGTTTTTCGTTCTCCCCTTCTTCCCAGGGCCATAACTGGTCTATTTTTCGGTTAATATGGCCATGTGAGGGCTTGTTTTTTGCGGGACGAGTTGTACTTTTAAACGACACCATTGGTTTTAAAACATATCGTGTACTTGAAAACGTGGAAAAATAATTAAGTGCAGTGAAATTGCAGAAAAGTGTTAAATTCGACAATAGTTTTTTGTTTTGCTTTTTTTTTTTTTTTTTTCTTCATGTTCACTAAATGCTAAAAACTGACTTGACAGTACGATTCTCCAGGTCATTACAAGTTCACAGACACCAAACATGTCTAGGTTCTTTTTTTTTTTTTTTTTTTTTTTTAAGTGGTGAAAAAAAAATCCAAAATTTCAAAAAAATAAATAAAATAGAGCCATTTTCCGATACCAATTTTTTGTGATCTCGGGTCGGGTGAGGGCTTATTTTTTGCGCGCCGAGCTGACGTTTTTATGGATACCATTTTGGTGCAGATACGATCTTTTGATCGCCTGTTATTGCAATGTTGCAATGACCAAAAAAAAAAAACAAAAAAAAAAAACAAAAAAACAATTCTGTCGTTTTGACTTTCTCATTACACAGTTTAGCAATCGGGTTAATTCTTTTTTTATATTGAGAGATCGGGCGATTCTGAACACGGTGATACCAAATATGTGAATGTTTGATTTTTTTTTGTTTTATTTTAAATGGGGCGAAAGGGGGCGATTTGAACTTTTATCTTTTTTTTATATTTTTATTTATTTATTTTTTTTTTACTTTTGGCATGCTTCAGTAGTCTCCATGGGATGATAGAAGCTCCCATAACCCGATTGGCTCTGCTACATCCCGGCGATGAGCAGATCGCCTGTATGTAGCAGAATTGCTGACTTGCTAGGAGCGTCAACCATCGGGCGGCGCTCATAGCAATCCGGCAATGACAACCATAGATGTCTGCTGGAGACCTCTGGCTGTCATGCCAACCCATCGGTGACCCACAATCACGTGACGGGGGTCACCGATGGGCAGATTTCCGACGCGCTTGCCAGAAGCGAGTGTTAAATGCTGCTGTCAGTTTGACAGCGGCATTTAACGGATTAATAGTCGTGAGTGGATCGAGATTCCACCCACGGCTGTTTCGGGCACATGTCAGCTGTTCAAAACAGCTGACATGTGCTGGGAAAGATGTGGGCTCAGTGCCAGAGCCCACATCAAAGGGAGGGAGTCCGACATGGGCGTGTTATTACGCCCGATGTCGGAAAGAGGTTAATGTAATGTGTATGGCTACCTTTAGTGATGGCTCTAATGTACTGAGAAAGGATAGTCACGCTTTACAGACAAGGCTCTAGATACGTCTCACTGGTCTCCACTTTCTGGACAGTAATTTCAGACACTTCCAAAAACTGCCCGCCATATATTGCAGCTGCCATAAAGTGCACACCCTGCTACACCATCTATACAGGAAGGACATAAAAGGTTAAAAAAATAGAAAAGTAATTACTGCATAAACTCCTCCATCGTGAGCTTTTCCATTTCCAATAGATCCGATTTTTTCAGCAGTTTTTCCATCATAGAGCAAAATCTACAAGATACACAAAGTGTTAAATTAATGTCTGATCCATTGGGTATTAGTGGGGTGAACATGGCCTCACAGCGGGCCGTTCTGTATGTCTCACATACTGATGAGCGAGCGTGCTCAGATAAGGAGTTCTCCGAGCATGCTCATGTCCTTCCTAAACGAGCATTTTGGAAGGATATGAGCATGCTCGGAAAACGCTTTATCTGAGCGTCACTATTCTCCACCATTTCCCCATCCGTTACCTGGCCGTCCGCGCTGGCAGTTGCAAATCTGTTGCCATCGGGAGAAAATCGCACGCAGTTCACAAAGCGGCTGTGGTCCTGCATGGGGGCGAAAAAAGGGAGTTAAAAAAAAATAAAAAGTGTGCATTAATAAGTTTGCCGACCGGTCACCATACTGTTCCTTCAAGGCTGCTTGGACAATTTTTTGAAACTACAAGAGATTTCCCATTTGTTTGGTGTATGATCGACAGATCATCATGGCTGAATTATCTATTTAGTGGAATTAACCCCTTCACCCCCAAGGGTGGTTTGCACGTTAATGACGGGCCAATTTTTACAATTCTGACCACTGTCTCTTTATGAGGTTATAACTCTGGAACGCTTCAAGGATCTTCGCGATTCTGAGACTGTTTTCTCCGTGACATATTGTACTTCACGTTAGAAGTATAATTTCTTTGATATTAACTTGCGTTTTTTTTGAAAAAAACACAAATATGGCGAAAATTTTGCAATTTTCAAACTTTGAATTTTTTTCCCCTTAAAACAGAGAAATGTGTCACACAAAATAGTTAAGAAACAACATTTCCCACATGTCTACTTTACATCAGCACAATTTTGGAACCAAAATTTTTTTTTTTGTTAGGAAATTATAAGGGTTAAAAGTTGACCAGTGATTTCTCATTTTTACAACAAAATTTACAAAGCATTTTTTTTAGGGACCACCTCACATTTGAAGTCACTTTGAGGGGTCTATATAGCAGAAAATACCCAAAAGTGACACCATTTCTAAAACTGCACCCCTCAAGGTACTCAAAACCACATTCAAGAAGTTTAATAACCTTCAGGTGCTTCACAGGAGCTGAAGCAACGTGGAAGGAAAAAATTAATATTTAACTTTTTAGCCACAAAAATGATCTTTTACAAACTTTGTTTATTTTGACAAGGGTAAAAGGAGAAAATGGGCAGATAAAGTTGTTGTGCAATTTCTCCTGAGTATGCCAATACCCCATATGTGGGGGAAAAACCACTGTTTGGGCACACGGCAGAGCTCGTAAGGGAAGGAGAGCGTTTGACTTTTTCAAACTAAAATTGGCTGGAGTTGAGATTGGACGCCATGTCGTGTTTGGAGAGCCCTGATGCGCCTAAACAGTGGAAACCCCCACAAGTGACACATTTTGGAACTAGACCCCTAAGGAACTTATCTAGATCTGTTGTGAGCACTTTGAACCCAAAGTGTTTCACAAAGTTTATAATGCCTGGGTGTGAAAAAAAAAAAAAAAAAAAAACAATTTTCCAAAAATGATTTTTTAGTCCCAAATTTTTGATTTTTCCCAAGGAAATTGGACCCCAAAAGTTGTTGTCCAATTTGTCTGAGTACGTGATACCCATATGTGGGGGGGGGGGGGAAACTGTTTTTGGCGCACGGCAGGGCTTGGAAAGGAAGCAGTAACGTTTGAAATGCAAACATTGATGGGGGTCATGTTCCGTTTGTAGTGCCCCAGATGAGCCTAAAACAGTGGAAACCCCACAAGTGACCCCATTTTGGAAGCTAGACCCCTAAGGACTTATCTAGATCTGTGGAGAGCACTTGAACCCCAAGTGTTCAACAAGTTTATAATGCCCAGGCATGAAAAATAAAAAATCCTATTTTTTTCCCACAAAAATTATCTCTTAGTCACTAATTTTTTATTTTCCCATAGGTAACAGGAGAAATTGGACCTCAAAGTTGTTGCCCAATTTGTCCTGAGTACGCTGATACCCCATGTGTGGGGGGGGAACACTGTTTGGGCGCATGGCAGAGCTCGAATGGAAGGAGCACCATTTGACTTTTTCAACCCAAATTGGCTGGAATTGAGATTGGACGCCATGTTGCATTTGGAGAGTCCCTGATGTGCCTAAACAGTGGAAACCCCCACAAGTGACCCATTCGGGAAACTAGACCCCCTAAGGAACTTATCTAGATCTTTGGTGAGCAATTTGAACCCCCAAGTGCTCACACAAGTTTATAAGTAGAGCCGTAAAGTTAAAAAATCATATTTTTTCACAAAATTGATCTTTTCACCCAATTTTTATTTCCCAAGGGTAACAAGACTCCAAAAGTTATTGTGCAATTTTGTCCTGAGTACGCGATACCCCATATGTGGGGGTGAAAAACTGTTTGGTGCATGGAGGTTTGGAAGGGAAGGAGTGCGTTTGACTTTTTCAACGCAGAATTGGCTGGATGCCATGCCGTGTTTGGAGAGTCCTGATCTGCCATAAAAGTGGAAACCCCCCCAAATGACACCATTTTGGGAAACTAGACCCCTCAAGGAACTTATTAGATGTGTGGTGAACACTTTGAACCCAAAGTGTTCACAGAGTTTTAAGTAAAGCGTAAAATAAAACTCTTTTTTTTTTTTTACAAAATGATTTTTTCGCCCCCAATATTTTATTTTCACCAAGGGTAACAGGGAAATTGGACCCAAAAGTTGTTGTCAATTTGTCTGAGTACGCTGATACCCAATATGTGGGAGTAAATACTGTATGGGGCACGTCAGGGTCGGAAGGGAAGTAGTGACGTTTTGGATTGCAGACTTTGATGGAATGGTCTGGGGGAGTCATGTGCATTTGGAGAGCCCCTGATGCGCCTAAAACAAGTGGAAACCCCCAAAGTGACCCCATTTTAGAAAAATGACCCACAAGGAAATTATCTAGAAGTGTGGTGAGCGCTATGAAGGCCCAAGTGCTTCACAGAAAATTTATAACATACAGCGTTTTAAAAACAAAAAAATCTTTTTTTTTTTTACAAAAATGATTTTGTCGCCCAGTTTTTTTTATTTTTCCCAAGGGACAGAAAAAAATAGGACAATTGCAAATAAGGCGGCGTCAACACAAGAAAAAAATCGGTCCGTTTAGCGGTCGATTGTCGATCAAAATGCAAATCACCATCCTTTGGACGATTTTTTCAAAGATGGTTTTTAGTCGCATGTGTGTGTACTTGAAAATCGATTTTCATCGACTTGCAAGATTTTCTCGCAGGCTTCCCAAAACTGACATATAATGGACCCAAAAGAATAGTATTTCAATCACAAAAAAAAAATGATTATACACATGAACACCTTATATAAATATACAATACACACACCCCACACACATGTCATTGTGGAAATGTATAATACACATATATTTATAGTTCCGGACTTCTACATATGTTTTTGGTAATTCAATTGGGCTTTTGTGAAATCCCCGAAGCGACTGAAATGATATTTTTTCCCACACAGTTAACCATGTCTTTCCCGTATTTGTTATTTGTTTAGAATTACAATTACATGGTGTTTTGTGAAAATTTCAGAATGTAGGGGTTAATTAAAAGGTTGTAATTCGTTGAAAAAAAATGCGTGGGCTCCCCTGTTTTTTTCTCACCGACAGCAAAGCAAGCGAGTGGGGGCAGAATAAAAAGCCTAGGGAGGGTTATATTTTTTTTGCCCCCCTGGCTACTAACATTTGCCCCAGACACCCCAGAAAGGCAAATTATAATTAGATTGCCTTTCCCCGTTTTTTCCCCATTGCCCTGTAGCGGTGGCGAAGGGTTAAAAATTCCCCTTTAAGGTCACCTTAGTATTGAAAGTGACCTTAAGGCAGGTTAATAATTGAGAGCTGTCAATTAGACAATTTCAATTATTAATCCTATTGTATAAA
This sequence comes from Oophaga sylvatica, assembly GCA_033576555.1. Taxonomy (NCBI): domain Eukaryota; kingdom Metazoa; phylum Chordata; class Amphibia; order Anura; family Dendrobatidae; genus Oophaga; species Oophaga sylvatica. Next base: position 33,878,769 of record JARQOD010000001.1, read on the forward strand.
AAAAAATCAAAACACATTTAATAAAAAGAAGTTTAATGAATAATCACACAGTTTTTAACCATTTTTTTTTTCCTCCCTAAACCATTTCCTTAATAAAAATAAAATAAAAAAAAAATTGATTTTTTACCTATCCGATGTAAGTGGGTCCACGGTGAAATCCATCAGAAAGGGTTAAAAGGTTAAGGTCGCGAGAGTAATAATGCTGTCAGACCTGTTTCCCCCTGAATGAATAACTTCCTCTCCCAGCCAAAGGAGAGGAATAGATTCATGAAATGGGTTAATTGATTTTTTGCCTTTCATTGAGTGACTGACCTAAGGTGAAAGTGGGATCAATCAATTAAGCTTCATTCATGAATCACTCCTCCCCGGCAGCAGGAGATAAGTCATTCTTCAGGAGCTTCAGATGAGCACGCGGATTACTTGGGGTGCTTATTGATTGCTATTTAAAACCCTTTGTGAAGGATTACATCGGGGAGTGACGATTGCCAGATAGGTAAGATAATGTTTTTTTAAATATTTTATATTTATTTTTAAAAGAACAGGGCTTCGAAGGATTAAGATTGAAATAAAAGGGTCAAAAATATGGTTTATTTCTTTAAACCCCCTTACCCCAAGGGTGGTTTGCACGTTATGACCGGGCCAATTTTTCAATTTGACCATGTTTTATGAGGTTATAACTTGGAACGCTTAAAACGGATCTTCGCGATTCTGAGATTGTTTTCTGTGACATATTGTACTTCACTTTTAGTGGTAAATTTCTTCGATATAATTGCGTTTTTTTTGAAAAAAAAAACGAATTTGGCGAAAATTTTAAAATTTTGCAATTTTAAATTTGAATTTTTATTCCCTTAAAACGAAAAAATGTCCATAAAATAGTTAAGAAATAACATTTCCCACATGTTACTTTAATGACAATTTTGGGAACCAAATTTTTTTTGTTGGGGGGTTTAAGGGTTTTAAAAAATTGACCAGCGATTTTTTTTTTAAAAAAATTTCAAAGATTTTTTTTTGGGGGCCCCCCTCTATTTGAAGCATTTGGGGGTTATATGGGAAAAAAAACCCCCAAAATGACAATTCTAAAAAATGCACCCCCAAAGGGACTCAAAACCCAAATTTAAAAAATTTTTAAAACCCCTTGGTCTTAAAGGCTAAAAGTGGAAGGAAAAAAAGATATTTATTTTTTTCCAAAAATGACTTTTCAAAATTTTTTTTTTTTTTTTTCAAGGGTTTTAAAAAGAAAATGGACGATAAAAGGGTTTTATGCAATTTTTCTGGAGCCCCAAACAATATGTGGGGGGAAAACCCCTTTGGGGGACGGGGGAGTCGTAAGGGAAGGAGCGCCGTTTTCTTTTTAAACTAAAATTGGTGGAATTGAGTTTGGGCGCCATGTCGTGTTTTTGGGGAGCCCATGGCCAAAAGGGAAACCCCCCAAAAGGCACCCCTTTTTAAACGACCCCCAAAAGGTTTAATTGTTGTGGCCTTTGAACTCCCAAATGTTTAAAAAGTTATAATCGGGTTTTGGGAAAAAAAAAAAAAAAATTTTTTCCCAAAAAAATTTTTTAGTCCCAATTTTGAATTTTCCAAGGAAATTGGCCCCCAAAATTTTGTCCATTTTTGAGTACGTAACCCCTATGTGGGGGGGGGGGGAACTGTTTGGGTCCGGGGGGCGGGAAAAAGGAAAATGTAACGTTTTGGAATGCAGACTTTTATGGGGGGCATGTTTTTGCGTGCCCGATGACCCCAAAAAGTGGAAACCCCCCAAAATGACCCCCTTTTGGAAATTTTACCCCCCAAAAAACTTTCTAGATCTTTGGTGACCTTTAAACCCAAGTGTTCCAAAGTTTATAAAGCCCCGGGTGAAAATAAAAAAACCCTATTTTTTTCACAAAAATTTATATTTGTCATAATTTTTTATTTTTCAAGGGTCAGGGGGGAAAATTTGGAAAAAAAAAGTTGTTGCCCCGGGGGCCTGGTACGCTAAACCCCCTTGTGGGGGGGGAAACCCTGTTTGGGGACGGCAGAGTGGGGAAAGGAAGGGGCACCATTTGATTTTTTCCAAAAAAATTTGGGGCCGGAATTTAGTTTTGGTTTGCTGTTGCATTTGGAGACCCCCTTGTGCAAAAACGGGGAAAACCCCCCCAAATGCCCCCTTTTGGAAACTGCCCCCAAGGGAAACTTTTCTAGTTTTTTGGTGGGCAATTTAAAAACCCCCAAGTGTTAAAAAATTTTAAATAAGTGGGCCCGAAAAATTTTAAAAATCTTTTTTTCCCAAAAAAAGTTTTTCCCCCCCAATTTTTTTTTTCCCAAAGGGTAAAAACCCCCAAAAATTTTTTGTGAAATTTGTCCGAGGGGGGTTTTTTACCCATAGGGGGGAAAAAACCACTTTTTTGGGGGTGAGGGGCAGATTTTGGAAGGGAAGGAAGAGTCTTTTTTTAAAAACGAAAAATTGGGGGGGAGCCATGTCTTTTTTGGAGAGTCTGACCCCCCCAAAAAGGGGGAAAACCCAATAAATGACGTTTTTTTGGGAAAAACCTCCCCCCTAAAGGGAAAACTTTTTTGATGTGTGGTGAGCACTTTGAACCCCAAAAGTGTTACAAAAGTTTAAAAAGTACGGGCCGAAAAAATTTAAAAAATTTTTTTTTTTTTTTTTTAAAAAAGTTTTTTTCCCCCCCCAATATTTTTTTTACAAGGGTAACAGAAAAAAATTTGGGAAAACCCAAAAGTTTTTGGTCCAATTTGCCCTGGCCCGTGATATCAATATGTGGGAAAAAAAAATATGTACACGTCGGGGTCGGAAGGGAAGTGTGACTTTTTTGGGTTGCAGTTTTTTATGGAAGGGTTTTTGGGGGGTTTTGCATTTGGAGAACCCCCCTGATGGCCCTAAAAAGTGGAAATCCCAAAAGTGCCCCCCTTTTGGGAAAAATTTCCCCCCCAAGGAACTTATCTGATGTGTGGTGGCGTATGAACCCCCAAGGCTTCCAAAAGGTTTAAATAAAAACCTTTTAAAAAAAAAAAATTTTTTTTTTTTGTACAAAATGATATTTTTCCCCCCTTTTTTTTTTTTCCCCCAAAGGGTGCAGAAGAAATGGGAAAAAAATTTCCAATAATTTGGGGGCCCCCGGTCGGATCCCATATGTGGGGATAAAACTGTTTGGACCCCCATGGCAGAGCTAAAAGGGGAAAGGAGCACATTTTGGGATTTTAAAAAGCGAATTGGGGGAATTGAGATGACCCTTTTTAATTTGGAGACCCCCCGATGTGCCTAAACGCTAAAAACCCCCAAATTTTAACCCAAACCCCCAACCCCCAAAAACCCCCCAAAACCCCGTCCCCAAACCCAACCCAAAAAAAACCCAAAACCCCAAAAACCCCCCCCCCTAATCCTAAATTTTGGCCCCCAAACCACCCTAACTTTAGCGCAACCTAAACCCCAACCCAAAAGGGAAAATGGAAAAAAATATTTTTTTAAAAATTTTTTTTTTTCCCTTAAAAGGGGGGATAAAGGGGGGTTTGATTTAATTTTATAGGGGGTTTTTTTTATTGGCAGTGTCCCCCTAAAAGACGCTTTTTATTGAAAAAAAGTTTTTGGGATCATCACATTTTTTGGGGATATATTTTTTTCTTTTTTGGCCCACGAGTCAGTGAGGTTTATTTTTTCGGGGGCGGAAAATTGAGTTTTTATTTTGGGGGCCTTTTTTTTTAGTGAGTTTTTGATCGCTTTTTATTTCGATTTTTGGGGGGGGTTAGAATGAAAAAAACAGCCCAAATTTATGGATTTTTTTTGGGGGAGGGTTTATTTTGTTCCCCGGGGGGGTAAAAAATTTTTTTAAAACTTTTTTTTCGGGTCAGTATGTTTTTTGGGGATACCCTTTATATCATTTTTTTGTTTTGGCCCCCTTTTTTTTGAATTTAAAAAAATTTTATTTAAAAAAAATTTTTTTTTTGCCCTGCTTTTTCTGCGGTATAATTTTTTTTTTTTTTCTGTTGATTTTCTTTAGGGCTCGTTTTTTTTTCGGGAAAGATGACGTTTTCGCGGGGGACCAATTTTTTTTTATATCGGTTTTTTATCGGTGTTATTCCCCTTTTTTGGCGGTATGATGATAAAGCTTGATTTTTTTCTTCGTTTTTTTTTTTTTTTTTTTTTTTTTTTTTTTTTTTTTAAAAGGGGGTTTTTTTAAAGGGGTTAAAAAGGGGCCAAATTTTTTAGGGGGGTCTTTTCGGACGCGGCGATACCTATGTGTTTTTTTTTTTTTTTTTTTTTTTTTTTAGAGGAAAAAAGTGAATTTTTTTTGGGGGTTTTTTTTTTTTTTTTTTTTTTATTTTTTTTTGGGTTTTTTTTTTTTTAAAAGTTTATTTTTTACTTTTTTAAAAATTTTTTCTTTGTCCCCCCGGGGGGGCTCACAGTATTTTTTTGATCGCTGGTGTGACCCCCCCCGGGGGCCCGCACTTGTCACAAGCGATCGCCCCAGGATTTGATGAGGTTTCAGTGCCCCCCCCTTTGGAGGCATGAGGGGTTTGCCCCCTCCCTTTCCCCCCACCCGGGGGGCCCTTGGGGGGGTCCCGGGAGGGAGGAAAACCCTCAGAACAGCGTCAATCGCGTGCTTGAGGGGGTTTTTGGGGGGGGGCGCGGGAAACCCCCCCTGCGCGAAACCCCCCTGTGCCCCCCTTCACCCGATATTTTGATCGCGGGGTTTTGAAGGGGGTTAATGTGCCCGGGGGGGGGGCCTGACCGCTCCCCCCCCACAGTCATGGGGGGCGCATGATAAAAAAATGAACCCGGGGCAATTTTCTGCGCTCCCCCCAGGAGGCGCTGATGCTATGACGTACTATCCCGTCCCCCTCATTTCGGGCCAGGTACAAAGGGCGGGTAGTACGTCCCCCGGCCAGTAAGGGGGGTTAAAAATTTTTTTTTTTAAAATGTGTGTGTGTTTTTTTATTTATTCAATTTTTTTTAAATTTAGTCTCTAATTTTTTAGTTCAATTATTTTAAACCCGCCTTTGGGGGCCCTTTAATACTAAGGTGACATTAAGGTGGATTTTTAACCCCTTCGCCCCGTACAGGGGGGGGTGGGAAAAGAGGGCAAAAGTGCCCGAAAGGGGGGAATTAATTATAGATTGCCTTTTGGGGTTTTTCTGGGGGAGGGTTGTAGCCCGGGGGGGCACAAAAAAAAAGTTCCCCCCGGCTTTATTATCTGCCCCCCCGTTGCTTTTTTTGTTGGTGGAGAAAATAAGCGGGAAACCCCCCCATTTTTTTGTCAAGAAAAATTTCCCCTTTTAAATTAAAACCCCCTTTTTGAAATTTAGCACCCCAAAAACATATGTAAAATTTTTAAAAATTTAAACCCCAAAAAACAAATACGGAAAGAATGGTTTTAAAAATGTGGAAACAATGTTATTTTTTTTTCGGCTTCTGTGATTTCACAGAAACGGCAATTGAATTTTTTGGGTATTTTTGTTGTAGAAGGGTTTGGAAAATTAAAATATAATTATATATATTTATAAATACACCCCAGTCACAATTAATAGAAAATATATATTATATATTCAAATTTATGGTGTTATTATTCTTTTAGTCTTTTTTTAAAAAATCGTATGAT